>JAPQVY010000034.1:0-600000 GCA_028535165.1 Quercus tomentella | reverse complement strand
CTAAACCCTAAACCCTAAACCCTAAACCCTAAACCCTAAACCCTAAACCCTAAACCCTAAACCCTAAACCCTAAACCCTAAACCCTAAACCCTAAACCCTAAACCCTAAACCCTAAACCCTAAACCCTAAACCCTAAACCCTAAACCCTAAACCCTAAACCCTAAACCCTAAACCCTAAACCCTAAACCCTAAACCCTAAACCCTAAACCCTAAACCCTAAACCCTAAACCCTAAACCCTAAACCCTAAACCCTAAACCCTAAACCCTAAACCCTAAACCCTAAACCCTAAACCCTAAACCCTAAACCCTAAACCCTAAACCCTAAACCCTAAACCCTAAACCCTAAACCCTAAACCCTAAACCCTAAACCCTAAACCCTAAACCCTAAACCCTAAACCCTAAACCCTAAACCCTAAACCCTAAACCCTAAACCCTAAACCCTAAACCCTAAACCCTAAACCCTAAACCCTAAACCCTAAACCCTAAACCCTAAACCCTAAACCCTAAACCCTAAACCCTAAACCCTAAACCCTAAACCCTAAACCCTAAACCCTAAACCCTAAACCCTAAACCCTAAACCCTAAACCCTAAACCCTAAACCCTAAACCCTAAACCCTAAACCCTAAACCCTAAACCCTAAACCCTAAACCCTAAACCCTAAACCCTAAACCCTAAACCCTAAACCCTAAACCCTAAACCCTAAACCCTAAACCCTAAACCCTAAACCCTAAACCCTAAACCCTAAACCCTAAACCCTAAACCCTAAACCCTAAACCCTAAACCCTAAACCCTAAACCCTAAACCCTAAACCCTAAACCCTAAACCCTAAACCCTAAACCCTAAACCCTAAACCCTAAACCCTAAACCCTAAACCCTAAACCCTAAACCCTAAACCCTAAACCCTAAACCCTAAACCCTAAACCCTAAACCCTAAACCCTAAACCC
Organism: Quercus tomentella; assembly: GCA_028535165.1. NCBI lineage: Eukaryota > Viridiplantae > Streptophyta > Magnoliopsida > Fagales > Fagaceae > Quercus > Quercus tomentella. Next base: position 599,054 of record JAPQVY010000034.1, on the reverse strand, counting down.
TAAACCCTAAACCCTAAACCCTAAACCCTAAACCCTAAACCCTAAACCCTAAACCCTAAACCCTAAACCCTAAACCCTAAACCCTAAACCCTAAACCCTAAACCCTAAACCCTAAACCCTAAACCCTAAACCCTAAACCCTAAACCCTAAACCCTAAACCCTAAACCCTAAACCCTAAACCCTAAACCCTAAACCCTAAACCCTAAACCCTAAACCCTAAACCCTAAACCCTAAACCCTAAACCCTAAACCCTAAACCCTAAACCCTAAACCCTAAACCCTAAACCCTAAACCCTAAACCCTAAACCCTAAACCCTAAACCCTAAACCCTAAACCCTAAACCCTAAACCCTAAACCCTAAACCCTAAACCCTAAACCCTAAACCCTAAACCCTAAACCCTAAACCCTAAACCCTAAACCCTAAACCCTAAACCCTAAACCCTAAACCCTAAACCCTAAACCCTAAACCCTAAACCCTAAACCCTAAACCCTAAACCCTAAACCCTAAACCCTAAACCCTAAACCCTAAACCCTAAACCCTAAACCCTAAACCCTAAACCCTAAACCCTAAACCCTAAACCCTAAACCCTAAACCCTAAACCCTAAACCCTAAACCCTAAACCCTAAACCCTAAACCCTAAACCCTAAACCCTAAACCCTAAACCCTAAACCCTAAACCCTAAACCCTAAACCCTAAACCCTAAACCCTAAACCCTAAACCCTAAACCCTAAACCCTAAACCCTAAACCCTAAACCCTAAACCCTAAACCCTAAACCCTAAACCCTAAACCCTAAACCCTAAACCCTAAACCCTAAACCCTAAACCCTAAACCCTAAACCCTAAACCCTAAACCCTAAACCCTAAACCCTAAACCCTAAACCCTAAACCCTAAACCCTAAACCCTAAACCCTAAACCCTAAACCCTAAACCCTAAACCCTAAACCCTAAACCCTAAACCCTAAACCCTAAACCCTAAACCCTAAACCCTAAACCCTAAACCCTAAACCCTAAACCCTAAACCCTAAACCCTAAACCCTAAACCCTAAACCCTAAACCCTAAACCCTAAACCCTAAACCCTAAACCCTAAACCCTAAACCCTAAACCCTAAACCCTAAACCCTAAACCCTAAACCCTAAACCCTAAACCCTAAACCCTAAACCCTAAACCCTAAACCCTAAACCCTAAACCCTAAACCCTAAACCCTAAACCCTAAACCCTAAACCCTAAACCCTAAACCCTAAACCCTAAACCCTAAACCCTAAACCCTAAACCCTAAACCCTAAACCCTAAACCCTAAACCCTAAACCCTAAACCCTAAACCCTAAACCCTAAACCCTAAACCCTAAACCCTAAACCCTAAACCCTAAACCCTAAACCCTAAACCCTAAACCCTAAACCCTAAACCCTAAACCCTAAACCCTAAACCCTAAACCCTAAACCCTAAACCCTAAACCCTAAACCCTAAACCCTAAACCCTAAACCCTAAACCCTAAACCCTAAACCCTAAACCCTAAACCCTAAACCCTAAACCCTAAACCCTAAACCCTAAACCCTAAACCCTAAACCCTAAACCCTAAACCCTAAACCCTAAACCCTAAACCCTAAACCCTAAACCCTAAACCCTAAACCCTAAACCCTAAACCCTAAACCCTAAACCCTAAACCCTAAACCCTAAACCCTAAACCCTAAACCCTAAACCCTAAACCCTAAACCCTAAACCCTAAACCCTAAACCCTAAACCCTAAACCCTAAACCCTAAACCCTAAACCCTAAACCCTAAACCCTAAACCCTAAACCCTAAACCCTAAACCCTAAACCCTAAACCCTAAACCCTAAACCCTAAACCCTAAACCCTAAACCCTAAACCCTAAACCCTAAACCCTAAACCCTAAACCCTAAACCCTAAACCCTAAACCCTAAACCCTAAACCCTAAACCCTAAACCCTAAACCCTAAACCCTAAACCCTAAACCCTAAACCCTAAACCCTAAACCCTAAACCCTAAACCCTAAACCCTAAACCCTAAACCCTAAACCCTAAACCCTAAACCCTAAACCCTAAACCCTAAACCCTAAACCCTAAACCCTAAACCCTAAACCCTAAACCCTAAACCCTAAACCCTAAACCCTAAACCCTAAACCCTAAACCCTAAACCCTAAACCCTAAACCCTAAACCCTAAACCCTAAACCCTAAACCCTAAACCCTAAACCCTAAACCCTAAACCCTAAACCCTAAACCCTAAACCCTAAACCCTAAACCCTAAACCCTAAACCCTAAACCCTAAACCCTAAACCCTAAACCCTAAACCCTAAACCCTAAACCCTAAACCCTAAACCCTAAACCCTAAACCCTAAACCCTAAACCCTAAACCCTAAACCCTAAACCCTAAACCCTAAACCCTAAACCCTAAACCCTAAACCCTAAACCCTAAACCCTAAACCCTAAACCCTAAACCCTAAACCCTAAACCCTAAACCCTAAACCCTAAACCCTAAACCCTAAACCCTAAACCCTAAACCCTAAACCCTAAACCCTAAACCCTAAACCCTAAACCCTAAACCCTAAACCCTAAACCCTAAACCCTAAACCCTAAACCCTAAACCCTAAACCCTAAACCCTAAACCCTAAACCCTAAACCCTAAACCCTAAACCCTAAACCCTAAACCCTAAACCCTAAACCCTAAACCCTAAACCCTAAACCCTAAACCCTAAACCCTAAACCCTAAACCCTAAACCCTAAACCCTAAACCCTAAACCCTAAACCCTAAACCCTAAACCCTAAACCCTAAACCCTAAACCCTAAACCCTAAACCCTAAACCCTAAACCCTAAACCCTAAACCCTAAACCCTAAACCCTAAACCCTAAACCCTAAACCCTAAACCCTAAACCCTAAACCCTAAACCCTAAACCCTAAACCCTAAACCCTAAACCCTAAACCCTAAACCCTAAACCCTAAACCCTAAACCCTAAACCCTAAACCCTAAACCCTAAACCCTAAACCCTAAACCCTAAACCCTAAACCCTAAACCCTAAACCCTAAACCCTAAACCCTAAACCCTAAACCCTAAACCCTAAACCCTAAACCCTAAACCCTAAACCCTAAACCCTAAACCCTAAACCCTAAACCCTAAACCCTAAACCCTAAACCCTAAACCCTAAACCCTAAACCCTAAAACCCTAAAACCCTAAAACCCTAAACCCTAAACCCTTAAACCCTTAAACCCTTAAACCCTAAACCCCAAACCCCAAACCCCAAACCCCAAACCCCAAACCCCAAACCCCAAACCCCAAACCCCAAACCCTAAACCCTATGTTTTGGATCTATTTTTCGATGTGTTGGAGGTTGTGGAGATGGTGTTGAGAGTTGGCTATGTTTATAGTTTTCGAATGATGTAAAAATGATGGATTTTTCTGTGTTTTCTAGTCTATTTGTAAGCTTCTTATTGTTAGGATGTTGGCTGTAGAGCTGTGATTTTGCTCTTTGTAATTGTTGGGGTTTTTGGAAGTGTTGATTTTGAGGATGAGAGGGCTGTGTTTTTTGCTTTGACGAGGTAGCTGATGGTTTTGAGATAAGGGACTGTTAGTCCCGAGTTGGTGTAGAAAATGATGACTTTTGCTTAGGAAGAACAAAAAATGGGGGCATTTTTTTTGGGCTCCATTTTTGGAGCTTTGGAGAAGAAGCTGTGAAATGATGTTTCTTTTTCTGAGTTGTATGGTTTGCTGGGTTACTAGGGGCGGATTGATTTCTATACTAAGCATTCCCATTAAGAATTCTAAAATTTTTAGCATTTAACACTTCAAAAATCTACTTTATTTATTATACCATCTCACTTTAAGATACATCAAACATCAAAACTTTTATAATTTTTACCATTTTATTTAAATAATATAAACTACTCATTAAAATAATAATAAAACAACTACACACAAACAAACAACCAACCAACCCCCTTAGCCAACGTGAGAATAAAAAACTATTTTTTTTTACAATTCAGGCTACAATGAGCTTGTATTTTGTATTAATAGAAGCTCAATGTAGCAGTATGCCAAATATTTTACCATTTGAAAGTTTTGATGGAGTTGCTTTTCTGATGTTTAGAGGCGGCCTGATTGTTTTAGAAATTAAACATCCAGAGCTTGAATTTGAACACAAATTCTGTATACTTTCGATGGAAATCGAGAGACTTATTTTCGTTTGAACATGTCCGACCGAGTTAGCCAAAATATGGATTCCAATTATGTGCCGATGGACGGGCGTAAAAATGGAAGTTTAACGATTCACTCACGAATTTGGCTTCGAAATATTTTTCCTATATCGCGAGATCAATAATCTTGAAATTAGAAAATGTGTTGAAATGTTACATTCGGTTACCGTTTTGACAATAACTTTTGAACTATAAGGAATTTTTAAACGCGGCCTAAATGTTTTCAAAAGTACACAATTGGAGCTAAAATTTGAACACAAATCTTGTATTTTTTCGATGGAAATCAAGAGAGTAATTGTCATTTGAATCATTCCGACCGAGTAACCCGAAATACGGATTCCAGTTATGTGCCGATGGAGGGGCATAAAAATGGAAGTCTAACGATTCGCACACGAATTTAGCTTGGAAATATTTTTCCTATATCGCGAAATCAATAATCTTGAAATCAAATTTTGGGTAAAAAAAACGTTAGTGGCTAGTTATTCATAAGCCGTAATCGCTTCGAAAATGTACTGAAGAGTGACCTTTGGTCACCGTTTCTACAATAACTTTTGAGCGGTAAGGAATTTTTAGAGGCGGCCTGAATGTTTTAGGAAGTACACATTCAGTGCTTGAATTTGAACACGAATTTTGTTTTTTTTTTCGATGGAAATCAAGAGAGTTATTGTGGTTTGAATATATCCCAATGAGTTATCCAAAATACGGATTCCAATTATGTGCCGATGGAGGGGCGTAAAAATGGAAGTCTAAAGATTCGCTCGCGAATTTGGCTTGAAAATATTTTTCCTCTATCATGAGATCAATCATCTTGAAATCAAATTTTGGATAAAAAATACGTTAGTTGCTTGTTATTCACAAGCCTTAATCGCTTTGAAAATGTGTTGAAAAGTGACCTTCGGTCACCGTTTCGACAATAACTTTTGAACGGTAAGGAATTTTTAGACGTGGCCTGAATGTTTTAGGAAGTACACATCTGGAGCTTGAATTTGAACACAAATTTAGTATTTTTTTGATGTAATTCAAGAGAGTTATTGTTGTTTGAATATGTCCCAACGAGTTACCCGAAATACGGATTCCAATTAAGTGCCGATGGAGGCGTAAAAATGGAAGTCTAACAATTTGCTCATGAATTTGGCTTTGAAATATTTTTCCTATACCGTGAGATCTATAATCTTGAAGTCAAATTTTGGGTAAAAAATACGTTAGTGGCTACTTATTCACAAGCCGTAATCACTTCGAAAATGTGTTGATTAGTGACCTTCGGTCACTATTTTGAGAATAACTTTTGAATGGTATGGAATTTTCAGAGGCCGCCTGAATGCACATTTTCTAAGCGATTACGGCTCGTGAATAACTAGCCACAAATGTATTTTTTACCCAAAATTTGATTTCAAGATTATTGATCTCACAATATAGGAAAAATATTTCCATGCCAAATTCGTGAGCAAATCATCAGACTTTCATTTTTACGCCCCTCCATCGGCACATAATTGGAATCCGTATTTCGGGTAACTCGTTGGGACATATTCAAACGACAATAACTCTCTTGATTTCCGTCAAAAAAATACAAAATTTGTGTTCAAATTCAAGCACCGAATGTGTACTTCCTAAAACGTTCGGGCCGCCTCTGAAAATTCCTTACTATTCAAAAGTTATTGTCGAAACGGTGACCGAATGTCACTTTTCAACACATTTTCTAAGCGATTACGGCTTGTTAATAACTAGCCACTAACATTTTTTTTACCCAAAATTAGATTTCAAGATTATTGATCTCATGATATAGGAAAAATATTTCCAAGCCAAATTCGTGTTCAAATCGCTAGACTTCCATTTTTATGCCCCTCTAACGGCACATAATAGGAAGTCGTATTTCGGGTAACTCGGTGGGACTGATTCAAACATGTCTAAAAATTCCTTACCGTTCAAAAGTTACTGTCGAAACGGTAACCGAAGGTCACTTGTCAACACAATTTCTAAGCGATTACGGCTCGTGAATAACTAGCCACTAATGTATTTTTTATCCAAAATTTAATTTCAAGATTATTGATCTCGCGATATAGGAAAAATATTTCCAAGACAAATTCGTGAGCGAATCGTTAAAGTTTCATTTTTACACCCCTCCTTCGGCACATAATTGGAATCCGTATTTCGAGTAACTCGTTGGGACCTATTCAAACGACAATATCTCTCATGATTTTTATCGAAAAAATACAAAATTTGTGTTCAAATTCAATCTTCGAATGTGTACTTCCTAAAACGTTCAGGCCGCATCTAAAAATTCCTTACCGTTCAAAAGTTATAGTCGAAACGGTGACCGAAGGTTACTTTTCAACACATTTTCAAAGCGATTAAGACTAATGAATAACTAGCCACTAACGTTTTTTTTCCCCAAAATTTGATTTTGAGATGATTGATCTCGTGATATAGGAAAAATATTTCCAATCCCAATTCGTGTGCGAATCATTAGACTTCCATTTTTATGCCCCTCCATCGGCGCATAGTTGGAATCCGAATTTCGGGTAACTCGGTGGAACTGATTCAAATGACAATTACTGTCTTGATTTACAACGAAAAAATACAAAATTTGTGTTCAAATTCAAGCTCCAAATGTGTACTTTTGAAAACATTCAGGCCGCGTTTAAAAATTCCTTACAGTTCAAAAGTTATCGTCGAAACGGTGACCAAAGGTCACTTTTCAACACATTTTCTAAGCGATTACGGCTCGCGAATAACTAGCCACTATCGTAGTTTTTACCCAAATTTTAATTTCAAGATTATTGATCTCACGATAAAGGAAATTCACTAGCCACTAACATATTTTTTACCCAAAATTTAATTTCAAAATTATTGATCTCGCGATATAAGGAAAAATATTTCCAAGCCAATAACCTTTAGTAATCGTTTCGACAATAACTTTTGAAAGGTATGGAATTTTTAGAGGCGGCCTGATTGTTTTAGAAATTAAACATCCAGAGCTTGAATTTGAACACAAATTCTGTATATTTTTGATGGAAATCGAGAGACTTATTTTCGTTTGAACATGTTCGACCGAGTTAGCCAAAATATGGATTCCAATTATGTGCCGATGGACGGGCGTAAAAATGGAAGTTTAACGATTCACTCACGAATTTGGCTTCGAAATATTTTTCCTATATCGCGAGATCAATATCTTGAAATTAGAAAATGTGTTGAAATGTTACATTCGGTCACCGTTTTGACAATAACTTTTGAACTATAAGGAATTTTTAAACGCGGCCTGAATGTTTTCAAAAGTACACAATTGGAGCTAAAATTTGAACACAAATCTTGTATTTTTTCGATGGAAATCAAGAGAGCAATTGTCATTTGAATCATTCCGACCGAGTAACCCGAAATACGGATTCTGTTATGTGCCGATGGAGGGGCATAAAAATGGAAGTCTAACGATTCGCACACGAATTTGGCTTGGAAATATTTTTCCTATATCGCAAGAGCAATAATCTTGAAATCAAATTTTGGGTAAAAAAAACGTTAGTGGCTAGTTATTCATAAGCCGTAATCACTTAGAAAATGTATTGAAGAGTGACCTTTGGTCACCGTTTCTACAATAACTTTTAAGCGGTAAGGAATTTTTAGAGGTGGCCTGAATGTTTTAGGAAGTACACATTTGGAGCTTGAATTTGAACACAAATTTAGTATTTTTTTTTATGTAATTCAAGAGAGTTATTGTTGTTTGAACATGTCCCAACGAGTTATTGTTGTTTCAAATTCAATCTTCGAATGTGTACTTCCTAAAACGTTCAGGCCGCATCTAAAAATTCCTTACCGTTCAAAAGTTATAGTCAAAACGGTGATCGAAGGTTACTTTTCAACACATTTTCAAAGCGATTAAGGCTAGTGAATAACTGGCCACTAACGTTTTTTTCCCCCAAAATTTGATTTTGAGATGATTGATCTCGTGATATAGGAAAAATATTTCCAAGCCAAATTCGTGTGCGAATCGTTAGACTTCCATTTTTATGCCCCTCCATTGGCACATAGTTGGAATCCAAATTTCGGGTAACTCGGTGGAACTGATTCAAATGACAATTACTGTCTTGATTTACAACGAAAAAATACAAAATTTGTGTTCAAATTCAAGCTCCAAATGTGTACTTTTGAAAACATTCAGGCCGCGTTTAAAAATTCCTTACAGGTCAAAAGTTATCGTCAAAACGGTGACCAAAGGTCACTTTTCAACATATTTTCAAAGCGATTACAGCTCGCGAATAACTAGCCACTATCGTATTTTTTACCCAAATTTTAATTTCAAGATTATTGATCTCACGATAAAGGAAATTCACTAGCCACTAACATATTTTTTTACCCAAAATTTAATTTCAAAATTATTGATCTTGCGATATAGGAAAAATATTTCCAAGCCAAATTCGAGTGCGAATCATTAAACCTCAATTTTTACGCCCCTCCATCGGCACAGAATTGGAATCCATATTTTGGCTAACTCGGTGGGTCATGTTCAAAAGACAATAACTCTCTTGATTTCCATCGAAAAAATACAAAATTTATGTTCAAATTCATGCTCCGAATGTGTAATTTCTAAAACATTCAGGCCGCCTCTAAAAATTCCATAACTTTCAAAAGTTATTGTGGAAACGGTGACCGAGGGTCACTATTCAACACATTTTCTAAGCGATTACGGCTCGTGAATAACTAGCCACTAATGTATTTTTTACCCAAAAATTGATTTCAAGATTATTAATCTCGCGATATAGGAAAAATATTTCCAAGCCAAATTCGAGAGTGAATCGTTAGACTTCCATTTTTATGCCCCTCCATCGGCACATAATAGGAATTTGTATTTTGGGTAACTTGGTGGAACTGATTCAAATTACAATTACTCTCTAGATTTCCATCAAAAAATTCAAAATTTGTGTTCACATTCAAGGTCCGAATGTGTACTTTTGAAAACATTATGGCCGCATTCAAAAATTCCATACAGTTCAAAAGTTATTGTCGAAACGGTGACCGAAGGTAGCATTTCAACACATTTTCTAAGCGATTACGGCTCGTGAATAAGTTGCCACAAAGGTATTTTTTACCCAAAATTTAATTTCAAAATTATTGATCTCGCGATATAGGAAAAATATTTCAAAACCAAATTCGTGAGCGAATCGTTAAACTTCCATTTTTACACCCCTCCATTGGCACATAATTGGAATCCATATTTCGGATAACTCGTTGGGACATATTGAAAAGACAATAACTCTCTTGATTTCCATCGAAAAAATACAAAACTTGTGTTCAAATTCAAGCACCGAATGTGTACTTCCTAAAGCATTCGGATCGCCTCAAAAAATTCCTTACTATTCAAAAGTTACTGTCGAAACGGTGAACGAATGTCACTTTTCAACACATTTTCTAAGCGATTAAGGCTCGAGAATAACTAGCCACTAACATTTTTTTTACCCAAAATTAGATTTCAAGATTATTGATCTCGTGATATAGGAAAAATATTTCTAAGCCAAATTCGTGAGCAAATCGTTAGACTTCCATTTTTACGCCCCTCAATCGGCACATAAAAGGAATTCATATTTCGGGTAACTCGGTTGGACTGATTCAAAAGAAAATTACTCTCTTGATTTCCTTCGAAAAAATTCAAAATTTGTGTTCAAATTCAAGCTCCGAATGTTCACTTTTGAAAATATTAAGACCGCGTTTAAAAATTCCTTACAGTTCAAAAGTTATTGTCGAAATGGTGGCCGAAGGTCACATTTCAACACATTTTCTAAGCGATTACGGCTCGTGAATAACTAGCCACTAACGTATTTTTTACCCAAAATTTAATTTCAATATTCTTGATCTCGCGATATAGGAAAAATATTTCCTAGCCAAATTCGTGAGCGAATCGTTAAACTTCCATTTTTATGCCCCTCCATCGGCACGTAATTGGAATCCGTATATCGGCTAACTCGGTGGGACATGCTCAAACGACAATAAATCTCTCGATTCAGATCGAAAAAATACAAAATTTGTGTTCAAATTCAAGCTCCAAATGTGTACTTCCTAAAACATTAAGATTGCGTCTAAAATTCTTTACCGTTCAAAAGTTATTGTCGAAACGGTGACCGAAGGTCACTTTTCAACACATTTTCATAGCGACTAAGGCTCATGAATAACAAGCCACTAACGTATTTTTTATCCAAAATTTGATTTCAAGATGATTGATCTCATGATAGTGGAAAAATATTTCCAACCCAAATTCGTGAGCGAATCTTTAGACTTCCTTTTTACTCCCCTCCATCGGCACATAATTGGAATCCGTATTTCGGGTAACTCGTTGGGACTTATTCAAACTACAATATCTCTCTTGATTTACTTCAAAAAAATACAAAATTTATGTTCAAATTGAAGCTCCGAATGTGTACTTCCTAAAACGTTCCGGTCGCGTCTAAAAATTCCTTACCATTCAAAAGTTATTGTCAAAACGGTGATCGAAAGTTACTTTTCAACACATTTTCAAAGCGATTAAGGCTAGTGAATAACTGGCCGCTAACGTTTTTTTTCCCCAAAATTTGATTTTGAGATGATTGATCTCGTGATATAGGAAAAATATTTCCAAGCTTCAAATGTGTACTTTCTATAACGTTAAGGCCGCATCTAAAAATTTCTTACTGTTCAAAAGTTATTGTGGAAACGATGACCGAAGGTCACTTTTCAACGCATTTTCTAAGCGATTACTACTCGTGAATAACTAGCCACTAACGTATGTTTTAACCACAATTTGATTTCAAGAAGATTGGTCTCATGATATAGGAAAATGGTTTACAAGCCAAATTCGTGAGCGAATCTTTAGACTTCCATTTTTACGCCCCACCATCGGCACATAATTGGAATCCGTATTTCAGGTAACTCAATGGGACATATTCAAACGACAATAACTCTCTTGATTTCTGTCGAAAATATACAAAATTTGTGTTCAAATTCAAGCACCGAATGTGTACTTCCTATAACGTTCAGGCCGCGTCTAAAAATTGCTTACCGTTCAGAAGTTATTGTGGAAACGGAGACCGAAGGTCATTTTTCAACACATTTTCTAAGCGATTACGGCTCGTGAATTACTAGCCACTAACGTATTTTTTTCCCAAAATTTGATTTCAAGATTATTGATCTCGCGATATAGGAAAAATATTTCCAAGCCAATTTCGTGAGCGAATCATTAAACTTCTAGTTTTATGCCCCTCCATCGACACATAATTGGAATTCGTATTTCGGCAAACTCTGTGGGACATGTTTAAACGACAATAACTCTATAGATTTCCATCAAAAAAATACAAAATTCGTGTTCAAATTCAAGCTCCAAATGTGTACTTTCTATAACATTCAGGCCACCTCGAAAAATTTCTTTCCGTTCAAAAGTTATTGTTGAAACGGTGACCAAAGGTCACTTTTAGACACATTTTCTAAGCGATTATGGCTCGTGAATAACTTGCCACTAACGTATTTTTTGCCCAAAATTTGATTTCAAGATGATTGATCTCATGATATAGGAAAAATATTTCCAAGCCAAATTCGTGAGCGAATGTTTAGACTTCCATTTTTACGTCCCTCCATCGGCACATAATTGTATTCCGTATTTCGGGTAACTCGTTGGGACATATTCAAATGATAATAACTCTTTTGATTTCCATCGAAACTATACAAAATTTGTGTTCAAATTCAAGCACCGAATGTGTACTTCCTACAATGTTCAGGCCACGTCTAAAAATTACTTACCGTTCAGAAGTTATTGTGGAAACGGAGACTGAAGGTCACTTTTCAACACATTTTCTAAGCGATTACGGCTCGTGAATTACTTCCCACTAACGTATTTTTTTCCCAAAATTTGATTTCAAGATGATTGATCTCATGATATAGGAAAAATATTTCCAAGCCAAATTCGAGAGCGAATCTTTAGACTTACAATTTTACGCCCCTCCATCGGAACATAATAGGAATCCATATTTCGGATAACTCATTGGGACATATTCAAACGAAAATAACACCTTTGATTTCCATAGAAAAAATACAAAATTTGTGTTCAAATTCAAGCTCTAAAACTGTACTTTCTATAACATTCAGGCGGCCTCTAAAAATTACTTACCATAGAAAAGTTATTGACGAAACGGTGACCGAAGGTCACTTTTTAACACATTTTCAAAGCGATTACGGGTCGTGAATAACTAGCCACTAATGTATTTTTTACCCAAAATTTGATTTCAAGATTATTGATCTCACGATATAGGAAAAATATTTCCCAACGAAATTCGGGAGCGAGTCGAAGGACTTCCATTTTGACACCCTCCATCTGCACATAATTTGAATCTGTATTTCGGGTTACTCGGTGGGACTGATTCAAACGACAATAACTCTCTTGGTTTCCTTCAAAAAAATTCAACATCTGTGTTCAAATTCAAGCAATGAATGTATACTTCCCAGAACATTCAAGCCGTGTTTAAAAATTCCTAACTATTCAGAAGTTATTGTTGAAACGATTACCGAAGGCCACTTTTCAACACATTTTCTAAGCGATTACTGCTCGTGAATGACTGGCCACCAACCTATTTTTTACCCAAAATTTGATTTCAAGATGATTGGACTCATGATATAGGAAAAATATTTCCAACCAAAATTCGTGAGCGAATCTTTAGTCTTCCATTTTTACACCCCTCCATCGGCACATAATTGGTATCCGTATTTCGGGTAACTCTTTGGAACATATTAAAACGAAAATAACTGTCTTGATTTCCATCGAAAATATACAAAATTTGTGTTCAAATTCAAGCACCGAATGTGTACTTCATCTAATGTTCAGGCCGCGTCTAAAAAATCCTTACCGTTCAAAAGTTATTATTGAAAAAGAGACCGAAGGTCACTTTTCAACACATTTTCAAAGCAATTACGGCTTGTGAATTACTAGCCACTAACGTATTTTTTACCCAAAATTTGATTTCAAGATTATTGATCTCGCGATATGGGAAAAATATTTCCAATCCAAATTCATGAGCGAATCATTAAACTTCTATTTTAACGCCCCTCCATTGGCACATAATTGGAATCCGTATTTCGGCTAACTCTGTGGGACATGTTTAAACGACAATAACTCTCTCAATTTCCAACTAAAAAATACAAAATTTGTGTTCAAATTCAAGCTCTGAATGTGTACTTTCTATAACATTCAGGCCGCCTCTAAATATTCCTTACCGTTCAAAAGTTATTATTGAAACGGTAACCAAAGGTCACTTTTCAACACATTTTCAAAGCGATTACGGGTCGTGAATAACTAGCCACTAACGTATTTTTTATCCAAAATTTGCTGTCAAGATGATTGATCTCATGATATAGGAAAAAGATTTCCAAGCCAAATTCGTGAGCAAATCTTTAGACTTCCTTTTTTACGCCCCCTCCATCGGCACATAATCGGAATCCGTATTTCGGCTAACTCTGTGGGACTTGTTTAAACGAATATAACTCTCTAGATTTCCATCGAAAAAATACAAAATTTGTGTTCAAATTCAATCTCTAAATGTGTACTTTCTATAACATTCAGGCCGCCTCTAAAAATTCCTTACCATTCAAAAGTTATTGTTGAAACGGTGACCAAAGGTCACGTTTCAACATATTTTCAATGAAATTACGGCTCGTGAATAACTAGCCACTAACGTATTTTTTACCCAAAATTTGATTTCAAGATTATTGATCTCGCGATATAGGAAAAATATTTCCAAGCCAAATTTGTTACCGAATCGTTAAACTTCTATTTTTACGCCCCTCCATCGGCACATAATTGGAATCCGTATTTCGGCTAACTCTGTGGGACATGTTTAAACGACAATAACTCTCTCGATTTCCATCGAAAAAATACAAAATTTGTGTTCAAATTGAAGCTCCAATTGTGTACTTTCTATAACATTCAGGCCGCGTCTAAAAATTTCTTACTATTCAAAAGTTGTTGTTGAAACGGTGACCGAAGGTTACTTTTCAAGAAATTTTCTAAGCGATTACTGCTCGTGAATAACTAGCCACTAACGTATTTTTTACACAAAATTTGATTTCAAGATGACTGGTCTCATGATGTAAGAAAAATATTTCCAAGCTAAATTCGTGAGCGAATCTTTAGACTTCCTTTTTGACGCCCCTCCATCCGCACATAATTCGAATCCGTATTTCGGGTAACTTGTTGGGACATATTCAAAAGACAATAACTCTCTCGATTTCCATCGAAAATATACAAAATTTGTGTTCAAATTCAAGCACCGAATGTGTACTTCCCATAACGTTCTGGCCGCGTCTAAATATTACTTATCGTTCAGAAGTTATTGTGGAAACGGTGACTGAAGGTTACTTTTCAACACATTTTCAAAGCGATTAAGGCTAGTGAATAACTGGCCACTAACGTTTTTTTTCCCCAAAATTTGATTTTGAGATGATTGATCTCGTGATATAGGAAAAATATTTCCGAGCTTCGAATGTGTACTTTCTATAAAGTTCAGGCCGAGTTTAAAAATTTCTTACTGTTCAAAAGTTATTGTGGAAACGATGACCGAAGGTCACTTTTCAACGCATTTTCTAAGCGATTACTGCTCGTGACTAACTAGCCACTAACGTATTTTTTAACCAAAATTTGATTTCAAGAAGATTGGTCTCATGATATAGGAAAATGGTTTCCAAGCCAAATTCGTGAGCGAATCTTTAGACTTCCATTTTTGCGCTCAACCATCGGCACATAATTGGAATCCGTATTTCAGGTAACTCGTTGGGACAAATTCAAACGACAATATCTCTCTTAATTTCTATCGAAAATATACAAAATTTGTGTCCAAATTAAAGTACCGAATGTGTACTTCCTATAACGTTCAGGCCGCGTCTAAAAATTACTTACCGTTCAGAAGTTACTGTGGAAACGGAGACCGAAGGTCATTTTTCAACACATTTTCTAAGCGATTACGGCTCGTGAATTACTTCCCACTAACGTATTTTTTTCCCAAAATTTGATTTCAAGATGATTGATCTCATCAGGTAAAATATTTCCAAGCCAAATTCGTGGGCGAATCTTTAGACTTCCATTTTTACGCCCCTCCATCGGCACATCATTGGAATCCGTATTTCGGCCAACTCTGTGAGACATGTTTAAATGACAATAACTCTCTCGATTTCCACCGAAACTATACAAAATTTGTGTTCAAATTCAAGCACTGAATGTGTACTTCCTTTAACGTTCAGGCCACGCCTAAAAATTACTTACTGTTCAGAAGTTATTGTGGAAACGGACACTGAAGGTCACTTTCCAACACATTTTCTAAGCGATTACGGCTCGTGAATTACTTCCCACTAACGTTTTTTTTTCCCAAAATTTGATTTCAAGATGATTGATCTCATGAGGTAAAATATTTCCAAGCCAAATTCGTGAGCGAATCTTTAGACTTACAATTTTATGCCCCTCCATCGGCACATAATAGGAATCCATATTTCGGATAACTCGTTGGGACATATTCAAACGAAAATAACACCTTTGATTTCCATCGAAAAAATACAAAACTTGTGTTCAAATTCAAGCTCTGAATCTGTACTTTCAATAACATTCTAGCGGCCTCTAAAAATTCCTTACCGTTCAAAAGTTATTGTCGAAACAGTGACCGAAGGGCACTTTTCAACACTTTTTCAAAGCGATTACGGGCCGTGAATAACTAGCCACTAATGTATTTTTTACCCAAAATTTGATTTCAAGATTATTGATCTCGCGATATAGGAAAAATATTTCCCCACGAAATTCGAGAGCAAATCGAAAGACTTCCATTTTGACGCCCCTCCATCTGCATGTAATTTGAATCTATATTTCGAGTTACTCGGTGGGACTGATTCAAATGACAATAACTCTCTTGATTTCCTTCGAAAAAATTCAACATCTGTGTTCAAATTCAAGCAATGAATCTATACTTCCCAGAACATTCAGGCCGCGTTTCAAAATTCCTAACTATTCAAAAGTTATTGTTGAAACAATGGCCGAAGGTCACTTTTCAACACATTTTCTAAGCGATTACTGCTCGTGAATGACTGGCCACTAACCTATTTTTTACCCAAAATTTGATTTCAAGATGATTGGACTCATGATATAGGAAAAATATTTCCAAGCAGAATTCGTGAGTGAATCTTTAGACTTCCATTTTTACGCCCCTCCATCGGCACATAATTGGAATCCGTATTTCGGCTAACTCTGTGAGACATGTTTAAACGACAATAACTCTCTCGATTTCCACCGAAACTATACAAAATTTTTGTTCAAATTCAAGCACTGAATGTGTACTTCCAATAACGTTCAGGCCACGTCTAAAAATTACTTACTGTTCAGAAGTTATTGTGGTAACGGAGACTGAAGGTCAATTTTCAACACATTTTCTATGCGATTACGGCTTGTGAATTACTTCTCACTAACGTATTTTTTTCCCAAAATTTGATTTCAAGATGATTGGTCTCATAAGGTAAAATATTTCCAAGCCAAATTCGTGAGCGAATCTTTAGACTTACAGTTTTATGCCCCTCCATCGGCACATAATAGGAATCCATATTTCGGATAACTCGTTGGGACATATTCAAACGAAAATAACACCTTTGATTTCCATCGAAAAAATACAAAATTTGTGTTCAAATTCAAGCTCTGAATCTGTACTTTCTATAACATTCTGGCGGCCTCTAAAAATTCCTTACCGTTCAAAAGTTATTGTCGAAACGGTGACCGAAGGGCACTTTTCAACACTTTTTCAAAGCGATTACGGGCCGTGAATAACTAGCCACTAATGTATTTTTTACCCAAAATTTGATTTCAAGATTATTGATCTTGCGATATAGGAAAAATATTTCCCTACGAAATTCGAGAGCGAATCGAAAGACTTCCATTTTGACGCCCCTCCATCTGCATGTAATTTGAATCTATATTTCGGGTTACTCGGAGGGACTGATTCAAATGACAATAACTCTCTTGATTTCCTTCGAAAAAATTCAACATCTGTGTTCAAATTCAAGCAATGAATCTATACTTCCCCGAACATTTAGGCCGCGTTTCAAAATTCCTAACTATTCAAAAGTTATTGTTGAAACGATGACCGAAGGTCACTTTTCAACACATTTTCTAAGCGATTACTGCTCATGAATGACTGGCCACTAACCTATTTTTTACCCAAAATTTGATTTCAAGATGATTGAACTCATGATATAGGAAAAATATTTCCGAGCAAAATTCGTGAGCGAATCTTTAGACTTCCATTTTTACGCCCCTTCATTGGCACATAATTGGAATCCGTATTTCGAGTAACTCGTTGGGACATATTAAAACGACAATAACTCTCTTGATTTCCACCAAAAATATACAAAGTTTGTGTTCAAATTCAAGCACCGAATTCGTACTTCCTCTAACGTTCAGGCCGTGTCTAAAAAATCCTTACCGTTCAAAAGTTATTATTGAAAAAGAGACCGAAGGTCACTTTTCAACACATTTTCAAAGCAATTACGGCTCGCGAATAACAAGCCACTAACGTATTTTTTACCCGAAATTTGATTTCAAGATGATTGGTCTCATGATATTGGAAAAATATTTCCAACCCAAATTCGTGAGCTAATCTTTAGACTTCCATTTTTACGCCCCTCCATCGGCACATAATTGGAATCCGTATTTCGGCTAACTCTGTGAGACATGTTTAAACGACAATAACTCTCTTGATTTCCATCGAAACTATACAAAATTTGTGTTCAAATTCAAGCACTGAATGTGTACTTCCTATAACGTTCGGGCCACATCTAAAAATTACTTACTGTTCAGAAGTTATTGTGGAAACGGAGACTGAAGGTCACTTTTCAACACATTTTCTAAGCGATTACGGCGCGTGAATTACTTCCCACTAACGTATTTTTTTCCCAAAATTTGATTTCAAGATGATTGATCTCATGATATAGTAAAAATATTTCCATGCCAAATTCGTGAGCGAATCTTTAGACTTACAGTTTTATGCCCCTCCATCGGCACATAATAGGAATCCATATTTCGGATAACTCGTTGGGACATATTCAAACGAAAATAACACCTTTGATTTCCATCGAAAAAATACAAAATTTGTGTTCAAATTCAAGCTCTGAATTTGTACTTTCTATAACATTCAGGCGGCCTCTAAAAATTCCTTACCGTTCAAAAGTTATTGACGAAACGGTGACCGAAGGTCACTTTTCAACACAATTTCAAAGCGATTACGGGTCGTGAATAACTAGCCACTCATGTATTTTTTACCCAAAATTTGATTTCAAGATTATTGATCTCGCGATATATGAAAAATATTTCCCAACAAAATTCGATTGCGAATCAAAAGACTTCCATTTTGACGCCCCTCCATTTGCACATAATTTGAATCTGTATTTCGGGTTACTCGGTGGGACTGATTCAAACGACAATAACTCTCTTGATTTCCTTCGAAAAAATTCAACATCTGTGTTCAAATTCAAGCAATGAATGTGTACTTCCCAAAACATTCAGGCCGTGTTTACAAATTCCTAACTATTCAAAAGTTATTGTTGAAACGATGACCGAAGGTCACTTTTCAACACATTTTCTAAGCGATTACTGCTCGTGAATGACTGGCCACTAACCTATTTTTTACCCAAAATTTGATTTCAAGATGATTGGACTCATGATATAGGAAAAATATTTCCAAGCAGAATTCGTGAGTGAATCTTTAGACTTCCATTTTTACGCCCCTCCATCGGCACATAATTGGAATCCGTATTTCGGATAACTCTGTGAGACATGTTTAAACGACAATAACTCTCTCGATTTCCACCGAAACTATACAAAATTTTTCTTCAAATTCGAGCACTGAATGTGTACTTCCTATAACGTTCAGGCCACGTCTAAAAATTACTTACTGTTCAGAAGTTATTGTGGAAACGGAGACTAAAGGTCAGTTTTCAACACATTTTCTATGCGATTACGGCCCGTGAATTACTTCCCACTAACGTATTTTTTTCCCAAAATTTGATTTCAAGATGATTGATCTCATGAGGTAAAATATTTCCAAGCCAAATTCGTGAGCGAATCTTTAGTCTTACAGTTTTATGCCCCTCCATCGGCACATAATAGGAATCCATATTTCGGATAACTCGTTGGGACATATTCAAATGAAAATAACACCTTTGATTTCCATCGAAAAAATACAAAATTTGTGTTCAAATTCAAGCTCTGAATCTGTACTTTCTATAACATTCTGGCGGCCTCTAAAAATTCCTTACCGTTCAAAAGTTATTGTCGAAACAGTGACCGAAGGGCACTTTTCAACACTTTTTCAAAGCGATTACGGGCCGTGAATAACTAGCCACTAATGTATTTTTTACCCAAAATTTGATTTCAAGATTATTGATCTCGCGATATAGGAAAAATATTTCCCTACGAAATTCGAGAGCGAATCGAAAGACTTCCATTTTGAGGCCCCTCCATCTGCATGTAATTTGAATCTATATTTCGGGTTACTCGGTGGGACTGATTCAAATGACAATAACTCTCTTGATTTCCTTCGAAAAAATTCAACATCTGTGTTCAAATTCAAGCAATGAATCTATACTTCCCAGAACATTCAGGCCGCGTTTCAAAATTCCTAACTATTCAAAAGTTATTGTTGAAACGATGACCAAAGGTCACTTTTCAACACATTTTCTAAGCGATTACTGCTCGTGAATGACTGGCCACTAACCTATTTTTTACGCAAAATTTGATTTCAAAATGATTGAACTCATGATATAGGAAAAATATTTCCGGGCAAAATTTGTGAGCGAATCTTTAGACTTCCATTTTTACGCCCCTTCATCGGCACATAATTGGAATCCGTATTTCGAGTAACTCGTTGGGACATATTAAAACGACAATAACTCTCTTGATTTCCACCAAAAATATACAAAGTTTGTGTTCAAATTCAAGCACCGAATTCGTACTTCCTCTAACGTTCAGGCCGTGTCTAAAAAATCCTTACCGTTCAAAAGTTATTATTGAAAAAGAGACCGAAGGTCACTTTTCAACACATTTTCAAAGCAATTACGGCTCGCGAATAACAAGCCACTAACGTATTTTTTACCCAAAATTTGATTTCAAGATGATTGGTCTCATGATATTGGAAAAATATTTCCAACCCAAATTCGTGAGCTAATCTTTAGACTTCCATTTTTACGCCCCTCCATCGGCACATAATTGGAATCCGTATTTCGGCTAACTCTGTGAGACATGTTTAAACGACAATAACTCTCTTGATTTCCATCGAAACTATACAAAATTTGTGTTCAAATTCAAGCACTGAATGTGTACTTCCTATAACGTTCGGGCCACATCTAAAAATTACTTACTGTTCAGAAGTTATTGTGGAAACGGAGACTGAAGGTCACTTTACAACACATTTTCTAAGCGATTACGGCGCGTGAATTACTTCCCACTAACGTATTTTTTTCCCAAAATTTGATTTCAAGATGATTGATCTCATGATATAGGAAAAATATTTCCATGCCAAATTCGTGAGCGAATCTTTAGACTTACAGTTTTATGCCCCTCCATCGGCACATAATAGGAATCCATATTTCGGATAACTCGTTGGGACATATTCAAACGAAAATAACACCTTTGATTTCCGTCGAAAAAATACAAAATTTGTGTTCAAATTCAAGCTCTGAATCTGTACTTTCTATAACATTCAGGCGGCCTCTAAAAATTCCTTACCGTTCAAAAGTTACTGACGAAACGGTGACCGAAGGTCACTTTTCAACACATTTTCAAAGCGATTGCGGGTCGTGAATAACTAGCCACTCATGTATTTTTTACCCAAAATTTGATTTCAAGATTATTGATCTCGCGATATAGGAAAAATATTTCCCAACGAAATTCAATTGCGAATCGAAAGACTTCCATTTTGACGCCCCTCCATTTGCACATAATTTGAATCTGTATTTCGGGATACTCGGTGGGACTGATTCAAATGACAATAACTCGCTTGATTTCCTTCGAAAAAATTCAACATCTGTGTTGAAATTCACGCAATGAATCTGTACTTCCCAGAACATTCAGGCCGTGTTTACAAATTCCTAACTATTCAAAAGTTATTGTTGAAACGATGACCGAAGGTCACTTTTCAACACATTTTCTAAGCGATTACTGCTCGTGAATGACTGGCCACTAACCTATTTTTTACCCAAAATTTGATTTCAAGATGATTGGACTCATGATATAGGAAAAATATTTCCAAGCAGAATTCGTGAGCGAATCTTTAGACTTCCATTTTTACGCCCCTCCATCGGCACATAATTGGAATCCGTATTTCGGCTAACTATGTGAGACATGTTTAGACGACAATAACTCTCTCGATTTCCACAGAAACTATACAAAATTTGTGTTCAAATTCAAGCACTGAATGTGTACTTCCTATAACGTTCAGGCCACGTCTAAAAATTATTAACTGTTCAGAAGTTATTGTGGAAACGGAGACTGAAGGTCACTTTTCAACACATTTTCTATGCGATTACGGCTCGTGAATTACTTCCCACTAACGTATTTTTTTCCCAAAATTTGATTTCAAGATGATTGATCTCATGAGGTAAGATATTTCCAGGCCAAATTCGTGAGCGAATCTTTAGACTTACAGTTTTATTCCCCTCCATCAGCACATAATAGGAATCCATATTTCGGATAACTCGTTGGGACATATTCAAACGAAAATAACACCTTTGATTTCCATCGAAAAAATACAAAATTTGTGTTCAAATTCAAGCTCTGAATCTGTACTTTCTATAACATTCAGGCGGCCTCTAAAAATTCCTTACCGTTCAAAAGTTACTGACGAAACGGTGACCGAAGGTCACTTTTCAACACATTTTCAAAGCGATTACGGGTCGTGAATAACTAGCCACTCATGTATTTTTTACCCAAAATTTGATTTCAAGATTATTGATCTCGCGATATAGGAAAAATATTTCCCAACGAAATTCGATTGCGAATCGAAAGACTTCCATTTTGACGCCCCTCCATTTGCACATAATTTGAATCTGTATTTCGGGTTACTCGGTGGGACTGATTCAAATGACAATAACTCGCTTGATTTCCTTCGAAAAAATTCAACATCTGTGTTCAAATTCACGCAATGAATCTGTACTTCCCAGAACATTCAGGCCGTGTTTACAAATTCCTAACTATTCAAAAGTTATTGTTGAAACGATGACCGAAGGTCACTTTTTAACACATCTTCTAAGCGATTACTGCTCGTGAATGACTGGCCAGTAACCTATTTTTTACCCAAAATTTGATTTCAAGATGATTGGACTCATGATATAGGAAAAATATTTCCAAGCAAAATTCATGAGCGAATCTTTAGACTTCCATTTTTACGCCCCTCCATCGGCACATAATTGGAATCCGTATTTCGGCTAACTATGTGAGACATGTTTAGACGACAATAACTCTCTCGATTTCCACCGAAACTATACAAAATTTTTGTTCAAATTCAAGCACTGAATGTGTACTTCCTATAACGTTCAGGCCACGTCTAAAAATTATTAACTGTTCAGAAGTTATTGTGGAAACGGAGACTGAAGGTCACTTTTCAACACATTTTCTATGCGATTACGGCTCGTGAATTACTTCCCACTAACGTATTTTTTTCCCAAAATTTGATTTCAAGATGATTGATCTCATGAGGTAAGATATTTCCATGCCAAATTCGTGAGCGAATCTTTAGACTTACAGTTTTATTCCCCTCCATCAGCACATAATAGGAATCCATATTTCGGATAACTCGTTGGGACATATTCAAACGAAAATAACACCTTTGATTTCCATCGAAAAAATACAAAATTTGTGTTCAAATTCAAGCTCTGAATCTATACTTTCTATAACATTCTGGCGGCCTCTAAAAATTCCTTATCGTTCAAAAGTTACTGTCGAAACGGTGACCGAAGTTCACTTTTCGACGCATTTTCAAAGCGATTACGGGTCGTGAATAACTAGCCACTAATGTATTTTTTACCCAAAATTTGATTTCAAGATTATTGATCTCGCGATATTGAAAAATATTTCCCAACGAAATTCGAGAGCGAATCGAAAGACTTCCATTTTGACGCCCCTCCATTTGCACATAATTTGAATCTGTATTTCGGGTTAGTTGGTGGGACTGATTCAAACGACAATAACTCTCTTGATTTCCTTCGAAAAAATTCAACATCTGTGTTCAAATTCAAGCAATGAATGTGTACTTCCCAAAACATTCAGGCCGTGTTTACAAATTCCTAACTATTCAAAAGTTATTGTTGAAACGATGACCGAAGGTCACTTTTCAACACATTTTCTAAGCGATTACTGCTCGTGAATGACTGGCCACTAACCTATTTTTTACCCAAAATTTGATTTCAGGATGATTGGACTCATGATATAGGAAAAATATTTCCAAGCAGAATTCGTGAGCGAATCTTTAGACTTCCATTTTTACGCCCCTCCATCGGCACATAATTGGAATCCGTATTTCGGATAACTCTGTGAGACATGTTTAAACGACAATAACTCTCTCGATTTCCACCGAAACTATACAAACTTTTTCTTCAAATTCAAGCACTGAATGTGTACTTCCTATAACGTTCAGGCCACGTCTAAAAATTACTTACTGTTCAGAAGTTATTGTGGAAACGGAGACTAAGGGTCAATTTTCAACACATTTTCTATGCGATTACGGCCCGTGAATTACTTCCCACTAACGTATTTTTTTCCCAAAATTTGATTTCAAGATGATTGATCTCATGATATAGGAAAAATATTTCCATGCCAAATTCGTGAGCGAATCTTTAGACTTACAGTTTTATGCCCCTCCATCGGCACATAATAGGAATCCATATTTCGGATAACTCGTTGGGACATATTCAAACGAAAATAACACCTTTGATTTCCATCGAAAAAATACAAAATTTGTGTTCAAATTCAAGCTCTGAATCTGTACTTTCTATAACATTAAGGCGGCCTCTAAAAATTCCTTACCGTTCAAAAGTTACTGACGAAACGGTGACCGAAGGTCACTTTTCAACACATTTTCAAAGCGATTGCGGGTCGTGAATAACTAGCCACTCATGTATTTTTTACCCAAAATTTGATTTCAAGATTATTGATCTCGCGATATAGGAAAAATATTTCCCAACGAAATTCAATTGCGAATCGAAAGACTTCCATTTTGACGCCCCTCCATTTGCACATAATTTGAATCTGTATTTCGGGATACTCGGTGGGACTGATTCAAATGACAATAACTCGCTTGATTTCCTTCGAAAAAATTCAACATCTGTGTTGAAATTCACGCAATGAATCTGTACTTCCCAGAACATTCAGGCCGTGTTTACAAATTCCTAACAATTCAAAAGTTATTGTTGAAACGATGACCGAAGGTCACTTTTCAACACATTTTCTAAGCGATTACTGCTCGTGAATGACTGGCCACTAACCTATTTTTTACCCAAAATTTGATTTCAAGATGATTGGACTCATGATATAGGAAAAATATTTCCAAGCAGAATTCGTGAGCGAATCTTTAGACTTCCATTTTTACGCCCCTCCATCGGCACATAATTGGAATCCGTATTTCGGCTAACTATGTGAGACATGTTTAGACGACAATAACTCTCTCGATTTCCACCGAAACTATACAAAATTTTTGTTCAAATTCAAGCACTGAATGTGTACTTCCTATAACGTTCAGGCCACGTCTAAAAATTATTAACTGTTCAGAAGTTATTGTGGAAACGGAGACTGAAGGTCACTTTTCAACACATTTTCTATGCGATTACGGCTCGTGAATTACTTCCCACTAACGTATTTTTTTCCCAAAATTTGATTTCAAGATGATTGATCTCATGAGGTAAGATATTTCCATGCCAAATTCGTGAGCGAATCTTTAGACTTACAGTTTTATTCCCCTCCATCAGCACATAATAGGAATCCATATTTCGGATAACTCGTTGGGACATATTCAAACGAAAATAACACCTTTGATTTCCATCGAAAAAATACAAAATTTGTGTTCAAATTCAAGCTCTGAATCTATACTTTCTATAACATTCTGGCGGCCTCTAAAAATTCCTTATCGTTCAAAAGTTACTGTCGAAACGGTGACCGAAGGTCACTTTTCGACGCATTTTCAAAGCGATTACGGGTCGTGAATAACTAGCCACTAATGTATTTTTTACCCAAAATTTGATTTCAAGATTATTGATCTCGCGATATTGAAAAATATTTCCCAACGAAATTCGAGAGCGAATCGAAAGACTTCCATTTTGACGCCCCTCCATTTGCACATAATTTGAATCTGTATTTCGGGTTAGTTGGTGGGACTGATTCAAACGACAATAACTCTCTTGATTTCCTTCGAAAAAATTCAACATCTGTGTTCAAATTCAAGCAATGAATGTGTACTTCCCAAAACATTCAGGCCGTGTTTACAAATTCCTAACTATTCAAAAGTTATTGTTGAAACGATGACCGAAGGTCACTTTTCAACACATTTTCTAAGCGATTACTGCTCGTGAATGACTGGCCACTAACCTATTTTTTACCCAAAATTTGATTTCAGGATGATTGGACTCATGATATAGGAAAAATATTTCCAAGCAGAATTCGTGAGCGAATCTTTAGACTTCCATTTTTACGCCCCTCCATCGGCACATAATTGGAATCCGTATTTCGGATAACTCTGTGAGACATGTTTAAACGACAATAACTCTCTCGATTTCCACCGAAACTATACAAACTTTTTCTTCAAATTCAAGCACTGAATGTGTACTTCCTATAACGTTCAGGCCACGTCTAAAAATTACTTACTGTTCAGAAGTTATTGTGGAAACGGAGACTAAGGGTCAATTTTCAACACATTTTCTATGCGATTACGGCCCGTGAATTACTTCCCACTAACGTATTTTTTTCCCAAAATTTGATTTCAAGATGATTGATCTCATGATATAGGAAAAATATTTCCATGCCAAATTCGTGAGCGAATCTTTAGACTTACAGTTTTATGCCCCTCCATCGGCACATAATAGGAATCCATATTTCGGATAACTCGTTGGGACATATTCAAACGAAAATAACACCTTTGATTTCCATCGAAAAAATACAAAATTTGTGTTCAAATTCAAGCTCTGAATCTGTACTTTCTATAACATTAAGGCGGCCTCTAAAAATTCCTTACCGTTCAAAAGTTACTGACGAAACGGTGACCGAAGGTCACTTTTCAACACATTTTCAAAGCGATTGCGGGTCGTGAATAACTAGCCACTCATGTATTTTTTACCCAAAATTTGATTTCAAGATTATTGATCTCGCGATATAGGAAAAATATTTCCCAACGAAATTCGATTGCGAATCGAAAGACTTCCATTTTGACGCCCCTCCATTGGCACATAATTTGAATCTGTATTTCGGGTTACTCGGTGGGACTGATTCAAATGACAATAACTCGCTTGATTTCCTTCGAAAAAATTCAACATCTGTGTTCAAATTCACGCAATGAATCTGTACTTCCCAGAACATTCAGGCCGTGTTTACAAATTCCTAACTATTCAAAAGTTATTGTTGAAACGATGACCAAAGGTCACTTTTCAACACATCTTCTAAGCGATTACTGCTCGTGAATGACTGGCCACTAACCTATTTTTTACCCAAAATTTGATTTCAAGATGATTGGACTCATGATATAGGAAAAATATTTCCAAGCAGAATTCGTGAGCGAATCTTTAGACTTCCATTTTTACGCCCCTCCATCGGCACATAATTGGAATCCGTATTTCGGCTAACTATGTGAGACATGTTTAGACGACAATAACTCTCTCGATTTCCACCGAAACTATACAAAATTTTTGTTCAAATTCAAGCACTGAATGTGTACTTCCTATAACATTCAGGCCACGTCTAAAAATTATTAACTGTTCAGAAGTTATTGTGGAAACGGAGACTGAAGGTCACTTTTCAACACATTTTCTATGCGATTACGGCTCGTGAATTATTTCCCACTAACGTATTTTTTTCCCAAAATTTGATTTCAAGATGATTGATCTCATGAGGTAAGATATTTCCATGCCAAATTCGTGAGCGAATCTTTAGACTTACAGTTTTATTCCCCTCCATCAGCACATAATAGGAATCCATATTTCGGATAACTCGTTGGGACATATTCAAACGAAAATAACACCTTTGATTTCCATCGAAAAAATACAAAATTTGTGTTCAAATTCAAGCTCTGAATCTATACTTTCTATAACATTCTGGCGGCCTCTAAAAATTCCTTATCGTTCAAAAGTTACTGTCGAAACGGTGACCGAAGGTCACTTTTCGACACATTTTCAAAGCGATTACGGGTCGTGAATAACGAGCCACTAATGTATTTTTTACCCAAAATTTGATTTCAAGATTATTGATCTCGCGATATTGAAAATATATTTCCCAACGAAATTCGAGAGCGAATCGAAAGACTTCCATTTTGACGCCCCTCCATCTGCACATAATTTGAATCTATATTTCGGGTTACTCGGTGGGACTGATTCAAATGACAATAACTCGCTTGATTTCCTTCGAAAAAATTCAACATCTGTGTTCAAATTCACGCAATGAATCTGTACTTCCCAGAACATTCAGGCCGTGTTTGAAAATTCCTAACTATTCAAAAGTTATTATTGAAACGATGACCGAAGGTCACTTTTCAACACATTTTCTAAGCGATTACTGCTCGTGAATGACTGGCCACTAACCTATTTTTTACCCAAAATTTGATTTCAAGATGATTGGACTCATGATATAGGAAAAATATTTCCGAGCAAAATTCATGAGCGAATCTTTAGACTTCCATTTTTACGCCTCTCCATCGGCACGTAATTGAAATCCGTATTTCGAGTAAGTCGTTGGGACATATTAAAACGACAATAACTCTCTTGATTTCCACCAAAAATATACAAAGTTTTTGTTCAAATTCAAGCACCGAATGTGTACTTCATCTAACATTCAGGCCGTGTCTAAAAAATCCTTACCGTTCAAAAGTTATTATTGAAAAAGAGACCGAAGGTCACTTTTCAACACATTTTCAAAGCAATTACGGCTCGCGAATAACAAGCAACTAACGTATTTTTTACCCAAAATTTGATTTCAAGATGATTGGTCTCATGATATTGGAAAAATATTTCCAAGCCAAATTCGTTAGCTAATCTTTAGACTTCCATTTTTACGCGCCTCCATCGGCACATAATTGGAATCCATATTTCGGCTAACTCTGTGAGACATATTTAAACGACAATAACTCTCTTGATTTCCATCGAAACTATACAAAATTTGTGTTCAAATTCAAGCACTGAATGTGTACTTCCTATAACGTTCGGGCCACATCTAAAAATTACTTCCTGTTCAGAAGTTATTGTGGAAACGGAGACTGAAGGTCACTTTTCAACACATTTTCTAAGCGATTACGGCTCGTGAATTACTTCCCACTAACGTATTTTTTTCCCAAAATTTGATTTCAAGATGATTGATCTCATGATATAGGAAAAATATTTCCATGCCAAATTCGTGAGCGAATCTTTAGACTTACAGTTTTATGCCCCTCCATCGGCACATAATAGGAATCCATATTTCGGATAACTTGTTGGGACATATTCAAACGAAAATAATGCCTTTGATTTCAATCGAAAAAATACAAAATTTGTGTTCAAATTCAAGCTCTGAATCTTTACTTTCTATAACATTCAGGCGGCCTCTAAAAATTCCTTACCGTTCAAAAGTTACTGACGAAACGGTGACCGAAGGTCACTTTTCAACACATTTTCAAAGCGATTACGGGTCGTGAATAACTAGCCACTCATGTATTTTTTACCCAAAATTTGATTTCAAGATTATTGATCTCGCGATATAGGAAAAATATTTCCCAACGAAATTCGATTGCGAATCGAAAGACTTCCATTTTGACGCCCCTCCATTTGCACATAATTTGAATCTGTATTTCGGGTTACTCGGTGGGACTTATTCAAACGACAATAACTCTCTTGATTTCCTTCGAAAAAATTCAACATCAGTGTTCAAATTCAAGCAATGAATGTGTACTTCCCAAAACATCCAGGCCGTGTTTCAAAATTCCTAACTATTCAAAAGTTATTGTTGAAACGATGACCGAAGGTCACTTTTCCACACATTTTCTAAGCGATTACTGCTCGTGAATGACTGGCCAGTAACCTATTTTTTACCCAAAATTTGATTTCAAGATGATTGGACTCATGATATAGGAAAAATATTTCCAAGCAGAATTCGTGAGCAAATCTTTAGACTTCCATTTTTACGCCCCTCCATCGGCACATAATTGGAATCCGTATTTCGGCTAACTATGTGAGACATGTTTAGACGACAATAACTCTCTCGATTTCCACCGAAACTATACAAAATTTGTGTTCAAATTCAAGCACTGAATGTGTACTTCCTATAACGTTCAGGCCACGTCTAAAAATTATTAACTGTTCAGAAGTTATTGTGGAAACGGAGACTGAAGGTCACTTTTCAACACATTTTCTATACGATTACGACTCGTGAATTACTTCCCACTAACGTATTTTTTTCCCAAAATTTGATTTCAAGATGATTGATCTCATGAGGTAAGATATTTCCATGCCAAATTCGTGAGCGAATCTTTAGACTTACAGTTTTATTCCCCTCCATCAGCACATAATAGGAATCCATATTTCGGATAACTCGTTGGGACATATTCAAACGAAAATAACACCTTTGATTTCCATCGAAAAAATACAAAATTTGTGTTCAAATTCAAGCTCTGAATCTGTACTTTCTATAACATTCAGGCGGCCTCTAAAAATTCCTTACCGTTCAAAAGTTACTGACGAAATGGTGACCGAAGGTCACTTTTCAACACATTTTCAAAGCGATTACGGGTCGTGAATAACTAGCCACTTATGTATTTTTTACCCAAAATTTGATTTCAAGATTATTGATCTCGCGATATAGGAAAAATATTTCCCAACGAAATTCGATTGCGAATCGAAAGATTTCCATTTTGACGCCCCTCCATTTGCACATAATTTGAATCTATATTTCGGGTTACTTGGTGGGACTGATTCAAACGACAATAACTCTCTTGATTTCCTTCGAAAAAATTCAACATCAGTGTTCAAATTCATGCAATGAATGTGTACTTCCCAAAACATTCATGCCGCGTTTCAAAATTCCTAACTATTCAAAAGTTATTGTTGAAACGATGACCGAAGGTCACTTTTCAACACATTTTCTAAGCGATTACTGCTCGTGAATGACTGGCCACTAACCTATTTTTTACCCAAAATTTGATTTCAAGATAATTGGACTCATGATATAGGAAAAATATTTCCAAGCAGAATTCGTGAACAAATCTTTAGACTTCCATTTTTACGCCCCTCCATCGTCACATATTTGGAATCCGTATTTCGGCTAACTATGTGAGACATGTTTAGACGACAATAACTCTCTCGATTT
Organism: Quercus tomentella; assembly: GCA_028535165.1. Classification (NCBI taxonomy): domain Eukaryota; kingdom Viridiplantae; phylum Streptophyta; class Magnoliopsida; order Fagales; family Fagaceae; genus Quercus; species Quercus tomentella. Next base: position 568,297 of record JAPQVY010000034.1, on the reverse strand, counting down.
CCACCGAAACTATACAAAATTTGTGTTCAAATTCAAGCACTGAATGTGTACTTCCTATAACGTTCAGGCCACGTCTAAAAATTATTAACTGTTCAGAAGTTATTGTGGAAACGGAGACTGAAGGTCACTTTTCAACACATTTTCTATGCGATTACGGCTCGTGAATTACTTCCCACTAACGTATTTTTTTCCCAAAATTTGATTTCAAGATGATTGATCTCATGAGGTAAGATATTTCCAAGCCAAATTCGTGAGCGAATCTTTAGACTTACAGTTTTATTCCCCTCCATCAGCACATAAAAGGAATCCATATTTCGGATAACTCGTTGGGACATATTCAAACGAACATAACACCTTTGATTTCCATCGAAAAAATACAAAATTTGTGTTCAAATTCAAGCTCTGAATCTGTACTTTCTATAACATTCTGGCGGCCTCTAAAAATTCCTTATCGTTCAAAATTTACTGTCGAAACGGTGACCGAAGGTCACTTTTCGACACATTTTCAAATCGATTACGGGTCGTGAATAACTAGCCAATAATGTATTTTTTACCCAAAATTTGATTTCAAGATTATTGATCTCGCGATATAGAAAAAATATTTCCCAACGAAATTCGAGAGCGAATCGAAAGACTTCCATTTTGACGCCCCTCCATCTGCACATAATTTGAATCTATATTTCGGGTTACTCGGTGGGACTGATTCAAATGACAATAACTCGCTTGATTTCCTTCGAAAAAATTCAACATCTGTGTTCAAATTCACGCAATGAATCTGTACTTCCCAGAACATTCAGGCCGTGTTTAAAAATTCCTAACTATTCAAAAGTTATTGTTGAAACGATGACCGAAGGTCACTTTTCAACACATTTTCTAAGCGATTACTGCTCGTGAATGACTGGCCACTAACCTATTTTTTACCCAGAATTAGATATCAAGATGATTGGACTCATGATATAGGACAAATATTTCCGAGCAAAATTCATGAGCGAATCTTTAGACTTCCATTTTTACGCCCCTCCATCGGCACATAATTGGAATCCGTATTTCGAGTAACGCGTTGGGACATATTAAAACGACAATAACTCTCTTGATTTCCACCAAAAATATACAAAGTTTGTGTTCAAATTCAAGCACTGAATGTGTACTTCCTCTAACGTTCAGGCCGTGTCTAAAAAATCCCTACCGTTCAAAAGTTATTATTGAAAAAGAGACCGAAGATCACTTTTCAACACATTTTCAAAGCAATTACGGCTCGCGAATAACAAGCCACTAAAGTATTTTTTACCCGAAATTTGATTTCAAGATGATTGGTCTCATGATATTGGAAAAATATTTCCAACCCAAATTCGTGAGCTAATCTTTAGACTTCCATTTTTACGCCCCTCCATCGGCACCTAATTGGAATCCGTATTTCGGCTAACTATGTGAGACATGTTTAGACGACAATAACTCTCTCGATTTCCACCGAAACTATACAAAATTTGTGTTCAAATTCAAGCACTGAATGTGTACTTCCTATAACGTTCAGGCCACGTCTAAAAATTATTAACTGTTCAGAAGTTATTGTGGAAACGGAGACTGAAGGTCACTTTTCAACACATTTTCTATGCGATTACGGCTCGTGAATTACTTCCCACTAACGTATTTTTTTCCCAAAATTTGATTTCAAGATGATTGATCTCATGAGGTAAGATATTTCCATGCCAAATTCGTGAGCGAATCTTTAGACTTACAGTTTTATTCCCCTCCATCAGCACATAATAGGAATCCATATTTCGGATAACTCGTTGGGACATATTCAAACGAAAATAACACCTTTGATTTCCATCGAAAAAATACAAAATTTGTGTTCAAATTCAAGCTCTGAATCTATACTTTCTATAACATTCTGGCGTCCACTAAAAATTCCTTATCGTTCAAAAGTTACTGTCGAAACGGTGACCGAAGGTCACTTTTCGACACATTTTCAAAGCAATTACGGGTCGTGAATAACTAGCCACTAATGTATTTTTTACCCAAAATTTGATTTCAAGATTATTGATCTCGCGATATTGAAAAAATATTTCCCAACAAAATTCGAGAGCGAATCGAAAGACTTCCATTTTGACGCCCCTCCATCTGCACATAATTTGAATCTATATTTCGGGTTACTCGGTGGGATTGATTCAAATGACAATAACTTGCTTGATTTCCTTCGAAAAAATTCAACATCTGTGTTCAAATTCACGCAATGAATCTATACTTCCCAGAACATTCAGGCCGTGTTTGAAAATTCCTAACTATTCAAAAGTTATTGTTGAAACGATGACCGAAGGTCACTTTTCAACACATTTTCTAAGCGATTACTGCTCGTGAATGACTGGCCACTAACCTATTTTTTGCCCAAAATTTGATTTCAAGATGATTGGACTCATGATATAGGAAAAATATTTCCGAGCAAAATTCTTGAGCGAATCTTTAGACTTCCATTTTTACGCCTCTCCATCGGCACATAATTGGAATCCGTATTTCGAGTAAGTCGTTGGGACATATTAAAACGACAATAACTCTCTTGATTTCCACCAAAAATATACAAAGTTTGTGTTCAAATTCAAGCACCGAATGTGTACTTCCTCTAACGTTCAGGCCGTGTCTAAAAAATCCTTACCGTTCAAAAGTTATTATTGAAAAAGAGACCGAAGGTCACTTTTCAACACATTTTCAAAGCAATTACGGCTCGCGAATAACAAGCCACTAACGTATTTTTTACCCAAAATTTGATTTCAAGATGATTGGTCTCACGATATTGGAAAAATATTTCCAAGCCAAATTCGTTAGCTAATCTTTAGACTTCCATTTTTACGCCCCTCCATCGGCACTTAAACGACAATAACTCTCTTGATTTCCATCGAAACTATACAAAATTTGTGTTCAAATTCAAGCACTGAATGTGTACTTCCTATAACGTTCGGGCCACATCTAAAAATTACTTCCTGTTCAGAAGTTATTGTGGAAACGGAGACTGAAGGTCACTTTTCAACACATTTTCTAAGCGATTACGGCTCGTGAATTACTTCCCACTAACGTATTTTTTTCCCAAAATTTGATTTCAAGATGATTGATCTGATGATATAGGAAAAATATTTCCAAGCCAAATTCGTGAGCGAATCTTTAGACTTACAGTTTTATGCCCCTCCATCGGCACATAATAGGAATCCATATTTCGGATAACTCGTTGGGACATATTCAAACGAAAATAACGCCTTTGATTTCAATCGAAAAAATACAAAATTTGTGTTCAAATTCAAGCTCTGAATCTGTACTTTCTATAACATTCAGGCGGCCTCTAAAAATTCCTTACCGTTCAAAAGTTACTGACGAAACGGTGACCGAAGGTCACTTTTCAACACATTTTCAAAGCGATTACGGGTCGTGAATAACTAGCCACTCATGTATTTTTTACCCAAAATTTGATTTCAAGATTATTGATCTCGCGATATAGGAAAAATATTTCCCAACGAAATTCGATTGCGAATCGAAAGACTTCCATTTTCACGCCCCTTCATTTGCACATAATTTGAATCTGTATTTCGGGTTACTCGGTGGGACTGATTCAAACGACAATAACTCTCTTGATTTCCTTCGAAAAAATTCAACATCTGTGTTCAAATTCAAGCAATGAATGTGTACTTCCCAAAACATTCAGGCCGTGTTTCAAAATTCCTAACTATTCAAAAGTTATTGTTGAAACGATGACCGAAGGTCACTTTTCAACACATTTTCTAAGCGATTACTGCTCGTGAATGACTGGCCACTAACCTATTTTTTACCCAAAATTTGATTTCAAGATGATTGGACTCATGATATAGGAAACATATTTCCAAGCAGAATTCATGAGCAAATCTTTAGACTTCCATTTTTACGCCCCTCCATCGGGATATAATTGGAATCCGTATTTCGGCTAACTATGTGAGACATGTTTAGACGACAATAACTCTCTCGATTTCCACCGAAACTATACAAAATTTGTGTTCAAATTCAAGCACTGAATGTGTACTTCCTATAACGTTCAGGCCACGTCTAAAAATTATTAACTGTTCAGAAGTTATTGTGGAAACAGAGACTGAAGGTCACTTTTCAACACATTTTCTATGCGATTACCGCTCGTGAATTACTTCCCACTAACGTATTTTTTTCCCAAAATTTGATTTCAAGATGATTGATCTCATGAGGTAAGATATTTCCAAGCCCAATTCGTGAGCGAATCTTTAGACTTACAGTTTTATTCCCCTCCATCAGCACATAGTAGGAATCCATATTTCGGATAACTCGTTGGGACATATTCAAACGAACATAACACCTTTGATTTCCATCGAAAAAATACAAAATTTGTGTTCAAATTCAAGCTCTGAATCTGTACTTTTTATAACATTCTGGCGGCCTCTAAAAATTCCTTATCGTTCAAAAGTTACTGTCGAAACGGTGACCGAAGGTCACTTTTCGACACATTTTCAAAGCGATTACGGGTCGTGAATAACTAGCCACTAATGTATTTTTTACCCAAAATTTGATTTCAAGATTATTGATCTCGCGATATAGAAAAAATATTTCCCAACGAAATTCGATTGCGAATCGAAAGACTTCCATTTTGACGCCTCTCCATCTGCACATAATTTGAATCTATATTTCGGGTTACTCGGTGGGACTGATTCAAATGACAATAACTCGCTTGATTTCCTTCGAAAAAATTCAACATCTGTGTTCAAATTCACGCAATGAATCTGTACTTCCTAGAACATTCAGGCCGTGTTTAAAAATTCCTAACTATTCAAAAGTTATTGTTGAAACGATGACCGAAGGTCACTTTTCAACACATTTTCTAAGCGATTACTGCTCGTGAATGACTGGCCACTAACCTATTTTTTACCCTAAATTTGATTTCAAGATGATTGGACTCATGATATAGGAAAAATATTTCCGAGCAAAATTCATGAGCGAATCTTTAGACTTCCATTTTTACGCCCCTCCATCGGCACATAATTGGAATCCGTATTTCGAGTAACTCGTTGGGACATATTAAAACGACAATAACTCTCTTGATTTCCACCAAAAATATACAAAGTTTGTGTTCAAATTCAAGCACCGAATGTGTACTTCCTCTAACGTTCAGGCCGTGTCTAAAAAATCCTTACCGTTCAAAAGTTATTATTGAAAAAGAGACCGAAGGTCACTTTTCAACACATTTTCAAAGCAATTTCGGCTCGTGAATTACTAGCCACTAACGTATTTTTTATCCAAAATTTGATTTCAAGATTATTGATCTCGCGATATGGGAAAAATATTTCCAATCCAAATTCATGAGTGAATCATTAAACTTCTATTTTAATGCCCCTCCCTTGGCACATAATTGGAATCCGTATTTCGGCTAACTTTGTGGGACATGTTTAAACGACAATAACTCTCTCAATTTCCAACTAAAAAATACAAAATTTGTGTTCAAATTCATGCTCTGAATGTGTACTTTCTATAACATTCAGGCCGCCTCTAAATATTCCTTACCGTTCAAAAGTTATTGTCGAAACTGTAACCGAAGGTCACTTTTCAACACATTTTCAAAGCGATTCGGGTTGTGAATAACTAGCCACTAATGTATTTTTTACCCAAAATTTGCTTTCAAGATGATTGATCTCATGATATAGGAAAAATATTTCCAAGCCAAATTCGTGAGCGAATCTTTAGACTTCCATTTTTACGCCCCCTCCATCGGCACATAATTGGAATCTGTATTTCGGCTAAGTCTGTGGGACTTGTTTAAATGACAAGAACTCTCTTGATTTCCATCGAAAAAATACAAAATTTGTGTTCAAATTCAAGCTCCGAATGTGTACTTTCTTTAACATTCAGGCTGCCTCTAAAAATTCCTTACCAGTCAAAAGTTACTGTTGAAACGGTGACCTAAGGTCACTTTTCAACATATTTTCAATGAAATTAAGGCTCGTGAATAACTAGCCACTAACGTATTTTTTACCCAAAATTTGATTTCTAGATTATTGATCTCGCGATATAGGAAAAATATTTCCAAGCCAAATTTGTGACCGAATCGTTAAACTTCTATTTTTACGCCCCTCCATCGGCACATAATTGGAATCTGTATTTCGGCTGACTCTGTGGGACATGTTTAAACAACAATAAATCTCTCAATTTCCATTGAAAAAATACAAAATTTGTGTGCAAATTGAAGCTCCAATTGTGTACTTTCTATAACATTTAGGCCGCGTCTAAAAATTCCTTACTGTTCAAAAGTTGTTGTTGAAACGGTGACAGAAGATCACTTTTCAACAAATTTTCTAAGCGATTACTGCTCGTGAATAACTAGCCACTAACGTATTTTTTACACAAAATTTGATTTCAAGATGATTGGTCTCATGATGTAGGAAAAATATTTCCAAGCTAAATTCGTGAGCGAATCTTTAGACTTCCTTTTTGACGCCCCTCCATCCGCACATAATTGGAATTTGTATTTCAGGTAACTTGTTGGGACATATTCAAACGACAATAACTCTCTTGATTTCCATCGAAAATATACAAAATTTGTGTTCAAATTCAAGCACCGAATGTGTACTTCCTATAACGTTCTGGCCGTGTCTAAAAAAACCTTACTGTTCAAAAGTTATTGTTGAAACTGAGACAAAACGTCACTTTTCAACACATATTCAAAGGACAATAACTACTTCGATTTCCATCGAAAAAATTCAAATTTTGTGTTCAAATTCAAGCTCTGAATGTGTACTTTCTAAAACATTTAGGCCTCATCAATAAATTCCGTACCGTTCAAAAGTTATTGTCAAAACGGTGACCAAAGGTCACTTTTCCACACATTTTCTGAACGATTATGGCTGGTGAATAACTAGCCACTAACGTATATTTTACCCAAAATTTTATTTCGAGGTGATTGATCATGCGATATAGGAAAAATATTTCCAGTCCAAATTCGTGGGCGAATCTTTAGACTTCCACTTTCACGTTCCTCCTTCAGCACATAATTGGAATCCGTATTGTGGGTAACTCGGTGGGACATATTCGAAGGACAGTAATTATCTTGATTTCCTTCGGAAAAATAAAAAATTTGTGTTCAAATTCAAGCTCTGAATGTGTACTTTCTAAAACATTAAGGCCGCGTCCAGAAATTCCATACCGTTCAAAAGTTATTGTTGAAACGGTGATCGAAGGTCACTTTTCAACATGTTTTCTAAGTGATTGTGGCACGTGAATAACTAGCCACTAATGTACTTTTTGCCCAAAATTTTATTTCGTGGTGATTGATCAAGCGATATAGGAAAAATATTTCCAACCCAGATTCGTGAGCGAATCTTTAGACTTCCACTTTCACGCTCCTCCATCGGCACATAATTGGAATCCGTATTTCAGGTAACTGGGTGGGACATATTCAAAGGACAAAAATTATATGGATTTCCTTCGAAAAAATACAAAATTTGTGTTCAAATTCAAGCTCTGAATGTATACTTTCTAAAACATTCTGGCCGCGTCCAAAAATTCCATACCGTTCAAAAGTTATTGTCTGTAAGGTTGAATTTATTCAACCATCTAATTGGCTTTATTCCGTGCCAAATTTGCTTGTGATTCAGCATTTAGTAACCCTGTATTTAGGTGGGTTTGATGTAAGGGTAGTGAGTGAGTTAGAGTGAAGATTGCTCAAGAGTGTGCAAGAAAACAGAGACTCGCGGCTGGGACTCGCGGGTGACTCACGGCTTCAAGCCGCCAAAAGCAGCACACGTGCCAAGCATGCTGGAAGGTGAACAGTCATGCCAGCTGGGGCACTACAGGACAAAACAGGACAACTGGCCATACGGTTATCTCGCAACTGGATCTCGCGACTTGGTCAAGCCGCGAGGTCAAGCCGCGAGCCACCCCTGTTTTGTAAAACCTGACGTTTCACATTCCTCTCCCACTCCAGTATAAATACCCCTTTTACCCACGATTGAAAGAGAGCTTCCAGAGAGAATTTTGAGAGAGAAACCCTAAAGAAAAACAAGATTGATTCACCCACAGTCTATACCTTAGAGTCTCTCCAAATTCCCCAACTCTCTTCCTCTCCATTGTCAAATCCTTGAGAGGCATTATACCAGACCTGGTTCTCACCATCATCATCACTGTGAGACAGTTGTTTGGATTTCTGGGAAGCAGTTAGGAAGGAACCAATCTTCATTGGTTGATGCTATGGTCTAGTAGCGGAATCCGGGAAGCTAGAAAAGAAAAAGGTTCGGCGCAACCTCGTTGGAGCAAGAAGCTTGGAGGGCTTAGGTGCACTGGGTAGATTAGGCTTGGAGGGTCTATTGCTGTCCTTGTATCCCAACTACATTTTCTAGTGGATTATTGACCGCTTGGAGGGCGGCGGAGAGGTTTTATGCCGAGGGCTTCGGTTTCCTCTTCGATAACACATCGCGTGTTGTCTTTGTGTTTGCATCTTCCTTCCTCTCTATCTTTGCCTTTTTATTATCTGCTGTGGATTTTATTTTGTTATGGCTTAGATAGTTTTTACCCAATTTCATATTATAGCATATGTTAAGTTTCCGCACACTAGTTGTTTGACATATTGCTTGAATTGGTTAAGTTGTAAATTGGGGGTCTAAACGTTCAAAGGTGTTTTTACACGTTTTTGAACTTTCATTGTCGAATTGGTGACCGGAGGTCACTTTTCAACACATTTTCTAAGCAATTACGGCTCATGAATAACTAGCCACTAATGTACTTTTTACCCAAAATTTTATTTCCAGGTGGTTGATCATGCGATGTAGGAAAAATATTTCCAACCCTAATTCGTGAGCGAATCTTTAGACTTCCACTTTCACGCTCCTCTAAGTTGTGTTTTAGCCTAGAAGTGCTCATCTGAGCATTCAAAAGAAAATTGTGTATTAGCCTAGAAGTGTTCATCTAAGCATTCAAGAGAAAATTGTGTATTACCTAGAATGTTCATCTAAGCATTCAAGAGAAAATTAATAAGACATATAGGCATGTTCATCCAAGCATAGCATAAAAGAAGTGAATAATGATTTGTAAGCATTTATTCTAGCATGTATAAAGAATTAAATAAAAAAAAAAAAAAAACAATTAACTACTTACAAACATAAATTAAAAGGGGGAAGTGATCACTTAAAGGGCTAGGGAGAAAGCAAGGAAGTACTAAATTACAACCAAAGTAAGAACAATGGTTGCTCAACAGCTTTTCTTTTCTGCTTTCTCTCTAGCTCTCTAGAGGGAATTCGGGGCCCAGAAAATGGAAGAGGTCTTTTTTATTTATAGGGGAAGGGATGGCTTAGCTTTAAAGCTAAGTTATTAGCTTTCTTCTAAAGCTAAGGGAGGAGATAACCTATTCAAATGAGCTGGAACGGATTTGGTATTGATCTCCATTCAAATTTTGAAATGATGCTGCACCTGCTTCGTATTTTGGCTCTAATTTTCCGTTCAAAATTCCAATTGATTCAAGATGGGTGTTTTTTGAAAGGAAATTCAATTATCTACAACTTTTTCAGAAATAGAGAAAGCCAAATTTCAACATTATCCATGCCAAAAATGTGTTTCAAATTGCTGCTGAAAATAGTAACGTCTTTTGAGCATTTTTGAATTTTTTTCACAGGATGTATCTGTTTCTTTATCCAATTTATTTTTCAAAAATCTTTCTTCTGAAGCAAAGGGAAAGGATAAGTCTGTTAGATAGGCTTGAACAGATTTATTGCTGATCCCCATTTGAAATTTTGAGAGAAAATTGAAGATAATGCTGAGTTTGTGTTATCTTCTGAATCTGTTTCGTATTTTGGCCATAACTTGCTGCTCAAAATTCCAATTGATTCGGAATTGTGTTTTTTGAAAGGAAATTCAATTTTCTATAACTTTTATAGAAATAGAGAAATCCAAATTTCAATGTTTTCCAGGCCAAAAATGCGATTCAAGTTGCTGCTGAAGATAATGACGTTTTCCGAGCATTTTTCTATTTTTTTTTTAATTTTTCAGGGATCATATCTCCAAAAAAAATTTCAAAAGAGCAGATAAGATGCCAAAAAGAAATTTTTTTTTTCTTTAAAAAAATGAAATAAAATGAAATCCAATCAAAAATCACACTTGATTAATTTTAAATTAATTCTTGTGAGAACCAATCAAAATTAAGTGTTTAGAATAGGACGTGATCAGACCCATCGTGTAGGCGAGCCATGATCATTGAAAATGGTTTATATGATGACTTTTGATCAGGTGGTCCGATCAAAACCCATGACATACCATTATGATCGTTAGAATATCAAGATTTGTTTTGTATCATAAATTTAAAGATCTACCGATTGGTTAAATGTAAGTTATAAAATTGAGTGTCTACACCCGTCTCAAAATAAAATCAAAATAAAATGATTACTTCATCCCTTAAAAAGTGACCCAGCAAATGAAAATCCATCCAGGGCATTGCGCGTGCATTGCATGCATTAAAATATATAATTGTTTCAAAAGTGACGCGAGCATTGCATCACCCAGTATCCAGATCATTGCATGCATTAAAATATATAGTTGTTTCAAAAGTAACGAGAGCATTGCACATTGCATCCCTTGTGTATGGATTAAAATATATAATTGTCGCCTAGTCAAAAGTAACTCAGAGCATTGCATCCCTTGTGTATTAAAATATATAATTGTCGAATTTTAATTCTAGCTTCGCTTCCCTAAGTGAACCATATTTCATACAATTTCCTCTTGGTTACTGAAGGGGCATCCCTCCAGATCATTGCATGCATTAAAATATATAATTGTTTCAAAAGTAACGAAAGTAACCCAGAGCATTGCATCCCTTGTGTATTAAAATATATAATTGTCGAATTCTAATTCTAGCTTCGCTTCCCTAAGTGAACCAAAAACCCAGCTTACCCAGCTTCCTCTGCTCCAAATGGGTTAGAATGAATCTATATACCTGAATGTATCTTTTTAACAATTTTTACATATTTCATACAATTTTCTATTGGTTGCTACAGGGAACGAGCTTAATTCAGACGTTAAACTTGAGGCTCAAATAGTTCTTGGCCTGGTCATTCTCATCATCACACTCCTTCTCGCCCTTCCCAGGTTTTTAACTAACAACACTGCTATGTTAATACCTACTGTGTGGGTTTTACTTTTACATAACTTGGAGCTTCCAATATAAATAAGTTGAAACAGAGTGTGCACTGCTTCATGCTCTGTTGTTATTGGTTTGTTTGAATTGCGTAGCTCGAACTGTCCGTGGTATGAGGTTTGCATTTTCTTTTTTCATTTTGCAGAATCTATATTGTGTGGATCTATTTTGGTATGTAATGTTCTATGAATAAAGTGATTTTAGTCCAATACTTTTTGAGGGCTTAGGAAAATTTGAACTGTTTGTTTTTGCGATTGTTTTCGTGCATGTCACGCCCTGTTTTTACTTTTTCTCCAAACTTGCTGAGGATTATGAATAATAGTGTGGATCCAGGCCTTTCTCTTTCTGCTGGTCAGCTTGGGAAGTTTTAATTTTCCTGTGGTTAAGAAAATTTGAACTGTTTGGCTTCTGATTGTTTTAGTGCAAGTCATATATGCTCTGTTTTTCTTATTCTTCTTATACTAGTTAGAGTTTATGAATAATGGTGTGGATCTGGTTTTATCAAAAAAAAAAAGGTTTGGGAAAACGTTTTGGGCCTCCATAACCAAATCTTCCATTCTGGGCCCATAAACAAAAAGATGTGGATTTGGATGGATTTTTATAGAAGCCTCCAATCATCCTGGATAGGTCACTCTTTTTCATCCTCTATTTTGGGAAATGGTTCTTAGTTGTTTTCCTAACCACCAATCAGAGATTATGATTGATGCATATCCAATTGCTCTTTTGTATGATCTAAACTGGGTTTCCATATTTTGGTTTCCCTGACAAACCAAATAACGGTTGTATTTTTGAATAAGTTTGCCTTGTCCATTTGAGCTATTTTTCCCTTGTGTCCTATATCATATTTTTTTTTGGAGAAAGATGTCTTATCTCTATGTGGTGCAATAGAGTACTTTCCAAAAGCCAGATTTGGGTATAGCATAAGCTTCAAGTCCAAAGACTCCACAATCCAAACCATTTAATTGAACCAAACACATGTAGATAATTAGTCCAAAATTAATATCTCTGGTGGATGAGAGTTGAAGATGTCTCGATTTAATGAGTTGACCAACATTTTAACCCAACTAATAAATTTTTTTTTGGCCATTTAACTCAATTAAAAGTATGAATCATTTTTTTCCCCAAAATATAATCCAAACACTATTCCAATCAATTAATTGCCAATATGATCACAAAGATAAAAACCACAGTAAAGGAAAATATTTTTCTCAAAATATATATATATATATATATATATATATATATATAGTGAAGGAAAATACTTTTTACATATTTTAGTGCCAGCCATAAATAAATGACTCGGAACTAGAAAGAAATAAAGGACGAAGAAGCAATGCCCTCATGATGGGTTAGCTTAATAAATAAGAAACGAAAACAATAGTGGGAAAGAAAGTTAGAAACAAGTGATGGTTTTTTTTTCTTTCACTATCACCATTTTACCTAACAAAATTGAATTATTAGAGATTATATAGGATTTCTCATCAAGATTTACTATAGGTGACTATTAAGGCCTAATTGAGAGAGAGAGAGAGAGAGAGAGAGAGAGAGAGAGGAATGAGGTGGGGAAATGGAAATAATAATTATTTCCTTATAATATTGTGTGTATATATATATATATATATATTTTTTTTTTTTTTTGTTATTAATAACACATTAATTTGTAAATATTATATAGTAAAATTCATTGTAACCTTAGCATCACTCGCACAATAAATCTAAGGACAACATTTTCATGATTTATTTCACAACTCTTAATATGGCTTATTGTATAACAAAAATAATATTGGTGTATAATAAAAGTGGTATTAGTAATAAATTTAACTAAAAGTAATATTATTCTAATCACAACTGGTTATGTCAACAATTACTAGTTGAAAAATATTACATCCTCAACTTTACTCTTTTTGTCATATGAACATTAGCAACATGTGTCAAGATGCTTGAAATTAGAATAGCTTAAAGGGAGTGCTACTTACTCTAAATAGTAGTATTACTCTTTCTTCTTATAAATATGAGAGTTAATTAACAATTGTGTTACTCTTCCAACTTCCAACATCCATTTTTATCGAATACCATGCTACTCCTTGCTATTTTGTTACCATTGGAACGGTTAGCATTATTATTATGATCTCTCTGGCAAGGCAAAAATTGTTCTCATAGATATAAAGCCTCAAATAAAAATATTTATTAGTGTATGAGTATAACATTGTTATAGGTTATAAGAGGATAAAGGTGTGAGGTTCTTTCAGAAATTCAGCTTGTTCTGTATTGTGTAAACTTCTTGTTATTCTCTGTTTGATTGAATACGTTCTTATTAATCAAATAGTCCCTTTTGGGGTGGGGACATCCCATGAAATTGGAAGATATATTAAAAAAAAAAAAAAAAAAAAAAAAAAAGAAGAAGAAAGAAAGAAAGAAAAGGGTAAAGGGAATAAGTTTATTTGGATTGAGAGTCCTATGCCCATTGTTGTTGAGCTTGAAGTGAATTTGGGCTAGGATTGGGCCTTAATCAAGGATTGTACAAACTGTGACAAGGACGTGCATATTAACATGATGGTAATTTTTCCCCGTCCCACTTGCCCCGCCCCTCCTCGTTTCACCCTGCGCGAATTTTTCCCGCACCGCAAAGATGGTGGGGTGGGGATGGTGCGAGATTTTAGCCCCGCCCCATAGGGCTAGTGCGGGGATGAGTTTAGACTTTTTAGAGCCACTTTGCCTCACCCCACGTTGATAAATATTATAATTGTAAATTTTTTATATCGTAAAACCCTACTATTTAAATAAACATATCAATATTAACTTATTTTATCAATATCATTCATTTTTTACTAAAAATTAGTTTGATTTAATGAGATAATTTTAGTTGTAATTTCAAGTATATTTTTATTAGTGAAATAGTTTTATTAAAAAATATTGTAATATTTGTGGGCAAATTAACAAAATGTAAAGTTTTATGGAGTTAGGCAGGACTTTGCGGGGCCCCAAGGAATGAGAATGGGGTAAGAAAATTTTTCCTGTCATGTAGGGCAGAACGGGAATAAGGCAAGTCAAAACCATGTGAGGCAAGGGCCAAGACTCCATCCTTTGGCCCCACCCCATTGCCATCCCTAATCATGGACATTGGTTCAATTTTCAAATAAGGTTGAAGTCTGAAAGATAATTTTGATTTGATAATTTTCACACTGGATTTAAATCCTTTGTTATTAAGGTGCTTGAAATAGAAGCCAAATCCACACTCAAGGGTCACTTTTTTCATCTTCTTTTTGCTTCACATTTAGAGCGACTTCCTACGTGAATTTGCATATTGGAGTCCATCAAATTCTTTCTATTCTGACTCAAATTTGAGCTTTGGTAATTCAGCAGCATAGGATCATGGTCAGTCCAATGAGGAGTTTGGTGTCTGTTTTGGTATCAACTTTTTTGGCTTTTTGCTAAAAGTTGGCTGAATTATAGTTGTTACCTTTACTATTAAGTATAAAATATTTCTCTTTCCCTCTAGTTTCATGTTTCGATTCCCATTTGTTTCAGCCTATAAGCTGACTTCTTTATCTAATTTATGTATAGTTTTTTATGGCTTCAATATTTTTTTTAATTACAATTCCATTTTTATTCAACTTATATTTTAGGCCAATAAGTTTAAACTATCATAAAGAAACACTAAATCAAGAAGATAAATTGATTAATTTAATTAGAATAGCCTAAACTGGTACTATATTGTCAAAACAAAGAATGGGTATAAAAAAATGAGAAAATGTATTTTTATATGGGAAATGTTAGCATTTGACAGCCTGAGTACTCTGCACTAAATCATAATTTGCTTGTCATTGATCTTATAGCTTAGTGGTAGTGTCTAATATCTTCCAGGACAAATATTGGATTAGAATAACCCTTCATTTTTATTTTATAAAAAAATAAGAACAAAAAATTTATTTGCTTAAAAATCATAGCTAGTGTGCAATTATGTGTACATATAGCTATATAAGTGTTAGAATAGATGCATCAAACTGCTTTTTAACCACTTACTATCATTAATACTTGTGTAGATCAAAAATTCTTTGTTAGAACGAAAAGGTTACCCCAGTATTAATATAATCATGTCCAAATCTGACTGGTCCACTTTCTATTCTAACAATTACAATCTGCCACAGATTTTTTTTCACCTTCAAAAAAATCAATGAGGAAAAAATCCATATATATGATATACTGATTTTTTTCCCCCTGTTTAGGAAAATGCTTACTAGTGTAAAAAATGGAATATTACAGGTAGAATAAAATATTCTAATATTATGAAAGTTTCATTAATCAATTTAATATATATTGATCGTAATCAGCATTGGTCATAAATAGTATCATTGATCAAATAAATCATCCAATTGATGGGTACTTGTTAAGTACATTTTGACCATTTGAGATCTCTTAGTCATAAAGACATAAAACATAGTAAAACGAATTTTACATATTTTGCACTAAAAAAATAAAAAATAATCTTTTAATGCATAATTAATTTAGTTACATCATGTTTTTTTTAATACAAATAGAAATTTTATTCCACTCTAATTTAATTATATATGTATGTGAAGTTTTTTTTTAGAGATATGAATCTCGACCCTTCTTTCTTACACTCCACAGACACTTATATTTGTAGAGTGACCTATTTAATTACATAATGTTAGTAGTAGCTATATGTTTAGTTATTTTTAAATTTTTTTTTTTTTTTAGATTTGTTTGTAAATAACTCTTTTTAGAACACATCAAGAATAATTTTGAAAAAATGGATTAGATAATCTCAATGGCACATAAATCATGATGGGTGAGAGAGTTTCAACTTCTTCCTCCCCACAACCCATTATTGACACTCAGTAAAAAAAAATTTCTAACAATCCGTTTTTTGTTTCAGATTTCAGCATGTTGTGTTGGTCCTAGAATTCATTTTTGAAGTAGTTAGGACCCTTGTCAGCATTGTTGTTCTAGTCCTACGGTTAATACGCAATCTTCACCAGATAATCTCAATGACACATGATGGGTGAGAAAGTATTTCAACTTCTTCCTCCCCATAACCCATTATTGACGCTCTGTAAATTTTACTGTTATTCTAACAATTCCATTTTGTTTCAGATTTCAGCAAGTTGCGTCAATCCTAGAACTTATTGATGATGTAGTCGGGTCCCATGTCAGCCTTGTTGTTATACTCCTACGGTTGGTACGCATATGCAGAAGGATTTGGTCCATTTGGACTGCAAGACAACCTGTTGTTGTTGCCCATGACCACCAGAACGAAGTCCCACTTGCTGATATTAACCATGGCCAGAACGATATCCCACTTACTGATGTTGAAGGTGATGCTGCCAGTGGCCAAAACGATGTAATTGTGAATGAGGAATTGAACATCTGAACTCACCGGTTTCGAGAAAACATATCTTGTACGTGTAATACCACTTTCACCACCTCCACCGTTCATAATATTTAGTCTTTGTTCTTCCAGGTAGCTTGTTATGTATGTAATAAGTAAACCAAATGTTTTTGGTTTTTTTTTTTTTTTTTGGTTGAAGAATACGTGAGCTTTCTTTTCAAACTCTACTGTGATGAAAGTGTCCTTTCATGTCCGCTTTTATTTGAGTTATTACTAAAGGTCCGTTTGGATACAGTTGAAAATTGAAAACTGAAAACTAAAAACTGAAAACACTGTAACAAAATAACTTTTAAATGTGTAAATAGTACCGTGGGACCCATTTTTAATGAAAAAGTTGTTAAAAAGTGATATTTGTGGGTCTATGAACAGTGCATTCGTACACTGTTCACGCGCTGAAAGTCCACAAAACCTGCTTTAAAAAAATAATAATAAAAAAAAAGGGCTGAAACGCAGACGCACTGCGTTTCAGCCCAATCCAAACACTACCTAAATAGATTCTATTATATTTATTACTTCATCAGCTTTTTAGTTAAAGATCAGGTATTTTCCATTATCATGATTATTATTAGACATATGTTCTTTAATACCATCTGATTTTAAGAGGAAATAATATATTATATATGTCAACGATTTGTAATTTAGTACTGTAAATTTTACAATAGATTGTTTAAAGGAGTAAAGAGAGCACGTGCACACGTGGTTAGGGCTGTCCAAGCCCGACCCGGACTTGAATTGAAACTTTCAGGTGGGTGAAAACAAAACCCGAAACTAACCCGGAATGCTAGTAGGATCGTCCGGTTTGGGTCTCGTCGGGTTTCAGGTTGCACCGATCAATTTCAGGTTTTGTCGCCAATAACCGTTATTTGGCCAGATCTATCGAGATCTAGCCGATATTTGGCTAGATCCATCGAGATCTGGCCAAATCACGACGAGATCTCGTCGGATCTCAACAAGATCTCGCCGCTGGATCTTGTCAAATCTTATGGGATTTTAAGTAATTCTTCGTTAGAGAACTCCAAATATCGCCGATTTTTGTAAGCTTTCGACGAAAAACCTTCAAATATCGCCGGAAGTTTTTGGTTTTATGATCGGGTTGGGTAGATCAAGTTTTGGGGAGGAAACCAGCCAACTAACCCGAAGGTGTCAGGTTCTGTGGGCGACGACCAACCACCGACCGTCGAAGTGGTCGGTTTAGGCGGTTGCCGGTTTGGGTTCGGGCGGGTTGGTCGAGTTTCCGGATTGGGTGGACAGTCCTTCACGTGGTTGAGCCTTTTGCAACTTGTCCACCTAGACCGTCGCACACTCGCACTTGTCTCTTTTCTCTCCAAAGTATTACTAAAAAAACATGTGTACAGCAAGCTTCTTTTGCATTATCGGTCAGTCTATAAAATGGAACCAACAAGTTTAGAAAACGCAGAGATTCACTTCCTGAGTTCTTGGTTGTTTTTCTATCTTTCTGTCTATTTGGGAACTAGGTTGATACAAAAATATGATTTATGCAAATCTTATTGTTATTTTGGAATTTGGTTGATTTTGATATATATGGTGTAGTTTTCTTGGGTGTATACATCTTTAATTTCTGCCCTACAAATTTTTGGGTTTATTTGTCATCAGATATTTAGCTGTGGTCTTGATCTTGGTAATCTGTATTGTATGTGAAGTTTATTTCATTTTTGTGAGAAAAAAATGCTTTCTTTTTCTCAGCTCTAAGTTGTACTATATGATTTTCAATTCATTTTGGTCTCACCGATTGTTTTTAGAATATTTTGGGTCTGATCTGGTATTTTTTTGGAGAAAAGTCTATGTGGGTTTGTTATAATATATTAATAGAATGAATTGTAGAATAGAGAGTGAGATGAAGAGTGGATAGTAAAAGTGGATCTGTAAATTTGAAAAGAAAAAAGAAAACTTTTTAAGAGCAAAATTAGAGAAATTATAAAAGATAGATGTGCATGCTCTTCTACATATTCATTCTCATATATTTTATTTGATTTTAGGAGGAAATATATGTCATTGATTTGATTATTGCATGATATTTGGCTTTTTTTTTTTTTTTTTTTTTGAGAGAATAAAATTGTAGCCCTGGACAGATTGGGGTTATATTATATATATCTTTAATTTTGGCAAATTGTAATTACATGCATTATTGTGAATTTTACAACAATTCCTCAAAAAGTAATTCTCAAAGTTAAATATTCATAGGTTGTTTAAGCAATTGAGGCCTAGTCATCCAAATTTCTTGTAGTGTGATGGAGAATATTTAGAGTCTTATACACAATTTTTCTAAATAAAGAAAACTTTGATTGTTTTGGTGTGGGCAAGTGTAGTTTGGTTCCACAATTTCTTTTGGTTGTTTCATTTGAAGACTAGTCAAGATGGCTTTACTTTGTTATTGAATGTCGAATTTGTTGTTCCATAGTTTTTGTACTTTTGGGTAATAAGGAATGTTTTTCGCCATTTTAATTAATCTTTTGGTTAAAACTAATTGATAAGTGTTTCTTTGCCTATACATGCTTCTGCTAGGAACACTCACATCTTCCTTATGTAATCAAAACACATAATTAAATCCCTAACTTATGTTTGGTTACTTAGAAAAGTTGGTCTAAGTTCTGAACTTTGTAGTTTGGATCATTTCAGGATGTATAAAACAAGGTATTGAACTAGGACAAACAGTATAAGGAAGGTCAATATCGGTTATTGAACATATGAGCAACTCTGTACATGTTATTATAGTGTTAAATAAATAAAAATGAGTGGATTTTTTAGTGTTGTGATATTCATTTTCCAAGCTAAAGCCTGTTGTGCGAAGTGAATATGGCTGGTTATCCTATATGATAGACTGATAAGTAGGGGTGTTCGCGGTGCGGTTTTGGGCCATTTTTTACACCACACTTTGCGGTGCGGTTTAGTTAAAACCATAACTGCACCGCATCTTGTTTTTGCGGTCACATGTGCGGTGTGGTGCAGTTTAAAGTTTAGTCAAAACCATAACCGCACCACATCTAATTTTTGTAGTCACATGTGCGATGCTATGTATAAGATACGGTTTGAAGTCGGTATATTTTTCAAATTTTGGGCTTTTCCTACTCAGCCCAAAACTAATTTTCCTTTTTTTTTTTGGGCCAAGTTTTAAATTATTGAGCTATTTTTTCTTTATTTTGGGTTGGCTTTTCTAGTCAACACTTGCTAGGGTTATTAAACTTTTTTTTTTTTTGAAAACTAGGGTTATTAAACTATTAATAATATATTTAATATTAAAAATAAATAAATATATTAATATATAGAGAGGGTGCGGTGCGATGCGGTTTGTGCGGTTTTCTTATTTTAAAACCGCAAACCGCACTACACCATGCGGTACGGTGCGGTGCGGTGCACTGTTACTTGCGGTGCGGTGCAGTTATGCCATTTTGCGGGCGGTTTTGGTGCGGTTTTTGCGGTTTGTGCGGTTTATACGGTTTGGTGAACACCCCTACTGATAAGTATATAAGAAGCTGGTTTTAAGTGTTGTCATTGCATTAATATTTAATATGCTACCGCATTGGTGTAGTTTGATGGCATTAGGATGATTGATTTTGAGGTGGCTTGATGTTGATGTGATGAGTTTTCTAAGGAGTAATATGATCTTCACAAATTTATGTTCACAATTATATTATTGACCTTGATCTATTGGAACTAAATAGCTTAATTATTGCATGATTGGCTTTGTCATTGGAAGACTGGTCAATGTGACTTTTCATTGTTTTTGGATGTTGAATTTGCTGTTCCATAGCTTTTGTACTTTCTGGTAATATGAAATGTTTTGATCCATTTAAATGTTTTAGTAAAACTAATTCATATGTACTTATATATATATATATATATATATATATATATATATATATATAATCAATTGATATGTACTTCTTAGCTTATATATGGTTGTTTTAGAAACACAGAGACATCTTCCTTTTTTGATCAAAACATATGCATCTAAACCCTTAAACTTATGTTTGTTGTTTAGTAAGGCAAACAAAGTTCTGAACTTTGCAGTTTGGATCATTTCAGCATGTGAAAAATAAGGTATTGAACTTGCAACTTGCAACTTGTATTTTGATAATGAGTTTACTAGAGTTAGGGCTTCTTCACAAATTTCTGTTCACAATTATATCACCTATGAAGCACGGGTGCGTTTCGGGACACGGGTGCGGGTGCGGGTGCGGGTGCGGGACTCGGCAATTTTTGAAAAAGGTGGGTGCGGGTGCGGCAGGACTCGGCGATTAAAAAATTATTAAAAATATTCTTATTTATATTTTTAATATATTACTAAGCAAACTTTTTTATATAATAATAATAATAAAGTTTTTGACACTTGAATTATTAGCAGAGGTATTAAAATAGATGACGCATTTCATAAATAATAAATAAATAAAAAGATGTGACTTAGCTCAAAAATAAAATAAATGATATATGTAGTAAGTATTAAAATAGGTGTAGCTTTCTATTAAAAAAGAAAAAAAAAAAAAAAAAAAAGGGTAGATGTGGCTCTCACGTGTTTGGTCAGAGAAGCGTGAGAGCCACAAAGAAAAAATAAAGCCTTTTTATCTCCTGGGACAGTCATAAGAAACAGAACAGAAAAAAAAAAAAAAAAAAAAAAAAAAAAAAAAAAAAAAGGAAGAACAGAACAGAATAGAACGAAACGGCAACAGAACAGAACAGAACGGAAACGCTGTGAAAAAAAAGGAAGAAGAAGAAGAAGAAGCAAAAAAGAAGAAGAAGAAGAAGAAGAAGAAAGGGGTTAAGCCGGTGAAGATGGCGTATCAAATCCACCGGTATTTTCGGTTTTAAAATTTTTTTTTCATCTCACCGGCCGATTTCCTTTTTCATACCGAAACACACCGATATTCGGCCGATACGGCCCGAGTCGGCCCGATTTGAGTCGCGTCGGCGCGAGTCGGAGAATCCACGTGGCAGGACGTGGCCCGACGCGGCATGGACTCGCGGTCAGCAGCATCCCTCCCGTGTCGCCGCGTCCCGCCGAGTCGGACGCGGGTGCATTCCAGTATATCACTGACCTTGATCTATTTAATTGCTCTGTAATTACAAATATGAAATATGTATGTGAAGAATCAATGGTGGATGGAAGTGCTTCTAAAAAGTTTGTGAAAATGGCATTTGTCTAAGGGGTTCTCTTACAAGCAAAAAAAAAAGGTAAATCTCTCTCTCTCTCTCTCTCTGATTGTATAAATGGGTTTTATTCAGGCCTTAAATTTCTTGTGGAGGATTTTCTTTTTACTTTTTGATCATGTTTTTCAGTGTAGTTATTGTACAAGATATTTCATGTATATATATATATATATATATGAAAGAAGTACTAGCTCAAAGATGTTCTTCATTTATTATGGAGAAAAATGTCCATACACCCCCCTAAACTTTAGAAAAATGATCATTACACCCCCTAAACTTTTATTTTGACCAATTTACTCTTTCAACTTTACACATTTGCCAAATCACTACCTGTGTTAATTTGCTGTCAAAATTCTAACAGAAAATGCACATGAGACAGGTGAAACAGAGGAGAGAACTGTTTTTTGAGTGAGGGAGACACAGTCGATCAGAATGACCATCTCGTCGTTCAACCACAATATGGATCCACACCAACACACCCAAAAAAAAGTCTCAAATCTCTAAAACAAGTTTGTTTCAATTTTAAGAAGGTTCTAATGGATCTAGATATGAGGGATTGCGCCGCTAAAGCTCCCTAGGGATTTCCTAGAAACCCGGTTGTTTGTTTTTAAGTTTTTAATTGAAAACAAAAATTCTGGGTTTTGAAGAATTCAGTGTTGTTGGGATTTAGAATTAGATGTGGGTTTTACCGTTTTGGTTAGTTTTCTTTATTGGGTTGGTAAAGATTGTTAATATATATGGTGGACTTGGCTATTGGGGTTGTTGATTACTGCTCCCAAAGAATTCGTCCAGAGAATGCTTGAAGTGTAAAAGAATTGAAAGTCCAACATTCCATCCTAGTAAACCACGCTTCATTGTAGGAAAACAGGGTCCTGAAACTAAGGCATCATGGGAAATATTTAGAATGAAAATATCAGTAAAATGGTGGCTATTGAACAGGAGATCCAAATTTACAGCTGGACGGTGCAGTGGGACCATAAACGGCAAGACAAAGACTTCCAGGTTCCAGCCCCGGAGGTAAGGATGCCACAATGGCGTTCTAACCATTGATCTCTCTCTTCTTCTCATCTTTTTTATTATGGTATTTTAAGCATCACATGTGTCTCACGTAGACATGGCAAAACGGGTCAAAAAATTCTGACCTGATCCGTTTGACCCGCAATCCGTTTAACCCGTAACCCGATTGACCCGTTTAAAAATGACCCGTTTTGACCTGTGACCCGTTTTGACCCGCGACTCGATTGACCCGACCCAACCCGCCCGTTTTGCCACGTCTACCAACGTTGAGTAGATTGAGATTGAGGTGTAATTCTTATAAAATATTTACTTATTCTTCTTTACTTAATATGTTATGTACTCCATTATAGTTTGTCATTCTTTACTTGCCACCTTCATTTTCTCTTCCTACTTTAAACGGATTGAAGATTATACCAAGATTAGCTTCTAGAAAGCTAGAACAAGAGTTGCACCAAATTTGGATATCAAGTCAAGTGTTTAGTGGTAATTGGTAACAATATTACCAGGGAGAATCTAATCACAATTAAGGAACTCATAAAAAATTGATAGATTGCATCTATTTCCAAAAAAAAAAAAAAAAAAACTTGTTTGAAAAATACGGGTCAACTCAACCCGACACGCGACTTGACTCGACCCGCGACCCGATTGACCCACAACCCGATTGACCCGTTTAAAAATGACCCGTTTTGACCCGTGACCCGTTTGACCCGCAAACCCAATTGACCCAACCCGAACCCGACCCGACCCGCCCGTTTTGCCATGTCTCACGTGTATTTTCTATTAAAATTTTGACAACAAACTAACAGAGATAGTGATTTGGCAGATGTGTAAAGTTGAAGGAGTAAATTGGCCAAAATAATGATCAACAAAATACTGCGGAGTACTTGTTAATGTTACTTTTTTTTTTATGAACTTTTTTCTGATGAACATTTGTTAATGTGTGACGCACAATGATTGATTCTTTTTCCAAAAATGGATTTGTTAATGTGTGCCCTTAGGGCACACATTAACCGGACCATTTTTTTATATATGTTCTGTTCTAACTTGAATAAAACAAAAGTGTGCAAACGTGACTCTGGCATTTGCCTCATGGACCTTTGGGATTTGGTTTGTTTTGATTTTGGACTTGGGTTGTGAAATGACTTATGAATGTTCGGCTTGACTCTTGAGAGTTATATTATTTTTGTGAAATAAATGTTTCTTTTCCTAACATCCTAAGTTATTGATTTAAACTATTTGAATTTCTGGTTGCTTTTAATATATATATATATATATATATATATATATATATATATATATATATATATATTTTATAAAGCTTTTAATATTATTATTACTACATGATCATTATCACATACTTTATTTGATTTTAGGAGAAATATTTGTCACTAGATTTAATTAATGAATGATATTTGACTTGTTATTTAAGAGAATTAGAGTCCGTTTGGTTGGAGATATAAGAAAGTAGGAGAATAAAAAATATTTTAATTTTCTTTCGTAGTATTTCTTTGGGATGATGGAAAAGTGGAGGGATATAATATATAATTTGTATAAATTTATTCTTATATCCCTCTCATATAATATAAGAAATCATTTTTTTTAATCATTAGATAATAAAAAATTTTACTTTTCAATAATATTACATATATATATATATATATATATATATATGTAATTTTTATTTTTAGAATCATATACTATATATTTGTATTAAAAGTGAAAACCACCGTTTAGTTCAAAAAAAAAAAAAAACCCATTAATTAAGAAAAGAAAAAAAAAAGCCACAATTGATTTTTAAATAATAAAAAAGACCAAAAAAAGAAGCAAAAATACATTGAGAGGAAACGAACCAAAAAAAGCAGCAGCAAAAATACATTGACAGGAAAAGAACGAACCAAAAAGAAAAGAGAAAAAAAGAAAGAAGGGTGAGAGACATATGTGCGTGCTTGTCCAGATTGCAGAGTGCAAACAAGTTGCAAAAGAGAGAAGAAATGAGGGGTTGGTGAGAGGTATTAATAAGAGATAATTTGTTTTCTCTACAAAATGAAAAGATCAAATTTTGGTGGGCTAGGCAGAAAATGACTGGGCCCTAGGGATGGCAATTTATATCCGACCCGCGGATACCCGGTCCGGCCCGATAAATTATAGGGTCAGGTATGGGGTTTTAAAAAAAAAAACCCAAAGCGGGTCCGGGTCGAGTCCAGGTTTTATGCATACCCGGCCCAAACCCGACCCGTATACACATCATATATTAAAAAAAAGTTTAAAACCCTAGAGTATAAATACTCTCTTTTCCTTTCAGGTTTCATTTTCTAATAACTAAACCTAACACTCACCTCTCAGCCGCCCTCTCTCTCTCTCTCTCTCTCTCTCTCTCTCTCTCTCTCTCTCTCTCTCTCTCTCTCAAGCTCTCACCGACGGCCACCCTCCCTCGCCCTCAGACGCTCCCCTCACGGTCACGGCCTCACTCAGCTTCACGGCCCCACGGCCTCGTTTCGCCTCACGCTCCACTCACGTCATCATTGTTGGAAAAATAGTAACATGGAGTGAATAAGAAATTGATGTGTTCTATATTCACTTGAAGATGTTATTATAAGTAGTGAAAATCCTTGAGTGCCACATTGGAAATAATAGAAAATATGAGTTTTTGGTTAGATATTGGGTTGGGCTTTAGGCATGTGTGGACTAGGCCCATTTATCCAATTAATAATAATATTTTATTTTATTTTTTATAATTGAGTCAGAGTCTGTGCACAACAGTAATCTCTAAAACAATGTTTCAGTTTGAAGTCACGTATAGTTTCATGGTCCCTCATTCATGAAAAAGAACTTTTTTTCTGAGAAAACTCTCCTAGTGAGATTTTTGTTCATTCATTTATGTCAAAGAGAGAGAAAGAGGCATTGAATAGTTCGTAGAGCACGACCCTGAGTGCTTCATCTTCGTGCTGTTTGATCATTTTATCCTGGGAGGCAGACGTCCACGAGTCTCAAAGCACCACAGAGAAAGTGTGAGGGGAGAAATCTGCTTTAAGGAGATTGTGTAAGACACAGGACTTGATCTCATTGTTCATCCTTTCAAGCATTTGGTCTGTGAGTCTTCAATTGTTTGCAGATTTCTTATTATTTATATTCAGTATTTGTTTATTACTTTTGCCTATTATATCTATTTTGTGTTATTGTTTAATTTTAGATACGTGTTTTGTTCCTTTTACTTTATCACATCAATAAATTGTTGAAATATACCCAAAAGTCGCTCCGCCCCTTATCTCTCTCACTCTCACTCTCACTCTCGTTTTCTCTCAGCCACCCCTCACCTAGTCACCTCACTCTCATTCACTCACAAAGCCACCCTCACCCTCACTCTCATCACGTGGTGGTTGTTGTTTTTCACGAAGGAGCACGGGATTGTTGGATTGGAGCATAGGATTGTTAGATCGGAGAGAGATTTTTATTTTCTGTTTATGATTTGTGTTTTTTTTTTTATGAGTGAAAAATTTGTACTAACAAAGAAGAGCCAAAAAAAAGCTGATTTGTGTTTCTATTTAGGTTTGGGTTTGTGATTTGTGTTTTTTTTTTAATGAGTGAGGAGTCTGTATTAACAAAGATAAAAAATAAAAAATAAAAAAAAAAAGCCGATTTGTGTTTATGTTTCGGTTTGTGATTTGTGTTTTTGAATCAGTGGTTGTGAATCTTGTGATTTCTGGATGTAAAATTGATTTTTTATTTTTTTTTATGATTGGGTCATATTGGGCCACAGCTTTTGATTAGGTTCAGAAACGGTTGGACGGGGCCCGCGAGGCCTATGGAGCCCGACAGGGTGGGTCTGGAGTTTTTAAAAAAAACCCGTTTATTAAACGGGCCGGGTTCGGGTAAAGGGTAAAGACCCGTATGTCGGGTTCGAGTATCAAAAAACTCGGCCTGAACCCGACCCGTTGCCATTCCTACTGGGCCCCACCAAAAATCCTCCCAATTTTCTTTCCTTACCAAGCAATCCAAAATCTTATTTTCTCTTCATTTTCCCTTTTTTTTTTCTTTTCTATCCTTCCTATTTTACCTCCAATCAAACATAGCTTTAGCCCGGATAGGTTGGGGTTAGATATATATATATATATATATTTATATGTGATTACTGATTATTGGCACATTGTGATTTCTGATTTATTGTAATTTTTACGATGGATTAATCCAAAAGTATTTAAGAAGTTGCAACTACTTTTAATAAGAAATTACAGGCAGTAAATTTACTATATGACTTTTGAAATAAACGGATTGAATTTTACTACACTAACAACATTTAAATGAACAATAACTATCACCAATTTGGTATTGTAAATTTCAATTCACTTATTTAAAAATAAATAAATAGGATTTAAAGAATGTGGACATCAAATGCACTAGTTTAGTTTGATGGCAGTGTGGGACAGTTCATTTGGGGTGGCTTGAAGTTTGATTTATATATGGTGAGGGGATTACTATAGATTTAGGTTTTCTTCATAAATTTCTATTGAAGTTTCTCATGGTAAGTTCTAATTCTTATGAACTATGATAAGTACGCAAGAACCAATAAAATCTTATTTTTATCAAAATTCATGGGCGTTTCATTTTGAAAATAATTATACAATTGTGGAAAATATTTGATAATTTTTTCAAATATTAAAAATTACCCTACTATATATGATTAATCTTGGGAAAATCAAATTTCTTTCCAAGCATACGCGAAGTATATAAAAAACTATTAAAATAAGTCAAACACCCATTTCAAATCCAAAAAAAAAAAGTCAAACACCCATTAATGGTAAACAAAAGCATTAAATAAAAGGATAATACTAATGGGTGTCCTTAAAGCACCGGTGAACAGTCCATTTAAAAAAAAAGTTTAGACATCATTTTTATAAAAAATAAAAAAATTATCAAAACATTAATTATTTTTTCTCTTTTTTTTTTTTTCATTAAAACTTTCTTTAAATATTCTCTCTCTCGATCGGTATCTTTGTTCGTTCCTTCTTTGCTCTGCCCTGTCCTATGTTGATAGCTGAAAAAGGAGAAAATTTTAAGTCATACTTTGAGCTAAAAATGTAAAACAAAGTTGAGAGGGTGGGAACAAGGTGAGAAAAATATTACTAGGTTGAAAAAGATCTGCTCCATCCTCTTTTCTTCCTTTCGTTAGCCGCTGTTGCTTGTTGAGATTGCTGCCT
The DNA here is from genome assembly GCA_028535165.1 of Quercus tomentella. Classification (NCBI taxonomy): domain Eukaryota; kingdom Viridiplantae; phylum Streptophyta; class Magnoliopsida; order Fagales; family Fagaceae; genus Quercus; species Quercus tomentella. Next base: position 540,360 of record JAPQVY010000034.1, on the reverse strand, counting down.
TCGCTTCAGTTGTTGTTGCTATTGGTTATTCTTCTTCTTGTTGTGTAAGGGGCAAAAAAGAGTGGCCATTTTGGGTTTGGTGGGGGAAAGGAGGGAACTTTATGTTTTTTGTTGTGGGTTTGGATAGCAGATTGACTTGGGTTTTGAGTGTCTGTTGTAAATGAAAAGTAAGAAGATTTTTCTAGTTGAAAAAGGGGAAGGAATTCTTGGGCTGTGCCTCACAAGGGGCTGATTATTGTTAAAGGAGAGGTTTTGTTACCGGTGTTTAAACTTCTATGTTCAGTATTTAAATAATATTATATGTATTTTTACACATTTTTTATCTATATGTATCATTAAAAAATACAAATAACATTATTTAAAATTTTTTAATAACGGTTTTCAGTGTTTAAACAATATTATATATATTTACACACTTTTTATTCATATATATTTTCAAAAAATACAAATAATATTATTTAAAATTTCTTACCAAACATGCGTAGGTTTCTTGAGTTAGTCATTGGCACAAATCTAAATAACTTTTTTTACCTGTACAAAGTACAATGCACTATACACTTAAAAAAATTGTGTAGATTTTAAATCAACAAATGGTGACATTTTAAAATTTTAAATGTATTTGAGTAGTTATGACTTGTTAAGTGCCTTTCCATTAACCAAAGAAGAAAACAAAATTGTGACGGGTGGCAGAGGCAGTAGGAAAAATAGATAAGTTATAAATTGTGCACTCAATGAGATTCACGTGGGTATAGTGAATGGTGTGGTGTCAAGCAAGTGTCTTCAAATAAAAAGACCATGCATAACCTAGAAGTAGATGGCTAGCTAGCTTGTCTATCACCTTCACTTCACATTTCAATTTTTTGTTCGTTACAAGTTGACCGAGACATTTCCAGCTCAGTGTCCGCATTCGTACTGAATACTTTCTGCGGAAGCAACTCCAGCTTTCTTTCTCAAGATCTATTCAGATCATTTTGACTTTTTTTTCTTGTTTTTTTGAGAAAGATCTTTTTGACTTGAGAGTCGTGAACTTCTCCTAATTTTTCTAGGATTCTCTCAGCCGTGTATTCATGATTGTATCAAATCAAGTGCCCCTCTCCGTCTCACACCAAATCTCTCTGTAAAATAAACGAGGAAAAAAAATCTCACCAACTAAGGTCAATGTGTGGTGAAATCAAGTGAGTTGACAGAGTGGACGATGATAACTTGGGCTATATGGAACGCTAGGAACAAGTTCTGTTTTGAGGATACCCAAGCTCACCCAAAGGCTATTTTACGTAATGCAAAGTCTCTCATGCATGAGTATCAAACGTTGGTGGCCAATCAGAGGACTTGATTTGGCCTAAGGCAGCTTTTTCAATTTTGTATTCTTTGCTTTAGTCATTTTCTTGGCGTGCCGCAGCTTTTTTAATTTTTTATTTATTTCCTTTAGTCATGTCTTCTGTTTGTGGCAGTGTTGTTGTGGCTCGGGACCTTATTCTCATACTTTTGTACTCTTGCCATTTTTAATATATCAATTCTACCTTCTTCAGTAAAAAAAAAAAAAAAAAAAAAAAGTGATTAGAATTTTTTTTTTTTGGGTGAAAAAAAAGTGATTAGAATTAAACAGTGATGTTCCTGCTCATGGATCTGCTTGTTCTCTTTGTTTACTACGATACGGGATTTTTTTTTTTTTTTTAATAAAAAAAATTTTTAAGCTTTGAAATTATTATGTATGTTCTTTTGTTTCTGTTGGCTAGTTTTTAATGAAATATCCTTTCTACCAAATAGAAATGATTAATATATGTATTCTCATCGTACAATTATTAATATACGGATTATTTCCACACAATTATTGATATATCACTACAAGAAAACTGAACTATTGCGGCGGACCTATTGCGGCGGGTGCGAAAACCGCCGCTATAGGTTGCCTATTGCGGCGTTTTTTTAGCCCGCCGCTATACATGAGATCTATTGCGGCGTTCTATATGACCGCCGCAATAGCTTTAGTATTTTGCGGCGCACTATAGCGGCGGGCCAATGACCCGCCGCAATATGTACTCCTTTTTGCGGCGGGTAGGACCGCCGCAATAGACCTTTAAATTTCCATCTATTTTTTTCGCATTCCCACTTAAAGATTAAATAGTAAATTACACCAGATTGGCATGAAAATTGGCATGTATGTTAACAACATATAGAAAATGTGATCCAACGGTTGGATTTTCAAATTTTGAATTCAACAATAAGTTATTGGTTGGTGTAACATTTTTTAGAGTTACATCAAGTGTAACTTGAACCCAACGCTATATTTCTTAATTTAATGTGAATTTTGACAAATCTACCTTTAGATTACATTATCTTCATATATTTTTCATGCATACAAAATTTCAAGGTGATCAAAGATTAATAGTCATGTCATCAATCAATTGTTTAAATTCAAGTTTTTGTAATTTAAAATAACACATAAAAGATAAGTTTAAAGATCAAATGATAAATTACACCCGATTGGCATGAAAATTGGCATGCATGTTAAGAACAAATAGAAAATTTGATCTAACGGTTGGATTTTCAAAATATGAATTAAACAAGAAGTTATTGGTTGGTATAACATTTTTTAGAGTTACATCAAGTATAACTTGAACCCAACGCTATATTTCTTAATCCAATGTGAATTTTGACAAATCTACCGTTAGATTACATTATCTTCATATATTTTTCAGGCATACAAAATTTCAAGGTGATCAAAAATTAATAGTCATGTCATCAAACAATTGTTTAAATTCAAGTTTTTGTAATTTAAAATAACGCATAAAAGATGAGTTTAAAGATCAAATGGGAAATTACACCCGATTGGCATGAAAATTGGCATGCATGTTAAGAACAAATAGAAAATGTGATCTAACGGTTGGATTTTCAAAATATGAATTAAAGAATAAGTTATTGGTTGGTGTAACATTTTTTAGAGTTACATCAAGTATAATTTGAACCCAACGCTATATTTCTTAATCCGATATGAATTTTGACAAATCTACCGTTAGATTACATTATCTTCATATATTTTTCATGCATACAAAATTTCAAGGTGATCAAAGATTAATAGTTATATCATCAATCAATTGTTTAAATTCAAGTTTTTGTAATTTAAAATAACGCATAAAATATGAGTTTAAAGATCAAATGGGAAATTACACCCGATTGGCATGAAAATTGGCATGCATGTTAAGAACAAATAGAAAATGTGATCCAACGGTTGGATTTTCAAAATATGAATTAAACAATAAGTTATTGGTTGGTGTAACATTTTTTAGAGTTACATCAAGTATAATTTGAACCCAACGCTATATTTCTTAATCCGATATGAATTTTAACAAATCTACCGTTAGATTACATTATCTTCATATATTTTTCATGCATACAAAATTTCAAGGTGATCAAAGATTAATAGTTATATCATCAATCAATTGTTTAAATTTAAGTTTTTGTAATTTAAAATAACGCATAAAAGATAAGTTTAAAGATCAAATGGTAAATTACACCCGATCGGCATGAAAATTGGCATGCATGTTAAGAACAAATAGTAAATGTGATCCAACGGTTGGATTTTCAAAATATTAATTAAACAATAAGTTATTGGTTGGTGTAACATTTTTTAGTGTTACATCAAGTATAACTTGAACCCAACACTATTTTTCTTAATCCGATGTGAATTTTGACAAATCTACCGTTAGATTATATTATCTTCATATATTTTTCAAGCATAAAAAATTTTAAGGTGATAAAAAATTAATAGTCATGTCATCAATCAATTGTTTAAATTCAAGTTTTTGTAATTTAAAATAACGCATAAAAGATAAGTTTAAAGATCATATGGTAAATTATACCTGATTGGCATGAAAATTGGTATGTATGTTAAGAACATATATAAAATGTGATCCAACGGTTGGATTTTCAAAATTTGAATTTAACAATAAGTTATTGGTTGGTGTAACATTTTTTAGAGTTACATCAAGTGTAACTTGAATCCAACACTATATTTCTTAATCCGATGTGAATTTTGACAAATCTACCGTTAGATTACATTATCTTCATATATTTTTCAAGCATACAAAATTTCAAGGTGATGAAAAATTAATAGTCATGTCATCAATCAATTGTTTAAATTCAAGTTTTTGTAATTTAAAATAACGCATAAAAGATGAGTTTAAGATCAAATGAGAAATTACACCTGATTGGCATGAAAATTGGCATGCATGTTAAGAACAAATAGAAAATGTGATCCAACGGTTGGATTTTCAAAATATGAATTAAACAATAAGTTATTGGTTGGTGTAACATTTTTTAGAGTTACATCAAGTATAATTTGAACCCAACGCTATATTTCTTAATCCGATATGAATTTTGACAAATCTACCGTTAGATTACATTATCTTCATATATTTTTCATGTATACAAAATTTCAAGGTGATCAAAGATTAATAGTTATATCATCAATCAATTGTTTAAATTCAAGTTTTTGTAATTTAAAATAACGCATAAAAGATAAGTTCAAAGATCAAATGGTAAATTACACCCGATTGGCATGAAAATTGGCATGCATGTTAAGAACAAATAGTAAATGTGATCCAACGGTTGGATTTTCAAAATATAAATTAAACAATAAGTTATTGGTTGGTGTAACATTTTTTAGTGTTACATTAAGTGTAACTTGAACCCAACACTATTTTTCTTAATCCGATGTGAATTTTGATAAATCTACCGTTAGATTATATTATCTTCATATATTTTTCAAGCATAAAAAATTTTATGGTGATAAAAAATTAATAGTCATGTCGTCAATCAATTGTTTAAATTCAAGTTTTTGTAATTTAAAATAACGCATAAAAGATAAGTTTAAAAATCAAATGGTAAATTACACCCGATTGGCATGAAAATTGGTATGTATGTTAAGAACATATATAAAATGTGATCCAACGGTTGGATTTTCAAAATTTGAATTTAACAATAAGTTATTGGTTGGTGTAACATTTTTTAGAGTTACATCAAGTGTAACCTGAACCCAACCTTATATTTCTTAATTTTATGTGAATTTTGACAAATCTACCGTTAGATTACATTATCTTCATATATTTTTCATACTTAAAAAATTTCAAGGTGATCAAAGATTAATAGCCATGTCATCAATTAATTGTTTAAATTTAAGTTTTCGTAATTTAAAATAACGCATAAAAGATGAGTTTGTAGATCAAAGGGTAAATTACATCCGATTGGCAAGAAAATTTGCATGCATGTTAAAAACATATAGAAAATGTGATCCAACGGTTGAATTTTCAAAATATGAATTCAACAATAAGTTATTGGTTGATGTGACATTTTTTATAGTTACATCAAGTGTAACTTGAACCCAACCCTATATTTCTTAATTCGATGTGAATTTTGACAAATCTACCGTTAGATTACATTATCTTCATATATTTTTCATGCTTACAAAATTTCAAGGTGATCAAAGATTAATAGCCACGTCATCAATCAATTGTTTAAATTTAAGTTTTTGTAGTTTAAAATAACGCATAAAAGATGAGTTTAAAGATGAAATAGTAAATTACATCCGATTAGCATGAAAATTGGCATGCATGTTAAGAACATATAGAAAATGTAATCCAACGGTTGGATTTTCAAAATATGAATTCAATAATAAGTTATTGGTTGGTGTAACGTTTTTTAAAGTTACTTTAGGAGTAACTTGAACCCAACCCTATATTTCTTAATTCAATGTGAATTTTGACAAATCTACTGGCAAATTACATTATCTTCATATATTTTTCATGCTTACAAATTTTCAAGGTGATTAAAGATTAATAACTATGTTATCAATCAATTGTTTAAATTCAAGTTTTTGTAGTTTAACATAACGCATAAAAGATGAGTTTACAGATCAAATGGTAAATTACATCCAATTGGCATGAAAATTGGTATGCATGTTAATAACATATAGCACATGTAATCCAATGGTTGGATTTTGAAAATATGAATTCAATAATAAGTTATTGGTTAGTGTAACATTCAATAATATGTTATTGACCACGCCATTTTCTAAATCCAACCGTTTGATTGTGACCATAATTTACCAGAATTAAACTTTCATTACACTCTTCAAATCCAACGGTTAGATTTCAAATCTAAGAATAGCATGTGATGGATATGTGCTATGTACTTGTATGGTTATGTTTACTCAATCTGACCATCAAATTAGTCATATTATTTTTTTTTAAATGTAAACGAAGTTAGTCACATATTAAAATTCTTACATAAATTTAATAATAGCTATGATATATTTTTTAAAATTTTTAATAAGATAGAACGTGTGATAATTTTTGTTGTGTGATATATATATATATTTTGAGAAAGTTGTGTGGTGACTTTTATTGAGTATATGTGATTGTTTTTTGTTTTTAAATTTTATTTTATAGCTCATTAATAAAATGACCAAGTGACTTCACCAAATTGCAGATTTTTTTAAATAAATATAATTTTTTTGTTTTTATTTTTTTCTCCTATAATTTCTAAGTTGATAAAAATATTAATTTAACTACAATCTAAACTCTTCATCTAAACATTTTTTTTTTATTTAAATTATATTATCACGTGTAATTATATGTCGTAACATTAATATGTTTTAAGCCAACGTCAATCGCGTGTACCTTTTTTTTCTTTTTTTGTTGAGTTAAACCACTCGTGTACTTTGTGATCTAAACTAGGTTACCTTGTTCTGGTAGAAGTAAAATTGACCTTACTTTGTTCAGTCATTTTTTTTACATTAATGGGGTAAGTTGGCCTTTTTTTATATTAATTATTAAATTATATTTTACTAATTTGTAGTACTAAATTATATTTTATTAATTTGAAGTATTATATTATATTTTATTAATTTTTAATATTAAATTATATTTAAATAATTGGAAGTATTAAATTATATTGGAATTATTATATTATTTTTTTTTTTTTTGTGAGGCAACTCATCACTTAACGCATTTAGACTTAGGAAAGAAAGAAAAAAAAAAAACAAAGGAAGAAAATGAAAAATCATGCCCAGTACCAATACAAAAGAAAAAAAATTATTCTTTAAAAAATAAAATATCCAATTAAAACTTTTTTTAAAACTTTAATCAATAGAAAAATCTAGTTAAAACTTAAAAAAGAAAAGAAAAAAAAGAAAAAAAAAAGCATGTCATGCCCGTCATGGCCAGGAAAGAAAAATGAAAAAAAATGTAAAAAGAAAACTTAACAAAAAGGGCTTATTAACAATAAAGAAAAGACAAAGGAAAAAAAAAAAAAGAAAAAAAGAAAGAAGAAGCATATCAGCAAATACAAAGAAAAAATAAAAAGAAAACAACGAAACGATTAGACCAGAGCAAATAAAAAAAAAAAAAAAAACAATAAGCTTTGGTTAGGGTTTTAATTTTTTCTCTTCTTACCCATTACACCAGCCGTCACTCTCTTTCTCCCTCACCCTCCCTCACCCTCACGTTCGCCTCTCTCTCTCTCTCTCTCTCTCTCCCTGCCTCCCTCACCTGGCCTTTCCGCCGCCGCTACCACTTCCCACCCTAGCCATCGACGTCCCCTTATTCTCGACTCTCTCTCTCTCCCTCATCCTCGCCTCTCACTCTCTCCCTCACCCTTGCCACTCTGCCGCCAGCCACCACTGCCGCCGCCCTACTCCTCTTCCCCTTTCCTCCTCTCATGTCCACCTCCGCCGCTAGTCTCCTCCACCGCCAATTTTCTAGTACCTCCTCTACCCTTTGTAATTTTTATTTTGTGTTTTTTGTTTTTGGGTTTTTAGTTCAATATATAGAGTGTGGGTTTTCTGGAACCTCCTCTACCCATCGGTGAGTTTTTTTTTTTTTAATTGTAGAAATTTCATATAAATACATTACAAGAAAATCATTGATTTGAATTTCATATTTTTGTGATTGAATATACTATTGGGGTTTAGGTTGCAATGTGATTTTGATTTGCAATTTTTTTTCCCTATTGGGTCTTGTGGTTAGTGCTTTGATATGGATGTTTGGCTGTGGGATTGGGGTTCAAAAAAAATTGGGGTTTTTGTTTTTGGTTGATTGTGAATCCATAAGTATTTTTTGATTTGGGATTTTCAGAGTTGGGTATGTATATTGCTTGTGCTCATTTGGCTATAGGTTTGGGTTTGTGCTTGTGTTTGAAAGGTGGGTTTTATGTTGACCCAGAGGCGAAGCTCCTGTTTATCATTCGCATTCGTGGGTAAGTTTTCCTGTTTGATTTTTCCGTTACATGAATCTTTATGGTAGATCACCAGGTTCTTATTATTGGAATTTGGAACTTACAGTATCAATGCGGTGCACCCAAGGACTAGAAAGATCTTGCAGCTCTTGCGTTTGAGACAGGTATTACATGAAACTCACCCCTTATGGTACTATAAAATGGCATCTGGTTATTGTAGTTTTTATTTATGTTTTTGTGTTGGTCATGACGGTAAATATATCCTTTTGAAGGCTAAGGCAGGTTCAGACTATTTTCTTATTGTACCGGGTAGTTTTAGTAAAAGTACTCGTTTTTAAAGCTATTTAAGTTTAAGCTCCTTGGGTCATAGTCTAGAAATCTTTGAGGCAAAGCTCAAACATCTAGTGTCAAGGTGTTTGGGTGTAAGCACCTTTTTTATTTTGACCTTTTAGAACTTTATATAAGCATTAAGTACACACTATTTCTAGTAGGTTTACTGCTGAATAGTTTGAAACTTGAAGCCCTTTGTTGTGAGTGTTATGAAAAGCTAATCTGAAACTATGCCTGATTCTTTTATTCTGAATGCTGGGACATGCCTGATTCTTTTATTCTTTTAATCTGAAACTATGATAAGCTAACTGACACTGAATGCTGAAACTTGGCCCACGTATTTGGTCATCAAAGGTAAGTTTCAATTGCATTGAATTCAGCCCAATATTTTAAAGAAAATTAAACAGAGGCATCATCCGTGGCCGCCACCTTGCCTCCATTAATGACCAGTCGCCTCTTGCTTTCTCCGCTGGAAACATCACTCTCCTCAGTAATTCTTTGGGATTGTATGATCCTTATTCCACTCCTCAAATAATCATTCAAATATATGTTTTTAGTTAATATATATATATAAATATATATATATATATATATATATATTTTGTGTGTGTGTGTTTTTAGTGAGCTTTTGATATGATATTTTTTGGTTTTTTTTTTAAATTTTTTTTTTTTTTTATATGTGATATTTTTGGTTCCTGATAAGAGAAAGAGTTGTTTTTTAGTGGCCAGTTGTATTATTGTAAGTAAAAGTTATAACTTTTTGTGGTCTCCCAGCCTATCCAAAAAGACCCCAAATGAATTTTTTTTTTTTTTATTATTTTAAATTTTCCTGGGTGACCAAACTGTTTGTTTCAATTAGGTTAGGTGTACTGACTTTATTATTTTATTTGGTTAATTTATTTATTTATTTTCTATGTTTGTTGATGTTTTAGTTTGCATTATGCTAATGTTTCTTTGGGGAATCCGAGTTTATCATTCTTGGTGGCGTTAGACACATGCAATGATTTGTTCGGGATACCATGTGATTGTCAGAAAAATGGTTGCGTAAGGGCCTTATAGTCATCATCTGGAGCGGTATGTTTACATTTTTACTTTGAATTTTTGGTTTCTTTGTTATCGGTTTTATTACTTCCAATTGATACGGCTATATGGGTTCCTTTTTCTTCCTTTGCTATTGCAGTCATATATGCTTAAAAACTTGTTAGAAAATTGGCTTGAATAGAGTGCATTAATTGCACATAGATTTGGCATCATATAGGAATATAACCCAACTTATTAAAAGATGAATCTGTCTTATATGGCTAGGAAAGTCTCAGTCAACTTGGATTGTAGACTTTTTTTTTCTTTTTTCTTTTTAACTATGGAATTCTACTATGGAATTTTACTATGGAATTCTACTTGAAAAGGTACTATAGGCAAATAGAATAGTACTCATATGAATGAGTAAAGCATGGCAGGGACCGAGAATCCTAGAAAGAGATGTAGTCGTCTCATGTTAATATCACTAATGAAAATGAGAAAGAACCACTAAACCAGACAGATTTAGTGGTCTGATATACTATTGAATTTTTGGTGGGTATATAATCAATTGGTGAAAGCTGTCTTGCATATTATTATAAGATTATGATTCCTTCTCTTTGATTCCAATTTAGTTAAGTTTGAAATCTTGTGGAGTTGTTTCATATCATTTTTGTATTTGTTAATTGAGTTGTGATTGTTTTATAACTACTAACAAGATGTGGCAGCCGCAAACATCCTGTTGATGATTGTCTGGTTGGTTGCTGAGTAGTGAGTAGTAGAGGAAAAGAAAAACTAAATGTTATAAATTCTTAAACTTGATGTTGTTTTCTCAATGCTGATTTTGACTAGATCTACATTGGAATTACTTTCAGGGGTATGTTGAGTTAAACACAAATTCTTCATAGCAGGGATGGGTTCTGGACATTGGTTTAAGACGATAATTGGCTCAAAGAAAGGGAAGCGCGGCAGTTCAAAACAAGTAAAGGTATGAAGCCCTTAAATTGCAATAATACTGCTAAATGGGACTATTTGCCCAACAGGCCTCCAATGGACCAAAAACTAAATTGTTATCTTCTTACTAATTTGCAATCCCTTTAGCTGTCACATTGAATTCCTACTAATTATAGGCTTAGAATTGAAATTAATGAGCTATTGTTGCTACATTATATATTGTTACTTGAAGACTGAAGAGGGGATTGAGTTTAGGAATAGGAAACCTAAATAGAGTTAGTCAAGGTTTTGGCTTAGAATTGAAATTAAGGAGCTATTGTTGCTAAATTATATATCGTTACTTGAAGATTGAAGAGGTGATTGAGTTTAGGAATAGGAAATCTGAATAGAGTTTGTCAAGGTTTGGGATTTATAATTTATGAGCTCAGGGATGGTGTACCTCCTTTGGGAAGTCCTGATTAATTGTTTTTGAATGCTTGAAGGGCTTTTTATTATATATCTTTCTTGAAGTTAAGATGTACAAATCTTGTGCTTGATATGAAAGTAGCTTTTCATGATAACTTTTCTTTTTCATTTGAAAGGCATGATTATGTTTTTATAATGATGCAGTGGGCTTAGATATATTGTGTAGGTAGTATCAAATTAAAATATGGTGCTAGAATGGTGCATCCATTGAAAAGCATTATGTTGATATTTCTATCATTTCTTAAATTTCCTTCACCATCTGTAATTAATGGGTCTCAAGGAAAAGTCAAAGTCCTCTAAAGTTAAAATCTTTGCTATTGGCCGCTCTATCTCAACTTTTCTGATGGTTTTTAAATGATAAATCTATAGGTCTACTTGCTTCTTTTGTAACTTGGATCAGCCAAATGCCACAGTTCGTTCTAGAGTCAGAAATCCCAAAGGTATTGACACAAAACCCAATCTTTATCTTCTTTTTACAAGAATGCTTGATTTTTTTATATAAAAATTTTATTTACCACTTTATTGGCTTACACTTTCACAACTTAAAAAAATTGTGTAAAGAAAAACTATGTTGGTTTTATAGTGAGAAAAAGTGATAAGAATAATTGCTGCACTTTTTTTTTTCGTGTGTTTGAATCTCATTGGTTTGTGAGTAGTGGGAAAAAAAAGTAGATCAATTTGGAAGTTACAACAATCTGTAAATAATTGCCAGAAAGAATAAGATAAAAATTATGATCATAGACTAACTTAGAAATAATGTGCAAAACTTTCAATTTTTGTGAGTTCCACTTATTAAAATAAGAAATAAAAACATTTTGAATAGATAATGTGAAATGCAATTTGCATCTTATTGCAAACAAATCATTATAGATAACCAGTTAACCATACATGTAGGACCATATGTATCAAATTTATTTATTTATTTTTCTCAAAAAAGGTTGGATTTTGTTTGTGCTCCTAAGGTCTTAGTGGAGCTAAAATTAATTATTACAGGTTATTTGTAATATAGTAATGTGGTTTTAAAACCCAGTAGAAAAGGAAAAAAAAAAAAAAAAAAAACCTATAGCGGCGGTTTCGCCCGCCGCTAAAAGGTGCATAAGATACGTTGTACAAGAAGCCCTATAGCGGCGCTTATTGACCGCCGCTATAGGTGACGACATATAGCGGCGGCCCTATCCTGCCGCTAAAAGGCCTCTTGACCCTAATGACAACCTCATATAGCGGCGGTTTTTAGCCCGCCGCAATAGACCAAAAGCGCCGCTAAATGGCAGATCTATTGCGGCGCTTTTTTCGACCGCCGCAATTTACCTATAGCGGCACTGCAGCACTGGCGGGATGGCCCGCCGCAATAGCACCCGCCGCTATAGGTCAAATGTACCTTTAGCGGCGCTTTTTTGGGCTTTAGCGGCGCTTCTGGCCCGCCGCAATAGCCCGTTTTTCTTGTAGTGTATGTATCATCAGTGTACTCACGTCCTAATTTTTAAAAAATTATCATATCGTCGTACCTATATGATATCGTAGAAACTTAAAAAAAGCACATACGATACTCTCTTGATGGAATAGAAACTAAACTATTAGTTCCTGGTAGTAAATCTCGAATCCACGAGGGATTTCCCTGAATCCACAAGGAGAATAAAACTGGAATCCACCAGAAGAAAATTTAAATTTGTATTGTAATTCTCCACATTGTAATCACTTTGTTTGTCTTAATTAGGATGTTTGATCCTTGCCATGGTCCAAACCAATGACAGAATCAGTTGCAAGATTAAAGCATTGCTCTTTCTCGTGTATGTGTGTGTGTATTGAAATAATAACTAAAATCTAGACTAAAAGCCAACTAAACCACTTCCACACTCATTAAACTTAAGATTATTGTTCCTAGATAAATATAGTCCACTAAGTAAATAAATAAAGAAGCCACTTAAGACAAGGCCAGAAAATATTTGACCACATTAAACTCTTTGCGTGTCGTCGACAAATGGAAAGCAGATAAAACTTTTTATAGAAAAGCGCCTACTTGCATCAAACTCAAATGAAATTTAGGGCACATATAAATATTCTTGACAACATTCACTATGAAATACATCACCTTTAGTATTAAAGTGGCAATTTGCTGGAGTGCATTTTCTGCGTCAGTGAGCTTGTTGTCACTGTCTTTAGAACTTATGATGATTACACGCTCTTCATGTCGCTGCAAAAAATATAAACAGATTTAGAACATGCCACAGCGCACTGGATGAATAGAAATAGACTAATCACCAGAATTTGGTTGATTAAAACTTAGGATTCAATTCTACAGACAAAAATCACTTTGAACAACTCCTCACCGAAGTAAATAAACATTGTTAGCACTTGCAGTGACAACTGAACCCTTTCCTAATGTTGCATTTTTACATTTTCGGTTAACATAATAAAACATAGGAAAAATTACAATTCTTATCACAAATTAGTCCACAGAGTTTCCATGGTTTTGTTCAAATGAACAGATTTTGCATTTTGTAGACAAATTTACCCCTAAATTCCCTTCTGGTTTGGCCCTATCACAATTTATCCCCCCACAAACTTTTCAATTACTACCCGGATTAACCTTAAAAAGTTAGTAAATCACATGACCCACATGTGAAAAGACACTCATTTGTTCAAAAAGAACATTGCTTCATGACGAACACAAAGTATCTTAACAAATTACAAAGAATCACACAAGAAATGTGTGAAGACACTAAACTTGAAAGGAACCTAATGGAATTACAATCAGCCCCCATTTATGCTATTCCTGTCGACTACAACATTATAAGCAATAAAACATGAAGCCCATAAAGCCCTAGCTCAAATGGCACCTCCTTCAGCTAAAAGTGTATGTAACACAAATTGTTACAAATAGCCATGTTTTGCTAATGCAATAGAACAAATTAAATTTTCCAAATAGTCACCGAAAGCCAATCATAGAGCCGCCTAACAAACTCGAAAGCAAATGATCACTAAAGCTCTAAAAGTGTAGATTCACAGAACTGCCGAACAAGCTCGAAAGCTCTATATAAAATCTCAGGCAACATCGCAAAAATTCATACATTCACACACAAAATCAAAACCCTAACGTGAATAATAAACTACACAAAATGAAAAAAAAAAAAAAAAAAAAAAAAAAAAAAAAAAAAAACAAGAAAAATTTTGAGGAAGAAGAAGAAGCATCATACAGCGATGGCATCGGCCATTTTGATGGTGGCTTTGGTATCTTCGCGAATCTTCTGGATTCGGCAGCCTTCTTTGCCGATGACCTTCCCGATCTGCCGCGACGGGACGACGATTCTGAACAGTACGTCCTGAGCCAACTTCACTCTCCGCTTCGCCGCCAACTTTTTATAAAATCTAGAAGTTCGGCGAACGGTCTAAGGAGAGAGTGCTGTGAAGGCGAACGGTCGTCGATTCGAAGGAAGACGAACGGTCGCCGGGAATGCGAAGGGTCGCCGGTTCAAAGGAAGGCGAACGGTCGCCGATTCGAAGGAAGGCGAACGGTCGCCGGGAATGCGAAGGGTCGCTGGGAAGGCGAACGGTCGCCGATTCGAAGGAAGGCGAAGGGTCGCCGGGAAGTCGAATGGTCGCAGGTTCGAAGGAATGCGAAGGGTCGCCGTTGAGCTTAATCGGCGACGGTTGGCTCTTAACGGAGCTTCATCGGCGACGGTTTGAGCTTCATCGGCGACGGTTAAGCTTAATCGCGACGGTGGGAGTTCAACGGCGACGGTGGGAGCTTAATCGCGACGGTGGGAGCTCAACGGCGCCGTTGAGCTTAATCGCGACGGTGAGGAGAGTTTGGCTCTTTGTTTTTTTTTTTTTTTTGACTGAAATAGTGCTCTGAGGAGAGTTTCAACTATTTAGATATAGTGCTCTGTTGAAAAAAAAAAAACTCTAAAAGCTTTAGGCGCATATGCTGGGTATTGAAATTGGGCTTTGAAGTCTTTAGTGACGAATTCCAGTTTCGTCACTAAAGACTGGGTTTTGTTAAGATATTTAGAGACGAAATTCATATTTCGTCACTAAATTATACTTTTAGTGATGAAATCATAATTCGTCACTAAAAATATATAAGTACACAACTATTATTATTTTTAGTGACGAATATTTTTCGTCACTAATTTTTCCTTATAGTGAGGAAAGGATTTTCGTCACTAATACTATCCATAGTAATACTTACAGTGACGAAATATTTTGTCACAAAAAATTTCAACTTTTAGTGACAAAATATTTCGTCACTATAGATTAATTAAATCTGCGCCAAAATTTCCCTCTATTGGCGCCCATTTTTCAGAACACAATAGTGACGAAATTTATTTTTCATCACTAAATGTTATAATTTTTTTTCATTATTAGTGATGAAATTCATATTTCGTCACTAAAGCTGTATTTTTAGTGACGAAAAATATTTCCTCACTAATTTTCGTCACTAAAAATACATTTTGTTGTAGTGTTTGACAAAACATCTATATTTATTAATAATAGTCTCTGAAAAACGTTTATAGACTTAGGGGCCTATTTAAGGGCTCCTTAAAACTTGACAGACAAGAAAATATAATCTAAAATAACTCTTAATTGATACCTAACCATAACAGGAACCAAATTTGACCTAAAAAACATTAAATGCACCTAAAAACAAGAAAATAAATCACCTAAACCTAAAATAACGTTTGTTTACATAAAAATACCAAAAATAATAAATTACAATAATTAAATAATAAATTGTGTCCTACATCACTATATCTGTACCTATACTTGTGTCCGGATCTGTGCAAGTGCTTCCTTGTTCTACCTTCTTCCTTTGTTGTGTGTATCCTTGTTGTTGTTTGTTTGCTATGGTTGCTAATGCCATTGGTTATATTTTGGGGTATTTGCGACCTCAAGGGCCTTTGAGCAATTTTTTTTATTTTTTGGAATTTTAGGTGTCAAAAAGTACTTTTGTGAAAGTTTGGGGATCAAAATGTGATTTTTGAAAGTTTTGGGGTCAAAATATAATTTTGAAAGGTTTTGGGGTTGAATGGCAATATTGGAAAATTTTAGGTGTTGATATTCAATTTGTAGAAAAATTGTTGTGGTTGATTTGTAATTTTGGGAAATTGTGGTTTGCGGGCATAGGTTTAAGCAAGCAAAGGTTTCGTGTTGAGCTAAAACTTATTTTTACGAGCAATGCTAGGACTACACCTTGTTCACGTGGCAAGTTGTGAGTGAGAGAATTGTGGACCTGCTACTTTTACTCCGCCACTCCTGACTTGCCACATGAATAAGTTGTGGCAAAAGTTGTGGTCCTAGCATTTTTCTATTTTGAGACTTGCTTAAGAGAAATGGGTTAGTGTTGTTTCATTTTATTTAAGCGTGGGATTTGAGCTCATTGCTGAAACATAAGTGGATTTGAGCTTAAGAGAGGTGTGGGCCTATACGAGTTTCAAACGTTGAAGAGAATTGTGCAATCCAATCTTTCTTAGAGTGCATGAACAAATAGTTCTTATTAAGCAAAGTAGAAGCACTAATAAAGGGCGCTAGAACAGGAATGCTTCAAATTGTGAGTTTCTGTTCTTGGGCTCTGGTCATATATAGGTTGGAGCATTTGTAGTCACAACCAAGAGGGCAACTAGAGGGGATGTTATAGTTGTAGTGATGAGTATCCTATTTGGTGCTATGTATGGAAGTAACTTTCATTTAAGAAAAACGGTAATAGCTGTTGCACATAATGTTGCGTTTTGTACATAATGTTGCGTTTTTAAAACTGAAAATGTAAGTTAAAGTTACGTTTTCAGTTTATAAAACACAATGTACACACTGTGTGCAATAAACAGTGTCTTTAAAATAATAATAATAAATCACATGCAAGTCCAAATTCAATTACTTCATGTAATAAAACTCCTTTTAAATTGCAGATCAATCACTTATGCAGCACCAATCAATCAAGCAAAGGTTGCGGGGAACAAAGTTTTCCAAATATTTCACAAAAAGCCAATTATTTGCCTTCATTCCCGCTCGTCCTCTTCCTCACTGCCAACGAATTGCACTCAATATGGGTTAGATTAGGTTTTTTTTTTTTTTTTTTTTTTTTTTTTTTTTTTTTTTTTTTAATTTATTGTTCTGATTTCATTAGATTATGAGAAAGATTCTTTTTTTTTTTTTTCATTGCATTTTCAGACTCGTGTTTTGTCCAGATCTATTGTAGTTTGTAGCCGTTGACATAAAGGTTGATTTTTTTTTTTTTTTTTAATTGTTCTGATTATCCTAGTTTGTGAGAAAGATTATATTTTGTAATTTCATTGCATTTTTTTTTTTGTTTTTTTGTTCAAATTGTATGTATAATTTTCCTTATGAGAGTAGAGTTGCTTCTATTTGTTCTTTGATGAGAAGAAAAAGAGAGAGTGTGTGTGTGTGAAGATATAAAGAGAAGAGAAAAAATATTCTTTTACTCAACAACCAGTACTTTTTTTTTTAAGAGAGAAAAATTGTTTGTAGTCACTACAATGCTCTCCAAGTCAACAGAGTTACTGTATGCAAAGCAAAGGTTTAATTTTCATATTGGGCTAAAGCTTATTTTTGAAACTAGGCTTAAGAGAAATGGGTTGGTGTTTCTTTTTATTTAGACTTGAACTTGGCTTGAATTAAGTGTGTAGGAGAGTTCAAATTCGGGCTTGGACTCATTGTTGAAACATAAGTGGATGTGAGCTTAAGAGAGGTGTGGGCCTAAAAGGGTTTTAAAAGAATGTGCTTAGTTCACGAGTTGGACAAAGTCTAATTTGATCCAACTTTATCTTAATTAAAATTCCTCTCCACCAATCCTGCCACATCAATCCTGTACAACCTACTTAAGTTTACTTGTGAATATATGGCATGTAAGCAATTTATTTAGGAAAGCAAAATTAAAAGTCATAGCTAAACATGTGATTTCATGGTATTGACTAGTAGGTAAATGACTTGATAAATTTAATGAGGCTTACCTCATTGTGTAGCATAGCATACCAAGTGCAATTCTTTTTCCCAAAGTATTTCACCTCATTCAAAAGACACTAAGAAATAACAAGGAATACAAATGAGTAAATTCCTAACGAATATGAAAACATTGTCATTTGACAATTTTATTAATTTTTGTGATTTACCTGGATTCTGCCCACACTCAATATTATTCCTCCAATCACGAAGGTTTTCACTCAGCAACCCGTAATAGTTGCAAAATGCAAATAATTTATCCTAAGATGACATGTGAACAATTTATTTTAGATAAGCAAAATCAAAAGACATGGTTAATCATGTGATTGCATGGCATTGACTAAAAATATAAATACCATGGTAAATATAATGAAACTAATCTCATTGCGTAGCATAGCCTAACGAATGCAAATTTGCAAATTCCTTTTCCCAAAGTATTTATTCCTTGCAAGAAGACACAAAGTAATGCATTTCATACCAATTAATTTGCTGCATTTGTTTTTTAAAGTAAATTGCTGCATAACTTACCAAGTGACAAATACATGTATTTTTAATATATAAAAAAATTATGTGAAAATAAATATAAGCCAACCCAACCTGCAACCTAATTGACGTGACCCATTATTAACCCCTTAAAATTACTCGTTTTTAATTCGAAGCATACTTGACCCACCCATTACCACACTTTTTATTTTATTTTATTGAGAATACTATTTTTTTTTATACAAGATAGAAATTCTATTCTAACCTAATTTAAGTGTATATATGTGTGAAACCCTCTTCTAAAGACTTAATTCCTGGCCTTTGCCCCCCACACCCCATAAGTATTTATACTTATAGAGTGACCATCGCGTCAAGGTTGCGCAATGGTAGAATACTATTGTTAAAGCTACACATGATGACACAACATTTTTACATACCCACATTAAAAAAAAAAAAAAAAACAAGAAGTTGGCAAAACCCTTGCTCTAGAATCTAGCACACATATATATTTAGCACGCACCAAAAAAAAAAAAAAAATCTAGCACATATATATAACCCTTAGAAAATGTTACCTCCAAATGTGTTCCTAACAATTTTGTATCACTGCGTCATGTCTCTGTTTGTGTTTCCTAGCTGACAACCAACTATAAAATTTTTAATGAGTTCTTAAGCTTGAAAGAGCACTATTTATTTCTCACACACATAATACACAGTCACAAAAAACTAGAGAAAACCTGACTTGAAGTCACGGTTTAGAAATCATGACTTCAAGTCATGTTTTTCCTTGCTTTTTGTAGGTGTGTACTACATGTGTGTGTCATAGTAATTTCCCAACTTGAAAATGCTAAAACAGAAATTTTTGAAAATTTTAAGAAAAATCTATATAATTTACTCCATGCTTTATAAACCTAGAACCTTAAAGCTTTTCGGTTAATACTCTATTGCGAAGCTCTACTAAAGCTCTAGTTTCTTCAACAAGACTAAACAAAAACTTGAGCAATTATATGAAACCGATTGACCAAATTTGAAGAAAATGACTAAAGTGTTTGTTTGGCGTTAGTTTAAAAGCTCAGCTTTTAGCTTTTAGCTTTTAACTTTTATGCACAACTTTTAAAAAAAAACTAAATAAGCTATTCCCAAACAGATACTAAGAGCCTATTTAACATTAACTTTAACTTTTAGCTTTTAGTTTTTATGTACAACTTTTTAAAACCTCACTTTTTCCCGCTTTTTCTCACTTTTTCAATTTTTTAAGATAAAAGTATACTTTAGTACACTTTCAACAAAAAACTAGCTATTTCAACAAAAAAACTAGCTAAATAAGTTGTTCCCAAATAGACACTAAATCTAGTCATTAAGATTAAACTTTAAAAAGTAACCATCCTATATTATAGTTTGTTCTTATTTCAATTAATGTAGGGTCCATTTAGGATCCATTTATTTTGCTGAAACAGAAAACTTTTTGCTGAAAGTACCACAGATAAAGGTAAAAGTTAACTGAAATAGTACAGTGGGACCCATGATTAATACCAAAAAGTGCAGTAAAATTCATGAATAGTAGCAAAAATAAGCTAAATAGTAAAATAAATTAGCAAAAATAATTTTTGCTAAATGGACACGTAGACACTCCGATGGCAGATTGTGTAAATGAATATTTTTCTATAATGCTAGTTTCTCAAAAATATTATATATATATATATATATATATATATATATATATATATATATATAATGCTAAATGGTATCGCACATAAACCCAATTCAAAATACGATCACAAATTTTAGGGTAAAATTTACACTTTAGATGAAGTCCCTAGTTCCATTAACATCCACCTTTGCTCTTTCACTCCCAGACACAAAGTCAAGGTTGTAAAGCGCTGGGACCATTGAGACAAAGAACAAGAAAACCAGCACTGGCCCAAAGATCCAAAGGAGAAGGGGAAGTGCTACATAGAATAGCCTGTTGCCCACAGTATTTAAGACAAAACCCTTCTCTAAAAGCTTAGACACATATTCTGGCGTCACCATGGACAAGGGGTCCTATGGGGTGTGTAGACACTTAATTTTGCACCCATGATTTAATCAAGGAAGATAACTAGAGTGACCATCCATGTACCCCAAAAATCATGATTGCATTACATGCATTAATTCATTCATTGTATATCATAAAAATGATCTTGAGATTCTAATGGTTGTGACGGTATGTTCGGTTTCCAAATTGGACCGTCGAATCAAAAGATATCACACGATCAAGTTTGCACGGTCATCATGCATTGTGTCTAGGTAGAGTCGACCATGCATGATTAATTTAAATTAATTCTAATTGATTAAACAATTAAAATTAGTTAAATAATTTTGTGGTTGGTTGATAATTAGTGTCCACAATAGGATTGCTTGCATAGGATTAAAGGAGATAATTGGATAACAATAAAATTGTGGATAATCTGAACTTTATCAAGATTTATTTTAGAATATTTACCTACAAGATAATTGTTCCTGAAAAGACCTGAATTATCCAGAAAAGAGATAAAAATCTTAGAATACGGATTGAAAACACATCTAAGTGCAAGGACCGGCTCAAGGAAACCTAAAAAAGGAGTCCAAAACGTCCCCGAACACGAAAGTGTGATCAGCACCCAAGAGTACCATTCGGCACTTTTGGAGTGTCGATCGGCACTTTAAAAGTGCTGAATTGCACTCTTTTGGCTTTGGCCCAATTCTTTTCGGATGCCGATAAGGCACACCCTTTTTGATTTTTTTGCAGAAAGACGCGTAGTTTAGCCATCAGGTGTGTTCCCGCCTTTTCATTTTCTCCAACGATTGCCAACCGTTTCTTTTCTCCTTCTTCATTCTCTTCATCTCCCTCACCTCTTCACATCCTTCACAACTTCTATCTCTTTTCTCTCTACAAAAACCTCCCTCCTCTCTTTCTTTTCCTTACACCTTCTGATTCTCTCATTCTCTCAAACTCTCTCATTTTCTCTCTTTCTCTCATCATCTTCTTCAATGACACCCAAGGCCAAGAAATCCCCTTACGTCCTATCTTCTAGTGCCTTCCATCTCACCTGTTGGGGTGGAGCCACAAGGTTGGGAGTAGGAGTGTGCAGCTAACCCGCCAACCCGCCAAAACTAACCCGACACAACCCAACCTACCGAGTTGGATCGGTTTTTAGGACTTGGTGGGTTGGGTTGGGTTACAAAATTATTTTTAATAGCACGTCGGATTGGGTTCTGGTCATAAAATTCCAAACCCGACCTGACCCACCCATATATTTAATTTATATATATATAATATTATATAATTAATAAATTTTTTAAAATAACTAGCTCTTCCTATCCTATATAAAAGCCAATTAGTTCACACAAACCCTAGTAAATTACAATTATTGTTTAGTCATTGTCTGACCCATGTAGGTTGGGTTGGGTTGGACTTATGTGATCGGTTGGGTTGGGTTGAATTTTTTTTTACCCACCATGGTGGGTTGGGTCAAAAAATTCCCTTAACCTGAACCAACCCGACCCATGCACACCCCTAGTTGGGGGGACCTCCACCATTGACATACTGGCCACAGAATCACATTACCCTAGGTGAATTTGTAAGTTTTTTTTTTGTTTTTTTCTCATTTTCAAGTTTCCCTCTGATCTTTGGTTTAAATGTGTTTTTAACTATGTGAATGCTTGGGTTTTGCTGTGGGATGGGTTTAGATGAAAACCTGATGTCTTAGGAGGGGTAAGAACATATCTAGGATTGATTTTGGATGATGCTTCTTTGAAAATGTGGAAGAACTACTTTTGTCTGTGTTCTTGCGCGTGTGGCCTCGGGCCTGCATACGCAGCTTGTATTTATGCATACGCAGCTCTGTTCTTGTGTACACAAGTATGTTCTTGAGGTTTTGTGTACGTCGAAATGGACCTGCGTACGTGGGGTCTTGCCTGCATGCATGGACTTTGACCTGTGTACGTGAGATGCCTTGCAGAAGCTCTACTCTACCCATTTTTACTTCTTTTTCAACCGTTTCACCTCCATATGCAATTCTAACACCCTTTTTTGTCATTTTTGCATCTAAAAATCACTGTATCATTTTTTTTATCTTCATTCTTGCATCAAAACACCATATCCTTTGAAAGTTCAAATAGTGTAAAAACACCCTTGAACGTTTAGACCCCCAATTAACAAATTAACCAATTCAAGCTTTATGTCAAACAAATAGTGTGCGGAAAATGAACATAAGCTATAATGTAGAATTGGACAAAACTATCTAAGCCAAATTAAAATCACAACCACAGCAGAAAATAAAAGGCAAAGATAAAGGGAAGGAAGATGCAAACACAAAGACAACACGCGATGTGTTATCGAAGAGGAAACCGAAGCCCTCGGCGTAAAACCTCTCCACCGCCCTCCAAGCGGTAAATAATCCACTAGAAAATGTAGTTGAGATACATGGACAGCAATAGACCCTCCAAGCCTAATCTACCCAGTGCACCTAAGCCCTCCAAGCTTCTTGCTCCAACGAGGTTGCGACGAACCTTTTTCTTTTCTAGCTTCCCGGATTCCGCTACTAGACCATAGCATCAACCAATGAAGATTGGTTCCTTCCTAACTGTTTTCCAGAACACCAAACAACCCTCTCACAGTAATGGATATGGTGAGAACAAGGTTTTGGTAAAAGGCCTCTCAAGGATTTGGCAATGGAGAGGAAGAGAGTTGAGGAATTTAAAGAGACACTAATGTAAAGATTGTAGATGGTTCAATCTTGTTTTGCTCTAGGGTTTCTCTCTCAAAATTCTCTCTGGAAGCTCTCTCTCATTTGTGGGTATAAGGGGTATTTATACTGAGGTGAGAGGAGAATGTGAAACGTCAGGTTTTTCAAAACAGGGCTGGCTCACGGCTTGGCCTCGCGACTTGACTGAGTCGCGAGATCCAGTCGCGAGATAACCGTATGGCCAGTTGTCCTGTTTTGTCCTGTAGTGCTCCAGCTAGCATGACTGTTCACCTTCCGGCATGCTTGGCACGTGTGCTGCGTCTGGCGGCTTGCAGCCGCGAGTCTCTGTTTTCTTGCACACTCTTGAGCAATCTTCACTCTATCTCACTCACTACCCTTACAACAAGCCCACCTAAATACAGGGTTACTAAATGCTGAAATACAAGCAAATTTGGCATGGAATAAAGCCAATTAGATGGTTGAATAAATTCAACCTTACAATCTCCCCCTTTGGCTATTCCGTGACAAAACCCTAAAACAGACTCTGGACTTAACATGTGAGTTGGGAACAGTTGATCAAAACTCACTCACACCTAACTCTAGAAGCTGTGAAGCACTTGAATCATATGAACAAAAGACTCCTGAAACACAACAATACACCATAATCATTGTAAGCAGAAAATCGTGAAATGCATATGAAACAGGCAATATGTGATCAAGAAAAAATGGAGTTAAGAAACAAACCATGGCTTGATCAACCAAGTAATCACTACAAGGTAGTGACCATAATGCTCATTCACACTTGGAATGAACACAAGGACATACAAGCTAACAAGCTCAATGCAAGTCATTTGCATCCCAAACACTCAACCAATGCATAATACACTACGTATATGCATCTAGGAACAATCCTACAAGGGCACAAGAGTGACAGTACTTAAAGAAAATGCAATTCATTTATATAGAAGTACTAATTTAAACAAAGCATAAAAGGCTGCATAAAGCATGGTACAAACCATAAAGCCTACAAACTATGCATAAAACATAACCCTAAAAGCTTACAAAAGCAACATGGGTACAAGACTCAATATAAACTGAATAACATCAACAATATATATATAAAGTAAACCAAGTTTATAAGTTATCAGTTAGAGACAAAAATACACCAAACCACAGTGTATCAAACCCATATAAACACCACATTAACCAAAACATAAGATATAAGATAAAGTAATGCTCCCCCTCAACATAATGCTCCCCCTCAAGGTCTGTTTCTCAAAAATTTCTCCCTCTTTTTGACCGGAATGGCCAAAGGGTCAGTTCCCATGATTTGCGGCGAAGCCATCAAATTTTGCAGAGAGAATATCCAGCTGGTCCTGCATGGCTATCATCCTCTCAGACTGCTCTGTCTGGACCTCTCTGAGTCCATCAAGTCTGTCCAGAATTACTTGAAATGTGTCTTGAGGTACAGCTGAAGAAGTTGATGCTCTAGTCCTCTTGCCACTCCTTCTGGGTGTTGAAGTTGATGCCTGGCCTACTGCCTCTGTCTCAGTCTCCATTGGAGCACCTTCATCTTGTTCAGCCCCTTCTTCATCTGCATCACCCGGAAGCCGTACTTGTATCCTTATGATGGTTTGCTTGTTGATTGCTGAGGGTATTGACATTAGGCTGAGGTCTTGAGGAATTAGAATTCCTTTTGCCCTGAAAATCCGCATGAGAAGGCTAGGAAAAATCAGCTTAGCACGGGAAGTTGTTCTGGTCTCTTCCATGATTGTATCAAATATATGAGAGCTGATGTCAATGAATGTTTTCTCCTTTAGCTCCATAAGAAAAATGGCTCTGGCATTATTGATTATAATGAGTTTCGTCACAGGATACAAGTTGTGCATCATGATGATGGTGAGGCACCTCATGTCAACTGGAAAAGCTGTGGTATTGAGACACTTTCCTTCTCTCTGTCCTCCAATGCGGTTTTGAACAGTTTCCAAAGACAACATTCTGTCTTTGTAGTTGGTAAACTCATGCTCCTCTAAACCCTCAAGACCAAGGACCCCATCAATATCATGGGCATCTAGAGTGAATTCATGCCCTCTTATCCAACAATCTAGCTCATCTTCCCTAATCTTCACATTAGAGTAAAATTCTCTTATTAGTGGCTCACACACACCTGGTAATCCACTTAACAACTTTTCCCAGCCTCTGCCCTCAAAACATGTGGGAATAAATGTATCTTTTAGGTCCACTAAATCCACAAATCTCTCTTGAATTATGGTCCCCTTCATGAAAGAATATTTGTATCTCTCAAAGTGTTGAACCGACCTAAACAGATTAGAATCCATTTTCAGTCGTTTGTCAGCCTTCTTTGCAGGAGTTTTCTTCTTCGGAGGTGAGGGAGCCATCTGTGAACAATCAGAAGAGGCCACAACAACATAGTACAATACATGTGTAGACCAAATCAGTACATTGTTAGTGACAAGGACAAAAATGCCACCACTCAGATGAACTAAAATCAATTAGACCTCATGCTACTTAAGTCAACCACACAGATGAACAGGCTTAAAATTGGATACACAAGAACAAATGGTATAATTCATGGGAAAGATTTTGAAGACATCCGAAAGACAAATATATGTCAATGAGACATACAGATTGATGTGTATGACCAAACTCAAAGAACAAAAGACAGATGCACACAATAGATGGACAGGCACAATTTCAGCACAGTAAACCTCACAGCCACAATAGGAACATTTTGAAACAACATATTAGCATAATATCAGACAAGAAATGAGACCAACAAATAGCAAGCCCTAGCTAAGTACATGAAGAAGAATCAACCAACAACTTAGTTAAATGCAACCTAAAACAATAGCTACACAAACTAAGCAAGGGCAAAGAGCAACAACCGAATAGAAACCCATAACAAAAACAAAAACAAATGCGAGTAATTAAGAGAGAAAATCACAGAATCAAGTGAAATAAAGTTCAAGAAAGAAAACCCATACCTGTTACTTGAAGATTTCGAACTGAAAGGAAGCAATAATGGAGTTCGAAAATGGAGGCACAGTGTATATGGGTAAGAACAGTTTAGAGAGACAATGAACAGTCAGAAAAGTTCGAGGGAAAAACTGAAAAACGCTTTTAAAAACTGTCCCTATTTTTGCCAAACACGCGTTTTTCGCGACTGAAATGAGTCGCCAACAAGTCGCCAGGTTGAGCCGCCAAAACACTCAAAGACCAAATTTTGAAAAATTTTTCTAAGTGTTTTTCGCGACTGGAAGGTCTACCCGCGAGGGAGTCGCGAGCAGAGCCGCGAAAAACTCTGAGTAACCCCGCGACTGGACCTTTCACTCGCGAACAAGTCGCCAAAATAGACCCGCGAACACGCGACTGAGTCGCCAAAACAGGGCAAATAAAAAATTTTTAAAATTTTCATTTTTAATAACAAAGTACTTTCCAAAAACACCTAAAATACTCAAAAATCTTTTTGTGCTTGAATCAACAAAGATAGAGCATGTGAAAACACATTTCAACAAGTACAATCACACAAATGAATATGGCATTCATTGAACATAAACTTGTGTGTTATGTGTGGACATCAACAATGAGATAGTCCTTAGTCTAATATGAAACTTCAATGATCAATTCAACCAAGACATACACAATTAGCACTAGATCATGTGATCTATCTCAATTATAGAAATATGTATATATGACCTCCCGCAAAACTTGATAACATAACTTGGAGCTTTACATTTGACTCCACTTTCAATCATAACACTTGATCTTTTTGATCTTTTTGAGACAATTACCTCTCATTGTGAGAGTGATATTTGACAATTCACTTTAAAGAACAAGCCTTTGGCCTTTTGAATAAACATTCACTTTAATTTTTGGTCGCTTTCCCTTTTTCCTAGTCGAATACTAGTATGTGCGACAGGCTTTTACAACTCAATATCTCTTTTCATTTGGAGATTTACATTTGGTGAGCTCTTTTTAGCAAAAACAAAAATAAAGAGTGGGAAGATATATAAACACAAGTCTATGCATGTCTCAAGATCAACATAACCATTCACTAATCATTCATGACAAGTTTGAAGATCTATTTACAACAATCACATAGATTTCAAGATTTCTCCCACAATAATATGAGTGCAAAGAAACAAGTAATGCTCGAAAATGCACAAAGCCATTAGCACAAAGATACAAGGCAAAACATGTTTTGAGAGAAAAGCTCAACAATGTCAATCAAACTTTTGATTTTCTAATTTTTATGTGATTTTTGGATTTTTGACACTAGAAGAAAAAAGATTGACCAAAAACAAAAACAAAATCAAAAGTATGCACAAGTAGACAAGCAAACAACCAACAGCAAAAACAATAAGCAAACAAACAAACATCGTCGCAAAGCATAGGAAGTATTAATGCATGGACATGTTGTAATGCTTATGCATGAGTACCCTTCTTCACCCACACGTCACTTGCGTTTGGGGTGATTTCCTTATAGGATTGGGTACGGGAGTCAGGGTTTTCAAACCTTCGTGAGAAGCTTTCCAAGCAGTTGGTGAATGCACCAATCATCTTCATCACGTTCATCATTCCGGGATCACCATTTTGATCTCTAGATTGTTCACCTGCCCAATTTCTTCTATCATTTCTAGGTCCTCGTGACCTTTGAGGAGTTGCACTATTCATTGCTCTCAGCTTTTGACAATTTGGTCGAGTATGCCCTTGAAGTCCACAATGATGACACACATAATTTGATTTAGGACCTCTTTGTGGTCGTGGACGAGACTTGGCACGAGATTCAGATCTGCCCACATACTGATTGCGGGGATTCAACAACCGTTGGTTCTCCACATTCTTCTTCTCCTCTATCTTGGGCTTCTCAGCAGTAGGGTCAACTTCAACTGGCTCTTTAGCCTTTACAAACTTCACTTCTTTAGTGACATTTCCAGATGAGCTACTTCCTCCGGTATATCCCAACCCGGATTTGTCTGAAAAGCTCTTTTGAGATGAGATAACATCATCTAGCTTCTTGGTGGTGACCCTCTCTATTTTAACATTTGCTTGCACAACCTCTTGCTCAAGAAATCTCACTTTTGTGTAAGCTTCTAACAGCTCACCATTCAAAGTTTCTATCTCACATTTGCCCTCCTTATAGCGAATTAGAAGACTTCTATAGTCCTCCTCTGCCTTCTTCATCTTTCTCACAACTGCCTTGGCCACCCTTGTGTACTCACCCGACTTTTCCAGGAGTGAGTTATAATTCTCTTGAAGATTGGCCGTGCTTTCATCTTCTTCAACATCTGATTCCTCGACAACTCCCAATGATTCTTCATCACTATGTTCTCCAAGGTCTCGTACAAGCAGATTCAATTCGTCTGAAGACTCAACATGTGCAATAGTCATAAAAGCTGAGTAGTTCCCCTCTCCATCACAGCTTTCTTCTGATTCTGAGTCGGATGAATCCGAGTCACTTAATGTCGTGGCATACACCTTACCTTTCGATTTCAAATAATTCGGACATTCTTTCTTAAAGTGTCCATGCCCGTTGCACTCAAAACAAGTCACACCTTGTGTAGATTGGGATTCTTTTCCATCTTTCCTTTTGAATTCCCTTTTTGAATTTTGGAATTTTCCTTTATCACCAAATTTTTCATTATTCTTGAATTTCAAGAATTTTCGGAAATTTTTTACAAGGTATGCAACATCTTTATCAACCACATCGTCTTCTGATGAGTCATGGACTTCTACCTTCTCATTAATGGTCTTAAGAGCAAGAGATTTACTCTTCCGTTGATTGGGCAGCGACATCTCATAAGTCTGAAGAGAACCAACCAGCTCCTGGACTTTGATGTCATCGAGGTCCTTGCTCTCTTCAATCGCTGTCACTTTAGCACGAAAACTTTCCGGCAATGATCGAAGGATCTTCCTTACGATTTTAGAATCCTCCATTTTCTCCCCCAAATTGAACTTGCTGACTACCACCTCATTCAGCTTCCCATAGAAAGAGTCAAAGGACTCATCCTCACTCATTTTGAGCTCCTCAAACCGAGTGGTCAGCATTTGCAACTTGGTGTCTTTCACTTTCTTCGTGCCTTCGTAAGTGGTTTCCAATATCTCCTATGCTTCTTTGGCAACGGTGATGTGGGAGATCCTGTGAAATTCATCTGGAGACACACCACAGAAAATAGCATTTAAGGCTTTACTGTTAGCATTAGATGCAGCGAGTGTTGCCTTATCCCATGTGGATTTGGCTGCCTCAAGTCTGGTCCAACCACTCTCAACAGCATCCCAAACAGATTCATCAATGGAGCACAGAAATGCTCTCATGCGAACCTTCCAAAAAGCATAATTACTACCATCAAAATATGGAGGTGCATTTAGGGATTGAGACCGATCCATCTCAAAAGGGAGTCAAGGATCACACAATGGTATTGAAACCAATAGGAGTGTACCCGCTCTGATACCAATTGAAAGTTCAAATAGTGTAAAAACACCCTTGAACGTTTAGACCCCCAATTAACAAATTAACCAATTTAAGCTTTATGTCAAACAAATCGTATGCGGAAAATGAACATAAGCTATAATGTAGAATTGGACAAAACTATCTAAGCCAAATTAAAATCACAACCACAGCAGAAAATAAAAGGCAAAGATAAAGGAAAGGAAGATGCAAACACAAAGACAACACGCGATGTGTTATCGAAGAGGAAACCGAAGCCCTCGGCGTAAAACCTCTCCGCCGCCCTCCAAGCGGTAAATAATCCACTAGAAAATGTAGTTGGGATACATGGACAGCAATAGACCATCCAAGCCTAATCTACCCAGTGCACCTAAGCCCTCTAAACTTCTTGCTCCAACGAGGTTGCGCCGAACCTTTTTCTTTTCTAGCTTCCCGGATTCCGCTACTAGACCATAGCATCAACCAATGAAGATTGGTTCCTTCCTAACTACTTTCCAGAACACCAAACAACCCTCTCACAGTAATGGATATAGTGAGAACAAGGTTTTGGTAAAAGGCCTCTCAAGGATTTGGCAATGGAGAGGAAGAGAGTTGAGGAATTTGAAGAGACACTAATATAAAGATTGTAGATGGTTCAATCTTGTTTTGCTCTAGGGTTTCTCTCTCAAAATTCTCTCTGGAAGCTCTCTCTCATTTGTGGGTATAAGGGGTATTTATACTGAGGTGAGAGGAGAATGTGAAACGTCAGGTTTTTCAAAACAGGGCTGGCTCGCGGCTTGGCCTCGCGACTTGACTGAGTCGCGAGATCCAGTCGCGAGATAACCGTATGGCCAGTTGTCCTGTTTTGTCCTGTAGTGCTCCAGCTAGCATGACTGTTCACCTTCCAGCATGCTTGGCACGTGTGCTGCGTCTGGCGGCTTGCAGTCGCGAGTCACCCGCGAGATCCAGCCACGAGTCTCTGTTTTCTTGCACATTCTTGAGCAATCTTCACTCTATCTCACTCACTACCCTTACAACAAGCCCACCTAAATACAGGGTTACTAAATGCTGAAATACAAGCAAATTTGGCACGGAATAAAGCCAATTAGATGGTTGAATAAATTCAACCTTACATCCTTAAATTTCACTTGAATCATGAATCTAATGTCATCTTTCTTTCTGCAGTCATCATCCCCTTATGATGGAAGGGGAAGCACCAATAAGGTGGTGGAATGGTTCAACTTGTTTGTCCCCGAAACTAAGGGCTATATCCGGGAGGCGGGCTTTGAGCCTGTCATTAGTCTTCTTCCAAAAAAGACTGCGAGTGCTACCTTGGCGCAGTGCCTCATGAGAGGTGGTGGGACACTACCCATACCTTTCATATCGTTGAGCGGGAGATGACGGTGACTCCCTATTAGGACATATGCAGGAATTGTTAGAGACATACATGATGTAAATTGGTTAATCCTTTGACAAAACGCACTTTACCTGTAATTGGGTAGATCTAGGATGGGTTTAGTACTTTAAGAAACAAATATTCAAGTTTAGCATTGAAGCCATGCAAGTCTGACCAAGAAACAAGTAAAGAAGTGTTGTTTATTAAAGCTCGACAATAGTCTCGACAGAATCCTTTCTATCGAGGTTAATATTGAAGCTCGACAGAAGATGTATCTATCGAGAATTACGAAATTAGAATTTACAGCTCTGATTTCACGCATATCCATGAGTATTTGTGTAGGGTTTCTTTTCTCACAGCCCTAGACATATATAAGGATTTTTTTAAGGGCTGTCACACGATGATGCAAAGTGATGCAAAGATTGTTGCAATTGTTGTTACACGCATATTGTGACCGGAGACATTCTTGCCCTAGTTCATCATATTCTTTGTAGAAGTTACTGCGTCTTTGCGTCAAGGGTTTTGTAACCAATGAGCTTCTTGATCTTTATTGTTGGATAAACTGAAAAACTTTGCAGCCAACATCTTCCTTAAGTTGGTGTGTTATTCACGTACTACGTGGGATCCATGCATCATTGGTTATTCACGTACTGGGAGCCGTGCATTGAAAGGAGAGATTACTGCTATATTACAAGTCTAATTAGGTATTGGGGTAAGGGTTCAACTGTAGGTTAGTATTAGGTATTGGGATTCCTTTTACTTGTAACCACTTATTTTGATAATAGTGGATT
This sequence comes from Quercus tomentella, assembly GCA_028535165.1. Taxonomy (NCBI): domain Eukaryota; kingdom Viridiplantae; phylum Streptophyta; class Magnoliopsida; order Fagales; family Fagaceae; genus Quercus; species Quercus tomentella. The sequence continues at coordinate 508,587 of JAPQVY010000034.1, read as the reverse complement.
CTCGGAAGTGGTGACCTTAAATTCACCCAGTGGGGTTTTGCTTCAGTGGTTTCCCCATTCATAAAAAAATCGCCCGTGTCAAATTTATTTTCCGCTACATTTAACTTAGTTGGTAATTTGTTTGTATTACCACGCTACTGCAAGTTAAATTGACTTCATTAATTCACTTAGATAATTAATTAATTAATTAATTTGCCAAAAAGAATCAATATATTTTTGGCCTATCAAGTGGTATCATAGCGGGTACACTCTGATTAGGTTTAATCTTTGCTGTGTGGTCCATTGACCCCTATTTGTCATGGATAGAGGACACAATCTCTTATTATACCTCCTTTATTTGATGACACTAACTATGCATATTGGAAAGTACGCATGAGATAAAGATGGAGGAGGATGAGTTTTTTTATGAGTTCTATGCCAAGTTGAAGGACATGGTCAACTTAGCCTTCAATCTTGGGGAAACTATTCCAAAACCCAAGGTTGTAAGAAAGGTGCTAAGATCTCTACATGAGAGATTTCATGCCTAGATCACTGTTGTTAGGATACTTTTTTTTACACCTAATTTTATTTCAGTACCACCTATTTATTTTCAAATACCACTAATAAGTTATTGGGTTTTCCCAAATATTTTTTACTCTATTATTATGTTAATCACAAATATTTCATATCTCATTATCTAAATTTTGTCATGATATAAACTATCACAAAAAACCCAAAAACTCATATTTTATCTAATTTTATTATCATTATTTAGCTAAGCCTAAAACTGGCCCAATGAACCTAATACACACATACTATTCTATTTAAAACCCAAGAATACTTATGCTTGGCAATATTTGAAAAGCCCATGATTCAATTCCATGGCAAAACAATTTTATCAATGGAATTCAAATTCATAATCAAAGCCCATGATTTAAACCCATGGCAATTTTATCAATGGAATTCAAATCCATAATCAAAGCCCATGGTTTAAACCCATGGCAATTTATTTATCCAAAACCCAATTTACATTGGCAATATCAAAGCCTAATTCTCATTGGCAATATCAAAGTCCAATTTTCATTGGTAACATCAAAGCCCAATTCTCAATGGCAATATCAAAGCCCAGTTCTCGCTGGTAATATTTAAAACTCAATTTTCATTGGCAACATCAAAACCCAATTCTCATTAGTAATATCAAAGCCCAGTTCTCGCTGGCAATATTTAAAGCCCAATTCTCATTGGCAATATCAAAGCACAATTCTCATTGGTAATATCAAAAGCCTAACTTACATTGGCACTATTAAAAGCCCAAGCTAACTACTTGGCACTATTTTATCAAAAGCCCAAGGTTATTAATACTTGGCAAAATACTATATCATAATTATTTCACTTAAAAGTCCAATAATGAACAATACTTTAGATTCTTAAACCTATTACTATAATATTACAAGCTCATGGAATTTATGAATTATCTATTCTCAAAACCCAAGGCAATCATCTTATAAAAGCCCATGGAAAGTTATGATTATTTATCTTAGATCCATGACATTTATTTATTTCATATCATATTATAAACTCATGTTCACTATCTATCTTACATCACAACATTCATAATATTTATTTCCAAAACTCATGGTAATTATTTATCCTACATGCCCATTATGATTATCTATAGAAAAACCTATGAGAATATCACATTATTCCACTATAGTGGTTGTTACCATATTTTATTTGAAACCCATGGATATTGCCTCTATTTAAAACCCATGGTAAATATTATTCTCAAAAAATATTGGAGGTCATTATTTAAAAGCCCCAAAGAAAATATCATTTACAAAAATAATCCATAGCAAAAATTATGAGAAACTAAACAAGTTGTTATTTAAAGCCTATGGAAATTAATACCCAAAACCTATCATAAATATTTATTAAAGCTCATGGATTATTTTATTTCTACTAACAACTAAAGCCCATGTGGAATAAAAATCCATGGCAATATATGGTAGTTTTGTCCATTTTGTAGGGCTCACAATGAGAAAGCAAAAGGATAGGCTCAAGTGGAGAGAACCACCAATTTAGAGGCCCACCAAAATACTCAGTCCTCATAGCCAAGCCCAACATGAAATCTCAGCCAAAACAGCCCATGTGTGCAAACTGACCCCGCTAGAGAACTTCATTCAATTCTGCCTTCCGCTGTAGGTCACCTCAAGAATCAACCAAGCTCCCAAACCAAATTAGGAGCTGGCCACCTGTCCCACTGCCAACTCTGACGTGAACAGTACCAGAGGCTGACACCTAAAGGCTAATGGGCAATAAATACCCTTATTCCCTAAGTTTTGGTCACAACTCAAGGAAGCCATAACCAAGACCTTGAAGTTCATGAAATCCTCAACCAAATAGTTTATTTTATTACTAAAAATGTATGTATTTGGTTCATGAACCAAGCCCATGAATCCTAAAGGGGAAAATTTTGGAATATGTGGTTTGGAGGGCATAAAGGGATCTCTAGCGGAACCTTCTGAAGTGGACTTAAACTTTAACACTTGGCCTGGGGTGTTGAATCCTACTTCCTAGGGTCCAAATCTCTGTTGCAGCATTAGGATTCCTCCTTAATACCTGCCTTAATCCCATTGGCTGAACACAATCTCAGAATTCTTAGCATTTAATGCAAGATTATGCTGATTTTTACTCATGTGTGACATTGCCCAGAGAAGCAAAACAGCCCCAAAAGCAAATCTCCCATTTTAGGCCAAATCCTAGGATAATTAAGTCTGTTGTCCTGCCCCTAATCAGTCCTACGTTTTTGGACTTTTGCTAATCAATCTCTTAAGCTTCACTATGAAAGGGAACTACCATTAACTCATTGAGGACAACAAATCTGATCATAAAAATTCATCACCCATCATGCTATTTTTAGCCCATAAGTCAGTCCCTTAGTTTAGAAACTAGTCTTTAGTCCATACATGCCCATATACACTTACCCATAAACATCACATTCCATCTTCTCAGAAAATCCCAGCACCTTAAAATAGACACCAACTCCCTCTGTAATTTTTGATTTTCTTGCCACTTTGCTTATGGTTTAGCTCTCCCTAAGCTCATAAATCATTCCCTTTAGCGCATACTCACTTAGCTTCAGACATTCCTTTTCTTTTTCTGCTTATTCACAGCCCATAAATGTTTCCTAATCAGTCACAAACAACTCTTTACCCATTAAAGCCTTAGCCTCAACATTAACTCCATCACACCACCATAAGCTTAAATACCCACTCACTCAAAAATAACCTACACTACACCATTCATGCCCCACATATAGATATTCCAAAAATCTTAGTTCAATATGTGCTACTCTGAGCTAGAGTCTCTCTCTCCCTTCATTCCATCCTATTTTTTCTTTTTTATTTCTAATTATGAAGCTTTTAATCCGTGTTTATTGTTATTATGATGAAAGTCATAATGTTTTGGATACTATAGAAGTTTTCCCTTATGTTGACTTAATAATAATAAGAAAAACATATGATTTTTACTATGTAAACACACTTATTAATCTGTCAGCATCTACCGTTGGAGGTCTGTCATTTTCACTACTGGACCATTTTTCCTCTTGTATGCTTGTTATAATGGGCCCAATTTATATTAACCAACTAAGGAGGAAATGCTTAATTTTTACTATGCAAATACATTTATTAATTTTCCAAACATCTACCGTTGGACGTTTCTCTCACTTACCGCTAGACTATTATTTAAGCACTTGTTATGGTGGGCTATCCTTTGTGCTAGTTTATCTTTGCAAGAGGTATTTTTAGGGCCTTATTATAATCTTTGTTGGATGCAACCTAGATTTTGAGCAAAATGGGTCTTTCACACTTCACCAATAGCCCTTAGGCCATGTTCCAAGCCTAAAGTCGAGTCTCAGTTTTGACTCCCCTAACATCATGTGAGCGACGAAAAATGCCCCCAACAACTGTGATTGGAGAATCAAAGGATATTGACTCTATTCCTTTGACAAAGCTGGTTAGCAATTTGCAAACCTATGAATTGGGTTTGACTAGAATTAGGAAAGGAAGCAAAAGTAAGAGCATGGCACTAAAGGCCAAAAGTAATGAGACAGATGAGTCTTCTGATGATGAAGATTCCAAGATAAAGTCCTACATCACTAGGTAGTTCAAGAAGTTCATGAAGAATGCCAATGCGAAAGGATTTGATAAGGACCATAAGCAATCTAGTTCTTCTCAGTTCAAAAGCCAAGACAGAGGAAAGAAGAATACTAAGGATGGCGGTTAGTACACTATTCCCTCCAGGCCAAAGTGCTTCGGATGTCAAGATTTTAGACACATGGAACAAGAATATCCAACATATCTCAAGACAATTAAGAAAAGTAAGGCTCTTGTTGCTACCTTGAGTGACACCAAGCTTGAGATTGAGTTAGATGACAGTGATGACGAGGGAATCTTGAGTACTTTCACTGCTACAGTTGATCCTACTGAAGGGGTTACAGAAACAGAATATGATGAAGAGGACTTGGTGGTATCTAAGTTTGAGAAAAATGGATGAACAAGATGACATCTATATAGCCTATGCAAAATTGTACAAGGTTTCCGAAAAGCATGAGAAACTGTATAAGCTGGTCAACAAGAAGCTGAGTGATGTGGAGCTAGATCGAGAGGAACTCTCTACAAAGGTTGATGAAGCAAATCAAACCATTGGAGCTCTACGGTTCGAGCACAAATTCCTTCCTGAAAGGACAAATAAGCTTGAAGCAGAACTGTCCCAGGTTAGAGCTCAATTGGAGAGGACTTCCAATGCAAAGCTTGATGAAATGCTAAGCTTTTAGAAAGCTGCTTCTGATAAAACTGGGTTAGAGTATGATTTCTCTTCTCCTAATATTGCCTCCTCTGTGTTTGTCTCACCTGCTGATAATGTTAATTCTGAGAACAATGAATTTAAAACTGAAATAGCTAGTGAGAACTTAGATAAAGGCAAATCTATTTTAGAAGCATCCTTTAAGGTTGAAAAGAAAGAGACTAGAAACCCTAGGACTAAGAAAGTTAACAACAAAAAGTCTCAACTGAAGAAGCCGTATTTCTATCATCACTATGGAGCTTCAGGGCATACTTATCCAAATTGATACAAATGGTGATTTATTTTCTGCTGCATTTAACTTAGTTGGTGATTTGTTTGTGCTACCATGCTACTACATGTTAAATTGACTTAATCAATTCACTTGGGTAATTAATTAATTAATTTGCCAGAAGGAATCAATACATTTTTGGCCTATCACTCCCTATGACTTTTGTCACATGACTGGCCTTAGCTTCAAATGGGCCATTATCAATTTGGATGGCATGTCGAGTATGCAGCTAGGCATTGACATGCTGGGGAGAAAGTACTCCACTGAGACTATCTGCTACTTCGACTTGGTATCGAATTACATGTTCCTCCCACAAAGGACCACAGAAGAGTGTGTCTGTATGGCAAAGGCTTTCCTTCTCCACTTGCTAGGAGCCTACCTCTTTGCTAATGGTGGGCAAACGGTGTCTTTGAGGTGGCTAACCCTTTTCCAGGACTTTGGGGAGGCACGGAGGGCCAACTGGGGGCAAGCATGTCTTGATTATCTTTACTACACTCTCGACACTCTCAACCGAGGCACCTTGTGGCAGCTTATAGGGCCTTGGAAGCTCCTTGAGGTTAGTTCTCTTTTCACTCTTTAGATTTTCACTCGTAGCTTGTAGTCTTTCAAACTATACTGTCTTGAAAACTGCCATCTTGTATATATCATCTTGCAAATTGTCATCTTACATCTAACCTGTGGCTTGTGCTTCTTTCTTGTAATGGTGGGTTGTTAGGTATGGCCTCATAACTCTAGGCACCGACCTAGTTCTGAGGGATTTTCACCAAGTGAGGGCATATCTTGCTAGATTGACTTCAGATGAGGTAATTTTAAGAGTTTTTGTTGTTTGTGCTTCTTCCCGTATTACCCTTAAAAATACCCTTCTCCTAACCTTGTGCCTTTATAGGTAAACTAGGCCCCATAGGCTAGCCAGCCCCTTCCTACTTCTCGAGACTTGGAACCTGCTGCTTTTGTTGCCTCGGAGATTACCCGACCCCTTAAAAGAGAGAGTTTGAGGGCTCTATATTTGGTGGAGAGGATGAAGTGCCAGTTGGTAGGTATGGATGACCCACAAATTCCGATGGACCCACCTAAGTTCATGCTTGCCCCACACTCCATGATTGATGCTGAGTACAACTCGTAGGGGAGTGGTATTTCCTATGCCGAGTGGCTTCTTGAGGAGTTGGACTATGAGGAGTTCAACATCACTCACCTCATGCCTTCTCTTACTGTTCAGGTATATGCTTAAACTCTTGTACTTCTCTTTTTTTCTTTGTTTATCATGACCCTTAATGTGGGAATTGTAACAGGGGGGGACCCGCTGTCGGTGAGCCCATTGATCCTCCACATATCCCTTGGACAGTTTATGCTTATGGCCCGGATGGCTTTGCTAGGGAGCGTGTCATGCCCCGCAATCCTAATGTCATGGGCTATCATTTCCCTCCCAACACTCAAGCAATGAGTTCTTTCTGCCCTTTATCCTCTCTCTTTGCCAAATTTCTCTTCTTGTCCTAGTCACTAACTCTTCTTTCTTCAAATTGCAACCCACTATCCAAGAGTATGTGGAGTTGGTATGGCTGGCTGGGAATCTCAAGTTGAAGGTGACCAACTACTCAAGGGAGCTATATGGTCCTGGAGGAGCGGCCCACCGGGGCAGTGGTGACGATGATGATGATGATAATGATGATGGTGGAGAAAAGGAGGAGGAGGAGGCCACCCCTAGCTACCAACCAAGGAAGAGGCGACACCATTGATTAACTGCAACAGACAACACACAACTTTTTCTTTTCTTTTTTGCTTTTAATGTTTTTCATTTCTTTTAGCAAACATTTGGATTAAGTTTGAGACAAATGATTGTTTTTAAGAACATCTTTTTACATTTATGTTTTTTATTGGAATCTAGCACTTAATTTACAAGAAAATGATAGATTGTATGTTTCTATACAACTTTGCTTCTTTGATGCTTGCAATCTTGTGCTTGGAACATGTCTTGAATGGTTCTTTAGGTCACAGGGACCCTATGAATGTTTGGAAGTAGGAAAAATTCAACCTAAAATAGGAGAACATGGGCTTTTGCCAAGCGCCGTGCGTACATGGAAATGAGCCTGCGTACGCAACTTTAACTTTGCGTATGTAGGGTTGATCCTGTGTACGTGGGCCACGAATCAGAAAAAACCCTAGCCGACTTACTTAGGTATAAAAGTAGCCATTTGTTTCCAAACCCTCACCAACGTATTTCCAACCCAGAAAACACTTTTTTAAGGTCTTCCAATGGCAGAAAACTCTCCTCTTGATGTCTCCACTTGGATTAGGAAGCTTGGTCCCGATTTCAAGGATTCTGTTGCTCCCTATGGCCTTTCTTGCATCTTCCCTTACCATTAAATTAGGGTGGATGAGCCTATTCTTCGTGCTACTGCCAACTATTAGGTTCCTTCTCGGCATGTATTCCGCTTCAACGGAATAGAATTATGCCCTACTATTAAGGAATTTTCTGTTATCATGGGTGAACTGGAGATTGATGATCTTATCTTTCCTACCATGGGTGGGATCTTCCTTCCTTACTGCAAGTTATGTTGGGTGTCCCTAAAACCACAGCCAATAGGTGGTATGTCTTTGGCAAACTCAACCTTAGGCTGGTCTTTGATTACTTTTCCGATTCGGGCCTTCTTGAGGGTGAAAGACCACGATCGTACTACCATCGTGCGTTTTGTTTGTGTGCTCTTGCAAGGTTTTTCTTGGTTCAACAGGCATATTGTGTGGACCTTCGGATGTGTATGCTAGCTTATGAGCTAAAGAAGGGCAATCCGGTGGGTTTGATCTTGGCGGAAACTCTTAATAGTTTGGATGCCTTTCAAAGGAGGGAAGCAAGTTTCTTTGCTGGAAGTCCTTTCATTCTTTAGGTATGATCCCTAACTTTTGCCTAGGTTCTCAACCTAGCGGGACCCCTCAATTTTGCATGGATTGCCTTGCGGTTTTCGACCCATCGAAGCACCTTATATCATTTTTCATCTTTGTCTCTTTATTTATTTTTTTTTCACTCATGCTCTCCACTCTTTTTTCTTTTTCTTTCTCTTCTCCCTTTTTTTTCTCTTCTCTCCTTCTCTTTTTTCAGATATGGCTACAAGAGAGGTTGCAGTTGCTTCATCCTCCTACTGTGCCCCTCAGTACCTACCTTCCTACGCATCTTAAGGATTGCCGGTTTCGAGAAGTCCTGGGTTTTGAAGCATACATGGAGCTAATGGGTCACCTAAAGGAGACCGACATTCAGTAGGTCATAGAATGGTGGCATATCTCAGTCATGGTCCAGAGTTGCTGCAAGGATCATTGTGTGACTTTAGTTGGGCTTCGTTGCTGCTCTTACTACTCCACTTGTCGTATCTCAAGGCAATTTGGAAAGCATTAAGGAGCTCCTAATGATGAGGGTACCTTCCATACCGCGGTGTTCACCAATAGGATCCTGGGCAGGATTAGTGAAGCTTGACCACGTCATAAAGTGACGAGAGACATTGTTCCTCCCAAATATATCTACCCTACTGCAAGCTACAAATCATGGTTGGAGGATGACATGAAGTAGATTTTGAAAGATAAGAAGGCTCACATGAAGACTAGCAAGAAGATAAGAAAGACTGAGTGACACCTTGATATGCCCCTTGTTTTACTTTTCTGCACTTTTATGATTCTCATGTTTTTATTTTTGAATTTAATAAAGAATTGGAATATTCCAAATCCCTTATGAAAACAAACTTATTATCTTTTAATTTGAGCAATGAAAGAATTTCCTTTTTTATCATCTTTGCTTATTGTCATCTCATTTATTCATTTCTCTTCTTTTCTTTTCTTCTTCCTTTACCATGTAATTTTTTCCTATGACGTCCTTTGAGGAATTTTCACCATGCCCATGGTCTTTTCCCCTAACTTTTGCCTAAACCGCCCTTTCAGGTTTTCAATCTAGCGGGGTTCTTTTGTCTTAATTTTTGCCTAGGCCGCCCTTCAGGTTTTCAACCTAACAAGCTTTTTTCTTTTTTCTCTTTCTTTTAAATGTGGTATTTTCGGAGTCTATCCATGTTAATGGGGTGAAGCATCTCTTCCCTATCCAAATCTGTGATTCTTGTAGCACCTCCTGACATGATCTTCTTAATGACAAAATGTCTAGACCACCTAGGCTTCATTTTTCCTCTTGGATCAAAAGTCTCATCTCTAAGCACCTTTAAGACCAAGTCTCATTCCTTAAGGTTTCTTTGTTTCATTTTCTTGTTGAATGCTCTAGCAATCCTTTTTTGGTATCCTTGTGCATGGCATTGTGCCCTAACTCTCTTCTCATCTATTAAAGCCAATTGTTCATATCTCGCCTTAGCCCAATCCTCTTCTAGGACCTTAGTCTCTACCAATACCCTCAAAGATTGTATCTCCATCTCAATAGGAAGTACCGCCTCACTACCATAAACCAAATAGTAAGGTGTTGCACCAGTCGATACTCGGATAGAAGTTCTATAACCCCATAAGGCAAACGGAAGTTTCTCTGCCCAATCTTTGTATGTCACTACCATCTTGGCTAGGATATTCTTCACATTCTTATTGGCTGCTTCTACGATCCCATTAGCTTGCGATCGATATGGTGAAGACTTGTGATGCTCAATGTCATATTCTTCCATAACCCTTCGGACTTCGCCTTCAAAATGGGAACCATTAACGGAAATGATCTTTTAGGGCACCCCAGACCGACATATGATGTTGTTTTCTAAAAACCGATCCACATGCTTAGCCTTCAACACGGAGTAAGAGGCTGCTTCCACCCATTTAGTGAAGTAGTCAATTGCCACGAAAATGTACTCATGCCCGTTTGAAGCCTTAGGAGCTATTCTTCCAATCACATTTATGCCCTAAACTGAGAATGGCCATGGAGAAGTCATGCTATACAACTCACTAAGTGGAACGTGGTTTAAGTTGGCGTGTGTCTGATAGTCATGGCAACCCTTCATATAGTCCACAAAATCAGTCTCCATCATATTCCAGTAGTACCTTACCCTTAGGATTTTCTTGGCTAACATTCTTCCATTCATATGAGGGCCACAAATTCCTTAATGAACTTCTTCCATTGCCCTCTCGACTTCTTCTTTCTTCAAGCAATGATGGTGTATACCGTTATAGGACCTTCTATAGAGTTGTCCTCCACATAGGATGTATTGGGTTGCCATCATCCTAATGGAACGCTGTTCTCTCTTATCAGCACCATCCGGATATGCCCCTAGTTCCAAGAACTTCATGATGTCATAGTACCATGGAACTTCCTTTTCCTCTATGTTTACTGAAACTTCGATCTTCCTTTTATGCACTTCCTCATAACTTTGTTCGGTCTCTAAAGGTTGTGTCCATACCCCCTTGGGTATTCAACCATGGAGGCTAAAGTAGCTAAGGCATCCGCAAACTGATTCTGAGCTCTAGAGATAATTGTGTACTCAATCTTGTCAAATGTCTTGGTCAAGTCCTCTAGGTATTGTTGATAGGGCTTCAGGTGTTATTCCTTCACTTTCCACAACCTTTACGCTTAGGCTATAACCAAAGTTGAATCTCCAAAGACTTCAGCTTCTTTTACCCCCAATTCTTGAAGAGCTTCCATTCCGGCGATGTAAGCTTCATATTCAGCCATGTTATTAGTCGCATAAAAGTTCAATTTGATTGCCAAATATACGTGAGATCCCTTGGGAGTGATCAAGAGTATCCCTATCCCATTTCCATATTGGTTTGTGGCTCTGTCCCTGATTCAACATCCAAAATGTCCTCATTCAGAAAATCTTCTTTACCATCCTCCCCATCTATAGGATTCTCAGCACAAAAATCTGACACGACGCTTCCTTTGATAGATTTCCTAGCCACATACTTCAAGTTGAATTCTGCCAGCAAAATCAACCATCTTGACAATCTTTCACTCAAAACGGGTTTCTTAAAGAGGTACTTCAATGTGTCCATTCTTGCCACCACCCATATTTGGAAGGGTAAAACGATAAGCCTCAATTTTTGTACAGCCTAAACAAGTGCAAAGCATGACTTTTCTATGGGAGTGTACCTAGTCTCGTAATCATGGAACCTCTTACTCAAAAAATATATTACCCTCTCATTCTTTTCATTATCTTCTTGTGCAAGAATACTTCCAATCACATCCCCTATGATCGAAAGTTATAGGAGTAAGGGTTTTCCATGTTGTGGAGGTACTAGGATAGGTAGGTGGAGGAGATATTCCTTGATAAGTTCAAAGGCTTTTTGGCACTCATCGTTCCATGTGTGTGGTTCATTCTCCCTTAGGAGTTTAAAGATGGGCTCATAAGTGGAGGTGAGCTTGGTGATGAATTGACTAATGTATTGTAGCCGACCAAAGAAACCCTTAATCTCTTTCTTACTTTTGGGTGGAGGCATCTCCAATATGGCTTTGATCTTGGATGGGTCAACTTCTATTCCTCTATCACTCATTAAGAACCCTAACAACTTTCCAGCGGTTACTCCAAAGGTGTACTTTTGTGGGTTCAATCTCAATCTATATTCTTTAATCCTCTCGAAGAACTTCCTCAAGTTCATGGTGTGGTTCTCCCTATCCTTGGATCTCACTATCATATCATCAACATACACCACTACCTCATTATGCATCATATCATGTAGCAAAGCCGTAGCCATCCTTTGGTAGCTTGCCCCAGCATTCTTGAGGCCAAACAGCATTACCGTGTAACAATAGATTCCCCATTCGGTAGTGAAAGTGGTTTTGGTCATATCTTTAGGAGCCATCTTGATTTGGTTGTGTCTTGAAAAACCATCCATGAAGGACATTAATGCACTTCCTGCTGTGTTATCCACTAAGACATCAATGGGAGGGAAAGGAAAGTCATCCTTAGGGCATGCTTTGTTCAAGTCCCTAAAATCCACACACATCCTTACCTTTCCATCCTCTTAGGTACGGGCATGACATTGGCTATCCATTCGGCTTGGTTTACAAGTTTGATGAATCCCACCTTTAGTTGCTTAGTGACTTCATCTTTGATCTTTAAAAGCCATTCGATCCTCATTCTTCTCAATTTTTGTGTGACAGACACCATGTGGTCATTAGTATCAATGTGATGTTGAGCTATCTCGAGGTTAATTCCATGCATATCCTCATAGGACCATGCGAACACCTCTTGAAATTCCATGAGGAGTTCTTGAAGATCTTTTCTTTCTTTTTCATTTAGAGTTGAGCCAATTTTGATTAAGCATGGATTCTCATTATTGCCCAAATTAATAGTTTCAAGAATTGGTTCCATAGGTTCAATTTTCTTTTCCAATTATTTATTAATTTCATTTTCAAATTCATTTAAATCATTTAGGTGCAAAATTTCAATGTTATGGGACACATCAAAGTAAGCCAAATCAGAATTCATCTTATTGAAAATATTGAAAAGTACATCAGAACTTGCATTACAAAAATTGTTCCCTATATTCTTAGAAAATCCAACCCAAGTCTAATTATTAATGAGTCCCATAGTTGGCATGATGAATTTGGAAGGATCACTTGGCTCTTCATTGGTGATAGCGAACATGTCCTCACTCATCTTCATCATGTTCTTCATTGCTTCAGCATCCATGTAGTTCACCCAATCAATCTCTTCTTGCACTTCTTTGATCACCACGGTAGGCTTTACCTTAAAGGTGAGTTTTTCATTAAAGAACATTTTCCAACCCGAATATACCCTTCCATCTTTACCTACCCATGGTTCGGGGAAGCCACAATAAGGGAAGTCTCCTCCTTCTCTCACGAAATTCCTGTTGAAAGTGCCATGGTTCTTCTTGATTCTGTCGCAACCTTCAAGGAATCCTAGACCATCCTTGGTCACTTGAGTCTTGATATTGGGGAACTCAACTACCCCTTTTCCTTCCTTTCCAAGGCCCATACTAGGCATGTATCCTATGTTCTTCATCATTGCAATCACCTCATGGCTACAATATGGGAACAAATTAGTAGCATACTTTTCATCCTTCAATCCATAGTGGGCCATATTCACAAACTTAAAGTCACACATTTGAAGCTCACTCCCTCCTTCCTCGAGTCCATAAACCGGTGTTAGGATCTCACTATCTCCCAGCACTATGGCAATCCCTCCTTTCCATTGGATCTTCATCTTTTGGTGTAGTGAGGAAGGGATTGCCCCACTGAGGTGAAGCCAAGCCCTTCCCAAGAGAAGGTTGTAATTTAGGGTGATGTCCATGACATGAAATTCCACAATGGTTTCCATTGACCCAATCTTACAAGGAACCTTGAAAGTACCCATGACTTTCCTTGAAGTGTCGTCATATGCCCTTACAGTCAAGGGAGAAGGAATGATAATCTCCATGTCTAGGCCTACAGTGAGGGCGGTCCTAAAAGGACAAACATTCAAGGCGAATCCTGTTGGAAAATCTGGTTTTGCATTTCATACAAAACACACAGCGGAAGCAACAAACACGAATCTACTTCATTTATGAGAGATAACATGTAACCTTGAATTCTAGAACAAAGAATAGAAAGCGTACCTTGATGCAGTGAAATTCAAAACCAAGACTTGAGAATACCTCTAATCAACATCCCAATTTCACATGGTGCCCGAAAAGAGTGGTCTCTCAATCAGTCTTTATGTACGTTGATTCTCTAAGAAAAGTTCTTCTTCTTCTCATTGTAGAGAAAAACTGTTTTATTTTCTTTTCATCATACGTACATACTAACTACCTTGGTCGTCACTTTATTTAATAACTCTTATTAAATAAAAAACTGATTATCTAATTGGATTAGCCTTTTGGGCTTACCCAATTGGGCTTAAGTTTGTTGCTTGAGATGGGACCAAAGGAAACAAATAAGACTCTAGCTCCAATGGACCTTGGGCTTATCTATCAACTCTTAACAAGTCCAAAGTTACCATTAATTATTTAATACCACTATATAAATATAATTGTACTCTAGACCTTATTAATAAATTATATCCCAAGACTCTAATGATATCATTTGACCCCTCCATGAAATATCCATAGTGAACAAAGTCATAATGAACTGTCACTTTGTAAACAACTATTTTATCATTGAGTACCCAATTTAATCTTTTACTTATTCATATTTATTGAAATCTAATTTCAATAAATATAAACTTTAGTAACTCCTTACTAAAGTAGGCGCCCTAAATAACCAGTTCCCATTAAACTTATCCCAAGGGGATATTTCGTGTCTCTATAAAAAGAGATTATGGATTCCATCTTGAGAATATGTGTTCCCTCAACACTACGTGTGGTTACCCAACATACTGAGGTTTTGACCATTAATATAATCTCACAGCAATCCAGTTCAATATTTCTTAACACTTAAGACACATCAACACATCAACTAGAAGTCTCCACTTCCATGATCAAGACAAACAACTCCACTAGCTTTTTCCATACTTTGGTTTTGCTTGGATCAAGGCTATAGTACCACCTCGATGCACCTCCCGTGAGTGAGAGGGGAAATGCATGCAAAGTTTTCCTTTCATCTAGTCCTTTCATTTCAGCAATGCTTAGGTATCTTCCTATGTGTTGCTTTGGATCCCCAGTCCTATCAAATTTTTCTGCATCGGAGATTTTGAACTTGGGAGGTAACGCAATGGGAGTCTTTGAACTTATCCCCCCATGTTATAGAGGTAGTCATCCATCCCTTGTGCCTTACGGAAAGCAAGTTGCATCTTCTCCATCTTTTCCCTCATAGCTATGGTTTTTGCGGTAAGTTTCTCAAATTGCTTGTTTCTCTCATACTCCACTTTGTTTATTTCATCCCATTCTTCATCTTCCTCCTCATCATCGTGGATTTCCACATGTGTGGATTTCTTGAGCCTTGATTCTTCCAACCTAGTGAGGCACCCTCCCATTTTCTTAAGAGCTTCTCCATGTTCGTCCAAATCCTTAAGGATCCTTTGTGCCATTGGGTCTTCCATGGAGGTAGCTATTGTCTCTTGGGGGTTTTCTTCTTCTTGGTATGTATCCTCTATCTTGATTAGGTGCTTTCCTTTCTCTCGAATCCAAATGGGAATGGGGGTGTGTTTTCTTAACTTTAGCAGTGTAATGATGCCTGTAAAGAAGCACCATTTCATTAAGCTCATGTCCTAATTAAAAGGTTCCTTTTACACTTTAGATGTTCTTAGAAAATTCTTAAGTTCATTTTAATGAAGGCCCAATTAGAATATCACACCCTTTCCTCTCATGGATCCTTGCCCCTTGTTTCATTGGGTTTTGGTCCATTTACAATAAAGCTCTCATCTTACTCTCATTTGCTTTCGTTAGAATGTACTTAAGAATCTTCAACCCTTTGTCTCAAACTTAGGCCTACAAATGTATTCATCACCTTTGGGCTTTTCATTTTTATTCATTATTTCATCACTCTTTTTGAAATAGCCCTCTAGCTAGAATATTTGTAGCCTTCCTCTCAAAATCTATGAAATTCTCATCATTTGGGGCCTAGGCATACAACAAAGAGGCCCAAGATTAGGGAAGTTCATTTTGGCTTTAAAGGATGTTAGATGCTAAGTTCATAGCGCATTTGTTATCTTAGGCCCAAAGTCCTCTTTTTCAAAAGGGTTTTTTCCACTTAGGCTTACGATGGCAATTAAGTTATGGTCTTATAAACCTTTCAAGTTAAGATATGCCTTTGGATTTAGGGACAAGCCTCTTATATGTGAGAACTTCTTTTCTTTTGTCCCACAACATCTTAGGGTATACCATAACTTTAGGGTGATCCCTTCCATTTTTATAACTTTTATTTGTCCTTTAGAATTAGGTGAGCATATGATACATGGTTGAACAAATAAGAAATATATAAAGGGTACCCTTTATGATAGGATCTATGATCTCTATAGTGTGAGTAGGCTTCCTAAGGCTAAAGGGATAGATAAGTAGATCACTCACAACTAGGTGGGCTATGATTCCAACCGAGAGCCTAAATGGACCCTATAGTGGATTGGTAGCAAACTTTTAACCTACTCAAGGCCCATTTGGATTTAGGGACAAGCCTCTTATATGTGGGAACTTCTTTTCTTTTGTCCCACAACATCTTAGGGTATACCATAACTTTAGGGCCATCCCTTCCATTTTTATACCTTTTATTTGTCCTTTAGAATTAGGTGAGCATATGATACATGGTTGAACAAACAAGAAATATATAAAGGGTACCCTTTATGATAGGATCCCTAGTGTGGGTAGGCATCCTAAGGCTAAAGGGATAGATAAGTAGATCACTCACAACTAGGTGGGCTATGATTCCAACCGAGAGCCTAAGTGGACCCTATAGTGGATTGGTAGTAAACTTTTAACCTACTCAAGGCCCATTATAGGCGATGACACCGATTGTGAGTTGGAGGGGTGAATTTCAGAAAATTTGGGCCCGAATGGAGCCTTCCATCTTCCCACTCATCACCTACCAAGGTTAAGGGACAAAAGAACAAGTGAAAGTGTGTGCAACAAGTATTGAAAATATTTTTATCAAGGTTAAGAAATAAGACACATAGGAATTAAACTCACTATCCCTATTGGAGTCGCTACTGTGGGAACAACAGGATGGAGTGCCGGAGTTGCCACCTAGCTATATGGTTTAGGAACCATGAATATAGCGTCCTTTCAAGGAAGGACCTTTGGTCTTACTACCGGAGTATGGGTTCGGAGTTTAGGTACACTATTGGGAAGGTGTTAGGCACCCAAGATCGCCCAACCCTAAGGTTGGCCTCCCATCATTGTGTCTTACATTCTAACCTTATTAAAAACATGTTCAACACTTGCATCTATACTCTCACACACACTAGCATACATCTAAGGATACAATCATGGCATCATTCATCCCGAAACACATATCCATCCTTAAAGCAATAAAAGAGCCGAACACTTATGAAAAACCCTAGCATGTGAAACCCTATCATACATCTCAAAGGCAAGGCAGAAACCCAAACATGGTAGCGAAGCAAATCACATCATAAATCAAAACAAGGCATCAACTTCATACACATATATCAAGGGAGGATTAAACAATCAGCATGCACGTTCATGTGAATGCATGACTTACCTTACTTACCTCGCAGCACCTTAGCACCTATGGCATCATGAATAGGCATGTGAATGCATGTTCATGGCATCGAAGTAAGAAACAAGCATAAAACCCTAATCAAAACCCTAATCTAACAAACAAACATGTTAAAAGATGGATAAGCAATTATGGAGGATTAAAATATATGGAAAAAAGGCTACATATAACAAACATATGAAAGTGGAAACAAAACAAAACAAAAATTAGGGTTTCTAGGTAACGGCATCATGCACACTAGAACAGGTTTGCGTACGCATAAGTTTAGCCTGTGTGTGCAGGCTAGATCATGCGTACGTAGATCCTTACCTAGAAACCCTAATTAACACAGAAACAGAGCAGAAACCAAACAAAATAGAAAAACGTAAATCTAGCAACCTAACATGCTAAAAAACATAAAGAAAACCTAAAACTAACCTAGACAAACATATATAAACATAAACTAAACAAAGAAACAGATTAAAGAAAAGATTAAAGGCAGAAAAGGAAAAAGAAAGATTCAAAAGAATACCTTAAAGCAAAAGCTCCTAAGCTTGATTTTTTATTGTTCCCCTCAGTCAAATCTATCATAATTCAATAAAATAGTGATTGGTAATCTTAAACTCAAAGGATTGGGGCCAGAAAATGTCCTAATCAAATAAAAGAGACTTTAGGGTGTTTTGTGAAAAACTCCCTTTTGATTCACTATTTTCTAGCAAATCTTAGGTTTTTCTCGTGAGATTTCTGTGTGTTTTGAAAATGTACCATATAAGACTTTTTAAAGTTGAAAAAATGGGGTTTTGAATGGCTCTTAGACAATGTGGGATTCGTTCCAAATCTTAGCCGTTATTATAGAAAACTTGCCTTTCTTATGCTTCTGAAACCCTAGCTGCGTACACAAGAATGTACTTGTATACGCATGCTTTAGCTTACGTACGTAAGCCGCAACTCACGTACGCAAGTCGAGGGCCACTTTGGTCATTTAATTTTTCAAAAATAGATTTTTGCTCATTTAAAAGGCTATATTTTTCATTTTAACACTCCTCAAGTCATTTTAATATCTGATTGGGCTCTAAACTGGCCTTAGGCCTTAGAGTTCGAGCATCGTTGGGGAACGGGGGCCCAAGTCGTAAGGGGTACAAAATGCGGTGTCTATACTCTCATATCACATAACACTTATAATGATAAAACTCCTCATGCTCATTACATAAAAATTAATGTTCATCATATAATATAAGTTTAAAAATCTAACTGTATTATTTCATATAAATTATATTACTATTTTCATCTAAATCTAGCCCAAGCACATGGTTAAATCTATATTAATATCTCATATCTAGCATTAAATGCTCTCCTTGCTCTCCAAGATTTGGTTAAAACACAAAGAAACCATAATTACATCTCTAAAACTTTATCAAATCAACCAACTAGTTTATTACATACTAAAAATGTATTGTAGTAAAACCATGGACTAATTATAGATTTCCAAGAAATGAAATCTGTCCAGCAAAACACCAGCAACTCCAACAGAAGTTGCTTCAACTCCAGTAGAAGCTGCAATAGCTCCAGTAGATGCTCCAACAAATGACACATGCCCAAAATGACATCATCAGCCCATAAATGGTCAATCCCAGCAACTACCTGCTATATCAAAAGAAGTAAGGATCCCATAAAAGAAATCCTACCATTTTAAGCCAAATCTTTAGCCTCCAGCTGCAATACCAGAAATAGGAGGCTCCCATAAAATTTATCTTACCATTTTCAACTAAACCTATGAGTTTAATGCTAAACATTTTCTCCAGCAGAAGACATCACCCAGTTGACATCATCCAGCTGTGTAAGGACAGCTACTGCTGTACAGTTGTCAACTGCAGCAACTACTGTTGTGTCAGCTACTGTACAGCTGCAGCAGTAGACTTAAATATCAAAATTTCATCTTTTAGCTAAAAACCAAAAACCAACTAAGGAAATCACTTACCTTGCTAAAAAACTTTTCCTTATTTGCCAATTTTTCCTTCAACTAATTCTAATCTAGTTCCATACTTGGCTCTATATAAAGAGGACTAAGACACTAACACACCACTACCCATCTCTCTCATCTTCAATATTCTAAAACTTCATCATTTTGCTGCCCATAAACACATCTCCATCTCCTTCTCCTTCTCCATCTCTCTTACAAAATCTCTCTTCTTTAAAAGCAACATAACCCATGACATAACACAAAAAATACTCCAGCAGCAACTATAATCTCATGTATTTACTATATTTAACCTCAATGTCTCTCATACTTCCCTATATTTTACAAACACATTCCTCACAAAATATCCATACATACTTCTCATGTATCTTTAAACTCCATTTCTCACAAAGTATCTATATACAAGATCCATATTCAACAAAGTATATACATATACTTCTTATACATATTACAAACACCATATCTCACAAAACATATATATTTCTTACTATCTCCATACATCTTAAAAGATACCAAACACTCTTCCAAGAACATATTACAAAAGCCTTTCTCATGGAAGGCATATGAACATCGAATACTAAAAGTCTTTCTCCTAGAAGGCACAATGATTTCATATTAAAGTCATTCCCATGGAAAACATAAATTTCCAATACTAAAAGTCCTTCTCATGGAAGGCAATATCACTCATATCTTACTAAAACTAAAAGACCATTACATGGGGAAAATCATTTAAGTGCATGATAAAGAGGATAAACTTAACCAACCTATGCACACGGCTAAACATATTCTCTCTCCCTCCAGTTGCAACCATTTTTCCCCTTCAATCATGAAGTTACCATGAAATGACTCATAATATCATACTATATTGCTGGACTCATTTTATTATGCCGCTAAAATGTTATAAGTCCACTGATATTATATAGCTAGAGCCACAAACCGCATAAAGATAAGTCATTATGTCCTTATCTCTAAATTTACATTATTGAATATATTTTACTTCATTATCACTGTACCACTGGACTTATGTTATTATGTCATTGGAATGTTATTAGCTCACTGACGCTATATGGCTGGAGCCACAAATCATATAAAGTGATGCTATAATTGGAACCACAAAGCATAGTAAGATAAGTCAACGTTTCTCTATCTTTGAAATCACATTATTAAGTATATGTTAACTCATTATCACTATACCGCTAAATGCAAGTTACTCCATTAATATCTTACCATTTAATAAACATGGATTCACTAATATTTCATTAATGAACATATATAATGATAAATTGAATCCATCTCACTACTGGACATATATTATTTGGACATAAACCACCGCTGGACATATATGATTTTGGACATGAATCACCACTGGACATATATTATTCGGACATAAACCATTGCTGGACATAAACTACCGCTAGACATATATTATTTGGACATAAACCATAGCTGGACATAAACTATTTGACATACATTATTTGGACATAACCCATTGCTGGACATATCGTATTATATTGAACATGAACCATGAACCACAGCTGGATATAGACTATTTTGGACTCATCCCATTGTTGGACATATGACATTCAATTAAATATTCTCCAATATTGGACATCACTTAATATATATAATAATGATGTTCAACTCATCACTTAATCAAAGCTATTATGCTAAAATTTTTATTTATTTATTTCAACCATTGTTACGATTCTTAGACTTTGGGCTTTGTCTATTTTGTAGGCTTAAAAATGCACCGAAAGCCATTGGTTTATGCGGTCCAATGTCGAGTTCCGGATTGAACTCCTCAAAATAAATCTGGGTCTAACAAAGTCACCCCTCCAGCGGAAAACACGTGTCTTCGCAAAAAAAACAGCCCATCGACACCCCTAAATCTCAAACCTCTAAATACAGTATCCCTTAAACCCCGTAACCCCTAAATCCAAATCAGGTCTTGGAAAAGTCTGCACTCATTATTTCAAATATCCGACTTGCCCCTTGTCATTAGGTATAATAAGACTTTGGATAGTAGAATCGATCATCTTGTGAACGAAACTCCTCCACTGATTGATGAACTTTGTTATTTTATGTCAAAAAAGAGTGATTATGTGCCCAAAAATATGCTATTGTCACTTACGAATAAGAGAATGACCTTAACTTGTTATTTGAATATATGTTTTTTTGAATGATAGGATAAAAAAAGATTCATCACGTGATGTTGAAGAGGCCACTTTCAAACCGAGTCTATTTTTAGAATTAAATTCTATCAATTCTTCACCCCTACAAACAACGCAGAAATGTTTAAGAGAACTAATTTTTTAAACGGGTCTTGGAAAGGTCTCCAGTCTTCCTTATGTCGAGGATTCGACTTGCCCATTGCCATTAGGTACAATAAGAGTTTGGATAGTAGAATCAATCGTCCTATGAAACTCCTCCCCTGATTGATAAACTTTGTTATTATTATGTCTAATAAGTGTGGTTCTGTGCACAAAAATATGTTATTATCACTTGGGTGTATAGGAGAATAACTCTAACTTATTATTTACATATATATAGAAAAATTTCATCAAGCAATGTTGAAGAAACATTTTCAAACCAAATCAATTTTCAGAATTGAATTCTATCAATTCTTCACCCTATTCAACAAGAGTCCAAATCTTTTGTCTCACAGATTGTGCTCTACTCCATACTTCACTAATAAAAACATCGCATCTGGCTTCTTTTATTAAGTGAGATAATGTGCCATTTTGACGTTAACATTAATGCAGTTGAGTTAAATCTCGCGTGGCTCCCTTAGTTCTACCTCACATGATTAACCTTTTGTTAAGGTACAATTTTTTCACTCATACCACATGCCCCAATCCTATTTAATCACATTTATTTATTCACCAAAAAAAAATTACCAAAATATTAACCATAAATTATTTTGGGCCTCCATGAATATTTCTCATTTCATTGGCCCACAAATATTTCATATCTCGTTATCTAAATTGAGCCACGATATAAACCATCACAAAAAGCCCAAAAAACTCATATCTTATCCAATTTCATTATCATTATCTAGCTAAGCCCAATGCACACATCCCATTCTCTTTAAAGCCCAAGACTACTTATGCTTTGCAATATTTTAAAAGCCCATGATTCAAGTCCATGGCAAAGTAATTTTATCAATGGAATTCAAATCCATAATCAAAACCCATGGTTTAAACCCATGACAATTTATTTATCAAAAACCCAATTCTCATTGGTAATATCAAAAGCCCAATTCTCATTGGCAATATCAAAAGCCCAATTTACATTGGCAATATCAAAAACCCAATTCATATTGGCAACATCAAAAACTCAATTCACATTGGCAATATCAAAAGCCCAATTCTCATTGGCAACATCAAAAGCCCAATTCACATTGGCACCATCAAAAGCCCAATTTACGTTGACACTATTAAAAGTCCAAGCTAACTACTTGACACTATTTCATCAGAAGCCCAAGGTTATTAATACTTGGCAAAATACTATATCATAATTATTTCACTTAAAGTCTAACGATGAACAATGCTTTAAGTTCTTAAATCTATTACTATAATATTACAAACTAATGAAATCTATAACAATGATCTATTCTCAAAACCCATTGCAAACATATATCAAGCCTATGGAGAATTATGAATTTGTGTTACTAATATAAAAGGCCATGGAAAGTTATGATTATTTATTTTAAACCTATGACATTTATCTATTTCATACTATATTATAAACTTGTGGAATTTACATAATAAGAACCCATGATCACTATTTATCTTATATCACAACATTCATAATATTTATTTCCAAAACTCATGATAATTATTTATCCTACAAGTCCATTATGATTATCTATAAAAAAAATCCTCGTGAAAATATCACATTATTCCATTATAGTGTTGTTACCATATTTTATTTGAAACCCATGGATATTGCTTCTATTAAAACCCATGGTAAATATTATTCACAAGAAACAATTGAGGTTATTATTTAAAAGTCCCAAAGAAAATATCATTTACAAAATAATTCATGGCAAAAATTATAAGAAACTATACAAATTGATATTTAAAGCCCATGGAAATTAATACCCAAAACCTATCATAAATATTTATTAAAGCTCATGAATACTTTTTATTTTTACTAACAACTAAAGACCATGTGGAATAAAAATCCATAGCAATATATGGTAGCTTTGTTCATTTTGTAGGGCTCACAATGAGAAAGCAAAAGGATAGGCCCAAATGGAGAGAACCACCAAGTCAAAGGCTCACCAAAGTACTCAGCCCTTATGACCCAGCCCAACATGAAGTCTCATCCAAAACAGCCCATGCGTGCAAACTGACCCAACTGGAGAACTCCCTTCAGTTCTACCTTCTGTTGGAGAGCACCTCAAGAAGTAACCAAGGTCCCAAACCAAATTAGGAGCTGACCACCTGTCCCATCAACCTCTCTGCCACTACCAACTCTGACTTGAACAATACCAGAGGCTGGACTGACACCTAAAAGCTAATGGACAATAAATACCCTTCTTCTCCAAGTTTTGGTCACAACTCAGGGAAGCCATAACAAGACCTCCAAGCTCATGAAATCATCAACTAAATAGTTTATTTTATTACTAAAAATGCATGTGATTGATTCATGAACCAAGCTCATGAATCCCAAATGGGGAAAATTAGGGAAAAGTGGTTTGGATGGCATAAGGGGGTGTCTAGCAGAGGTATTAATGGTTGACACCTGCCTTGGAGTGTCAACCAACCCTCTTGAGCTCTGATCCTAGTTACAGCAAGCAAGATCTCTAGTCCTCATACTTGCTCCAATCCTATTGGATGAAATTAATCTCCAAATCCCAACATTTAATGCCTAGATTAGGAGCATCTCAGCCTCCAGCTGCATTACCTAAATAAGCAAAACACTCTAAAAGCAAGTCTAACCATTTTTGGCCAAATCTCAGAGGAGATATTCTGAGATTTTGCTGTTGTTTGACCTGGTCCCTTCTAAATTTTGCTAATCAATCTCTTAAGTTTCACTATAAAAGGAACCACCATCAACTCATCAAAGGGACAAAATCTCCTCATAAAATTCCTCACCCATCATGTTATTTTCAGCTTATAAATCAGTCATTTAGTTCATACATCATCTTTTTGATCCATAAATACCCATGTACGCTTACCCATAAACATCCCATTCCATCTCCTTAGAAAATCTCAGCACCTTAAAATAGTCATAAACTGCCCCTCTTTACACCATACCCGAAATGGGCTAAACACCACTTCATCTCTCTTTCACATTTCCATATATTCACTCATACTTTCTATAAAGTCATTCCCATCACTTACTATATACATATATTCATCATTATGGGCAAGATATGGCACATAAAGATCTTATTCAAACATTTGCTGCACTAGATGGACACTCTTTCTCTCCTTTCATTCCATCCTAATTTTTCATATTTTACTTGTAATTATGAAGCCTTTAATCCTTGTTTATTCCTATTATAATGAAGGTCATAATGTCTCCTATGGAAATTTTTCCTCATGTTGACTTAATAATAATGAGGAAAATATATGATTTTTATCATGTAAACACATTTATTAACTAATCAAACGTTATCGCTGGAGGTCTGTCATATTCACTGCTGGACCATTTTCCTCTTGTGTACTTGTTATAATGGGCCCACTTTTATATTAACCAACTACGGAGGAAATGCATAATTTTTACTATGCGAATACATTTATTAATTTTTCAAATATCTATCATTGGACGTTTCTCGTGTTTACTACCGGACTATTATTTAAGCACTTATTGTGGTGGGCCATCCTTTGTGTTAGATTATCTTTGCAGAGGTATTTTTGGGGCCTTATTATAATCTTTATCGGATGCAACCCAAACTTTGAGCAAAAATGGACTTTTCACACTTCACCGATAGCCTTTGAGTCATATTCCAAGCCCAAAGTCGAGTCTCGGTCGTAACTTCCCAAATATCATATTGACAACGAAAAAAAAAATGCCCCCGACACCTTTTTTCTCTCGACTCTCTTCAACTGCCTTTGTTTTTGGTTTATTTTTTCTCTGGCCTCAACTTTTCATCTTCTTCCTTAGTCCTTGCTATGCATAGGTCATCAAAAGTTTTATTGTTTTGTTGTCACATATTTTTGTTTTGTCTTATAGCTCTAGTTTTTTACTTTTTTTTCTTTTTTTAAGAGATTATGGCTCCAGTTGAGAGAAACAAGCAAGCAAGCAAGTTTGATAAAATAATAATAGTTCTAGCATTCTTAGTAGATAACAATCAACCAAGTCATTCCTTATTAGATAAAGTTTGATAAAATAATATAATCTAAAACTCAAATCAAATGTTATCTGTATATTCAAATCAGATTGTAATCTCTACAATAATATATATACAAGAGAACAAGCTCCCAAATTAATGTTAATGGAAACCAATTTTTTCTATCTGTATCGATTGTTTTAAAAATCTATACATGTTGAGGCACATGACACATTAACTAATCACAAGAGATTCTCCTTCTGATTAGTTCACATTTGATTGAAATGCCTCTATAGTTCTATGGAGGAGCTTCCCTTCCCTAAACTCATTCAAGAATTTCAACAAACATGTAAAATATCTAGCAACCCCAAATATTTACTGAATACAACCTTTATTGAACATAGAAACTTTTTTCTCTCCACACTTTTCCTAATCGAACAAAAATCAAACTCCATCATCACCATAGACAGGTCACTTTTTTTCTCTCCACACTTTTCTTCAACAACTTTGAATTTTCCACAGCCTAGAGAATAGGATTTCAAGAAAATTTCATATCATAAACCTAAATCTCAACTTTCAAAAATCGTTACTCCCACATCAAACCCTGAAAACACTTGGTAATGAAAAAACACACTATTTCCTTTCCACAAACCAATAACGTAGAATTGGTTTTCGAAAGAAGCCGAACTTGGATTTGTTGGCTGTGGCGGCAGCGGAGTGAGGCGTTTGTGGAAGAACAAGAAAAGATTTGAAGGAAGGGAGAGTTGGTGATTGGTAGTTGATAGGGAGATGTGTGTCTTGAATTTCCAATCAATACACAATAAAATCCACCATAATGAGAAAATATTGCAAGTCCTAAATACAATACTATTGCAACTCCCTAAAAAAAAGGACAGATGTGGAAAATAAACAGCTTATTTAAGTGGGATATACAAGAACAAAAAACCATAGTCACAATAATTATAGAGAATTAATGATCAATTGATAATAAAAAGGGATAATTACACATAACGCACTTGTGGTTTGGGCGAAAATCACTTTGCCTACCCGTGGTTTGAAAAGTATCACTCAACCCACCTGAGGTGTGTTTCCGTCACTCTCTGTAACCCACCTCGGTCTCTGCCGTTACAAAAACACCTTTTAACCCCAAACAGAACATAACGCGAATCAAAACACCCAAAACTCAAACACTTTTCGAGAGAGAGACCCAAGGTGCGATCAGGCTTGTTCTTTGTGGTTTGAAGTGTCTGGAGAGGGAGAAAACACTTGTTTTGCATCATCGAAGCTAGGCAAGGTATGTGTGACTGCTCTTCATCTGCATTTGGGTCTGTTCTTGATTTAGGGTTTCAGATTTTGTTCAAGTGCGAACTTACTGTGTGAAAGTCTAAATTTCTACTTCCCAGGAATCGTGTTATGTTGATATGTCTTCATCAAGTGGTAATTTCTCTGGTTCATGTGGACATATGTGCAATAAGCAGACTTGTGTTTTGAGAACAAGTTTGAGTTTGTACAATTATGGGAGGAGGTTCTTGGGTTGTAGCCATTATAAGGTTGGTCCTAAGTGTCCTTTCTTTGTTTGGATTGATAACCCAACCTGTCCTCGTGGGAATGAAACTGCACCTTTGGCTCTAGAGAAGATGTCTAGGCTTTAGAGTGCTCTCCAACTTACCAATGAGAGGGAAAGGACAGCTCTAGAAACGGCAGAAGAAGCTAGGCAAATGGCAGAAAAGGCTCTTGAAGAGGAAGCCAAAGCCAAGGAGAGGGAGAGAAAGGCTCGAGCTGTCTGTGCAAAAGCTAAGGAAAAAGCCATGTTTGCTAAAGAGGAGCAAAGAATGTGAAAGTCTGCATGCATTTTGTCATGGATCTTTTTTGTTATTGTTATGTTGTTGTGTTTTGGCTCAATTGAGTTCTCTAGAGTGAAGAGACCTAGATTGTTGCCCCTGAAGTAGTTAATTGGTCAGTACAGATAGTTATGGCAATTGTGTTAATGAATTTGCATTGTAATAGCACTAGCCTACTGATGTAATGTTTTGATATGTCAATGAATGAAGAATTGGTCAATTATTAAGTATTTTGTGCATATCATAACAACCATTCAATGGAAGAAATATTGGTCATGCCACTAGTCTGTGGCATTTAATGAAAGAAGTATTGGTCAATTATCAATGACCTGTGCATATCATAACAACCATTCCACAATAAAAACTTCCATACACTATATTGGAAAAATATACTTGGACACAATCTGTAGTAGCAATAAATAAACTTCCATATAATTTGGCTATGCATACCATAACAACCATTCCACAATAAAAACTTCCATACACTATATTGGAAAAATATACTTGGACACAATCTGTAGTAGCAATAAATAAACTTTCATATAATATATTTTGGACAAATATTGTTCCATACAAACTGTAATACCACAACTTCCATATTGGAGTGTATTGTACCTTAATTACAAAAAAACACATTCCAAGGCCAGCTACATATATATATATATATATATATATACACATCTATACGCATACATATAATTGCTCAAAACAAGGTGATTGTTTTTTACACTAATTGATAACTACAAAAGGCCAACAGTGGTCTTCACAAAAAACAAAAAGGCCCACATGTTCCCACTAGCTTTACTCCCAATGCTGGCATGCGTACCCACTAGCTTCATTCATTTATTGCCTTTACTCTTTCCTCTTTCCACCCATTGGATTCATTTTTGGTGGCCTTTATGTAGCAAGCTGTCCTCTAGTCCTCACACCACCAGTGCTCCTATTTGCATGTGAAGGCTACAAAATAAAAAATAGATCCACTTGTTAAAAAATATCACAGTCTACACAACCATCCAGGAAAGAGAAAGAGGTTACTCAACTAAGTTACTTGTGAAGAACTTGGTAAGGTATCCCAGGTCCCCCTAGGTGTGTGAAACTCTGGTTGTGAGGAAGAGAACCATCCTGCTCTCCTGTGAGATGGCCTAGGTTGATTTCCTTGCTGTGAGGATGAAGGCTGAGTGGCAGACATCATGTTGTAGGTCTGGGTAGGCTGCTAGGATGGTGGCTGGGGTGTAGGCTGAGGTGCAAATCTAGGTGCAGGCACCTCTCCCCTTACCTGGAACAAAACCCAGTTTCAATACAGTGTTTATTGTAAGTTTAAAAACAAGTTTTTTTTTTTTTCTTGCCATTTAAATCCTAATTACTTACAGGTTTTTCTCTTTGAAGTCTCTGTCTCCTCTGCCATGGTGTCTCCCCAGTGATGGCAGCCTTGCACCCACTTGAGTTATGCCCTTCCTTTTTGCATTTCCCACATCTTACAGGTCTGTTCAGCCTACTTGCTTTGTAAGGGTTCCTAGGCTCATCAGAAGCCCTCTTTCTTTGCTTGGGTGGTCTGCCTGGTGGTTTGTATATGTGAGGTGCCAGGGGAGCAGGCTGTCCAGTCTCAGCCCATTCTGACTGGCCAGGCATGGGAGGAAGTACCTCCTTGTATATCTCCATGTAAGTTTCTTTGAAGTAGCAGGGGTGGGTATAGTCTTCTGGTGTCTCAATGTTTGTATAAATGGTTGTTATGGCATGTTTGCAGGGAATGCCATTTAAATCCCAAGACCTACAGCTACATGTCTTCTTCACCAAATCAACTACATGCCTCTCATACTGACTGCCTACCTCATAAAGGAACCTGCCAGCTGGGGTAGCACTAAATGGCTTACTTTCGACCTTCAATTTCTCCAACCTATCTTGTATGCTTGGACACAACTTTCCAGCATACTTTTGTATCCCTTCCTTTTTTGTGTAAAGCCTAGTCATAAGTCTAACCCTAATCCACTACAACATTGCTAAGATAGGCTTGTCCCTAGACTTCAATATCATTGCATTAAAAGACTCACTCAAATTATTTACCAAACAATCTGTTAAGGCCCTAGGAGTGAAGTGTGACCTTGTCCACTGTGCAGGTGCAATGTTTGCAAGATACTCATATGCCTTTTCATCCAAATCCCTTATGTACTGCATGCATCTCTCAAACTCCCTTACTGTTGTGGCAGCAACACACCTTCACAATGCATCCTTCAGCTCTAATCCCTTGTGATCAACTTTGAAATTGTTGTAGATGTGTTTCATACAGTATCTATGCTCCACAGTAGGGAATAGTGTCTCTATTGCAGGTATAAGCCCCTGCAAATAAGCAAACAAACAAACAAAACAAGTTAGTTCAGCAAACAAAGTAAACTATTCAAGTGTAATTGAACAAAACAAAACTTGCATACCTTTTGCCTATTAGAAATGAAGACCAACTGAAGCTCCTCTGGCCTCCCTATATCATCAGCAAAAATTTCCAAAAACCATATCCAAGACTCCCTGGTTTCTTGTTCCGCAACAGCCATGGCTACTAGAAAAATGTTGTCATTTGCATCCTTGGCAGTGGTAGATAAGATTTGCCCACCAAATCTGTGCTTTATGTGACAACCATCTAAACTTATAAATAGCCTGCATCCACCTAAAAATCCTACCTTCTGAGCATTGAACCTAACATACATCCTCTTAAATTTTGGCTGGGAAGTCTCATCAGCCATTTCTGTCTGCAGTATAACCCTACTCCCCTTGTCTACAGTGGTTATCATTTGTGCATAGTCCCTAAGGACACCATATTGCAGTTGCTCATCTCCATTTATCAAATCCTTTGCCTTTCTCTTTGACCTATACACTTGGTTTACACTTAGGTCAACAGATAAATTTTGCATCACATGGTTGTGTACACCACTCACCTCCCAATTTGGATTTTTGCTAAAATCCTCAATGAACCTCTTAGCAAAATAAGCTGATGTTGCTTGGTTGTTTTTAAAAGACTTGGGGCAAGTACAGTCATCAGTCAAGGTCTTAATTTGAAATGTTAGCTCTCCACTTATTTGAGATGCATAACATCTCCACCTGCACCCATTCTTGCAGTGAACTGATATCTTGGTCCTCTCATTAAGCTTGAATTTGATGTCAATAGGTTTTTTGACTGCATACTCCCTCAAAGTAGCTCTGAACACCTTTGCATTAGGGAACTTCATCTCCTTCTTCAGTACAACATTTCTCATGTCACTCTTAGCATTAAACTCTACTTGCTCAGGTACCTGCTCATCATTAGACCCATCCATGCTTACCAGGTCATCCTCAAGGGCTGGCTCAGCCCACTCAGGGTCTGCATGAAATGCATTACTTAATTCTGGGGCTGTGTAGGGTGCATTGCTTGATTCTGGGGCTATATTGGGAGCAGAACCTTGTGGAGCTGAGTTTTGAGCAGCAAATATATCATCACCAAAGTCATCCCCCTCTAAGCCTTCATTTAGCCAATCATCATCATCATCATCATCATCTCCTTCAACATTCTGTTCTTCATCTCTTGCATCAATCTCAACATCCTCAACATCTTCTTCATCATCACTCTCATCATCATTCTCATCATCTTCATCATAATCACTATCCAAATCTATTTCAACCCTTGCTGCATCACCACCTACATCACCACCTGCATCACCACCTACACCATCTGCCACTCTCCCTCCATCACCACCTACACCACCATTTGCCACTCCCCCTGCATCAGGATACTCAACTGCCAGTGGCTCCACATCTATGTCAGTATAGATTATGATTTTTTCAGCAGGTCATGCCCTATGAAGGTTAGTCATGTTTAGGACATCTGCATCTGTTTCTATGTCTCTTAAATCATGATGTAGATCACCTTCAGGAAGTAAATACTTATATCTACTGTGTTCTTTAAGAGCACCAACTAGATGGCATAAATCCCGAATTTCAAAGTAGCTCAACTTGTCAGGGTCAATCTCTGTCAGTAAACGTACAGACCCACCCACATATTGTATGGTTGGCTCCTCCACAAAACATCCCCCAACATGAATTTCAATGTCAAATGTGAAGTCAACCATCTGCAATTAAAATAAGTAGTTTGTTTACACACTGACATGCAGAAAATGACAAGAAGCCAAAAGAGACAACAACACACGGACAAAGGACCACACAAAGCAAATGCAAAACCAGATTCCCAACAAATTCATAGGGACCACACTACCCACAGTTCAAAAACAAGTGCAATCATTGACAAATAAACTTGATTCGTTCAGGTATATGCATTATATAAACAACCATAGCAGTACATTAGCTACATCCTAAGCGATTCTACATATAAATAGCAAAATGCACATTTAACATACAAAAAAAATTTTATTGTGCAGATGAACAGCAAAACCTAACTACGTGGGTGGGTCACGATAACAAAATGACATCAAGAACCCAAATGTAGATGAAGAGTAGTCACACATACCTTGCCTAGCTTCGGTGATGCAAAATAAGTGTTTTCTCCCTCTCCAGACGCTCCAAACCATGAAGAACAAGCCTGATCGCACCTTGGGTCTCTCTCTCGAAAAGTGTTTGAGTTTTGGGTGTTTTGATTCGCATTATGTTCTGTTTTGGGGTTAAAATGTGTTTTTGTAACGGCAGAGATCGAGGTGGGTTACAGAGAGTGACGGAAACACACCTCAAGTGGGTTAAGTGATACTTTTCAAACCACGGGTAGGCAAAGTGATTTTCGCCCAAACCACAGATGGGTTATGTGTAATTATCCCTAATAAAAAAATACTCCTAATATAATGCACATTATTAAAAGTATAATACCATAATTATGGGCCGATTATCTAATACCATACCATCTAATAGTATTTTTCTTAGTAAATAATAGTATATTATTATAGAGATACAGTTATACAGTTATACACTTATAATGAGTAGACCTTTGGATTTTATAATATTTTCTATTATTGCCTATTATTAAGTATAATAACTACAAAATTAAATTGGATGTCTTTTTGTATATTGGAAGTTACCTTTAGAGAAACATACGCATAAATGAGCAATGAAGTAACATGTAGGGGAGAGCTCTATTTAAGTTTGTGGAATGTTTTGGCTAACATCCCTAGAGAGATGCATTGCAATAAAGAATTGAAGTCTATAACTCATGCACTATTTTACTGGCCAAACATGATGGAGGTGTGGATGGCAAGCAGACTAGACATAAGAGCATTAGCATTAGGAGTTCTAAAACTCCCAATTTGCATTTTTATAGCATCAAACCACACAAAAAAAAAACACTCTTTACCTGGGTGTCTATTTCTAAACAAATTTACCCACATGCTATAGTAAAATTGTATATGTACAAATTACTATAGCAAGTTGTATATATGTTTTTAATCGCTTTTATTCTCTCTCTCTCTCTCTCTCTCTCTCTCTCTCAAATGCTAGTGTTAGGCCTCCAAGGCGACAAAATAGAGAAGTAGCAAAGATCAATAGGGATTAGAAGCAAAGATGGTTGTGGTTTTAATTCTGTCTCCATCGATTCGTTGGTTGTTGGGTGGTGGTTGTGGTGTTGTTTTGGTTTTGGATTTGGATTTGGTGGTGGTTATGGTGCTATTTTGGTTTTGGATTTGGATTTGGTGGTGGTTATGGTGCTATTTTGGTTTTGGATTTGGATTTGGTGGTGGTTTTAGATTTAATGGGTTTTGGTGGTGGCATGGTGGTGCTGACTGTGTTTGTTGTGGTGTTAGTGGTGGTTTTCAAATTCTGTTAGTGGTGGTGGTTGGGATGATATGGGTTTAGATGGTGGGTGGTAGATGGGTTGATCGAGTATACGTTTAGGTGGTCGGTGGATGCGTTGGTCTTTTTTTTTTCTTTTTCTTTTTTTTGGGTGTTGGGTGGTTGAGAAAGACAGACAATGGGAAGAGAGACAGTTGGAGAAGAGAACAAAGAGATGGCGAGAAGAGAAAGAGATGAGATATATTATTTTATGGAATAGTGAATTTTATTTTAATGGGTTATATGTGAAAATAAAGTTTGTTATGTTGGGTGTATTGTAAAGTGGTATAATATAATAAATAAAATAATTTTTTAGATAATAAAATAGAAACTATTAAGTGAACTGAAGAAGTTTGCGGTTACTAATACCAAATATGTTCTTAGTGGAGTTGAATTTTTTTTTTATAGAATTCTTGCATTCGTTTTTTTTTTTTTTTAATCTTTTTAGTAACTAGCGTTGGCTGCACGTGCAAGGCACGTGCTGCCCCAGTACTGAGAAAATTAATATAAATTTTGTGTGTGAAATCGTGAATTTTGGCTCACCTAATTTGATTATATTAAAAAAGAAATTTAAGAATACAACAAAATATCACAATATCTTCATTTTTAGGATCTGAATATATATATATATATATATATATATATATATATTTTTTTTTTTTTTTTTTTTTTTTTATTGGAGAGAAATGTTATATTCATAATATTTTTAGAACAAATTTTAAATGACAAGTTATTATTGGTTTTAAACTGATAACATTGTTATTGTTATTCTCAAAACATTTATTTTCAGTTGTGGTTGGTCACTGAAAACTTTAGGCATTGTAGCTACAGTGCCAGTTGAATAAACCAAAAGCACTGTAGCTCCAGTGCTATCCATCAATAATAGCTTACCTATGATTTGTTGTGAAATTAATGTTAAAATGTTGTGGATTTAGCATTTTTTTTATTTGATATATAAGAAAGTGAGATTTCAACAATTATGAAAATATTGTGATAACAACAAGTGTTGTAACATTTTTTTTAAATATTTATTTTCAGTTGTGGTTGGCCATAACCTCATATTTTATTATTTTATTTCGACTTGTAAAAAATTGACACGTCAATAATTTTGAAAATATTGTGAAATTTGCTGTGTCAGTATAACAATATAAATGTTAGTTTACATCAATATTTTAAAGAAAAAAAAAAACACAAACCGATTATTGAAAAAAAAAATGACTAACTAAATCAAAGCATTGCTTTAGCTACAATATTGCACAGTGCAAAAACACTGGATGTACAATGCCAAGACACTATGCATGCATTCGCACTTTTATTATAAACATTTATTTTTAGTTGTGGTTGGTCACAGTCTCATATTTTATTATTTTATTTCGATTTGTAAGAAATTGACACGTTAATAATTGTGAAAATATTGTAAAATTTGTTATGTTAGTATAACAATATATATACCAGCTTACATAAATATTTAAAAGAAAAAAAAAAAAAAAAAACACAAACAAATTACTTAAAAAAAATTAGGCACGGTAGCTATAGTGCTGCTTGGTACTGTAGCTAGAGTGAAAAAATATTGTACTAACAAGTGTCATAACATTTTCACAAAATATTTATTTTCAGTTGTGGTTGGTCACAGTTTCATATTTTAATATTTTATTTTGACTTATAAGAAATTGACACCTCAATAATTGTGAAAATATTGTGAAATTTGTTGTGTCAATATAATAATATATATAAAAAAATACAAACGGAAGACTAAAAAAATGCAACTACTTATAATATAAAAATATTTTATATATACTCTGATACCAAAACGATGTGTTTTGGATCTAACATTAAGTTTAATGTTAGTTCCAAAACTATGTCGTTTTGGTATTTAGCTTAAAAAAAAAAAAACGACAGCATCACAATTTTAAACCCTAGAAATATTTATACCCACCTTATTCTTTCATCAGCCATCCAAGCCCCAAACTCTCCCTTTCCCTCTCCCATAAACGTCAGCCTCCTCTCTCTTTCTCTCTTCTCACTTCTCACTTCTCTGCCTTCACCTCCACTTCTTGCTACTTGCTACCACTGTATTCTGCCCCTTAATATCACAAATCTTGGAGTGTCACTCTTTCCTCCATCATTTTCGCTATTCTCAGGAAGTTTTATAGAAGATTTCGAATTTTGATGCTGCTCCTTACAGTGCCTTCTTTGAGGTTTGTTTATGTATTTTATTTTCAATGGTTTTGAATGATCTTTTATGGATTCAGTTTAGTTTTTTTTTTTTTTTTTTTTTAAATGGGTTTTTTGTGGATTCAATTTATTTTTTTTAGAATGGGTTTTTTGTGATTTGAAATAAGATATTGTGTTTGATTTTGGGCACTAATTGACGAAACCAGATTTTTATATAGTTAATAGATATGGATTCAGTTTAGTTTTTTTTTTTTTTTAATGGGTTTTTTTGTGGATTCAGTTTAGTTTTTTGAATGATTATGATGGAGTTTGAGTTGTTAACTACATTGTGTTTGATTTTGGGTAGTGATTGACGAAACCAAATTTTTATATAGTTAATCGATATGGATTCAATTTAGTTTTTTTTTTTTTTTTTGGATTCAGTTTAGTTTAGTTTTTTTTTTTTTTTAAATGGGTTTTTTGTGATTTGAAATAAAATATTTTTGAGAGAAAGATAATTGTGAATTTTTTTGTGTTTGTGTGTTTTCTTTTGTTTCTTTTTTCTTTTTATGGTATATTTGGCTTTTTGAATGATTATGATGGGGTTTGTGTTGTTAACTACATTGTATTTGATTTTGGGCAGTGATTGACGAAACCAAAAATTCTTGAGCCAATCTGGTCCTCTCATCCTGAAATGATAGAGAGAAAAGATAGAGAAGAGATACAGAGAGTTCTTCCCATGTTTTTTTCTTTTTCTTTTCTTTCTTCCTGAGCCGATTTGGTCCTGCCGTCCTAAAATGATAGAGAGAAAAGAGAGAGAGAAGAGATACAAAGAGAAAACGCACCGTTTAACACTCCACAAATGGATAAAAAAGGAGGACTCACGAAACCAAAATCACTGTAGAAAACACTGTAGATGGCATTTGCACTTTTTATATAGTTAGTAGAAGTAGATTTGTACATGTTTATTATGCTAACTTTAACATGGATGGTGAACCACATATAAACTCATGCGAGACCCGGCCCTACAAACTAGTATAAGTTTATGATCAAAACCATGTAAAACTCAAGGCTTTAAACTGAAGAAAATAACTATGATAAAAAAACAAAAATAGTGAAAATAATAATTGATGGTGTCATAAAAAACATCCAATTCCATAACTCGTCCATATGTCTCGTCCAACGAAAGATAAGCTACAACAAATCAAATAGGCGAAGTGATTATTCCAAGCGTTCTGGCTAACCTCGTCCGTCTTTGGACGGACGAGACCTCATGGGAATCTTACTCATCATCATTCAGGCAGGGGCAAGCCGTCCAAGATGGTCTCGTCCGTCTTCAATAAAAGACGGACGAGTTCACCTTGGAACGGCCCGTCCAACCTAGGTAACTTCCATAGCGGTTATGGAAGTTACCCCCCAATTCTCCGGACTCCTCGACATTGGAAACGGTTACTAAACAGATAACCGTTCCACACATACTATATAAGGATTCTTCGATGAAGGGTAAGGGATTGAGACTATTATTTTAAGAAAATACTCCTTCCTTACAGAGAGTTAAAAAGTAACTAACTTCATCATCGGAGGACTTTTGGCCGGTCCCCTCTGATTCAGTGTTCTTGTGTTACAGGATATAGCCCAAAGATCATCGTTCGAGTCTTGTCAACCTACTGATATCCAAGGAATTATCAGTTGGCGCCGTCTGTGGGGAGAGATTGTTTTACAGTTTACTTCTCCGTGACAAAGGGTTGATGGTTCGGACTAGATCGAGGGCTACTAGCCCAGGCAATCAGGGAAGCAGTAACCCTCCTCGCGATCGCCAGTCTGCACCGGTCATGCAGACATTATCTGTCCAACATGCGCAATCTATGGCGGATGCTATGGCGGAGTTGACTCGCCAAAACCAAGAGTTAAGAATGGAGATTAATATGAGGAGGCAGACACGTGAAGAACGTGAAGAAGGAGGACAAACACAGAGTAATGGCGGTAGAGAGAATACCGAAATTGGAAGTCAGTTCAGAGGCACCACTTCACGAACGGTACCACACTTGAAGGAAGAAATGGACCAAATGAAGAGAGTTATGGAGGAAATGAAAGAGAATATGAGGAGGGCGAATCCGATAGAAGATTTGGTTCACAGAACTGATTCCCCCTTTACGGCTTCCATCAACGGTCACTCTCTACCATCAAAGTTCAAGTTGCCTTCTCTGGATTCGTATAATGGAACACGTGACCCGTTTGATCACATAGCCACTTTCAAGAGCACCATGCATCTTTAAGGGGTGCCTGACAAGATAATGTGTAGGGCCTTCCCTACCACCCTTAAGGGTCCGGCGCGAGTTTGGTTCAACAAAATACCCCCAAATTCGGTAAGTTCTTTTGAAGAGTTGAGCAAATTATTTGTTAACAATTTCATTGGGGGACAAAGGCACAAGCGTTCCTCGTCCAATTTGTTGACAATAGAGCAGGGGGAGAACGAGAGCCTTCGGTCATTCATCACCCGTTTCAACAGAGAAGCCCTGAGTGTGGACGAAGCAGATGATAAGCTCCTGTTGGCAGCCTTCCATAATGGGGTGAATTCGGATCTGTTTATACATAAACTCTATGAAAAAGAGCCCCAGTCCATGGCTGAACTCGTCCATTCGACTCAAAATTTTATGAATGCAAAAGACGCAATCATTGCTAAGAAGAGGAAGAGGTCTGAAAGAGTGGACGCAAATCCCAGTCGTCATCCCGAGCAAGGTCCTCGTCCAAAGAAAGGACGGATGGAAGAAAGGAGAGACCGAGATAGTAAGAAGCCAGGCCCTTCAG
Organism: Quercus tomentella; assembly: GCA_028535165.1. NCBI lineage: Eukaryota > Viridiplantae > Streptophyta > Magnoliopsida > Fagales > Fagaceae > Quercus > Quercus tomentella. The sequence goes on along the minus strand of JAPQVY010000034.1, from coordinate 470,577 downwards.
CACGGAACCAGCAATATACCCCTTTGAACGTCCCACTTGAGCAGGTCCTTATGCAAATCAAGGATGATCCTTCCTTGAAATTACCGGAGAAAATGAAGGGGGATCCCAACAAGCGTAATAGGAACAAGTATTGTCGCTTCCATAGGGATCATGGTCATGATACAGACGAGTGTTTCGATTTAAAGCAACAAATTGAAAATCTTATAAGGCAAGGGAAGTTGAGGAGTTTCCTTGGATGAGACCACAGGGACGAGAAACAGAAAGAGAAGATGGAAGAATCATCACGACCACCACTCGGAGAAATAAGAATCATTATAGGGGGAAGTTCAACTGGCCAGTCGTCCAAGTCCAAGAAAGCGTACCTGAAGGTAGTACAGAGCGTCCAACTTTCTGGACGATCACCGAGAGCAAGGTCCACAGACGAGCAAGTATCACCTTCACGGACGAAGACGCTGAGAGAATTCATCACCCCCATGATGATGCTCTCGTCATCTCCTTGTTAATTGCTGACTACACAACTAGAAGAGTGCTTGTGGACAACGGAAGCTCGGCAGACATTTTATATTATCCAGCCTTTCAGCAGATGAGATTAGGATGAGACCAACTCCGTCCAGTAAACTCCCCCCTAGTAGGCTTTGGTGGGATGAAGGTGCAACCAGTGGGTACTATTTCCTTATTCGTGGTAGTGGGGGCATACCCACGACAAATCACCAAGGATGTGAACTTCCTTGTGGTAGATTGTCCATCCTCCTACAACGCTATAATTGGAAGACCAACTTTGAATAGTTGGAAAGCTGTTACCTCTACTTACCACTTATCAGTCAAGTTTCCAACAGAACACGAAGTAGGGCAGGTACAAGGGGACCAACTAGCAGCAAGAGAATGTTACCTAGCCATGTTGGCCATGGATGAACAAGTTCAAGCCATGAATATTGAAGAAAAGAAGGTTGTAGCAGAGCCTACAGAAGCATTGGAAGATATTTCCCTGGATGAAGATAACCCTGAGAGGTGCACCAGGATTGGAGCAGATCTAAAAGAGAAGATTAAAAAGGACCTTGTCCATTTTTTGAAGAAAAATATTGATGTGTTTGCGTGGAGTCATGAGGATATGCCGGGTATAGACCCTAGTATCATTACCCACCGTTTGAATGTATGTCTTTCCTCCAAGCCTGTGCGGTAAAAGAAGAGGGTGTTTGCCCCTGAGAGAGATGGTGCTATCAAAGACGAGGTTCAAAAGCTGATGGTGGCGAAGTTTATTCGGGAAGTGTACTACCCGAATTGGTTGGCCAATGTAGTAATGGTTAAAAAGGCAAATGGCAAGTGGAGAATGTGCGTAGATTTCACTGACCTGAACAAGGCTTGCCCCAAGGATAGTTATCCGCTGCCACGCATTGACCAGTTGGTAGACTCAATTGCGGGCCACAAGTTGCTTAGCTTCATGGATGCCTTTTCTGGATACAATCAGATAAGAATGGACAAGGCTGACCAAGAGAAGACATCCTTTGTCACCAGTCAAGGCTTATTCTGTTATAAGGTAATGCCATTTGGCTTAAAAAACGCAAGGGCAACATATCAGAGGTTGGTCAACCACATGTTTCGTCCGCAGATTGGGCGGAATATGGAAGTCTATGTAGATGACATGCTGGTGAAGAGTCAGGACGAGGGAAGACATCTAGACGACCTGCAGGAGACATTTGACACACTGAGACAGTATCACATGAAGCTGAATCCTAGCAAATGTGCTTTTGGAGTATCATTAGGGAAATTCCTTGGCTTTATGGTCTCCCACAGGGGAATTGAAGCAAATCCTGATAAAATTCAAGCAATATTGGACATGAAGCCACCACAAAATACCAAGGAAATCCAATCCCTTACTGGACGAGTTGCCGCACTTAATAGGTTTGTCTCTAAAGCTACTGATAAATGTTTGCCATTTTTTAAGGTTCTCAAAAAAGCATTCGAATGGACCGACGAGTGTCAGAGAGCTTTCGAAGATTTGAAGGCATACCTTACCATGGCACCGCTGCTGAGCCCATCAGTGGTGGGAGAGGAGTTATATTTATACCTAGCGGTAACCCCGCATGCCGTAAGCTCAGCATTGATAAGAGAAGAAAATAAAGTGCAAAGACCTGTGTACTATACAAGCAAGGCATTGAGGGGAGTGGAAGGACGATATCCACAAATGGAGAAATTAGCCTTCGCACTGATCACCGCTTCTAGGAAGCTGAGGCATTATTTCCAAGCACATGTCATTAATGTCATGACAAATCATCCGCTCAAGAAGGCAATGAATAGACTGGAAGCTGCAGGACGATTAATCCAGTGGGCAGTAGAGCTCAGTGAGTTTGACATTAGGTATCAACCAAGGCATGCTATTAAAGCTCAAGCACTAGCAGATTTCATTGCGGAGTTTACCTCAAGTCATAATGAAGTAGAAGACAGTAAGGGATGGGTCATCCACATAGATGGTTCATCTACACGGCATGCAAGAGGAATTGGTGTGGTCCTACAATCCCCAGAAGGAGATAAACTGAAACATAAAGTTCGTCTACAGTACCAAGAACTAACAATGAAGTCGAATATGAAACCCTTCTCAAAGGGCTAGAATTGGCTAAGTCTGTGGAAGCCAAGTCCATACGTGTCCTGGGGGATTCTCAACTGATCATGGGGCAAGTAAATGGGATGTATGAAGCGAAGGAAGAACGGATGAAGAAATACCTTAGTAGGGTGATGCGCCTTGTGAAAAGATTTGAAAAAGCTGACTTCGTTCAAATCCCAAGGGAGGAGAACGTGGAAGCTGATACTATAACAAAAGAAGCCTCAGCAAATGAATCAATGGACCAATCAGATGAAGTTCAGTATATGCCAAGTATAGATGTCCCGGAAGTACAACAGGTGGATAGCAGAGAAACCTGGATGACCCCCATTATATCATACTTGAAAGACCGACGACTACCAGAAGAAAAGGACGAAGCCAGGAAGTTGAGGGTGAGATCAGCTAGATACGTCCTTATGAATGAAGTGCTATACAAGAGAGGCTTTTCTCAACCTTACCTTAGGTGCTTGGCTCCAGACGTAGCAAACTATGTACTGAGAGAAGTTCATGAAGGGGCATGTGGCAATCACTCAGGAGCTAGATCACTTATCCACAAGGTCGTCCATGCAGGGTATTACTGGCCAAACATGCAAGCTGATGCTAAAGCATACGTTAAAGTCTGCGACCAGTGCCAACGGTTTAGTAACGTCCCCAGACAACCGTCGGAATACCTCACCCCGATGGTGGCACCGTGGCCCTTTGCACAATAGGGACTAGACATTTTGGGTCTCTTCCCTCTGGGCACAAGGCAAATGAAGTTTCTAGTGGTGGGCATCGATTATTTCACCAAATGGGTGGAAGCTGAACCGTTGGCAAATATCACACAACAAAATGTGAAAAATTTCGTGTGGAAGAACATTGTATGCAGATTTGGAGTGCCGAAGGTATTAGTGTCTGACAACGGACGACAATTTGACAATGCACTCTTCAGGGACTTTTGCTTACACTTCGGAATTCAGAACCATTATTCCTCGCCTGCACATCCCCAAGCCAACGGCCAAGTTGAGGTTGCAAACCGATCCTTGTTGAAAATCATCAAGACTCGGCTTGAGGGGGCAAAGGGAGTATGGCCAGATGAATTACCAGGAGTTTTATGGGCGTACAGGACCACAGTGAGAACCCCTACAGGGGAGACTCCTTTCAAGCTAGCCTATGGAAGCGATGCAGTCATACCTGCAGAAGTACATATGGCCAATCATAGGGTGATGATGTATCAAGACAAGGATAATGAGGAGCAACTTCGTCTGAACCTCAATCTAGTAGACGAGGTAAGGGCAGACGCAGAACACAGGGCAGCAAAGTACAAGAACCTCATGGCTAGGCAGTATGATGCGATGGTGAAGCCAAGACGTTTCAACATAGGAGATCTCGTCCTGAGAAAGGTCTCTTTGTCAACCAAAAACCCAGCACATGGGAAGTTGGGCCCAAATTGGGAAGGACCCTATAGAGTTATCAACTGTAAAAGGCAAGGATCCTACTACTTGGAGGCCCTAGACGGGAGAAAGTTGGAACATCCTTGGAATGTAGAGCACCTGAGAAGGTACTATCAGTAAAAGTGAACCTATGGACGAGCTTGGACCTTGTCGGCCTACTTATGTTCTACTTATGTTTGATGCTGTTTGTGTTTGATACTACTTATGCTTGATGTTATTTGTGTTTGAAGTTTGAAACTACTACTTTATTACTTATTATGGTTGTGTCATGTTTATGGACGAAGTTATGAAGTATGTACTTATTAAATAAAAAGGCATCAGTGTGCATGTGCCTTATCTGTAAACAATATCTATGTTATGTACAAAATGTTGTGTGAATTTTACATCTCCATGATATTTTCGTCCAAGCCAACTCTCAAGAGGATTGAAAGATCCAAGACAAATAAAATCTCTGGATGCAGAGATGTAACGTCTAAATTTTCTTGAATAAAGCAAGGAAAAAACCGTAAATATACTCGTCCAACTCATGGACGAGGCAAAGTCAACATTTTCGTCCAACTTAAGGGTGAGAATCAAAAGCCAACTGAAACAATCCAAACTCTGGATGAGAAAAAAGTTAGGCAAAATAAGTAGGATGGTATGTAAAATCAGCTTGTGAGTCTTAAGACGAATCAAGCTAGATAAAAATACTACCTGCAAAGACGAGTTAGACTAACATAATATGAAGAATATGTATTTTCGCCATGGACGAGCTAAAGCTGGGTTGAATTAAAATAGCGTAACAGCATTCGTCCATACAAAGAAAATGAGATCACTCGTCCATGCAAAAAAATAAAAAATAAAACTTCATTCATTCAAAGGGTGGACGTCCTACGTCCAAAAACCCTCTATTAGTTCAAAAAACTGAAATGGTTGTTTAAAAGCCCCGTCCTAAAACCATGGACGAGGCTAGTGTATTCTTGTTACATAAAGAAGGTCCTAAAACAAAGGACCAAACAAAAACCAAACAAAAAAGAAAAACAAACAAAGATTGCTCTAAGTGTAAAGGTCTCGTCCTTAAGTAGGGGGAGCATTGACATTGGGCTCGTCCTGGGGTGGCTGAGTGCTAGCGTCGTCTTCCACATTGACGTCATCAGAGCCGGTCTGAAGAAGAGAGCTTGTGGCAGCAGCAAGGTTAAGTTTAATTGAGCTAAAGTCAATTTCAGGGAAGTTCTCAATAGCATCCATTCTGAAATCCTCAAAACCAGCTGCATAATTGCGATCCAAAGTGTCCGTATACACTTTGGATGACTTGAATTCAACCACAGCGTCCTCTTTTGCCTTGGAGAGACGAGCATTCAGCTCGTCGTTCATCTTTTGCAAATGATCAATGCGGGTATCCTTCTCCAATGCGTCAGTCCGTAGCTCCTCGATCAACTTGTTATGCTCATTGACCTCCTCCTTAGCTTTTGCAGCAGCCCCAGCCCACTTCTTACAGTCAGCATTCACCTGTTGAATCCTCGTCTCCAACAAGACCCTCGTCTTGTCCAGTTCTGTTGCCTGTCTGGACGCTGCTATAAACTTTGACATGGCCTATGAATAGATAAAACAACACAGGATGGTTAAATGAAGAAAGGTTGTTAACTAAACAAGGACGAGAAATATTAACATACCTTAAAGAGGTCATGGACGCCAGAATGCTCAAACTCCTTCAAGCCCATGTTATAACACATGTTTATGTCCTCGTCCAGGACTGCCAACTGAAAACGTTCCCAAGCCAGATCCTCATTTTCAATGATGTTCGTAGAAGGCTGGGACGAGCCAGGCGCAGTTGGCTTGGACAAAGGAGTTCTGGGCGGAGGAGTCTTGGACGGAGTGGACTCAACTGGAGTGGACGAGTCCACATCAACTACCTGAATGGAAGGCTGAGATTGTGAAGGTTTGGACTTAACAACCTTGGATGAGCCCTGCTTAACTCTCTTGTCTCGACAACTGGGGAGCCCTTCCAAATCAATGTTCTTTGGCAAGAACTTCCTTTTGTCCCCAGTCGTTGGACGTACCTGACCCTCAGGACGATCCTGGGCCTGAGCCTCAGGACGTTTCCCCTCACCTACAACTTCTTTCCCTTTGTTTTCTTTCATTGTTGACATTCCTAAAACGAGATAACAAACAGATCAGGAATGTATACTTAAAAAAAAAAAAACTTAGCTGAAAACTTACTTTTGCGCACAGTAACCTCGTGTGCAATAGCTTCGTCTGACGGCTCAGGACCTAAACCCCACTTGGCTAGACGTCTAAGAGTGACAAGAGAACGAAAGCTCCTGTCTGTATGAAGACGAGCCCAGTGGACGCGGTCATGATGGAATTTGCTCAAAGACGGACGTTTAGCAGCTACAACACAATGAGTAAATAAAGGTTAGAAATTGTAAACGGATCACATAGAAAGAAGGAGAAAAATAAACAAGGGGAAGGGACGTACCTTCTGGACGAAGGTTCCCTAAGTCAAAGTGTAAGGAGGAAAGGGATCGCTGCCAATATCCACCGGGTTCCCTGCCCAGAAGCCTGAGACAGAGATGAATTTCGTCTTCCACTTCCTATCAGACGAAGCTAGGGACTTGATTAACCTACAATCATTCCCCCTAGCAGTGAACTGGTAAAAACCCTCAGATTGACTTATTGCAGAAGGTTTGTAACAATAAAGAAATTCGTCCACAGTAAGAGGACGGTCCCCACCAAAAACTTCCCTCCACAAAATTTGCATAGAGATAACTAATCTCCACGCATTAGGATTAAATTGACAGACACCTAAACCTAACTTGACTAATAACTCTCTAGCGAAGGCATTTAAAGGAAACCTAAGGCCACCTAGGAAATAAGATTCATAGACGCCTATTCCAAAACGTGGGTCACAACACCACTCTCCACGGACGAGCAGCCTAGGGTTAAACTTGTCCGGAATTTGATACCAAGATTTAAGACTATTTAATCTTTGTTCATCCGTCTTAGAATGGACGCCTACTGCGCAACTAAAGACGATCTCTTCCTCGTCTGTCGGATCGGACGGAGGCACACTAGACGGAGAGCCAGCTTGAGAGCCAGAAGCTCTCCTAAGTTGTTCTTGGACGACCTCAATAGGGAACCCAGGGGCCCCAGAAGAGTAATTCTCGTCTGTGCTTCCTCCACTATCATCACTAGCACTGCTAGAACTAGATCTATCACTACTGTCCTCATAATACTTGTCTATAGCCTTATTAAGACTATCAGTGGACGAAGAAGCAACAGAAATTTTTGACAAGAAACTTAGAACCTAAAGACGGAGAGAAGAAGAATACCTGGCTCTAGACGGAAGACTCTAGACGCAGAGGAACTCCTAGACGAGGCTCTAGACGATGGATGTCAAGGAAGAAAATCTCTTAAATGAGAAGGGTTAAGGGAGGCATTCCACTATTTATAGGATGTTGACCTGGGAATTTGAAACGACTCTACCAACACGAGAATGACACGTGGCATCTACCTCGGAAAACTAAATCGACGGGATCAGTCGCCAGTAAAAAAAAAAAAAAATTATGACACGTGGTGCATTGATTTGTTAACCGATTATATTCACCCAGCTCATTGGACGACCCACATGGACGAGGGGGCAACTGATGGTATCATAAAAAACATCCAACTCCATAACTCGTCCATATGTCTCATCCAACGAAAGATAAGCTACGACAAATCAAACAGACGAAGTGATTATTCCAAGCGTTCTGGCTAACCTCGTCCGTCTTTGGACGGACGAGACCTCATGGGAATCTTACTCATCATCATTCAGGCAGGGGCAAGCTGTCCAAGATGGTCTCGTCTGTCTTCAATAAAAGACGGATGAGTTCACCTTGGAACAGCCCGTCCAACCTAGGTAACTTCCATAGCGGTTATGGAAGTTACCCCCCAATTCTCCGGACTCCTCGACATTGGGAACGGTTACTAAACAGATAACCGTTCCACACATACTATATAAGGATTCTTCGATGAAGGGTAAGGGATTGAGACTATTATTTTAAGAAAATACTCCTTCCTTACAAAGAATTAAAAAGTAACTAACTTCATCATCGGAGGACTTTTGGCCGGTCCCCTCTGATTCAGTGTTCTTGTGTTACAGGATATAGCCCAAAGATCATCGTTCGAGTCTCGTCAACCTACTGATATCCAAGGAATTATCAATAATCATTTACATTATATTTTAATTTCCAATTGAATAAAGGGAAAAAAAATGGTAAAGAAGTTTTGGGCAACACAGTTTGGTGAAAAATGGGATTGGTTTAGCACTTTAGCTTATTCCTCAAGTCTCGACATGAAGATGCCACGTGTAAGTATTGAAAATCCTGCACTGTTCGCACGCAAAAGGTGTTGAGAAAGTGGAAACGAATAAATAAATAGAATAGTTAAAAGCTAAAATCCAGATTCATCATGTTATCACACTAGCGTTGTTTTGTTTTGTTGTTGAAATGAAATTACTGAACCAGAACCTCCTCCATTTTCTTCTGCTTCTTCTTCAGTAGTTGAAGAAGTCGAAATCGTTGAAAGCTTAACCCTAATTCCTGGCCTCCCAAAGGATGTGGCGGCGCTGATCCTGTCGTTGATCCCTTACTCCCACCAGGCGCGGCTGAAGGCCACCTGCAAATCGTGGCGCCTCTTCCTCTCATCGAAAACCCTCCGCCGACTTCGACTCCGAGAACTATGTTCCCAGTCCTACCTCCTCTGCATCTTCCCTCAAGGTGCTGGGTTGATTTAAGAGAGTGGCCTAGGGTTCTAAAAAAGTTAGTCTTAGCTTAGAGCTGGGCTTGGATACCAATTTTTCATGGAAATGATACTACAAATTTAGCCCGCGTTACATAGAAAATTAAATTACACAAAATTTCATAGTTTTAAATTTAGCATCAAAATTAATTTAGTCACATTATTAAATTTCAATTTAAGCTCAATCAAATTTGGTCAAAGGCATAAAAAATGATAAAAAATCAACAAATCCATGAGTTGGGCTTAGGTGAATTTAGTTTGATTTATATTGGACTTGCTAGAGGCATATGCTTGTTAATTTTTTTGGGCCGAATTGCAAGAGGTTTGGTATTAAAAGGTTGGAAATGGTTTCAGTTTTGGGCTCAAAGGTTGGAAATACAAACTCAGTTTTGGGCTCAAAGGTGTGTGTGTTTTGTTTTGTTTTAATTGAAGGTTTTAATGTGGGCTTGGTTCTTTAGTTTAAGTGGGGGTTTGAAATGGTCTGGTGCAAACTCACGCATTGGGCATGATGTGGGTTTAAGTTTTAAAATTCCAGAGGGACTCTGGTGCTTTGCATTGGGCCTTATGGGGTAGGACTAATTAGGCTTAAAGATTAGAAAGGATGACTTGTTTTATTGTGAGTTGGTTGGAGGTTGGGCTTTGGCTATTAGTCTAATTGGGTGTGGGCTTACGTTTATTTTTAATTTTAAATGGTACCTGACCCAAACGGTCCAACTCGGTTCAAATGCATCTACTCAACCAATCAGATTCTAAGGAAATCTTCTTCTTCTTTTTTTCTTTTTTTTTTTTAATCTCAAATTTCTTCTCTCTCTCCCTCCACCGTTTCCACACTACAGCCGTAGTAGCTCTATCTCTTTCTTTCTCACTCTTCTCTCAAACTAAGCCTCCATGGCGATCATCTTGCTTGTGGCCACCAAGAGCTACAAACACCAGTTCTTAAAAACCAAGTCGTTCTCTCTCTCTAGCTAGCTCACTTTTTTCCTCTGACCTCAGACTCTCTCTCGCTGCTTCTCTCTCCACTCAAACCCTTCTCTCTCTTTTTTTTGGTTTCTATTATGGCCGAAAGTTCCTTCCTTTTGGTTTGGTTTCGATTGGTGGTTGACGTGGGTTATAGGATTGGGGTTTAGCGGTGAATTTTGTTGGGTATTTGTGTTTGATTGGGATTTGGATGTGTATTTGAGTTCGGCCATGTGTGGCTGTTTCTGTAGGTATGTCGTATGTGTGTGAGCATGAGTTTGTGCCTCAAAATAAGGCAGCTTGTGTGTTTTGTGAGTGTCAATTCAAAATGTATCCTTGTGATGTGTGTGTATGCACATGAACTAACTGTGTAGAAGCATGAACACATAAACAACGTGTATTGAAAGCATGAGAAGGGAATTAATGTTACCCTTTTTTTTTCAGTTTCTCCACTTTCCCTCCTTGGTTGCTCTGCTTTCCAACGCTTTCGCTGTAGCTTTCTGCTTCTGTCTTCTTTTCTCTTTTCTTTGTTGTTGGTCTTTGTTGTTGTTCGTTGTTGTTGTTGTCGTTTTTTATTGTCGCTACTGCTATTGTGGGTTGTAGTTGTTGGGTAAATGCAAAAATGAGGGACCTTTGTTGGGTGTTTTTGGGTTGATGGTAGAAAGGAGGGAGCTTTCTATGTTTTGGTTCTGTTTTTCGGTGTTTTGGAGGATCGAAAAAGTATATGCTGTTTCCAAACCAATAAAAACCTTGTCTTAAAAATAACGCATCAGATTACTAGGCCTAGACTAACACTAGTTAAAAGATGAAATTACGCCTGAAAATTTTGAAATCCCGCCACTTTCAGTTCTTTTTTTGTGTGTTTCCACTTATATATAATCTTTCAATATTGAAGTCTGAATTTGTCTCCTAAATTTTAAACAGAATTAGAATACCCCTTTTTCTAGACATATTTATATATGAGTATTTTATGATGGGTTTCTGGCTTGAGTGCATTAATATGTGGGACGTTTGCTTACAGTTTTTCACATCTGTTATGATTACAGGGGGATGATATGCATAGGACAACAGCATTTTCGCGAAGCCCTAGAGCTCCTACACAATGTGTGTTATCTATATACAGCTCACTACTTAAGTTGATGGTTGTTAATTGACATCTTGACCCTGTTTTTTTTTTATGCACATGACCACCCTAATTGCTTATAGCTTATCTTTCAGGTTGTTACTGCTCCAATGTCAACTCTAAATTTCATAGCAGTTGAGGCTTACAAAAAATACTTATTGGTTTCTCTCATTCACCACGGGCAGGTATGCTTCTCTTTTTTACCCTTTAACTGATGGGGCTGAAGAGAATGCTATTAAAGAAATAGAGGCAAATAATTCACAGCTGGGGTACAATTTTTGGGCAACTAATTCCTGTCACTCTTTGAGACTAATCAAATTACTTCTTCTATTTTTGGTGGCAGTTTTCTTCTAGTCTTCCTAAGTACACTTCTTCAGCTGCCTGGAGAAATCTAAAGAGCTTCTGTCAGGTATTTTTTCCAAATTAATTTAGGCAGTGCTCTTAATTCTGGGAGTCCTCATGTTGATATTGGGTTTAGATCTATGTTATTTGTTGGACTAATGATTTATAAGCGTGCTACTAAGTTTTAAGTCATGGTTAGTGAGCTTAGTCACTGTATAAATGTTATGAAAAGACAAATTTCTTGTACGCATTGTTGCATGCCCAATCTAACAGTGTTTGCTTGTTAACTACCACTTTGATAATTTGTCTCAGTGAGAGGTTAGGATTGATTAATAAATAGATTTTCCTTTCAAATCTTGGATTCATTTTGTACTTTACCTTATATGATGGGTATGCTACAGTATCTGCTTCCCAATGCATTCCTCTTCTTACCAAGCAGAGATCATGTACTAAAATCTTTTGATATTTTGGGCTAAATAGTCATCTTGTTTGAATAGGTGGCCAGCATTATGGCTAGAATATAATGATTGACTAAAACTCCATAGTCATCATACTAGAAGCTAGATGGCAGTCATCTAGCCGTATGTATATATGTGTATATATATATGAAGAATAAGTGTCTTCGGGTTTTTCAAATTCAGATTTTAATGTGCCAACAAATATGAATTAATAGCTATTTGTGTGGACTGGGCTATTTGCAGAAAATTCTACTATTCAGCGTTCACACTTCACACTTGTGGTAAAATTTGTTTCTATATGTGATGCTATATTAGGAGTTAGGTAGTTTTCTTTTAACTTGTCTTATGCACCCACCTTTGTGATTCCTATATTACGTGAATGCAACATGAATGTGACTCTTATGTTACATTTATGGCCCTTGACATAACAACAATTCTGGCATCTAATGCCAGATTACTACTTTTATTTATCTACTTTGCTAAATCTATATTTTCTCGGCTAGGCATACCAACACTTGTGCACCTGCTCTCATTCTTGGCCTCTTTTTTGTGCAACAAATCACAAATAGAATATCCAACATTTATGTTCTTATCCGTTAGTGGTCATATGTTCTTTCTTATGTGTATATTTGAACCATTGTTCATGGTATTCAAAAATTGGAGCTTTGAGAACATTGTGCAATATGTTTATTTGTACATTATCTTCTTTGAGCAGCCCTACATTAAATTGGCGAATAGTTATAGCATTGGGGAAATTGCAGAATTAGAGGCGAACATCCAGACAAACAAGGAAAATTTTAAAAGAGTGAGCTTTCTACCATACACAATTCATTCTGTACTTTGTTTCAGTTTGAACTTAAAAGCCTGAGATCTTAGCTTAAGTCATGTAGGACGCCACATTATACTCTAGCTTTTTATGCCAGGAACCTTGTAGCTTAATTTGTTGATTTTTTTTTATGTTTCCAAAATATCTAGGGATTAAATCCCCCACCCCCCCCCCCCCCTTCCCCCGCGGTTGTGAGAGCACTAGCATTGGGGGTGTAAACACCCCTTAAAGCATTCACATCAGCTCTTGGATAATTGTGTATAAATGTGTAAAATACACATTTTGACCATTTTTACACATTTTGAAGCAAAAAACACACTACATCAGTCCATTTAAAATCGTGTAAACCCATCTATAATTTTCAACGAGCTACAGTATCCGTGTAAATTTACACGGGCACTGTAGCCCGTTTATCCCTTAAAATAATATTATATGTACAGTATAAACAAAACCTCATTTTCGCTCTTTTTTTTCTCTCTCCTCTCACTGAGTACACCAACGCCTCCCTCAGGTCTCAGCTTCCCTCTCCCTCTTGAGTTCTTCCTCTCATATTACAGTCCGAATTCTTTTGCTCATTCTCATCAAGCCACACGATCGCCGATCATCCATTGCCGCTAATCATCGAACCACGCCAATCACCAACCATGCCGATTAAATCATCAAACGAAGGCCTCTCCGATCATCAAACCACGCCGATCAAATCATCAAATTGTCAGTGGGTTTCGGGTTGGGTGGGTGATGATGGCTTGACTGGGTTTCAGGTTTGGTGGGTGATGAATGGGTTTGGGATTGACTGGGTTTCGAATTGAGTGAGTTGGTTTTTCTTAATGGTGCTGGTTGTGGAAGATCGATGAATCAATGACCGGATTTTGTTGTTGTGGTAGATCGGTGAATCAGTGGCCGGATTTTGTGGAACGGTGGCTGGCTGGGTGTGGGTGTGGACGGAGAAGATGAGGTGATGAGTTTGTGCCAGAGAGGAGAGAGAATGAAATAATAAAAAATGTAAAAAGAATGAATATTTTATTAAATGAATGTGTAGAATAGATAAACTGATGTGGGTGTTTTGTAAAAGTGAATGTGTAAAATAAAAAAAGTAGGTTTTTTCTTGTAAAATAGATAGAAAATTTACACGAGTTGATGTGGTTGCTTTTAGTTGCTATTTTACAACTTTTTTTTTTAGAACAGGTCAGAAAGCTATTTTACAACTTAATTCCTTAAAAACAAGCTCCATCCCAACTGCTAAACCCAAATTTTTTTCCCACATATGCAACCTCACTGTTCACAAGTTGTATAAAAAAATACTATTATTTTATTAACTCCTTTTCTCTCTCCTCTGACTCTCCGTCTCAGTTCTCTATCTCTGTCTCTTCTCTCTCTATTTCTCTCTTCTCTGTTTCCCACTCTTTTTTCTCTATTTCTCTATTCCTTTTTCCTTTCTGGGTCTCTCCCTCTCCGAATTGGTGAATGCTAGGTTCAGTGGTGGCATTTTGGTGGTGGAGTGAATCGGTGGCCAGGGGTTCAAATCACTGTGGGTAGGATTCAAGTGGGTTCAAATCGCCGTGGGTGGGATTCAAAGTGGGTTCAGATCGCCGTGGGTGGGTGAATCGATGCTACCACTGTTGTTCTCATATCTTTCAACTGAAGATTAGTCGTTTTTGGTCTTGGGTCGTGAATTCTTATGGGTGTGTAAATTTGTTGGCTTGGGTCGTCTGTGGTTGTTTAGTTGTTTCTGTTCTCATCTATTGGGTCGTTTCTGTGGTTGTTTATGGTTCGGTGGGTATGTAAATTTTGTTGAAATTTTTGGAAATTTTTGGGTTTGTGATTGTTGGCTTCGGTGGCTTTGGTGGGTTTCAATGGCAGTGGGTTTGTGATTGCTTGCTTTGGTGGGTTGAAATTCTTGGGCTGAGTTGTGGTAGTAGGTTACTAGCTTTGGTGAGTTGGTGGTGGTGGTGGTTGGCGGTTGGCCGTGGGTTTGATAGAGAGAGGAAAAGAGAGAAGTGTGATTTTTATATTATAATATTATTTAATTGTGTAATTTATATTATTTTATTGCTGGCTTGGGTCGTCTATGATTGTTTAGTCGTTTCTGTTCTCATCTCTTGGGTCGCTTCTGTGGTTGTTAATGGTTCGATGGGTAGGTAAATTTTGTTGAAATGTTTGGGTTTGTGATTGTTGGCTTCGGTGGCTTTGGTGGGTTTCAATGGCAGTGGGTTTGTGATTGCTTGTTTCGGTGGGTTGAAATTCTTAGGCTGAGTTGTGGTAGGAGGTTGCTAGCTTTGGTGAGTTGGTGGTGGTGGTGGTGGTGGTTGGCCGTGGGTTTGATGGAGAGAGGGAAAGAGAGAAGTGTGATGTTTATATTATAATATTATTTAATTGTGTAATTTATATTATTTTATTGAGTTGTATATAAAAATAAAAACTAGATGTTGGGTGAGTTGTAAATTGAGATGGTAAAATAGATATAGGTGTCGTTTGGATCCAACTTATCACGTCCACGTTTTGCTTCTTTAGCGTTTTCCCCTTTTTTTTTTTTTTTTAGCCCACATTTGTTGACTTTTCCACTATGAACAGTGCATCTGTGCACTGTTTACGGACCCACAAATTCCACTTTTCAGTAACTTTTTCATTAAAAATGGGTCTCACGATACTTTTCACACATTTAAAAATTATTTTGCTACAGTATTTTCAGTTTCAGTAAAATAAGTTCTATCCAAACGAACCCATAATAGGTTTTTACGGTGTAAAATAGAATTTTGTTGGCATCACGAATGCTAATACTAACTATCTAATTTTCAAACAAAAAAAATGTTATTTGGTGAAGCTCTTACTTGAATACTCGGGGTATCTAAAGGTGGCTTTAATTTTTTTTTTTTTCAGGACCAAAATCTTGGATTGGTGGAGCAGGTTGTGTAATCCATGTATAAGCAAAATATCCAAAGATTGGCTCAGACAAGCTTGATCCTCTCCCTTGAAGATATTGCCAATGAAGTACAACTGAAGAATCCTAAGTTGCTAGAAATGCATGTCCTACAAATGGTAGTTTCAAAGAAATAGTTTCGTATTATTTATTGCACTTACTTTGCTTATATTGTGCCACTAATATTTAGAAATTTTAGATCCAAGATGGTGAGATATTTGCAACCAGGTGGATGGAATGGTCAAATTCGTGGAGGGACCCGAACAATATAAGACCTGTGAGATGATTGAGTGTATTGGTTCATCCATCCATAGGTATGCAGCTGGAAATTTATTTAAGTTTATTAGAGAGGAGAAAGGTACATGATATCTTCCACAAGTCCACGAGTTTGAGCTCTTTGTCCTTCCTGTCTTGTCCAAATCTTAGTTTCCAATGAGATGGCATTGGATGAATTTTATGTTCGAAATAAATACATTTTATATTAAGGCTGTGTTTGGTTCGTGTAAAAGCATTTCCGGAAAATATTCCATTTTCCAGAAATGTTATTTTCCGGAAAGGAAAATGTTTTCATGTGTTTGGCTGTCACAAAATTCGTTTTACAGAAAATTAATTCCGGTGTTTGGTTCATTCAAACATTTTTACAGAAAATGCATCAAATCCGGCAAAAGAAACAAAACCCAGCAAAAGAAAATGAATCAATTCCACACTCATTCACAAAAAAAACAAAACCCAGCAAAAAAATTCATCAAATCCGGTCAAATTGAGATCGCGCGGCAGAGGAGAAGATGAGATCGCACGGTGAAGGCGACATCGAGCGGAGGCGAGATCAGTGCGATCGTCCGACGAGCGGCGCGATCAACGATCGCGATCGTGCCGCTCGTCGGCGCGGTGCGATCGTCCGATGAGCGGCGCGATCGACGATCGGTGCTCTCCGATCTGGGCTCTCTCTCTCTCTCTCTCTTTTTCCGGAAATGAATTGAAGTGAAAATAAGGGTGTAAAATAATTTCCGGGTCAAAGGAGTAATTGATGGTCAACAGGAAATGATTTTCCGGAAAATAAGTTGTTGCCAAACACGCAAGTTTGGGGTAAAATGATTTCCTGAAATCATTTTCCTCCAAAACAAACGCACCCTAAGTGAATATTATTGAAATAAAGTACAATTATAACTATTTACCAAAAGTACAGTTATAATTCTCAAGATGTGTTCAGGATTGAATCCCCCTCTCCCCCACTTAGATGTATTAAACATAAATTCACCCGATGTGCATTAAGACTTTCAAGTTGTAACCACATGAGAGATAGGGAGCAGAGCCCATATTTTACTACTATTTGCTTCTTTTCCATTTCTTGCAATAACTTTTTTAGTGATATCAGAATTTGAATATTAAAGCATTGTTCATGGTAATTAAACATATTAAAGCATTGTTCATGGTGATTAAACATAATATTGGTCATTGTTTTTCTCTTTCCTCTGATGTAAAAATTTTAGTCTTCCACTGTTGGTATTTATTATTCTACAAACCCTCTTATATGTGTTTATGTTTTAGGATAAGGTCACTGTCAAGGAAGCTAACTACTATGGAGGAACAGATCTCATGTGATCCTCAGTACTAGCAAAGGTTAGCCTATCACTTTGTTTTGTCTAGATGTTAGTTGAAGTTGTTCATAAAATATTAATCACTTGGCACTAATCACTTCGTTATGTATTATCTTGTTTTAACCTTATTAATTACTTTTGCAAGGTTATAAATTGTTAAAGTTTCTTGCTAAAATATTTCGTTTTATTTATCAATTTAACAGAGACCAAATTAGTGAATTGCTTGAAATTGTCATCTCTTGCATTTTATCAAAGCTAACTATAAAAAATGTGGTCAAAATCGGCATACAATCAAGGAGATGGGTGAATATTCGGTTACTAAGTACTGATCTGAATTTTGATGTTCCTAACATGTTCTATAGCATCAATGAAATGCCTAAATTCAGCTATTTTTTATTTGCGTTTGGAAACAACAAAAATCATGGAAAGCCCCTATTTGACAATGAAGTGTTAAACATCTTTGCTAGGATTAGGCATGAATTACCGCGCTGGGTTGATCAATTCTTGCTTTCTTTTTGGGGGGAAAAGATACATTCGTTAAGAGTGAGTTTCTTTTTTGATCACCGTTCCACTTCTTGGCTTAATAATTGGATCCATCATGCAATTTCATTGGAAGTGGAAGAAATGAACATACTACTGTCAAACATATATAAATTATATAATTGTAATTATAATTATAATTATAATTACATTATAATTATATAATTAACCAGCCAGACTTCAATGCAACAATACTAGAAGACAAATGCCACTGCTTTCCACATAAACTTTTTTTTTTATCATTCAATTTTGAAGCACTTGCATTTGGAGCTAGTAGTTCTCAAGGCACCTTCTGAGTTTTTAGGGATTAACAGATTGGAAACCCTTTTACCTAGCAAATGTAATTATAATGTAATTATAATTATCTAATTACATTATAATGTAATTATATATAATTATAATTATCTAATTACATTATGTACCCGTTTGGTTTCAGCATCTGTGCGTCTGCGTTTTCATATTCGGCGTTTTCTCTTTTTTTTTTTTTTTTTTAGCCCGCATTTGTTGACTTTTCCACGATGAACAGTGCACTCGTGCACTGTTCACGGACCCACAAATTCCATTTTTCAACAACTTTTTTATTAAAAATGGGTCCCACGGCACTATTCACACATTTAAAAATTATTTTGCTACAGTGTTTTCAGTTTTCAGTTTCAGCAAAATAAGTTGTATCCAAACGTACCCTATAATGTAATTATATATGTAATTAGAATTATACATTATAATGTAATTATATAATTATAATTACATTATAATTACATTTGCTAGGTAAAGGGTTTTCAATCTGTTAAACCCTAAAAACTCAGAAGGTGCCTTGAGAACTACTAGCTCCAAATGCAAGTGCTTCAAAGTTGAATGACCAGAAAAAAGTTTGTGGAAAACAGTAGCATTTGTCTTTTGGTATTGTTGCACCAAAGTATGGCTTGTTTAACAATAGTATGTTCATCTCTTCCACTTTCAATGAAATTGCACGATGGATCCAATCATTAAGCGAAGATGATCAAAAAAGAAACTCACTCTTAATGAATGTATCTTTTCCCCCCCCCAAAAAGAAAGCAAGAACTGATCAACTCAGTGGAGTAATTCATGCCTAATCCTAGCAAAGATGTTTAACACTTCATTGTCAAACAGGGGCTTTTCACGATTTTTGTAGTTTCCAAACACAAGTGGAAAATAGCTGAATTTAGGCATTTCATTGATGCTATGGAACATGTTGGAAACATCAAAACTCAGTAATCGAATTTTCACCCGTCTCCTTGATTGTATGCTGATTTTGACCACATCTTTCATTGTTAGCTTTGATCAAATGCAAGAGAGGACAAGTTTAGGCAATTCACTAATTTGGTCCCTGTTAAACTGATAAATAAAATGAAATATTTTAGCAAGAAACTTTAACAATTTATAACCTTGCAAAAGTAATTAACAAGATAATACATAACGAAGTGATTAGTGCCAAGTGATTAATATTTTATGAACAAGTTCAGCTAACGTTTAGACAAAACAAAGTGATAGGCTAACCTTTGCTAGGTACTGAGGATCACATGAGATCTGTTCCTCCATAGTAGTTAGCTTCCTTGATAGTGACATTATCCTAGAACATAAACCCGTATAAGAGGGTTTGTAGAATAATAAATACCAACAGTAGAAGGTTGAAATTTTTATAGCAGAGGAAAGAGAAAAACAATGACCAATATTATGTTTAATCACCATGAACAATGCTTTAATATTCAAATTCTTAATGTGCATTGGGTGAATTTATGTTTAATACATCTAAGTGGGGGAGGGGGATTCAATCCTGAACACATCTTGAGAATTATAACTGTACTTTTGGTAAATAGTTATAATTGTATTTTATTTCAATAATATTCACTTAATATAAAATGTATTTATTTCAAACATGAAATTCATCCAATGCCATCTCATTGGAAACTAAGACTTGGACAAGACAGGAAGGACGGAGCTCAAACTCGTGGAAGATATCATGTACCCTTCTCCTCTCTAATAAACTTAAATAAATTTCTAGCTGCATACCTTTGGATGGATGAACTAATATGCTCAATCATCTCACAGGTCTTATATTGTTCGGGTCCCTCCACGAATCTGGCCATTCCATCCTCCCAGTTGATTGTTGCAAATATCTCACCATCTTGGATCAAAAATTTCTAAATATTAGTGGCACAATATAAACGACGTAAGTGCAATAATATAATACGAAACTATTTCTTTGAAACTACCATTCATAGGACATGCATTTCTGGCACCTTAGGATTATTCAGTTGTACTTCATTGGCAATATCTTCAAGGGAGAGGATCAGGCTTGTCTAAGCCAATCTATGGGTATTTTGCTTATACATGGGTGACACAACTTGCTCCACCAGTCCAAGATTTTGGTCTTGAAAAGAAAAAAAATTAAAGCCACCTTTAGATACCCCGAGTATTTGGGTAAGAGCTTCACCAAATAACATTTTTTTTTGTTTTAAAATTAGATAGTTACAACGGGGGAGAGGGATTTAAACTCTAGATATTTTGGAAACATAAAAAAATATCAACCAATTAAGCTACAAGGCTCCTGGCATAAAAAGCCAAAGTATAATGTGGTGTCCTACATGACTTAAGCAAATATCTCAAGCTTCTAAGTTCTAACCATAACAAATGTATGGTAGAAAGCTCACTCTTTTAAAATTCTCCTTGTTTGTCTGGATGTTCGCCTCTAATTTTGCAATTTCCCCAGTACTGTAACTATTCGCCAATTCAATGTAGGGTTGCTCAAAGAAGATAATGTACAAATAAACATATTGCACAATGTTCTCAAAGCTCCAAATTTGAATACCATGAACAATGGTTCAAACATGCACATAAGAAAGAACATATGACCACTAATGGATAAGAACATAAATGTTGGATATTCTATTTTTGATTTGTTGCACAGAAAAAAGGCCAAGAATGAGAGCAGGCGCACAAATATTGGTATGCCTCGATGAGAAAATATTGATTTAGTAGAGTAGATAAATAAAAGTAGTAATCTGGCATAAGAGTTACATTCATGTTGCATTCGCGTAATATAGGAATCACAAAGGTGGGTGCATAAGACAAGTTAAAAGAAAACTACCTAACTCCAAATATAGCATCACATATAGAAACAAATTTTACCACAAGTGTGAAGTGTGAACGCTGAACAATAGCATTTTTCTGCAAATAGCCCAGTCCACACAAATAGCTATTAACATTTTCTTCATTTATACATATATATATATACACATACACACACGGCCAGATGACTGCCATCTAGCTTCTAGTATGATGATTATGGAGTTTTAGTCAATCATTATATTCTAGCCATAATGCTAGCCACCTATTCAAACAAGATAACTATTTAGCCCAAAATATCAAAAGATTTTAGTCCATGATATTTGCTTGGTAAGAAGAGGAATGCATTGGGAAGCAGATACTATAGCATACCCATCATATAAGGTAAGGTACAAGATGAATCCAAGATTTGAAAGGAAAATCTATTTATTAATCAATCCTAACCTCTCATTGAGACAAATTATCAAAGTGGTAGTTAACAAGCAAACATTGTTAGATTAGGCATGCAACAATGCATATAAGAAATTTGCCTTTCCATAACATTTATACAGTGACTCAGCTCACTAGCCATGACTTAAAACTTAGTAGCACACTTATAAATCATTAGTCCAACAAATAATATACATCTAAACACAATATCAACATGAGGACTCCCAGAATCAAGAGCACAACCTAAATTAATTTGAAAAAATACCTGACAGAAGCTCTTTAGATTTCTCCAAGCAGCTGAAGAAGTGTACTTAGGAAGACTGGTAGAGAACTGCCACCAAAAATAGAAGAAGTAATTTGATTAGTCTCAAAGAGTGACAGCAATTTAGTTGCCCAAAAATTGTACCCGAGCTGTGAATTATTTGCCTCTATTTCTTTAATAGCCTTCTCTTCAGCCCCATCAGTATAAGGGTAAAAAAAAGAAGAAGTATACTTGCCCATGGTGAATGAGAGAAACCAATATTTATTTTTTGTAAGCTCCAACAGCTATGAAATTTTGAGTTGACATTGGAGTAGTAACAACCTGAAAGATAAGCTATAAGCAATTAGGGTGGTCGTGTGCATAAAAAAAAGGGTCAAGGTGTCAATTAACAACCATTAACTCAAGTAGTGAGCTGTATATAGATAACACACATTGTGTAGGAGCTCTAGGGCTTCGCGAAAATGTTGTTGTCCTATGCATATCGTCCCCCTATAATCATAACAAATGTGAAAAACTGTAAGCAAATGTCGTTCATATTAGTGCACTTAAGCGAGAAATAGAATTAACCCTAAACATTGATAAAATCACACATCAATTGAAAACTAATATATCCCACATTATCAAGATGATACCTCCTTAGAGATGGTGAAATTGGTTGCATTTTCTCCCAAACAGTAAATAAATTCAATTTTAAAATTAAACAAGTTCAAGACTTCATGATACCATCCTGCTACCATGTAGAAAACGTACTATTTGTGACCAAGAAATGATGCTTCTTCATCTTTGAATGAAAATAACTTGCTATTAAGCATTTATCACATTTGATTTTTTTTTCCTATTTTTCTGAAGTACTACTATAGAAGTACTGAAATTCTAGATATTCATTCTTAACTAGGCAGTAATTTCTCAAATCCCTTGATGCATTAATAGATGTCCTTCATGTCACCAAGATATACGTGCCTTACTTATCTTTAATGTAACATTCGACATATTAAATTGCATAAATATGCACCGCAAATGCCTCATCCAATCCTATACAACAAACATAAAGGAAGGATGCAACTAAGCATCCATAAAGAAAGTAAAATGACAAATGAGAACAGGAACGCCACAAAGAAGATAAAAATGGACATGATAGCAAGAAGAGTTCCCTAAAAATATAACCACAAAAACTGAAAAGTATTTGCAGAAACAACTCACCCATTATAACAGTAGAGGAAAAGGTCGTCCAGATGATCAACTTCAGAGATATCTTCCTCCAAAATTGATAGGCCAGTCTTGGAACAATTTGCCAATAAACAAAGATGAAGAAAACGTGGATGCAAAGTAGTCAAATGTTCTGAGGAATTCTGAAGTTTCCGAACAGCTGCCAGAAACAGATCCACATGCACATGCATTGGTGTTCCAAGTATAATGACCAGCTCCTTGAACCTCTTACAAACAAATATGACTGAAACCCCGACAATTAATAACATCAATATATGTACTGTGAGTGATTTAATGATATTAGTGCCCAGCAAATACAATTCACTTGTAGAGTAAAGATACAAACATTTTTCAGGGTCCAAACGAATTTGCTCTGGAGCACAAAAACTAATAAATTTGTCAATGTAGGGGACCGATGTAGTTTTTTTTTTTTTTTTGAGAAACAATACTGTGAAGCATTCAATTAAGGAATACCAGCTAAATCAGCATGGTAAGAAGATAGTACATCAGATGGAACATCTTCCATTCATATTACACAATTTGGGTGGTTAACTGCTAACTGAGCCAAGTTGTGTGCAACTGTGTTGCCCTCTCTCTTAGTGTGAGAGTAGGAAAATTAAGAGAAGCCTGCAGAAATATTTAAAGAGTCTTTGTAACAGTAAGCCAAAAGGAGCAAACCCGGGATTCTTTGAGGCCAAAGCTATCATCATCAGTGAAAAGTCACCCTCTAGTACAGCCTCTGATATACCCAACTCTCTAGCAAACTCAAGAGCCTTGTTTGCAGCCAAAGCTTCAATCTCAATAGGCTAGAGCTGCTGAGAAACCCGAGCAACCAAGGAGGCGATAACAAGACCGTCCCTGTCACGAATGATAGCTCCTAGGTTGGAGCATTTTTCTTCAGCGAATATGGCTTCGTCAAAGTTGATTTTCAGCGTTCCTTGAGCAGGAGGTTTCCACCGGATTCTACTCTTTGGTCTACTGGGGGTTGGCGCTGCTTTTAGAGCTTTGAACTCCACATACCTATCGTAAGCCCATTGAGAGAGATGGTTTAGAGGACGATGGGTTTGTTGGGTTCTCACCCGATTTCTTTGGTGCCAAATGGACCAAATGGTGAATGCAAACAAGACCGGATTCCTTTGGTGATCACAAACCCAAGTCAAGAGCTCGCTGAAACTGGCGAAACACTATTGGTTCCGAAAGCTCCATAAATTATTTGCTCCCCACACGCTGTCCAGCTCTTTGTAGCTCCACACCGCGTGCAAAACATCTTCATTTCCTTCCTTGCAACGTCACAGCTCTGTTCCGAGATAATTGTGCGACGTACTAGATTGCACTTTGATGGGAGTGAATTATGGCAAGCTCTCCAAATAAGATTTCTTATTTTATTTGGGCATTCAAGAGCCCAAATCTTCTTCCACGGCCCTTTTTCTTGGTCTTGATTCTCTGCCACCTGAAAACCAACTTCATCCTCCTTCAAGAAACGATAGCCCGTTTTGCAACTATAATTCCCATCATGCTCCCAAGGCCAAAACATGGTGTCTTCCGTTTCATTCCTAGCCAACGGAATATTTTTTATTTCTTCAGCTTCTTGAGGAGCAAAAATCTCATCCACCATTGTTGCATTCCACGTTCTAGTTCCTTCATCAATAAAGCAATCAACTGTAGCTTCTTCCATTGTATCTACCATTGGGGAGAGTATCTTGGTTGGATGTTTTCGATGCAGCCAATGGTGCTGTCAGATTTTGATCGATTTACCATTCCCCACCCTCCAACAAGCACCATCTAGGATAACATCACAACCATGCAAAATACTCTTCCAAGCGTAGGACCCCATGCTTGATTCCTTGGCTTCTAAAATAGAGTGGTTCGGGAAGAACTTTGCCTTAAAGACTTTGTAGAAGAGGGTTTCCTTGTTATGCAAAAGCCTCCAAGCTTGTTTCGCCAAAAGAGCGTTATTAAAGTGAGCCAAATCGCGAAAACCCATGCCACCTACTATTTTGGACTTAGTCAAATCACTCCATCGAATCCAATGAATTTTCCTTCTATTGCCCATTTGTCCCCACCAAAACTTCTTTATCATTACCTCAATGTCATCACAAAGCCCCAAAGGTAATTTAAAGCATCCCATAGCATAAGTAGGGATGGCTTGGATCACGGATTTGATTAAGACCTCTCTTCCGGCTTGTGAGAGCAATTTACTCTCCCCTCCTTGGAGCATCCTCCAAACCCTCTCTTTTATGTAATTGAAGCTAGCCTTTTTTCCCCTACCCACCAAGGATGGAAGACCCAAATATTTCTCGTAAGACTTGACTTCTTGAACTTGAAAGAGGTTCATTATGCTTGATTTTGCTTCATCCGTGGTGGACTTGCTAAAGAAGATTGTGGTCTTATCTTTGTTGATTTTTTGCCCTGACCAAGATTCTTATTCACCCAACAAATTCAAGACATTATTACAATCCTCAGTGATTGACCTGCAGAAGAGCAAGCTATCATTTGCAAAAAACAAGTGGGTTAGTTTAGGGCCTCATTTGCACAAGGAAAAGCCCTTGATCTCCCTGTTCCTCGCTGAGTGTTTAATGAGAGCGTGAAGGTCTTCCGTACATAAAAGGAATAGGAAAGGAGATAGGGGGTCTCCTTATCTAATTCCCCTATTAGGGTGGATCATTCCAGTGGGCTCCCCATTCACCATAATAGAGTACGACACCATTTTCACACAACTCATCATAAGAGCTACCCATCTAGCACAAAAACCCATTTTCTCCATAAGCCTCTCCAAATACACCCATTCTGCCCGATCGTAGGCTTTACTCATATCTAATTTTATAGCCATAAAACCATGTTTTCCTGAATTACGTTGTTTCATATGATGAAGGGTCTCAAAAGCAACCATAATATTGTCTAAAATAAGTCTATCTTTAGCAAAAGCAGATTGATGTTCCGTGATTAGGGAAGGTAAAAATTTCTTCAACCTATTTGCTAAGACCTTAGAGTAAATCTTATATAGGACATTGCAAAGACTAATAGGGCGGAAATCAGACACAAGTTCAGGATTATCTATTTTCGGGACAAGAGTAATGAGTGTATGATTAATGAGTTCGAGTAGGATACCTGAGTTCAACCATGAGAGAATGGCTAAAGTAACATCATACTGCATTATCAACCAAAAATGTAGGTAGAACAAAGGTGGCATACCATCGGGACCCAGTGCTTTTAGAGGTGCCATCTGATTCAAAGCTTCCTTAACTTCCAATTCTGTAAATTCCTTCACCAATTCAGCATTCATCAAGTCGGTCACCATGCATGGGATTTTTTCAAGGGAGTCAACTTCTAGATTCAAGTTGGCAGTGGAAAAAAGTTCTTTGTAGTAACTCTCCATCACAAGCCCAATATCATCATGATTGGTCAGCCAAGCTCCATTCCCGTCTCTTATACCTCTGATCAGACTCTTCCTAAGTCTCTTTGTCGCCTTACTGTGAAAGAAAGTTGTATTATTGTCACCTTTACTTAGCCACAACACCCTAGATCTTTGACACCACATCCTTGATTCTCAATCTTGCAGCAAATTAATCTCCATTCTTAAACTCCTAATCTGATTATTGTTTCCACTCACCATAGCCTCCCTCTCGGCCAAAACAAGTTGGCTCTTTTTAATCTCTAATTCCCTCCTCACGTGCCCAAATTTGTGCTTATTCCACCATGTTAGCTCTTTCTCACATTTAGCCACTTTTTCCAAAATGGCTATGCTTGGATTTTGTTCCCTTGTACTACACCACACATCCTCTACCATTTCACCACAAGTTGGATCCGATAACCACATTTCTTCAAATCTGAAACACCTCTTCTTCCTAGGTTCCGGCAACCCCGACAAATTTATCAATAGCGGAAAATTATCTAATGACATACAACTAAGATGATGAACCCTAGTTCTTGGAAATTTTTAAAACCAAGAATTTGTAGCAATGCACCTATCTAATCTAACTCTTATGGAATGCCCATCAACATAAATATGCACTCCATAAGAAAAGGCAGGATCAACACAAATACAGACAAATTCACATTGTAATCAAGTGCAACATCACACAAATTCTCCAAAACTCCCTGTCTCAATTAATGTGATATTCAATTAAGTTAAATAACAACGTTCTCTAAAATTTCTCAAATAAAGTAAAATCCTCTTTTTTTTCTCCCTAATTTCATTCTAAGGTTGAGGGTCTGTTTGAGATCTATTTATTTTATTAAAACTGAAAATTTTTAACTGAAAGTACTGTAGATAAAAGTAAAAGTTAGCTGAAATAGTACAATGAAACCCATAAATAATACAAAAAGTGCTATAAGACCCATAAATAATACAAAAAATAAACTAAATAATAAAATACATTAACAAAAATAATTTTTACTGAACAAACGCTATGAATAAAATTGATAACTGTAATAAATAAATAAATAAAAAGACATTAGCATTAATTGAAAGAAGGAAATGTGGGGCCCACTTCTCTCGTACCTAATAATGTCTTTCTCACAAAGGTCTAAAGTGTAAACAGTGAGACACTTTGGTATGAATGATGGTTTGGTTGGGTGAAATGTGGGCTTTACAGAAGCTTTTGTCTTTTGGTTCTTCCAACTTCTCTTCAAAAGTTCAAAGTTCAAAACCCACCCACCCACCAAAGCTCAGACTTGAGTGTGAGAGAGAGAGAGAGAGAGAGAGAGAGAGAGCTCAAAAAGCTTTAGACTTTGAGTGCTCCTTCTTTTCTTAAAACCTCAGATTCGCTTTCGTTTTGTCCCTTTCCCCCTCAGGTACCTACTTATCTTATCTTATGTTGTATCATTTGATAACTTTCTCTCTCTCCAAAAAAAAAAAAAAAAAAAGTTGAACATTTTACACTCTTACTAAAAGTAATTTGATCATTTCTTTTTATTCTTTGAATGATCTTCCTTTGAATTTAGAATCCTTCTTTGTTCTAAGTTTCTTGGTCTTTACTTTTCTTTTTTTTTCCTTTTGTGTGTCTGTTTTTATGTTTTTAGTTTGTTTATAATTTGTTTGACTATGATTTTTTCAACGCTTGGACTAGTAATCCAAATGGGCTATGTGCCTAAGCCTAAAGTTTGAAGCTTTTATAAAAATTGGGTGATATATAGCAAGTTGGGTTTTCCCGATTTCGACTGCCAAAAATATTTAAATGGGCTTTGTTTATTATCGTTGGAAAGTCATGATTGGACTCTAAAAAGAGTTGAATTTGTCTTTCATTTCATTTGAATTTGGCTGAAATTTCAAATCAGTTTTATGATTTTATATCCTTTTCAAGTTTGGTGGTTTCCAAAGTACGACCGTTTTTGATTGCGGCTGCGTGCTTGATGATGACTATTTAATTCAACTTGGTTAATTCTGTGTGCATCTTGCAGTGATTGAAACATTTCTAGTTTTACTAAGCTAATAGGATTGTTAATTTGCATCAGACATGGTTGTGTGTTTCTATTAGTGATATAGATAGAAGTTTTGAAGATCTAGCTAGTGGAAGTGAAATGGAGCAAAAGGGGCAAGAGAACTGGAGAGAAATGGTGAAAAAGATGCTCCCACCTGGAGCTTCTCTCCCTGAAGATGCCACTAATCTTGATTACTCTATTGCTATGGAGTACGAGGGCCCGCCTGTTTCTTATGAAGTCCCCAGGGTGGAACCCCTTGATGTAAATTCGCGTGCAATCCCAACTGCAGAACCGTTATCTTCTGAATCACAAACCCATATCAATATGGGTCCTCCAGTATCAATCCCTCTGCCGGTGTCTTGTTTTGCTGGTGTCACCACGAGTTCACCAACTCAAAGTGCGAGGGTGTCAGGTAGTTCTGAGTCTGTAGTGTCTGTCTTGCAAAACCCTGATTTTTCTTCAGCCTCTCCTTCAGCTTCTCCCGGTTCGGTTAATAACCCTCCCAGAAAGGTGGTTGTTAATGAAGTAAGGAGAGCACCTGTAGTCACTTTTAATACTGTTGATAGATCTGAGAGGAAAGAGGCTGACGTGGAGAAGCCAGATTTCATGGATTATGTTGGGGTTTCAAAGGAAAAGAAGAAAAAGAGAAGCAGAGTTTGTTATAGATGCAGAAAGGGAAAGTGGGAAACGAAGGAGTCCTGCCTAGTATGTGATGCTAAGTATTGCAGCAATTGTGTGCTTAGGGCAATGGGTTCAATGCCTGAAGGGCGCAAGTGTGTAACTTGCATTCATCAGCCTATTGATGAATCAAAGCGTTTGAAACTGGGTAAACATTCAAGGGTATTATCTCGATTACTCAGTCCTTTGGAAGTCAAGCAGATTATGAAGGCAGAGAAAGAATGTCCTGCTAATCAGCTTCGACCAGAACAGCTAATTGTCAATGGATTCCCTCTAAAGCCAGAAGAGATGGCAGAATTACTTGGATGTCCTTTGCCTCCTCGAAAGTTGAAGCCTGGTAGATATTGGTATGACAAGGAATCTGGTCTATGGGGAAAGGTGAGGCATGTTCAACATGATATTTTTCCTGAGTTTCTTTCAGTTTGGTGTTCTGTAATTGCATGTTTTAGAAAATCTTGTTTTTTCCTAATGGGTTTGAATTGCTTTAATCTCTAGTTGTTGATATGACAGGAGGGAGAAAAACCAGATAGAATCATAAGTTCAAACTTGAATTTCACTGGAAAACTAACCCCTGATGCAAGCAATGGGAATACTGAAGTTTACATCAATGGCCGAGAAATTACAAAGCTTGAATTGAGGGTACTACGGGTAAGCCCTCTGGCTTATTAACTGGATATGTGTATTATTTCTTTTGTTAGAAGCTGTAACTCATACAATATAAGGCATACCGTGTAGAACTTATCAGTAAACTAAATATAGACATGGCAACTAAGGTTGCTGTTTTTATAATTGTTTTGATGACATATCCATTTTTGTGATTTCACTTATCAGATTTCTTGGATTTGTTGAATGTGTACACATGCATCTTCTTTTGTTAATTAAGTTATCAAATAGACCCTTTAATCAATACCTAAGGTGTCAGTCATGCAAGTTTAGTTTCTTAACTGAACCAAATAGTTGGGATTCGACTTTCTATAGCTGAGTCTCATATTTAAATCTAGTTTGATCATTGATTCAATTGGCTTGTGCACTTGTATCATATTGTTGTAGTGGTGTATATTGTTTGTTACCATTCACATGTTGCAAAAAAAGTAATATTTATTTTGTTACTTTTGAGAACCATTGTCTGTTAGAAAACAGTTAAGTATTACATTGGTCATAACACTCATAATGATCAACTTTACAAAGATCCCATTGTACTCCAGACACTCACAGCATTTTTCTTGATAATCTCTAGTTTCAATGAATATTCTGCCGATACATTGTTAGGACATGTTTTCCTGTAATTTCATCAATTTATTTATTTATTTTTTGGTTCAATGAACATGTTTTGTATTACAACATTGTATGGGTACTGTTCGGTGATCATGATTTAATTGTCACTTGAGCATGAGGAAGGGGGATATGCATTGGGTTGATAGTTGATTCTTGATAATCAATACGATATTGATTACATTAAAAAGGTGAAAGATGATTTCTAGGCTGACTTATTATATTGGGACAAGGCCCTTTAAATATTACATTTACAGATTCCTTGTCATATCAAAGCTTTATGATTAATCTCTGATTCACCATAGGTGAGGAGGCTAAGGGTTGAACAAGGCCACTTCCTGTTGTGTAGCTGATGTGTCCTTTATAATGGATGGAAAGTAATGATATATATTTGCCAAATCTAGCCTCAAAAAGAATTTTAATTCACTAGTCCCTCACAAGAGAAGCTCAAATGTTCTTAAAAGTAGTCCTATTCATGCTGAAAATGAAATATACCTAAGTGGAAATGATGATTCATCTAAGTTGACGTGAGAGCCCAATTACATTGCATTGTGTTGGTGGCACCATGTTCTTTTTTTTTGAAAGAGGTACCTGCTTGCTTGTTTCATGGTCTGGTCCTCTTACCATTGAGTTTGTTGCTTCTAGATTCATAAAGACAAAATGTAGGACTGTTGTCAAACAATTCATCACAAAAGAGGACTCACTTAGCCGGATCATTAACTAATCCTAACTTAATGCTACTATAATATAAAATAATAATATAATAAAAAGAACTTTCTTTTCATATAGGATCAATTGATGATAAATCACTAATTTTACACAAGCCGTCAACCTACTGCAACTGTTTGACCTTTTTTAGGCTTGGGACCGGTTGTTAACAAAATATGACACTAAGCGTAGACATAGGCAGAGTTGTCTTTTCATATTGGATAGTTTTGTTTTTTTAGATAAGTCATATTGGATAGTTTTGTTAAAGCATTCAAACCTAAATGCAAACACAAACGAACATATCAAGTCTCTAACTCAACCAATGAGGGGTTTCTTAACACCTTCTCTTATTTCTAGGTGCAACTGAAATAGAAACAAAGAAGAAATGGTTCAATGCCCTGACCGAAACTGAAAGAAAGACAAGGGTGTGGGTACGTGGAAGCACTCTAATACCATGTTAAAATATCCAAGCCAAAAATGTAAAGTTAATAGGTGGAGAATCAGAATTAGTACATAAACCTGTGTGTCATCCCAAACCCAACTAATGCGAGATTTTCTCACGACTTCCTTAATTTTCCAAATTGAATACTAATTACAAAAGCTATACTTTCCATATCCTATGTATGCTAGCTATTAATTACTCTTCTGTCCCATTTTATTAGTCTTCTATTCCATTTTGGGATATCCTAAAATAGTTTTTTTTTTTTTTTTTTTTTTAAATTCAATGAACAAGATATTGTTAATGTTCCTAACTTTCACTTTACTTTATTAAAAAGCCAATATCTCACCTTCACCAAAATTTAAACTAATGAGGGTAATTTTGGAAACTTGTATGCTTTTATTTAAAAGATAATGCTTTAAATGGTCCTCCCTTTAAAAGTTGGTTTTGTCTAAATAGGACCAACATGGTGGGAGTAATTTTCATTTTGTATTTGTCCCTATCTATTTTCTCCTTTTCCTTTGGTTTTTTTTTTTTTTTTTTTTTTTTGGTTGATAGGTAATAAGACTTTTATTGAATGAAATGAACATCGTGTTCACGATGATGAACACTCTAAACATTAAACAAATACATATAAAAGTCAAAACATTATATGCGAGACAACTAAGTCTCTTAAACTTTTAGCAGATATGAGATGGAACTTGTTAATCACTAGCTGAATGTGACCTAGGATATTCTTTAAATATAAAAATGACACAGGACAAACTAGAATGATGCAATAATAAATTGAAGACCAAAAATAAAGGATAGAGAACCTAGAAGTCAGCACCATAGTATGAGAAAACCTCTAGGAGTTGGCACCTAAGGTTGGCTAGAGTCTGCACCGAGACATTGGTTCAAGTTTGCAATAAAAATTTTATTCATCAAAATAATTTCCCCTTATAGGAATATAATACTATGCTTATATAGACTACTAAATTACATAGAAAAACTTAATTATTGAATTACAAAAACATCCTTCACATTAATTAAAAATACTAATAAGCCTAATTAAATACTAAGATCTAAAATAAAATACAAATGAAAAAAATAAATAAATAAAAGAATTGACTCCAAAATTAAATAACACTCAATTAAAATAAAGGTTAAATTAAAAATTGCACACTCTAAATTTTCCCAAAATACAATTCAGCCTTGTAAATTCTGTTGATTATTTTCTTGGTAAGAAGAGGCTTTTGACACGCTTAGTTGGTTAGAGGCATGCTACTTGCGGAAGGAAACCTGCTGAACCAAGAACACATATCATGTGTTCTTGCTTTCTTGGGTAATCCTACTTACATTGTGTGACAAATACTGGATCTGTACTTTCTTTAAGGTTCCCTGAATAATTTATGACCCATCTGCAATGGCTGGAACATGGACTTGTGGGTGAGCTGGTGTGTTTTTAGACGAACACAATGGAACTGCTCAAATATATGTACTTTTTGCACTTTCTCCTAATAGCATATGCACATACAAATGGGATGGGTCCCAAGTCCTTTATTGGAGCTTGTTGAGTTGTTTTAAGCATATGCAAGTAATAATGCACACCATTCCAATAGTTTTTAAAGAGCCAACTTATAATTGTTATTTGAACAAAAGCCAACTATTTCTTTTTAGTAATTGATTTGCTTCTAGAATATATTCTTCAAAAGCTTTCACAACTATTTGACAGTAAAGACAATAAAATTCCCCCATTAATAATAAAGTAAGTTAAGTTGTAGTCCTTGTAGCTGAAATTAAACACACATACATTATGTGTAGGGAGCTACAATCCTACATGATAAGGCTACTGTTTCCGCTACATTGGACATGTCACCAAAGATGAGTTTTGTATATTGCCTAACACATAGGCTACAATTCACATTATATTCGGTCATTATGTCAGATAGACACCATGTGTCCATGTCATGCATGAAAATTTTTATGTTTTACTTGATAAATGCTAATCCTGTTGAAATGTATCACTCCAGGAAAAAGAATTTTCTAGTCAATGTGATATCTTTATGGACCTAGTCTACTGTACTTTCAGGTGGCAAATGTGCAGTGTCCACGCGACACTCATTTTTGGGTCTATGATGATGGTCGTTATGAAGAGGAAGGTCAGAACAATATCAGGGGAAACATTTGGGAGAAGGTATTTATTGAAAAACTCTTGATTTGAACCTTCTCTGTATTGGATCCTGTGAAACTTTATGAAACAGCTCGGTTTGCTTTTTGCTAGACAGGCATCAACGCGGTTTGTATGTAGCCTTTTCTCTTTACCCGTGCCCCATGGTCAACCCCATGGAACAAGAGATGAGCCTAGCAATTATACAACGGTTCCAAATTATCTGGAGCAGAAAAATGCTCAGAAGCTCCTCCTTCTTGGACTTCAAGGCTCTGGAACCAGTACCATCTTTAAGCAGGTACAGAACTCATATCTATTGCAAGGGTTGCTATTTCTGTGGTTGTTGTAAAACTTGGCGATTCTGGAAAAAAAAAAATTACTGTGCGTTTTGTTGGATGGGAGCATGTGTAATTTACCAACAAAAGAACAAATCATTATTCATCCCCTGAATTTAAGGGACAACATCTATGTCTTGAGAAAGAAATCTTTTCTTTAGATGAAAGGACCCTAGCAAAACACGTAAAATACTGCTCCTAAAACTCTCCTTTACGGGTGTGAACAAGCTGACCCAAGGATATGGACTTTCGGGTTCAGCTTGGATGACCAAATGTAGTGCTCAGGCTGTACTGAAGCTTGCTCAAATTATATCCTGTTACATTAGAGGCTGAACTGGTGCTCTGGGTCAGACTTGGTACAGTATCAAAGTGCCTTTCGCCCAAGCAATGTGCTGTTGGTTTGAGTCTAAGAATTAGCCTCTACAAAAATTAGGGGGTAAGGCTACCTAGTAATCACCTACATTGTTGTTAAAAGAAGCTTGAAGCCCAAGCTCACAATGCTTATCTTGATTGACTAAATGAGCTCACAAACAAGTACACTTCAATAATGTAATATATGACAAGTGCAGCATCAGCCTTAAGTCTTTTACTCCCCTAAACATAAAGGTCACAGTACACTTTAGTCAAATTGCTGAAGCTTCAGTGAGCAAAAAATTGTTTCGAGTTTGACTTATCAAAAAAATTCTCCTTTTTATTATTGTTTCTACTTATCAAAAAAATTGTTTCAAGTTTGACTTGTGCTTCAACCACAACTTTTGGAGTACTTTTATGCTAAAATTTTACAGTTAACTATACATATAATGCATGTTGTACTGCATGTACATAAATTAACGAAAAGTTTCCTAGAATTTAGGCAAGCTCGTGAATTTTCTAAGAGGGTGTCGTCATTTTATCATTCATTTTCTGTAAATAGGCCCTAAACACAATATGCACTGAGTAACGTCTAGTTATTTGAGTATAATATATGGTCAGGGATGTAAATGCTTTCAAGGTTCTTGCAATTTTAAGATAGGATTTGGGTTTCACACACACGCATACTCATTTGCATGCATGCACACATTGATTCATGTTGGACACCCTACGTTGCATTTCCAACCTTTATAAACTTAACAAACTAGAATAACAAGCATTTTTTTTTGGGGTAAAACTTAGTTACAATTCCTTAGTTGTAGTATATTAGGTATCCCCATTAAATTCAAACATATAGTTACATCAAATTTAATTGTCCTTGGAAAAAATGAAATTTTTTGTGCTTCATTGGTCAATGCAACCATGTGTTGGAATTTAATTGGGGAATCTAATGTACAACACTTAAGGAATTGTATGTAAGTTTTGCCCTTGTTTCTTGACATATTTTTCTGGTTTTGCGGAATGCCTTGTCTAATGTGGTTCCATGAAGGCCTTCTGATGCTGTCTCATTTCCATGGCTCTGCATTTTTCCCCTTCATAAAGGCTTATTCTTCTTCCTGTACTTCATCAATGATTGAGCAGGCCAAATTTTTGTACGGGAACAAATTTACCACAGAAGAAATGCAGGATATAAAGCTGATGATCCAGAGTAACATGTACAGATATCTCAGCATTTTGCTTGATGGGCGGGAGCGCTTTGAGGAGGAGGCCATGTCCAGAATAAGAGCACTAGGTTCTGATTATCAAACCACTGAAGCAGGTATTGTGTGCAAAAATAATTAGTTTTATATCTTATATTAAGTAGTTGAGGTTCAGTTTATGTCATCACTTGGCAGTTCTTGTACTTGCATAGTGGTATAGTCTCCACTGCTCAGTACCATTCTTTGCGAATGTCTTCAGTTGAAGTCCAGAAATTTCAAATCATTAATATTAGTAACAGGGGAACTGGAATATGCATGTATTCTCTTAGTTGAAATCTTTTATTGCCAACTAGCATCTTTTATGCAAACTTTGCTACGAGGTTATATTGACTGCTCTGGCTACCTATCCATCTATGCTTGTTGGACATGTTGCATGTCTCTGAGGTTAAAAATTCATTGCAATAGTGAGTTGCTCTAGAACTCTTGTGTTGAGTCTTGGTAGGTTCAAGAAAACTAAAGTGTCTTTGTGTATTATTAATGTGTTGTCAGTTGGGAGCAGTTCCTGTGATGGGGATTCACATAAGCCATGATTCTTTTTGGTAAATTTTGGATATAAAAAGGCAGTAAACAGGCATATTTTTTCTTAGACTAAATTCAGTTAGAGTTAGATGTTCAATGACAAGCCTATGCTGTGATACGGGGGTTTAAATTTTTCAATTTCAACTCTTACCACTAGACTCACTTCTAAAATTAAAGGAAGTGTGGTACGGACAACAGATGCAAGCCCCAATCACATGGCTAGCTGATGGAGGCACGTTGCTAATTGGGCCCAATTAATATTTATAAAATCTTATTTAATTTCTAGGATTTAATTATTATTTCCGTTAATGTAGTTGGTTAAATTTATTTCCTTTCCTTGGTCTAGAATTTGGTTCATTTTACATTCCTTGATGTAACTTGGGGACCCTATTTAAAGGCCCTAAAAGTTAGTAATGTTGTGCTTGGCTTTTGGAATTGTCTCTTATGGCTTGGTGCGATTCCAGCAACCCTAGGTGTTGATTCCGAAGTTTTATTTTCTTTTTCCTGCTTGGTTCTGATTCCTAACTCTATCTCTCCCCTTTCTCTTTTTAAATGTGCATGTGCCCCGCTCTATTGAATTCCCTGTAATTTTCTTTATGAACTTAGTGCTGCATCAAAGTGTTCTATGAGAAGTTTACATTATATATTAACTAATTAATTTCACCAATTCATCTTGTAGAGAGAGGATGTGTGTATGTGATATGGAGTGTAAGACTTCTGTAATAAGCCCCTTGAACTTGTTAAGGGCAACTGTATTCATTCTAAATGTCGATATAGCAATAACGTAGGCCAAACTGTTTGCAAAGTGAAAGAAGGTATTATTTAACTGCATTACAGGGCTTCAAATATGTAATTTCAATCTTGTTTCAGATGGAGAGGTTGACCCTAATGAAACTAGTCAATGTGTCTATTCCATCAACCCAAGGTTGAAGCATTTCTCTGACTGGCTCCTGGATATTATAGCCACGGGAGATTTGGATGCATTCTTCCCTGCAGCAACTCGGGAATATGCTCCATTAGTTGAAGAGGTGTGGAAGGATCCTGCTATACAGGAAACGTATAAAAGAAAAGATGAGCTTCACTTTCTTCCAGACGTTGCAGAGTACTTCTTGAGCAGGGTATATTATCAACACCCTCACTGATATCTCATCTTAATTGGCTTGATACAAAATATATGATTTAAATGTCGCGTGTCAATAGAAGTCCTTGTTTTTTTTCCTTTGGAAATTTTAGCATTATAGTTGTCCTGATGACTAATGCAAGAAACACATTGCATGACTTTCTCTGGGATTAATCCAATCCACTCAATATAGGACATGAATGTTTTGTTGTAGGTTAGTAGGTTATGTAATTTCCAGTATACTCATCTAAAGTCTAAAGGAAGTTATATTATTACCTACAATTCTACTATTCTTCTCATAAATATTAACATAATATAATGCGCATGTATAGAGTGAGTCTATATTTTGTACAAATGACATCTATGCCTGATCCTATATCAATGTGGGTCATTCTGGGGCCTTTTGCAGTGGTTGCTGGATTGATTTGAAAAAGATTGATTTTTTATTTTTTATTTTTACTCAACCACCTTCCTGATTAAGATAAAGTGGATAAGCATTATTGCCTATGAACTCTAGCTCAATTGGCACCTCCTCCCCTTGCAAGTGCTTGGTGGAGGGGCTGAGATCTGTGTGTAACTTACCTATAAAAACAAAATTAAAAAAGAAAAGTGGATAAGCATTACTCATCTTGAATGGCTAAATTAATCTTTTTTTTCTTTCAGGCTGTTGAGGTATCTAGCAATGAATATGAACCTTCAGAGAGAGACATACTATATGCAGAAGGAGTTACTCAAGGAAATGGTTTGGCTTTCATAGAATTCTCGCTTGATGATCGTAGTCCAATGTCTGAAACCTATACAGACAATCTAGAAGCTCCACCCCCTCCTTTGACCAAGTAATTTTATATTACTACTCTATGTGATTCTGAGGAATGACAATTAGTGATATTCATTTGTATTGTAGAAAGCAATCTCATGCATAGATCTCTTACTCCATGCAACTGGGGTACACCTACTAAGGCCCTTTTAATTTGTTAATATGATTAAAATTGCAATTATCATTCTAAAATGCTAGAATACCATCCCAATTGGCCACCTTTTACCACCTAGCCTAGGACCTACATGATATATATATATATATTCAAGAGAGGAATAAATATGATACTTTTCATAGTGTGAGTTTAACCAACTATTCTTTCCACCATTGGCATCTAAGAATTCTGTACTTTCATTGTTTTTACAGATACCAACTTATTAGGGTAAATGCCAAGGGGATGAACGAGGGATGTAAATGGGTGGAAATGTTCGAAGATGTTCGTGTGGTAGTCTTCTGTGTTGCCCTTAGTGATTTTGATCAGATTGGACTTGTCTCAGAATGTAGTGGCAGTGGAGCCTTAATTCAGAACAAAATGATGCAAAGCAAGGAGCTGTTTGAGTGTATGGTCAGGCACCCGTGCTTTAAGGATACCCCATTTGTATTAGTATTAAACAAGTATGATCTCTTTGAGGACAAGGTCAATCGGTTGTCTTTAAGTGCTTGTGAGTGGTTCAATGATTTTAGTCCGGTGCGTACCCACCACAACAACCAGTCATTGGCCCATCAGGCATATTTCTATGTTGCAATGAAGTTCAAAGACCTTTATGCTTCCATGACCGGTCGAAAGCTTTTTGTGTGGCAAGCCAGGGCAAGGGACCGAGTAACCATTGATGAGGCATTCAAGTATATAAGAGAGGTTCTCAAGTGGGAGGAAGAGAAGGATGAGAACTACTATGGTGGAGCAGAGGATTCATTTTATAGTACAGATGTGAGCTCCTCGCCTTTTGTCAGGCAAGAGTGATTTGCTTGAGATATCTTAGTATTTGCTTTATAGATAACTTGGAGAAGGGAAAAATGTAATATGTTCACTGTTATCTGCTCATCCAAGTAAAGGTTATCTGTGTTTTTCTTTTTTTTAATCATCAATTTTAATGATATTGGTGGGGGGCTGCTCCAAGTTGAAATTGCGGTAGTTGGGTTTTCTCATTGTCTGTGGTAGGTGTTGATTGATGTTATTTGTATGTTGTTGGTGATTTTTGATAGTTAGGAATGGGGGAATTTGAACCTTGATATATTCGTTGGAAATACGAAAGAGGTGTTCATTGAACTACAAGGCTCTTGGCACTATTTATTGGTGATGAATGATGCTTTAGAAGTGACATATGCTAGATTACAATAATGTCAATTGAATGCAAAGTTAAATTTCAATGTGTTGGCCATGAAAATGAGGTGGCATATGATATTCACTCATTACTCTTAATACTAATAGCATTTGCATTCTCGATGTTTGGCTTTGAAATGAGAGGTTCATTTTCAGCTGAACGTTAGTATGATTGTGATAACATGGTCTAATGTCATGAAAAATAACAGGGAAAAACTTAGATGCAGTAAAAAAAGTAGTATCGGTTGCCTTTTTAAATTTCAGCCATGTGTATAAAAGAAACAACTTAATAAACAACATTAAAGCGCTTGATTCTTTGTTCTTTTTTTCTTTTTCTTTTTCTTTTTCTTCATTGGTTTGCAAGAGAGAACCAGATTATTTCAATTTTAGAGTTCAGATTTGCTCTAGTTTCGACTAAATTGGTTGAATAATGGTGGGAGAGACCTAAAAATAGAAACGAAATAAACAGAGAGAGGGAGGACTTAGGAGTTTTCGTGAAGATTGTTGTAGCTTTTCCTCTCTCTAGCGTTGGGGTCTCCTCTTCTACCACTAAAAACTACTATTCAATAATATTTCTTTGGCCTCTTCAAATACTCTCCTCTCTTCACTTTACAACTAAACCAGCAACATCAATCCGCACACTCTCTAAAATTCATATATGCATTGGTGATTTTGAGGTCATGTGATCCTTCTTTTTTTTTTTTTTTTTGATGGGAACTTGGAATAATTGACATTCCAACATGAAATTGAAATACAACAGAGTGCTGGGACAAACTAAAGAACAGCAACATAAAAAATTATAACAAATCATCCCTTAGAATCTGCTGGAATGGAGGGGGAGTGACACCCTTCCAAATCTGAGTCTGTCCCGAGAGCTTGGCTTCTCTTGCTAAAGCATGTGCTGCTCTATTGCCTTACCTTTTCAAGTGTTTGAAGGAGCAACTGGTGAATGAGCATGATTGACTTTCAATTTATGGGGTTTGAAATTCATGTGATCTTTGTCTTTCAATTTATGGGGTTTGAAATTTTGTTTGGTTCTCAAGAAAATGAAGAAAAACAAAGAAAATTGAAGCCAGTTGGAGATATAATGGAGAAATAAGGCATGGCTTTCACCATTGAGGGAAAAAGATCAGATAGAAAAAGAAAAAAAAAAAAAAGACTTCATAATTTTATCATTCATTTGCTGAGATATTTATTTTAAACATTTGACAATAATTAAAATGGAAACTTAAAAAACGGTACCTAAGGTACTGTATTCAAGTTTTGCCCAAACTAAAATTGCCAAGAATCACATGATCTAGTAAACTCTCTAAAAAATGGGGGGTCCTGTAACCTCATGCCAAGAACCATATGGTGCCTGCTTACCTCACGTGAGATCAAAGAAACTATCCCAAAAATGGGTTTTGACAAAAACATTAAGGATTTAAGTGTTTCGAGTGTGTTGTCTAAATGTGTTCTTCCAAATCCTACATCAGGTATATACTAATTGTGAGTTCCAGTTAATTCAACAGGTAAAGTCTCTGATGATTGTATAAAAGATCTGGAGTTCAATCCCCGCCTACACCAAAAAGCATATACTAGCAGCTTTGGTCGGTTATTTACATCGCCAACTGTGTTTTATTTGTTTTTTCTTTACATAGTTTTTTTATTCATTCCAAGTCACATAAACACCAAGAACACAACTAAACCCTAAAATATAAAATACTTCTCAAAAAATATTAGTATGAAAATATTAGTATGAAAATATGCACATATGATCGAAGCACATAAAGGATGAGGCAAGAGGGAGAAGATACAGTTTCTGAAATATAGTTGAAACTACAAAAGTAAGCTTATTCAGATATTGCAATACGTGTGAAACAAATTAAATGATAACCATTAAAGGAAATGCACTTTTTTTTTTTTTTTTGAGAATGAAAGGAAATGCACTTAATAAGCAGAAAGAGATCACATGTAATTGTATCCAAGAAAATTTCAAAATAAATAGTTTAATAATCACTCTAAAGTCTAAAAACAGCCGTTTTTCATTTTGATGCACCATGTCTCTAGGCATGCCACTATAGTACCAATGACTCCGAAGTGAAGTACAAGAGGATGCTCCTTCCAGGAAAATGATGAAACAGGCAATAAGAAAGGAAGCATACAAAGCTGGCCCTACTGCCCAAGCAACTTACACTTAGTCTGAGTATCTCTTTTTGTCGCCTTTGCAATTTTATCCCTTTTTTTTTGTTAAGGAATCGTTACAATGGGCAGAAAGCAAATCAATAAACACGAATCATGATGCAACAAGATCAGGTGTTTCAGCCTCAACGGATAACAAGGCAGTGTGCACTTTATCCAACCAATTGTCCAGACGGTCACGCAAGGATTTGATCTGTGGAACACCCAAAACTCTTGGCTGCACCCAGGATACATGCACTGTGCCCTCAACTTGATCAATTATACCCTCAATCAGATGAACCTGCAATAAAAATCTCGCAGTATATCAAGCATTGAAAGCATGTCCATGGGAACAAAAATAATAATAATAATAATAATAATCAACCATAAATGAATGCAATCAACCATGGTTCATTCTTTGAAGGTGCAAATTGACCAATCTTAATGGTGGGCATTAGTACTCTTCATTACTATTTCCAGGACACAAGGGACTTACAGAAAGGCTCTTCATGAGAAGATGCTCCACATCCTCTATAGAAAGTTTTGTGCGCTCCGCAATGATACTCAAAGGTATGGTTCGATCTTCAGATGGCCGGCTGCAAGGCAGCATACATCAGTTAAGTACAGTACAATAATTATTACATGTTGTATTAGAAGAAAAAGTCATCTCCCCTGGGCCCTGGCACAAATCAAAAGTTGAAAAAATAAATGCTAAACCTGAATATAATTTCCATCAAGCAGAGAATGTTTATCTTTTCCAAAAGCTTCTTCTCATTCTCTACTAATGCTGGTTGAGCCCTCAAAGCAGCATTGTGCACCTGGCATAGTTCCTGATAACGAACCAAATCACCAGAGTTGAACGCTTGAAGGATATAGTAGAGCCACTCAACCTTTGTCCCTAGAAGACTCTTAATCTGCAGAAGTTGTTCAAAGATGTCATTATCCAACGTAGCAGGCAGCTAAACTGAAGCATATACATACATACATACATAGATATATGTATATATATATACATACATACATATATATATATACGAATTTAGTACCAAAAAATCCTATACATTTTAAAGATGAAATACATACTGCTCCAAACATTAATTCAAGCTTCACATGTAATAAATTTTGTCAAAATGTACTCTTATTTCTAAGAAAATTTTTCAGTAAGTAATATCATTTAAGTATTGATAATGCTAAAATCTGCACTATCAATACTTAAATGATATTACTTACCGAACAATTTTCTTGATAATGCTAAGATCTGGACTAATATGGTTTGGTTTGCCAGTAAATTAAAGAGCCTACACATTTTGAGCAATAACAATCAATGAAGAAAAAGGTTAAAATATTTTTTCATCCTTAAAATATAGCACAAGTTGTATTTTCATCCTTATAATTTTAAGGAGTATTATTTCCGTCCTTGACAATTTAAAATGTTCAACATTTTGTACTTCCATCCACTCTTGTTAGGTTCAGGGGGAAAATAAAACCTGATTGATATTTCATGTATAAAAATAGAACTTAAACTTTTTTTTTGCAAGTAATAAAGACATATTAAAAAGAAGAGGGGAGTCACCTGAGTATACAGGAAGTATACGTCAAGGACAAAAACAAATCAAGTGCATAAAGTACAAAAAGTCCATGAAACCATGGACTGAAGAAAAAGAACGAAAAAAAATAGAACTTGAACTACATCCTTTTTGTCCCTAAAATATAGTTTAGGTTCTATTTTTGTTCCTCAAATTTGTATTCTGCTACACATGCTAATAAAAAAAGTTAACGAAAGCGAACATAAGGACAAAATGGGTGACATTTTAAATTTTAGGCATGAAAAATAGAATATATACACACACACACACCATATTTTAAGGACAAAAAGCTGAACTGGCACATCCTCTCCATACAAGTTCTAGGTGGTGGGTGAGGTTATGCATTCAAAGCCTATTGTTCGCAAGATGACACTCTAACTAATGATCACAAGATGACACTCTAACAAATGAAAGTACAAATGTATAGAAATAAAACTAACACAAAAATAGAAAAATAAGAACCTTGGTGACAGTGCACTTACAATGGGATGGGCAAGCAGCTCTCCAAAGTTGTAGATGTTATCTCCCAGTAATGCAGAAAGGGACAAATCAAATGCCAAATCCTAAAACATAAATTAAATATCCATAGGTTACAATCACATGATAAAGTAGCAGAAAACAGAAGGTCCATATGGTCAATTAGCAGTCAAAATAAGTGGACCATATAATCAAATGAATTTTATGGCAATCCTTGATCAAAACTGCACAGTCAATTGATGACTATTGTTTGTGCCGTAATTGCCATTA
Source organism: Quercus tomentella (assembly GCA_028535165.1). Classification (NCBI taxonomy): domain Eukaryota; kingdom Viridiplantae; phylum Streptophyta; class Magnoliopsida; order Fagales; family Fagaceae; genus Quercus; species Quercus tomentella. The sequence goes on along the minus strand of JAPQVY010000034.1, from coordinate 427,160 downwards.
ATCCAACAAAGGACTACCAGCATTCAAAATGATTGCAGAGCTAATATACTATGAACATTTGAGTTATATCTAGTTAAATCATCCTCATAATTTCTTTCCATAAATTACCTCAAATTGACAATTATGGACCAAGTAAGCTACTAGCCTAAGCATACAACTAGTTTCAAAACAATGCCAAACTAGTACGATACAGAATTTTAAGAATTATTTTATAAGTAATAAATATTTTATTCAGGTGAAAATGTACTATATGTTCACGATGATGAACACAAAGTACCTAAAACAATTACAAGCAAATCAAATAGAAAATCTAACAGAGTGCTGGAATTCAAAAATGGAAGTACAAATGTGTAAAACCCCAAGCCCCAGACCAATCAAACGAAGTCTAGATTAGCAACGACTTCAAATAGTCAATAAGCCTCACAACATCCTGATCCATAGCTAATTAAAACAAATAAATTTTATGCCCGAGTTAAACTTTACTTATATCATATACCACCCAGTAGTGTCCCCACATTTCCTGAGCTGTCTGACTCCATTCCATTTATGGTTACAAGGTGAAGATGGTTTTTGGACTCCTTTGAAAACTTGATTGCAAGCCTAGGATGCAATCACCATCAAACTATACCCAATTCAACCTGGCAACATCCTAAAAATCTCTATTAGCCTACTTGGAGAATTTGAAGCCACAGATTTGGTCAGAGAGCATAACGCATTTTATTCTCAAACTGGTACCACTCAAAGACAAAACAAATTCGACAAATAAATCCCCTGAATCACAACAAATAAGAAAAATTATATATATAGGGTCAAAAGCACACATTTCAAGCCTTCCATCAAGATGACATGCCAAAATTACCTTAATGAGAGAACAAGCCATGAATAATTCCAGACAACCACTTACATGTAAACCAGATAAAGAACATAAATATAATCACGTACCAGCTTAAATGAATCTGAGAGAGACTCCACTGATGTGTATGCCAGATAAAGAAGAGCACTTTTATAGAACTCAGCAAATTCTTGACGAAATTTGTAGTACTGAGATGAAACCCAGTAATAGCTAGCATAGACAGATGGATCAATATCCGTCATGCTGTCAAGGGTACTCTTCCCATCTTCTAGAAGCTTCTTGCACTCTTTTTGGTCACCTTGCTCAAGTTTAAATATGGCTATTTGCATCTTAATGTAAAGGATTGGTTCTTCAATTCGCTGCTCTCTAGTTGCTTGAAGTTTCTCAATCACTCCTTCTAGATATTTAATAGCAGCTTCTTTCTCTGAATATTGCCTAGAAACTATGACAGCAAAATGTGCAAGCTTGAGAAGATTGATTTTGGTCTCAAAGTCAGTGATGAAATTGTGATACAACTGAATCAGAGCATCACCAGCCTGAAATCAATTTAACCAACAAACAGAAGTGTCAGATGCAATTATAAAGAAAACAAACAGACAGTAGATTACAAGTAGGAAAACAAGTGTGACAAGGGGAAAAAAATCACAAACAATATACAGAGTACCATAACCAATGATAAAACAAGATTTAGTAGCACTAAATCATTGTAGAACTCTTGGACAATGCAATGAACTTGGGTAATTTTTTATATTCTGCATATGAATGGATATATAGAAAATGACTGGTTCCAGCCTGTAGTAGTAAGGTCTGTGGGTTATTCATCAACAAGTATAGCATGCAATCTAAATCAAGAACACAAGGTAGGTCAGGTCGGTAAACAAGCAAATTGTTAATTACTTAAAGCCAGAATCCCATCTTTTATTTTAATCTATACAGTGACTTTTTGTTTGTGTGTGACAATTGCACCTATATTTCAATTAGGCATGAACAATTCATGGTAAACAGATTAATTTTGGGTGGGGGTTTGACAGGGATGGAACTGATCAGGTCAGGTATAGTTGAGTTCTAGATAAACCCATCATCTGATTTGACTGTTTTTTTCAGAAATTAGCACCTGACACTGAAAAGAATCAGGCAACCAATTGAAGAAAATACTAGGGTTGGCAGTTGGATTTAGTTAGAACCGGATGAAACTCAGTGATTTTGAATTGGCTAGGTTTTTCGAGGGGAAGCATAAGCAGGGTTATCACGTGAAATTAGGGTAAGGAAAAGACAGTCAACAATTTGCTCAGTTATACAATCCAATTGGCTTTAGTGGGGTAGGAGTTTTGTCAACCCAGAATCCAAACAAAAAGGGTCGGGTTTGAGATATTAAACCCAAACCTGACAGAGTTATTGGACTAAACCAACCTAAACAGATTGGGTTCGGTTTATTTTATTCTTTTTTAAAAAAAAATTGATAAGTAGGTTGGGTTGGGTTGGGTTTCACTGTGATGGGAGGGAGAAAGAAAATGATACAAATATATCAAGAACACATACCCTAAAATCCTAACCAATGGCACATGGTAGGAGTATGAGCATAATAAGTTCTACAAACAGACATTTGAGCAAAGTACTTCCAATAAGAAGACCCACCAAATGCTTATGGTCTAATTGAAGTTTCAGGTCTAATTCTAGTCAAAGATGTCAGTTTTGGCCCATGGCTCTCCAAAGTGCAGTAGAAAGATTTATCCCATTTTTTAAACTCCCAGCAACTTTGGTACATGACCTCCAATATAACCCCAATTAAATTCCCAAACTTTGGAAACCTAAACTTTCATTATTTCTAGCTTCCACTCTTCCTAAGAAATAGCTACAGCATTACCAAACCTTTCAACAGCCTAAATATTCTTATAGAGCCAATGCGCTCTAGCTCAAATAACACCTTCCATCCCATGTAAGATCAAGGTGGAATGTGAGGTTGTGGATCAGAGCGCTGCCATGTGTAGATGTAACTTACCAATAATAATAAAAAACAAGTCTAAATGTCTCCTTATAATATCCATTACACTAAAGCCTCAGTATAACACGACTGAAATTGCCACTAAAAAATCAAAAGAAATAAATATTTTTTCCAAAACAAAGTTGCAAACAAATCAAGTTCCATCCTTTATGAGATCTACGTTGAGTTAAAACTATTTCCTTAGTTACTTATCAAAAAAAAAAACTATTTCCTTAGTTGAAATTTACAATACCCACTCGCATCTTCTCCCAAATTCTCAGTAATCATAAAATAAAAAATAAAAAACCCTGATTTCAACACAAAACCCTTATTCCCCAATATTCTTCTTCATAATTAAAAAAGTCTAAATGTCCTTATAATCTCCATTGCAGTCAAATTTCAATATAACACAAGACTGAAAGAAATCAAAAGAAATAAAGTTTTTTTTCCAAAACAAATCAAGTTCCATTCTTTATAAGATCTACTAACTTTAACCTTGAGCTAAAACTATTTCCTTCCCTCAAATTCTCAGTAACCAATCAGAAACTATAAAAGCAAACAAAAAAAAATTCTTCAATGCCAATAATCAAGCTAACTAAAAAATAAAAACCCAATTCCCCAATATTCTTGTTCACAAAAACCCTAATTGTAAAAAATAAGCAAATTCCAGCGCAAGAAATGAAAAAGTTGTTGAGATACAGAAACCCTAAGAAATTGAAAGAGGAAGAAAAGGCAGAGACCTGGAAGACGGTGAGAGCGACAAACTGCTCGAGCTTGGCAGTGAGCTGGTGCCAGAGCTTCCTCTGGTACAGATCTGCAAGAGAAGCGTACCACTCGCCCAGCTCTGGGTGAGCGTTGCGCAGTGTCTCCAGGTATTGCAGCGGCGCAGCCATGTCTGGAACTCTGAACTTAGAGAGAGAGAGAGAGAGTGAAAATATTAAAAAGCAATCGAAGAAGCTCGGTTTGTGTGTGTTGGTTTTTGTTATATATTTATTTCTATATATATAAAAACAATAAAAGATTTCTTTTGCGTAAAGAAAAGAATAGTGTAATACTACTAGGAAACGGAAAATATTTTAGTTTATTAACAATTTTTTAAAAGGAACAGTTTTTATCAATTTTTTTTTTTTACTACTACTAATATTTTACTTTAAAATTTATAATTTTATTAGTAAAAATTAAAATAATAATGTTAATAATACAACATTTACCTAATAAATCCTTGATAATATTTTTTTCCTTTAATTAAACCTAAAATTTAATGGAAACTTTGGATCAGTAGCTTGTGGTCAAAGTTGAGCACCATCTTATATTTATGTGACTTTATTTAAACACATTATGTTAGCCTTTTTTTTTAGTTATATTCTAGAGATGATTTCTTTAGAAGTTGATGGTCATAATAGTTATACTAATTCCTAGGTCATAACTTTTATATGCAATTGTACATTTTGCATGATTTTTGTATACATATAGAGCTTTGTCATTGAAAAATTCAACCCATCAATTTTCCTATGATTTTTGTCTACAAATAGAGTTTTTTCATTTATAAATAAACACATTAATCTATCAAGTTTTGTCTAAAAAATTTATGAAGACCAATAATGAGATACCGGCGTTAATTAAATTTAGGAGAAAACATCAATTTGGTCCCTACATTTTGGAGTCACAGTCAATTTGGTTCTTACATTTTTGCACTATTCAATTGAGTCCCTATTATTTTCAATTTGTAGTTAATTTTGCCTTGTAAGGCCCTTGGGCCCAGGAGTTCATTATCTACCCGTATATTGGGCCTGTGGTCCAAGCTGAAGACAAAGATTTACCCAAGAAGGAGAAGTCTTCATCAGAGGAGACTGTGTGCACTGCAGCTAACTCTCTAGCCGTATTAATGTGGAGGTGATATCTGAATAGTGGATTTCAGCCTTACAGCTACTACATAAAGACTTACGGGGAGTGCTGATGGGATAAGTATCCAAACCGACCGTCTGGCATGCACGTGGAAGGTGGAGATGAAAAGGAAAGATAGTATAAAATGAGAAGGAGTGAGTGAGAAGGGGGATCGGAAAAATCATGAAAAAAACACTGTAGCAATTGAAAACCAAACTTGTAACGTTACCTAAGAACATTATATAAAAACCAGTATCCTCGGACTTCGCCGAGGGCATTTTTTCTTCAGTATACACTCATATATTTTCATTCTTTTGTCATCAAACCTACCTAACTTGTTGTTTGGCTAACTAAAGCCCAGTTTTTCTAACACATTCTCTACAAACTCATTATTTTGGGCTTTTTGGGCCTAAGTCCATTCATACTTTGGGCTAGGATCTCGAATCTGGTCCTTACAGGTCTCTACCATTAACTTCTAACAGAAAACGCCTACATGGCAAACGAATTACATTACTAGCATGTTTAATGTTAAAATATTAAATGAAATGATAATGTGTCTAAATTTTAGTGCCACGTTAGCGCTTAGATGGCAAAAAAAAAAGCCACATCAGCTTTTTTTTTTCCTCTTTACCAAAAATTTTCTTTTCTTTATTTTAATTTTCTTACAATTTCTTTAGCCAATTAAAATTTCACTGTTGTTCCTTCGTAAACCCAGATTCAGTAGTTTAACATCATCTCCACACCACAAAAGTCCCACACTTCATAGTCACAATGAAACCCAGGAATATCACTCTCGATCTCATGCTCAATTTCCTACTACCTTGTTTGAATATTCAAGCACCTCCTCCTTCTCCCTCTTTTCCAACCAATCCATCATCCAAACTCAACTTTTGCGAAAACCATATCACAATCGGCCTTTGAAGAAGAAGACAACCTTCATACGTTTTCAAATCCCTTTGTTGGGTTTAAACTTAAAGTCGACGCAAAATCATATTTTTGTTTAAATTTCATTGTCCCATCAACTTCTTGTTGCTAAAAGTGACGAATCTAAACCCTCTAGATCTACAAGTTTCACGGTCGTTGATGATCTAAGAAACAAAAACCAAAAATAACAAAGAAAAACAACTAGATCTAATGCCTTCATAGAGATAGCAATGGGTCTTGGAATGGTTTTGAATAGATGAGCAAGATTGTCGCTTTTAGTTTTCGGGCTCACTTTGATCCCTTGATGCCGTTTAAAATATTGATATTTGGTTTAGGTTTGGTTAAACTACTGAATCTGGGTTTAGGGAAGACGAAGAGTGAATGAGTTTTTTAAATGAAATTCTAATTGGTTAAAGAAATTGAAAGAAAATTATAAAAAAATAAATAAAAATAAAAAAGGAATGGAAAAATTTTGGTAGAGAATTTTTTTTTTTTTTTTTTTAAGCTGGCGTGGTATTTTGCCACCCAAGGGCTGACGTGGCTACTAAAATTTTGACATGTAAGCATCTCATTTAATTTTTTAATATTAAACATGCCAACAATGCAAATTGTTTGCCACATAGGCATTTTCCGTTAGTGAGTTAACAGTAGGGACCAAGTTGATTGCAAGTTGAAAATAACAATGACCAAATTGACTGTGACCCTAAAATGTAGGAACGTGTTTTTGCCTTAAATTTATTAGGTATTATAGGTAGCACTAGAGCGAGACTAAGAGATAGAAGAGAAAATAAGCTTAAAAGCAATTGGAGACCGTTGGTTTATTCGGCTGTATAATTTTATTGGAGAGCAAAACCAAGAGACAAATCTACGTAGAAGATAGTTTTTTTTTTTTTTTTTGAGAAACCAGACTATAAGTCTGGGCTATTATTGAATAGAATAAAAACAACAGTTCAGTAAACATCAAACAGAAGCAAGGACATTATGTCATCAGGTGGGCAGTTCAACCAGACCTGAGCGCTCCTAACAGCTTTTGCTTTTTTTGCAATAGCATCAGCCACACAATTACAAACTCGACTAGTATGGGCAAATACACATGACTCGAACACCAAAGCTTGACTGCGGATGTCTTCTATGACGACACCGTAAGATAAAAGACCAGCATTGTTTTGGTTTAAAGCATTGATAACCATAGCTGAGTCCCCTTCAAAAATCACTCTTTGTACTCCAATTTCTACAGCAAATTCGATAGCTTTCAGGCACGCTATAGCTTCCATTTCAGCAACCGAATGAGTCAGCAACATTGGGGAAGATAATGCACCAACAAACTCGCCTTTCCAGTCTCGAACAACGACACCGATACCAGCCAAATGCGCCTCCCTGAACACTGCAACATCAAAGTTGACTTTATGATAGTGTAAGTCAGGTTTGGTCCAATGTTGCAATGTAGGTGGGGGTGGGATGACCGGTTCAATCTGCTGGGCTGCCAGAAAATCTTGCAGCAAGTTTCCTGCCGTTGATAGAATCTGGTCCGTAGCTCTCACAGGTCTACCGAAGTGGATGGCGTTTCGCCGATTCCACAGCAGTGACACTGCAATAGAAAACACCTCCTTTCTATAGTCCTCCGTAACCTACAAAAAAAGGGAGAGTAAGTCGCTAAAACTTTGGGGTCGGGGGAGATTGGCTTGGTTAAAGCAATGGGATGAGCTCCAAACGGTCTCCACTTCTCTGCATGACCAGATAGCATGCAACGGGTCCTCGGGGTAAAGGTTGCAAAGCTCACACTGATCAGATGGTGTGATTTTTCTCCGGAACAGATTACTCATAGTAGGAAGAGCGCTATTACACGCCCTCCAGATGAAATGCTTAAACTTGTTAGGAACCCGAAGCCCCCATACTGCCTTCCAAAACTGTTTCTGAGCAGACCGGTTTGAAGTTTCTGCTTGGCTGTCTTCCACCCCAGAGGCCAGGAGTTTATAAGCGCTACTTGTACTGAAAACACCTGAAGGAGTACAACCCCATGCAATTTTGTCTGGAGGACAACGGCGACTTAGAGGAATACCCAATATGGCAGCTGCTTCTTGCGGCAAGAAGAGTTGATTAACACGGTTAGCTCTCCACACTCCCAACTCCGAGTTAATCAAAGTTTGAACCTTTGTCTCAGCTGCAACAAAGGGCAAAGGGGAGATAACGGGACTCCTGGGGCTACCCGGCAACCACCTATCCTCCTTAATCCGAACATTCTGCCCGTTCCCTATATGCCACACCATCCCCTTCCGAATCACCTCTCTTGCACTAAGGATACTCTTCCAAGCATATGACCCCGTGTTCGAATCCTTCGCCTCCAAAATTGAGCAAGTAGGGAAAAATCTTGCTTTAAATACCCAATGACAAAAGGAATTGGGATTATTTATCATCCTCCATACTTGCTTGGCCAACAACGCATCATTGAATTTTTCTATCTCCTTAAACGCCATACCACCCATATCCTTATCTTGACAAAGTTTCTTCCAATGGACCCAATGAACCTTTCTACTACCGTCCCCATATCCCCACCAAAACTTACGAGTTAGAACCTCCAAATTTTTTATCAAGCCTTTAGGGAGCTTGAAACAACTCATGGTATAGGTAGGGATGGCCTGGATCACTGCCTTTATAAGAACTTCCCTTCTGGCTTGAGATAGGAGTTTTTCCTTCCAACCTTGTAACTTCTTCCAAACTCTTTCCTTGATGTAGACAAAGCTTTGTTTCTTTGCCCGACCAACAAGAGCTGGCAACCCCAAGTATTTCTCATACTGACGAATAGCCGGAACCCCCAATAGAGCTTGGATCCGAACTTCACTTGGGCTTGAGTATTTGAGCTGAAAAAAATATTGGTCTTACATAGAAGATAGATTGAATATGTGAAATATTTTGAATAATTAACACTTTTTAAAAATAATTACTATTTTTTAACAAATAACTTTGTTTACTATTAACAAAGTTCAAAGCATATTTATTTATGTTACTAAAGCTGAAGGGATTAGAGTTTAAAATAATTAAAGACTGGAATAAGGCTGCTATTGCTAAACATGTTTAAAGTGTCTTTGCTAAAACTGGTTCAATATGGATTACTTGGGTTAATACTTCATAGGTATGTCCGTAAGGGAATGAAGTTTTAGGAAGTCAATCCCTCAAAATTCTTCCCGGGACAGGAGGTAAATTCTCAAAGTTAAACATGGATTTAGGCCTTTCTTCAAATGGCTCATTGGTGATGATAGTCATATGTCAATGTGGCTGATAATTGACATCCAAGGAATTTTGATTGGCTCTCAAACTAAAGTGTTGACTGTTTTAATTAATGCATAGTAGCGTGCATTGGAGACCTCATTGAACATGTACAGTGAGATCAATTCAAAAAGATTGTTGTAAGTTGCTGCTCCATGAGTGTGATAAGGTGAATTGGGTTCTTTCTACGAATGACATCTTCTCTTGTAGCTCATCCATGTACTTAGAGCTAGAAGTGCATAATTAAGTAAATTGGTGGAAGTAAATTGATCACATGGCGCTTGCAGGGATGTTTACTGTGTGTCTTCTATGGAAATAGGTTAGAGAGTACGTGTTTTTTGACTGCTTTTTCTATCAAAGGGTCTGGGTTGGTGTTGCCTCGGTAAGCTTGATCCTTGTTATTGGGAAAACTTGCTACTATGGAGAAAAACCTTAATTTGTGGATAGAATGAGGAGAGTTCTGGTTGTAGCAACAGTTTATCATTTATGGAGTGTTAAATATATTAGCAACGCAATTTATTATATCATGTTGTATATGCTAGAGTGGATGCGGAAAGGGAAGTATAGAATAGGAACAATTAGAACATAAGGATTACGTGGTTTAGCCTTGTCGGCCTACGTCCACGGAGGAAATCCTTAAAGGCTACATCTTTATTGTATAAGAATGTAGTACAATAACCTGTGTTACAATGAACCCTAACGTGAGTATATATATACGACTAAATCCTAGACTACTAGTATAAGTAGGAATAGGCTTAGACCTATTATATTGGGCTAATATGTCTAATATATCTCTAACACCTTCCCTCAAACTCAAGGCGGGGGCTTGATGAAGGCTTGAGGTTAGATAAGTATGAGAAGATCTCTTGAAGATACCTTGAAGAATGCCTTTGAAAAAACCACAATGAAGAATGTGCCAATTGACCAATTTCAGAGCTTCAAATGAAGAAATGGAGTCCAAAATTGGAATCTACACAAAAAACTAAGCAAGATAGGCCTTTTCGAAAATTTTAACTTTTGGTTAAAGATCAACGCAAAAGTTAAGTCAACGGGTCAGGTCAAAATCAACGGGTCCGCAGGTCAGATCTAGATGTCCAGGGCGGGTCGATCCAAGTCAACGGTCAACTAGGTGACATGGTGCTGACAAGGCGACACTACTGATGTGGCGAGCTTACGTGGCTAATGACCTGGCTAGGGCTAACTGAATGGTGACGTCGGCTAGGGCTGAGGTGTCACCTAATGATGTCATCAGGTGACACATCATGGAAGACGTCAGATGAAGGATGAAGTTGTTTTTCGGCGCATGGATGGATACGACGACGTGTGGCAGGAACTCCAAGAGGCGTATGTGGGCCCGTGCAACATTAGATAAGGGCTAGATTCTCGAGCTTCGTAGATTGGCAAACAATAAGGCCTACATGGCGGCACGTATGACCAGAATCTGATTAAGGAGTTAAGAATCCTTGGTGACGTGTGTGAGGAGGGTCGGAGCCTATGTCGGCACGTGCGACTGCCGATGGGGACGAATTTCTTGGGTTTTGGTCGAGGTAGGCCGAGGAGCACATCTATGTGGTTGGTTTCATCAAACGAAGGTTTGATTTGCACAGATCTGAAAGGGGAGGCACAACATGCTTGAGAGATCAGACACATGGCGGCAAGATAGCAACGGTAGTTCCGTGGGAGCTGTGTGAAGCCGTGGAGTCCAGATCTGTGGGCAAGCAGTGGCACTGTGGTGGATCTGTGTTGTGCACATGGGAAACTTCTTTACTGTGTAGAGATAGTTGTTTAATGCCAAGAACGAAACCTGGCTCTGATACCATGTGTTGAGGTCCAAAATATTATAAGTATTGAAATCCAAAAGTAATGAGCCCTTAAGGATAGAAAGTCCCAATCCATAAGCCAAGGCCTATTTAAAATAGGTAAAAGGAAGCCCAAGCTCATGAATAGGTAAGCCTTGGGCCTTAGAGAAGGAAGAAAAAAGCAGAGGAAGCTTGGCCCAACTTCTATGAGAAGAACGCCCAAAGAGCCTAGAAAAAGACTGGACCAGGATACTGAGGAGCTGCCAGAACTAGGGAGGGGATCCTCGGGAAATACAAGAAAGAATCAGCTGGGAGATGGACAGCTCGGAGAAGCATGCTCATGGGCATAAGGAACGAAGAAAGACATGTCCCATCAGCCTCCTGCAACCTAAGAAAAAAGGCTTTGAAAACAGATAATGACTTAGGAACCAGCACCTATGAAAGGAAGCTTGGTACCTCGGGAAGAGCAACAAGGTGAAACATTAAGGAAGGTGGCTGGGGATCTTTCGGCCTAACAGGGGGAATCTGCTTATTTAGAGAAAAAAGACAAAGGATGAGATAGCAAAAAAAAAGGTTCTGAAAAGCCTCTCTAGAAACCTTGGAAAAAGATATTAAAAGTCAGTCCCTAAGACCCCTGAAAGGGGAAGGTTAGCTGAGGACTTTTTAGAGGGAAACCTCAAAAGGGGAAAATAGTGAGAAAATAAGGAAGGAACCAGCCACCAATGTTGCTGACACAACATTGGTTCTAGTACCCAGGATAGCAAATGGAGGGAATCAGTAATACACCAAAAACCCTAGGAAGGTGTTATAAAAGGGGGAGAAGCCATCAGCAAAAACCATTCAACAATAACTGATCGGAGCCTAAAAAACCTTTGAAAAACTTCCTTAAGATTCAAAAAGGGAGAAAAGGGGGAAAACACCGTCCGGGATCCTAAGACAGACATTAGAGGATACACTTGGATTCAAAGAGATTCAAATCTCACAAGTTTTAGAAGCCTAAAAGAGCTATCTAAGTCTGTGACTTTTGAACTTATTTGAACCTTGTAACATATCTCAATGCAAAAAGGACATAATGTATTAGAAACTCAAGAAATAATGAAGTATTATTTATTATTTTGAGAACCCCTAACGTTTTATTCACTTTTCCTTTTACTTATATCATTCTTTACTGTTCCCTACTGTGCAATACGTATATATTTTGTATGTATAAGTGTGTATGTATTGTAGATCCATGTTTTGTGCACAACTTGGTTTGTAATCAGCCCAATAGCTATGGTGAACCAAGTCCAGTCCACTAAACAACAAGTATAAGGCCCAAGATCATTGTTTCTACTTGGGCTTGGGTACTATCCAAAAAAAGAACCCACACCATGTTAAATATATTAGCAACGCGAAGTGTTATACCATGTTGTATATGCTATAGTGGATGTGGAAAATGAAGTATAGAATAGGAACACTAAGAACACGAGGGTTACGTGGTTCAATCTTGTCGGCCTACGTCCATGGAGGAAACTCTTAAAGGCTACATCTTTATTGTATAAGAGTGTAATACAATAACTGGTGTTACAATAAACCCTAACATGAGTATTTATAAGCGACTAAATCCTAGACTACTAGTACAAGTAAGAATGGGCTTAGGCCTATTAGATTGGACTAATATGTCTAATATATCTCTAACATGGAGATTGAGGAACCATATGCATGTTTTGTGATTTCAAAAGATCATCTAGTGATATGAGGAGTATATTGAATGATCATGAGCAGGTGGCTTCATCCCTACTAAACTATCTGCAATTGGTGTATAAAAATGAAAATCCAACCCAATTGTGTAAGACTTAGAGGTGACTTTGTTGTTTTGAGGCCTAGGTTTGTTTGGTTTGGTCTCAAGTTGGCAATACTATGTTTGTTTTGAACTGACTTGTTATTTTGGTTAATATAAGAGGCGCTTATTTTATTCATATAATAATTATAAAAATAAAATAAAATAAAAAAACATTTTTTTTAATCAAGCACTTAACCTTTTTTTTTCTTTTGAGAAAGAATCAAGCACTTAACTTAAAAAGCGTCATGTGGTTACAAATGGTGTTTGTGACTTATGCCAAGACCAACAGGAGGATGTGATCGACACTGATACATGCTCTTTATCAATGCCCAAAACTTGAGGATATTTGGAATCAAGCCAAACTTTGGAACAGTAGCTTTCAGCAATAGAGCACATCCTTCATCGATCTAATAAGGGTGTATCCTACCCCGATCTCTTCTTTTGGAACCGGAGGAATAATCTTCAACTAGATAAACAGATATGTCCACTTGGCCAGCTTCTTGAACAAATGAAAGAGCAACGACTGGAATTTTCATCTCCTTATTGTACTGCCAAACCCTAAACGCTCATCAAGCTCGACAACAGTTTGGTCCACCCTTGACCCTTCCACCTTCCTTGTATAAAATAAATTTCGAACAAGAAAATTATGCAGGTTTGGGGTAGTCAAATGTTGGCTTGGTCATGGCATCATTGTCTACCATTCACAGTCTTTGAAGTAGTGGCCCTAGCAGCAAGGAGGGCACTAGATTTAGCTTTGGAGATCAATGTTGACAGAATTGTTTTGGAGGGAGATTCTCATATCGATATTTACTTGATATTTTGCAGACAAACTCCAATTCCTTGGCTCACTTAGGACATATCGTACGTGAAGACATTCAATACTTGGCCCAACGTTTTACAGCTTTAAAATTCTCTCATGTATATATGTAGCCATTGTAATTGTGTCTCCCTCACTTGCAAGGAGAGTTTTGAATTCCACCCTTTGTCAGTTTGAATGGAGGATATACCACCAGATGTTGAACTTGTTTCTCAGGCTGATTAATTTAAACACTCCCTTAATAATAAGCACCAAACTTCTTCTAAAAAAAATGAAACTTAATATACACATTTCTAAAATAAAAAATTTTAAAAAATAACTTAATATACACATCCCTTTTTTTCCCTTATTACAGTTCATAATATTTTGTAAGAGCATCAGCAGTGGGCCTTTCAAATGCCAAATGCAAGACACATTTGGCATTTAGGCCCAAAAACATGCTAGCAACTGGAAGTGTAAACCTGAGAAATGCCAAATTTTTTTGGCATAGCACTACAGTGCGATCTTACTCGCACTGTAGTGCTATGCCAAACCAAAATAATATATTTTAATCCTTTTATTTTTTCTCTCTCCTCTGTGTCAAAATTTTGTTCTTAGCATCTCTGAGTAATTCGTCTCCCTCTCTCTCTCTTTGTGCCGGTGCTTGAGGTAGAAGACCTTGGAGTCGCCGGTGGCGACAGAGGGGATGAGTTTGGTGTCAAGGAGCTTGAGGATTTCGTCACAAACGTTGGAGAGCTCCGACTCGATCCGGGTCAAAAAGCGTCGCCGAAGTGGGTTGCGATCCGAGTTGAGAATGGGTTGCGCCGCCGAATTGGAGAGTTTGGTGTCAAAAAGCGCCGCCTAAGTGGGTTGCGATCTGGTTCTTCTGGGTTGCGATCTGGGTTCTGTGTGCGTGTGTGTTTCTGGAGAGTCTGGGTTCTATGTGTGTGCGATCTGCCGAAGTCGAGAGTCTGGTTTTTTAGATTTGTTGTGATTTTTTGTTGTGATTTTGCTGGGGTGGCAGGTGGATTTCTGGTGTGTGCGATCTGGGTTGCGATCCTCCGAAGTGGAGAGTCTGGATTTTTAGATTTGTTGTGATTTTGCTAGGGTGGCAGGTGGATTTCTGGTGCTTGTTTGATTTGGGTGATTTTTTGTTGTGATTTTGCTGGGTATGGGTTTGCTAGAGGTTGAGGCCGGTGCTTGAGGTTGAGGGAGAAAGAGAGGAAAAGGAAGAGAAAAAAAGAAATAGTAATTAAAGATTAAAAAAGAATATTTAAATAAAATGGGAAAAAAATAGAGATTTGGGATGTTGGGTGTAAGGACACAATTCTGTTGAGGCCCAATAAGGATGTTGAGCTCGCACATGAAAGATCCCTCACAATATGATTTGTAGAGAGTGGGCTTGAAAAGCTAGCCGTTAGGCACGGGACGATATTCCGGTCTGGATTTTAGAGGAATTCATATAGAAAGAGGAGTTGGTTTGAACATTTAAGCCCTATAGTGTCGCATCCCATGGGGTGGGACTCCTCGGACTTGATCCGAGGAGCATTAAGGTCCTACTCCGGTTCCCCAACGGTGGGTTTTTTTCTCTGATCTGCATGAGTTGTTCCGGTGTTTTCCCCCATGGAATCTCTTCCTGAGGTGGGATGGAGAGAGCCCTCCCCCTTGGCTCACTTACTTTTTCTTTTATACTAGCCTGCGTTCGCTGTCCTTCGTCCACGTGTAGGGTCAACCTTTACAAGACTGATATTTGTCCCATCAGTCTAATCCCAGCATTGTTGGGGATGGTTGATAAAGCTGAAGAATACGGCTCTGGTAGGTGCAGAGCCTTAGCTGGGAAGGGTAGTAAGGATAACTTTCCCAAGATATTTTAGATCTTCTTTCAAGTTTTAGTCCTATACCAGTTTTACCCTTTCTTTTCTTTGGTGGGATTTTGGATCTGCCGAGGACTGAACTGTCCTCGGCTGTATCCCAAAACTGTTTGGTGCTCTCTACTATCGGGCTTGGTCCATAGCTCTCCTCGGCTTGGGCCTTCGGACTCTCCACGAGCAAATGGGCCTGGCCCATAAATTATTGGGCCCCACATTGGGTATATTGAAAAATGGTATGGTATAAGTGATAAAGTAGTTTTTTGAGATGGTAAAATAAGATTGGATGAGATTTCCAGCTGTGGATGCTCTAATCTTACCTAAAAGTTTATACTAATAATAGAATAGATGGTAAAAAATAAAGAACATAAATTATTAAATTAATATAAAATAAATAACAAAACTTATTTTAAAATTTTAAAAGCTCTTGGTAATAAAATTTTACTCAGAGTAAATTCTTAGGAAAAATGCCAAGAAACCCCCTGAATTTTGCAACAATGGCCATTACACCCTCTAAACTTTTATTTTAGTCAATTTACTACTTAAACTTCACACATGTGCCAAATAGAACCATCTGTTAGTCTTCCTGTTAGTCACTTAACAGTAGTGCCACGCTCATAAACTTCATTTGGAAAAAGAAAACAAACAAACGTCTAAACCAAATTAAGAGAGAGAGAGGGGGAGAGAGAGAGAGAGAGAGACTTAAAATAATAATAAAACATGATACTGGCGATGAAACCAGGACATTATCAAGACTAGGGACGGACCCAAGGGTGCCCGGGCCCCCCTGGCCCAAATAAAAAATATATATTATTAGATATATTTTGGGTTTTTTATAATTGGGCCGCCCTTTTAAAAAAATTTAGGCCCCCCTCCCCTAACATATTAGCTTATATAGCCCAGCCCAACCCAAAAAAAATTAAAACCCATTACCCATTTTAAGTTTTAACCTACGGTTACAAACCAAATTCAAGAAGAAAAAAAATGAAAAGAAAAGGATGGAGATAAAGAGACAAATAAAAATACATAATAAAATAAAAATATCACTAGCCCACATTGCTAACTCATACTATAACTAAAAATTTTAAATTAGATAAATTTATAATTGAAAACTAGTAAATCTAAAAATTGAAAAATATTAAATTTATAATTAATACAATTAGTCCTTTTGTGAGAGATAATATATGTAATTCTTATTTGATTTGTAGATCATGAGAAAATCAACTACTTAGTAACCATTTTTTTTTTTTTGCTTATACTCCCCCCCCCCCCCCTCTCCTAACTTAAAATTCTAGGTCTGTCCCTAATCAAGACAATCTCATCCCTTAACAGATAAAACTAAAGAACAAGAGTATACAAAATCAGTTCAAACTCTATAGAAGATATCTACAAGCCAAGCTAGTTATTAGTTGCAATCTAAAATTTAAATAAATTGTTATCTATATATTCAAATAAATTGTAATTTGTACAGCAATTATAAATACACGTACAAGCTCTCAAAATATAGTTACAAAAGCCAAAATAATTTTCAATCTCATCTCAATTTCTTCGGACAAACTAAAGCTCCTTGTTTGCAACTTCTTTCTCCAAACCTAACTATTCAAGACCTCCAAATCTCTTCTCTTACTTATCTCTAGTGATTTCTCTCTTTCTTGCCATTTTCTCTCTTTGGCCAAACCTTAGCCTCCATAGTTGAAACTCTCCAACTCTAGCCTTTCAGAATCAAACCCAAATCTAACCTTCACATCTCAATTTTAGGTTTCCCTCTCTCTCTCAAAATTGAACGACAAGATCATTAGTGGGACCATGATTCTCTCTCTCTCTCCTAGCTAGGTTCCGAAACATTCACGGCTTCCAATTGATACTTGATTGTTTGGATCGTCTTTCTCTTATAATTTTCTCTCTCATTGAAAAATATTTTCTCTCTCTTCTCTACGTAGGTCTCAAACAATTGAATTTGGTGGTGATTTTGATGCTCACATGTGTCTCACATGAGTATTCTGTTAATACTCAATTTATTATTATTAATAATAATATTAATATTAATATTAATATTTAAAAAAAAAAGTTGTCCAACCCATAGGTCCACCCCGACCCAACTCAATTCACGTGGGTTGAATTGGACCTCTGTAATGAGTTAGGTTGGGTTAAAAAAACTCTCCAACCCGAGTCATTCACACTTTCTTTTTCTCTTTCTTTTTTTTTTTTTTTGATAAGGATTCATTCACACTTTCACTCAAATAAAATATCTTAAATAATTTAATAGACCTATATCGTGTCACATGAGATAATGAATAAAAATGAAAAAAAAAAATAGAGGCTTGGTGTAAACATAACGTGTAGGACAAATTTTTTAATTATATAGTATTAATTGTCACATCACTAAAAAAGGAAAAGAAAAAAATGCTCTCTCAAGTCTCAACAGTAACCTCTCTTTTCACAACTCTACCGACAAACTTGTCATTAATTTTTTTTTTTGTGTGAATTTTGAAAATCTAATTGTTAAATTTTATATCCCTTATGTTTTTAACATGCATATCAAATTTTGTTCAAATCATATGTTAATTATTATTTAGTCGATAAACTTATTTTTTATACATAATTTTCGATCACAAAAACTTGAAAATTTAACATTTGTTTGATGACTAAGGGGGTGTTTGGATTTTGTGTTTCCATAACTCATAACTCTGTTTCCATAATTCATAACTCAAAAATGGTGGGACCCATAGCTGAGAAGTCAGTTTGGTTTTTCATAACTCTGTTTCCAGTTTTTGTTTCCATCACTCAATTCTTTGATTTTTGAGTGATGAGTTATGAAAACTGAAAACACATTTTAGGTGTTTTCAGTTTCCAAAACTCAGTTTTCAATGGCATTTTTGTAATTAAACTCACATCATGGGACCCACTGTCAGAGCAACATCACACCCAGGCGCTGCTTTTGATGGGTCTTCTTCAACGGCTCTTCACTAAAGCAGATCACACTCTCAAATCTCATCTCCATTCACTGGGTTTTCTTCAACGGCTTTTGATGAGTTGCAATTTTTTTCTTTTTTCTTTTTCCATCCCTTTTCACTGGGTTTCTAGGCTTGGGTTATCCTTTTTTTTTTCTTCTTCTTTTCTTTCCTTTTCACGTTGGTTTCTGGGTTTGCTTGCAATTTTTTTCTTTTTTCTTTTATTTTTTTCCATTCCTTTTCATTGGGTTTCTAAGCTTGGGTTCTCCTTTTTTTTTTTTGTTCTTCTTTTCTTTCCTTTTCACGTGGGTTTTCGGGTTTGGTTGCAATTTTTTTTCTTTTCTTTTCTTTCATTTTCACGTTGGTTTCTGGGTTTGGTCTTTGTACCCACAGATTACAGGCACCAAACCCATTCAAAGATTACAAGCACCAAACCGATATACCCACAAATCGACACCAAACAGAGTTATGGGTTATCAAGAATTTGCTGTATTTCTTCTCCATTTCCACCATCGGCACTGCTATGTCAGTCTCAGACCCGCTGTCGGCACTGCTATGTAATCGTTTTTTTTTAATAAAGTATTTTCCGATAAATGCCTTTGATCCTTCTGCTCTATTTTTCTCTTTCTTTTTTCCTTCACCCATTTCTTTTCTCATCTTCATCTCCGGCTGAACAGTTAGGCAAGACGACGACGCCTAGGTTAGTATGGTATTTTCATGGTGATTTCAAGCTTCTGATCTAATGTGTGGGCGTGGAGTTCGGACTTGAGATGTGGTTGTGAGGTTTGGATTTTTGAGATGTGGTTATGGGTGTGGGGTTTGGATTTTTAAGATGTGATGTGGCTATGGTGGGTTTGGATCTGAGATGTAGGGGAAGAGAAAGGTGAGAAAATGTGAGAAAAGTTAGCTGGGCTGCTCTGTTCTTCATGCATCTGGGTCCAAGTTTTTTTTTTTTTTTTTTTTGAAGCTGGTATGGTATTTTATGAGAGGCGCAGTGAGGGTTTGAAGAGCTGAAGATTGGATCAAGGCGGAGTGAGGCGAGTAGGCTAACAAAAATCTTGTATGGGTCTCTGATCAAGTGCTTAGGCATGGGTTCCACAAAAAGTAGAAAATATTGAGTGATGAGAAGTTGAAAATATGTGCCAAACGGTGGGGTATAAAAATTGAGTGAGGAGTGATGAAAATTAAGTGAGGAGTGATGAGTGACGAAAATTGAGTGAGGAGTGATGAGTGATGAAAAAAAAAAAAAAAAACCAAACAACCCATAAGTAATTGATTTTTGATCTTCTTGAAATTTTGCAAGTATGAAGAATATAATAAGAGCATACAATCCAACTATAACGGCGGGTTTTGGATCCTAAGCCCAAAAGGTAGACGGATTAAGGCCCAAGAGCCCAATACAATGAATTTATAGAGAGTGGGCTAAAAACTAGGCTTCAATGAATTGGACAACGCTCACAATGGACTAAAGATGGTGAGAAAGCAAAGAAAAATAATGAAAAAACAAGTTTGTGCAAAGAAATTCTTCATCGGCAATGTCCGAGGAGAGTAGTTCTTGGATATATATATATATATATATATATATATATATATATATATATATTTCTCTTAGACTTGGTTACAGTTACAGTTCTTAGTGCTACAGTATTTTTCTTTTTCAATTATCAAATCTCCTCCCTATAATGGGATTCTTCTCCTTTATATTACCCCCATTTGCTCTATCTCAGCCCTCCACGTGTAAATCAAATGGCTAGTTCTTGTCCTTGTCCCATCAGCACCTTCTTGAAACTTTTAGAGGTAGTTGTAAGGCTGAACATCACTATTCAGGCATCACTTCCACATTAATGCGGTTAGAGAGTTAGTTATAGAGCATTTAATGCGGTAGTAACAGTTTTCCCTCAGATATTTCTTACCTTCCCCTTGTCTCATTCCTTCCTGATGCTTATCCTTAACAGTGGAACTGCCCAGAACATTGCTCTTGATGGTAGGTCAACCCTTCTGCCTCTGCTCCATCAAAACCAAGGAGGAATTTGTCCTCGGGCCACCTTCCTGAACTCTCATGACCAATCACTTTCCTCTATTTACTAGCCCGCACTTCTACATCAACGTATACTTGTCCTTGGACTAATAAGTGTTCTCGAACAGGGCCCATGGCCTAACATACACTTCTGGGCTTGTCATCCCTACACCAACAATTAGATATCAATTTTCTAAATAATGCATTTAGAAAAATGATTTATTTTCCTGAAAACATTCTTCATTGAAATGAACTGAGCACTAGAATAAATTAGTTTTAATTATTTTTTATGCTTTCACTTTAATAATTGAACTAGTCAATAATACGTGCAATGCATTAGCAAGTTTAAACATATATATTTAGCAAGATTTAATAAGTATATATTCGTCAATACCCAAGTTAATATCACCTTGTAGGGGGGAAAAGGGTTCAAGCTACAGGGTTAGAAAACATTGTGGCTATCTCAAAAAATAAAAATAAAAAACATTAAACCCACGTCAATAAATGTATTAAGCAACATTAAATGTGGTAGCAATATATAGAGAGAGCTAGATAAGTAGAAACTTATCTTCTTCTTCTTTTTTTAATACAAGATAGAAATTTTACTCTAACCTAATTTAAGTATATATGTGTATAAAACTTCTTCCTGGAGACTTGAACCCCAACCCTTACTCCCCACACTCCACAAGCACTTATACTAGCGGAGTAATCATTGAGCCAAAGGTATGCGGTGGTATCTAGAAACTTATCTTAGTTGCAAGCAACCCATATTTCTATCTTGACTGTAATAAACGTGAGCCACATGCGAAGAGTTGAAGTTTGAAGATTTGCACTAGCAAGTATGAAATGTCAGCAACTAAAAAAGTTTGCAAAAATAGCTCCCACAACTTGAGAGAATTAGATGTTAGCTCCAATAAATTAGAGAAATAGAGAGTAATGAGTTGAAGGAGAGTATCTATATTTGTGTACTCAAGAACTCTAGCATGTTATATACACCTATTGAATGTAATCAAGTGTTCCAAGATGCATGGAAAATTAAGGGGCTTCAAGTTGTAGATTCTATTATGGAGATAATTGCATTCTGCCCTCATGATTCCGGGTCTTCTTGCATTTATACTATAGTGATGTTAGAATCAATTTAAAACTTGCTGAATGGGGTGGGGGGAAATAGTAGTAGCCACTGGGTATTGGCCTGGTTTATTTTTCAGAAGTGTTCCTCCTCAAAAGGAGTCAATGTTGTTGTTTTACCCGTGAACATGGCTGACCTAAATGCCTTAAAACCACTCCCATAAGAGGAAAGATCATCCCTGAAATTTGTTGGCTCCAATAGCCCCTCATTAATTGCTATTTGATCCTTGATTTAAGGAAGAAATGATGGTGTAGGGTGGAACCAAATTGCACAAGAAGTAGAGCTTTGTTTGTTTTTATGAGTTCTTTGTTTACACATGTGACATGACATTAATTAACCCGAGTTCAATGGTCCCAAAGTGTTCAAAGATCTCTTGTTAGTTAGACTTTGACGAGTGGACCCAAATTGACGTAGTAGAATGACCCATGCATGTTTGCCCTTCTGTTTCGGACAAAATGGGAAATTAGGCATAATTTCCAAACTATCTAGTTAGTAGTTAAGGTTTCAAAACTATTTTTTTTTCTAGCATCTCGAGTCTTTTAAACTCGATTTTGGTCTATAAATCGAGCACCACAGACTCGATTTCTATGCTTTAATTACTGCCGACGTGGCATATTTTTCCACGTGGCTACATAGAAATCGAGTCTCTAAGACTCGATTTCTAACCCTTATACATAAAATCAAATCAGTGAGGAACCAGAACATCAGAGAAGAAAGCAGAGAAAAAAAAAAAAAAAAAAAAAAAAAACCGAAACAGAAAGAGAGATCGGCTTCAGATCGGAGTGGGTCGCGCGCAGCCTGGGCTCGCGGGTCCGCGCGGCCTGGGCTCGCGCGACCCAGGCAGCGCACCGCCGGGCTCGCGCGACCCAGGCTCTTTCTCTCCCTCTGATCTGAGTCTTTCTCTGCCTCTAAGCTCTAATCTGAGTCTTTGGGATTGATTCTTAAATTTGTTTTTGGGCATTTTGGGTTGTCTATGAGACTTCATATTTTTTAAAATTTTTTTGGGTTAGAAATCGAGTCTCTAAGACTCGATTTCCAGGTAGGCTCCACGTGGAAAAAAATCCACATCAGACGTGATCAATCCATAAAAATCGAGTCTCAAAAACTCGATTTATAGGCCCTAAATCGAGTCTTTGAGGCTCGAGATGTTAGAAAAAAAATTTCTTTCAAAACTGAACCTATTAACTAGATAGTTGGAAAATTAATGTTAGTTACCTATTTTTCCCTTCTGTTTACCCAGGCTGTTTGCCTCTTCCTCAGTTAGCTTGGTTCACATAATTAATGCTTGTATCAGAGGTATTCGGCTAATTCGTTGTTGTGGGCCTTAGCAAGTCAATTTCAGCAAGTGTGGCCTTATTGCTTTGACACTGAAAATTTTCGTTGTTCTTGCTTCTCATATTATTATATGTGTTGGCATAACGCCAATGCTGGTGGCTTTAGCTTTAGGGCCATCTATTTAATTAAGTGCCCACACCACACATGCTAGTTTTGCTAATTGCATGGGCCATGTTGACCTTTGGTCTTAATTGAGAGATTATTGTGAGACTTGATCAGCCACACCCACACGGGTGAAGCTCACATCACAGGTTGTGGGCTTTGTTTCATGACCGATTTTAAGGCTTTTTTTTTACATGGGCAATGGGCCATGGGTCTAGGGTTGGCAATTTGGTTCTTTAAATGGGCAAAAATTGGTAAAGTCCATTAGGTGAATCTCACTATCACAGGCTCTGATAGTTTGGGCAATTGCCTCCAACAATGGGTAATGGTGGTACTGGTACCCTGAAAGTAAAAAAAGTATTAGGCTTCATAATCATAATCATAGTAATTAATGATACTTAAAAATCCTTGATTAATGAGTCTTTAATTATTTTAGCTATGCATGTATTTTATCTTATCGGCTTAGTCGTCTAATAAAATCATAACAACAACAACAAACACCAACCCACCCACCCACCACTATAACACAACCTAAAACCATAGGCCCAGCCATCAATTTATGGAGTGGGAGGTTAAAAATAAATGATTTCCCTATGACTTCCTAGCAAAGCAAAGTTATTCTTTAAACAAGACCCTTTATTTATTTTAGCTGAGCTCACTCGATCTCCCTATACTTTTTTTTATAAAAAAAAATGGTGCAGTTGATGAGAGCCTTATCCGCAGCCTTTATTCTTTCCCTCCTCCTCCTCAGTTTCATTACACTGAGCAATTCATCTGCCACTGAAGTTGGTGCAGTTGATCACCTGCATCATGTCAAAGGAACACCATCATCATGGCAAAGGAAGCTGTGGATGAATCATGGAAGCTTTCGTGGCCCCCGAAAGCACCTTGTCAACCCAACAGTCCAGCATCCATTTCAAGCACGCGACTTCCCAGTTTAGTTTTAGTTTTTTTTTTTTTTTTTTTTTTTTTTTTTATTGCAATGATATTAGTTTCAATATTTGAGGATGTTTTCCTCTTCCAAAAAAAAAAAAAGTTTCAATACTTTATGTTAATTGTGTTTGTCATTATAAAAATATCTTGTAATGATTAATATGTTCAACTACTTGCTTGTGAAATTGTAAGTTATATTGGTACAAGTGGATTTTTTTTTTTTTGAATTGTCTGGTCTATTATGTGTTTGTAGAGAGAGAGAATTGGATCAAGGATGGTCAAGATTCAAGAGTAATACTAATTTATATTGAGAGAAAAAGGAATATAGATTAACAA
The DNA here is from genome assembly GCA_028535165.1 of Quercus tomentella. Classification (NCBI taxonomy): domain Eukaryota; kingdom Viridiplantae; phylum Streptophyta; class Magnoliopsida; order Fagales; family Fagaceae; genus Quercus; species Quercus tomentella. Next base: position 403,166 of record JAPQVY010000034.1, on the reverse strand, counting down.
AAGAATGATTGTGAAATTGCATAATAAGATATTATATGCATTGGCAGGGTTACAAGTTACAAACACATGGATTTTCCAAGCTCTAATGGGAGCACTCCAAAGATGAAAATAAATAAAGAGATACATGAACCCTTTTATTTTATTTTTTTAGAAGAGCAGATACATGAATTTGAATGTGCTTTCACGAATCAAATAATATCCATGATTTATTAACAAATTTATAGTAATACCTTATATTTATCAAATCCAGTCTCAAGTCTATGTTTGATTGTTTTTTTGCATGACATGCATCATTAAGAAAGTCTATTATTTCTATCTAAAGGATTGAGTGACCACATTCCTCCCATAATATTGCGCCCCCCTTTTTTGAATCACATACTATGCCAATAATCAATTTTTCTTTCTCAATTTCAAGAGCTAAATTTCTTTTGACATTCACTATCCACTATTTCTTCGTACCAGGACCTGAGGTAAAAGCCCAGACTATTCTATTTCTTTCATATCTAACAATTCACAGTGATGCATGATAAACTACTAATATATAAGTAAATTACAACATATCCCAAACTTTCAATTGCTACATATGACTCCTCCAATAGATTAAAATGAAATCCCAAGAATTTCAATTGCAACATTTGACTCCTCTTAGGTTTAGATTAACATGAAATATTTAATTCCATTCAAAATAAACATTTTTTCACCCAAGTGGGGCATGTGACCCATTTACAATTTTATTTTAATCTAAACTTTAAAAAATAAATCATGTAAGAGTCGAAAAGTTTGTGATACTAAATTTCAATAAGACCCAACGACTATGAGCATAAATTGTAATTTATCTTATCAGCAAATTCAAGGGTAAATTTGTCCACATCATACAAAATTTATTAATTTAGATAAATAATTTTATTTTTTAACCTAAGGTTTTATTTGGTTAGGGGTAAAAAAGTAAAAGGATAGGGTTTTTTCCTTATGTGTTTTGTCAAAACTTTTTTATTTGGTTGAAAAGAAAAAGAAAAAGATAAAAATTGGTATTTGTATAAATTTACTCATATGCTCCTATGGCATAAAAGAAATTTTCTCGTGATAGTTTATATAAGGGGAAAAAAACTAAACATTAACATTGAAAGGGGAAAAAATTGAGAGGCAGATGGGTAAATACTCATCTAAATAAACCCCTATTAGAATCATGTGTATATTGACACTTTAATATAATTCATTAATAGACATATACAAAGTGTGACTTGGCTATGACACCTTTAGAAATACATATATTTAAGCAATAATATAAAAAAGGGGAAATAAGACATTACAAGTAAAAAAAAAAAAAGGAAAGAAGAAGGAAGTCAAAGAACGCATTTGAAATTGTATATGACTAAATGGAATTGACAATTCCAATCAAGAAACAAAACCATGTTTTAAATCCCAGATGGATTACAGTCTTCAAGTAAGTTAAGAAGATTATGTTCAGGAGCACTAAGAGATGGTAGGATCAAGCGATTGGACTGAGTTGACCTTTGTTTTGTCCCAGCAGCTTCAGTTTCAAGAGCAACACCTTCCTTCATCACTGGCAAGTCAGCTCTCCTTCGTACACTTGCAGATACTCGCTCCTTCCAAATTCTTCCATCCTGATAACCATGAAAGTAAATTTCAGAATCTTAGAATTTAGAATGCAACTGTTTTCATTGATAAGTTTTATTTACCAAGTCAACCCACCCACAAACTTCATGCAAAACCTACTCCATTGATTCAATTCAACCATCATGTCATAGTTCTATACTAACTCCAAAACTGTCTTGGTTTTAAGAAGCAATATTGCCTGATCAATGCAAAGTACTCTTGAGTACAACAATTTAATATAATACCAGAAGTATGAGGGAAACAGGATGAATTATATATTAGCCTTTTCTCATCTTCTTAATGACAGCTATGCCCATTATGCCTTTTCAAATCCTAATTTTACTGTGTGTATGCAGCACCAAGATGACCTCCCAAATGGTACCAAATCAATTTGATCTAGTGCTTTTCTCAGGTCATGGCAAATGGTATTGAAGCCAATTAAGTGACGACATGCCCAAGGGCAATACAATGCAACATGAGCCTTGATGAAGACGTCAAAATTTTAAGTAGGGGAGATTATGACCCCAGATTATGATTCCCTAGATTGTGTGGATCAGATTTAATTAAATTGCACGTGTGTTGCATGAGGTTTTGCTGAGTCCCACGTTGGAAATGTACTAGGTAGTTCTAGACTATACAAGCAATTACAAAGAGCTCTAATTGTAAATTGAATAGTCCTTTCAGGGTATAGTTCAAACGTGGCAAGTGCTTCCTTATGCCCTTCATTTGCCATGTATACATGATGCTCATGTACATCATGAAACCATGAACAATTTTAAAAAAATAAGGAAAAAAAATAATAGAGAGATTCAAATTTTAGGTTACAATTTACAATTTAGAGCTATCGACCTAAACCTCAACATGGTACCCCTTAATCTCCTTCTAGTTGATAGACACAAACACGCATCTTAAAGGCAAGGTAAGAACAGCTCCATTGTTCTCATTTTGTGCATAATAACAATTGGAATCCACAATTTCAAAGCAATAATGGCTCATTAGGCAAGAGAATAAGAAAGTGAAAGATATATACCTTTCCTTCATTGCATGGTTACAAATGGGCTTTGTCTAAGTTTTAGGTCTATAGAAATAGATACCACAGACTTCCAACTTTTTATAACTGAGATTGGACTTGGCCCCAGGTGGAGAGTGTATTTATAAGATTTTTGTGAAGATGGCTAAACCAAGGGAAGAGGTTTGAGATAACTTGGAAGGGAATTGGGTAGAAGAATTGAAAGAAATGTGAGAAAATATCCAAAAGGCCAATCTATGAGTAGCTTAAACAATTGCAACTTTGCAAAATGATGATCTTTCCACCAATCAAATATGACATACTTTGACAGCTTGTCACTTGCACACAACCAACTTCAACATTGTTGCAATAACCACTTCAAAATAAGAAAGAGAGATATCTGCTACACATCTCTCACAAAGGGAAACTAGGGCCTAGTGACTAGGAGTGAAAATAATCATACCTTCCAAAGTTAAATGGTAGTTAACTAACCTCTAAGCATATGAATTTTGAGTCAAATAACTAAAACATGAAAATACTTAGTTAAGTGACCATCCACCTAAACCAATAATCCAAGAATAGTAACTTCTTGTTTATTTTAGAATGGTACCTAAGGTTTTCTCTAATAGTATTTTAAGTTTGTTGAATGCGGATCTAAAGTTTCATTAAATGTACATTCTTTATGTTGGAATCAGAAGATGGAGTGATATCATCTGTTTATTACTGAGCAAAAAAGATATCATCTGTTTATTAGAGTGGTAATTACAGTTACCTCTAGTGGTACCTTCAATTATTGGACATGAGAAGTTGGAGCAGTACCATCTATCTATTATCTAAGGCTGTCTCTAGTAGTACACGCATTATATTGGATATCTAACTAAAGTTTAATTAAACAGAACTTTCTTTGTATTAGATATGAGAAGATGGGAGTGATACCATCTGTTTATCAGGGGATACCTACAGTTAAGTCCAGTGGTATTCCCAATTTATTGGAAATGTACCTAAAATGTTTTTTGGAGGTAACTTCTCTGTCTTGGAATGAGAAGTTACAGTGATACCATCTACTAATGAGTGGTACCTAAGGTTATCTCCAGAGGTACCTTTTGTTAATTGGATATGTGCCTAAGGTTGCCTCTAGAAGTACCTTCAGTATATTAAATGTTCAATGAACTCCAGATTCTATTGTGTGAACTTAATCACAATTCAATTTCAAAAATTACCCTGAACTCTTATTATTTTTACTGCTGATCATTGAGCCCAAATTTTTCGTTACATAAAAATCTACACTTATTTTCAATTAATTTAAGCGAGACCCAGCAATAATTTATTTATCCTTAATTCATGAACAAAGAGACAATGACTCCAACAATCTGACATTTTCTTAAGAATTTGTTAAAAGCTACACCAACTAAGCCAGTGTAGAGCCCAAAGCATGTTCAACTCTACTTGGCAGAATCAGACCTATCACGCTTTGTCTGGATAGGAAGGACCCGCCGAATGACTTCAAGAAGTTCAGGTCCTCCAACTCAACACTTCCTGGAAGTAACTAGCACAAAATTTTGTAGCTCTTCTCATATACTTCATTCAAAATTGTAATAAATTAGGAACCAATCTAATTAATATTAGAAACTATACTTTCTTAAGCATACAAAAAAGAAGAAATGGTCTCATCAAATTTCCTCTTGTTCCTTTTGAATTTTACTTACTGATTGCATTAAAGAGAATGTCTATTCAAATATCAGTGAGCATCAATGAAAACTTGATCTGAGAGATCAACACTATACTAAATCCAACAATATCACTTCCTAGAAATGTCTTACAATATCAGTGAGCATCAATGAAAACTTGATCTGAGAGATCAACACTATACTAAATCCAACAATATCACTTCCTAGAAATGTCTTACAATATTAATAAAAAAACATACCATAAAGACAGCAGCGCAAGTAAATGGGTAGAATATGAAATGTGTGTAATGATCATATATACACAACAAGCACTGCTATATAAGTTTTGGAAATACTATATTCAATATTTCGAATTTCACACTGATTAAGAAACCAAACATCATCCTTTTTCCTAGGCCGTTTTAAGTTCTTTTGGAAAAAAGAAAAATTGAAACTTCTTTAGTTAACACATTAGAAGATGTCTATCCAACAATTACACGAGCATTTCTCCACATAGTGAGTTTCTGTCTAATTGCCACTTGAAAAACACTGGTCTATTGTTCTTAAGAACGTGTTAATACTGGTCAATAACCTAGATTGCCAATACAAAAAGTGCTAGGAGATATGCTCAATGTGCTTGATTTACATCATTTGTACTTCCTTTTGTTTTTTGTTTTTTTTTTTTTAATAATTTCTTTTAAATCGTATCTTGGAAAAAAAATATATTATAATTGGGGCATTAGAATGTTCATTGTTAGTTGTATATACAGTTTTTAAAATTATTAGACTATTTTATTATATGGATAAAAATGATTGAGACCTAAAGAATAGGACAATTCATGCAACACCATGTTAACAATGTTGTGAATAGTAAAATGAAAAATATAGATAAATTTTTTTTAAAAAGAGCAAATGTTATTGTTCCAATTAGTAGACAGCAGTTAACACCAGTTTAAGAGTGTTTATGTTATTTCATATACACACAAAAAAATTATGAAAATTTATAAAATTCTAGATTTTCTTTCAATGAATCTATATATATAATAATAGGTGAAACTGAGAGAAACTTAAATTAGAATTCCAAATTAGAGTTTCAATTTTGCACATGTGTCCTAAATTATTTATTCTTAAAGAGTTTTACTTCTTAATTTTAGAATCAAATGTGGGACCACATCATAAATATTTATCCAAGTGAGTTATTAAGTACAAAAACCAAAGAGTCTAGAATAAATTAATCGTAAAAAATAAAAATAAAAATAAATAAATAAAAAAGTGCTTCACAATAATTTTAAAAAATTGACAATTTACATTTTATACCTAATAATATCCTTACAATATTTTTTAAAGAGTTAATAAAATATAAAAATGACTATCAATAGTATTGAAATTATATATATAGGAATTATATTATGCATCTTATTATATATCTTTAAGTGTATCCATAGCTCCATGCATATGCATAGGGTTACAAGCTAGTTATAGAATAATTAACAACAAAAATAATGGATTCAAATATGAAGCTACCAAAATGAATGTAAAAGACACTAAATATAATGAGTAAGAGGTGAATCAGCATAAGTGCTTTAATTTTATTATATATGTATAATTATTATATGAATTATAGTATTTTATAAATTTTCAAAATGTCTGCACATTATGATGCACAATACCAAAAAAAATATATATATAATAATAATAATAATTGGTTCCCAGTATGATTCTATATTTGACAACTACAATGCATTACACACACACACACAAAGACTCACACAAATGCATCTATATTTGGAAATTTGTTTTACCATCTTTATGATGCACAATACCAAAAAAAATATATATATATAATAATAATAATTGGTTCCCAGTATGATTCTATATTTGACAACTACAATGCATTACACACACACACAAAGACTCACACAAATGCATCTATATTTGGAAATTTGTTTTACCATCTTTATTCATGGACTTTCTTTCATAAAATGTTCAAGAATATGTTTACCATACAAGAACTTCAAACAAAACAGAATGGACAAGTCATTTAAATTTATTAATTGTTTCGTGGTGATGTTTATAAATTATTAATTGTTTTGTGGCGAAGCTTATTAATTGCCAGCATTATATTTTTAAGAAACACATAAACAGGAAGAAAAATAACCAGTAGTTGCAAAAGTAAGTCTTAGGATAAAAATATATGATGAATTTTTGGAATATAAATTTTGTTATAAGCTTTTCATGAACTATATTTCTCCTTTGGGATTATTATAGTCAATATATTACATTATGTAATGCATTAGCAATGTAAAAGTTGATTTTCTTAGCAAAATATTTTTTTTTATGGTATAGGAGAACTTCACTTAGATTAGTTGCACGTCGTAGAGCATACTGTACAACAATCTTCACTGTTAATCAAACTCCTACAAGCACCTAACCCCACCCGCCAGAACCATTTACCGGGTAATCTAGGGGCTTTTCACCCCTGATGGGCTAAGCAGTTTATCCTCATGCCCAAGAGGCTTCTTAGCAAATTCTTCTAATACCTTAAAATACCTGTACTGTGTTCTTGGATCCACAGCAAATTTTAATGCTGAAGGAAAAAATGCTTTCTACAAAACTGTGATGATGCAGAAAACAATAAGTAATCATGCATGCTGTTTTTAGTTTTCTTGACAATCTTTTGGTCAGATTTCCACTAGAGAATACTTCCTCTGCTAATACGGATGACAAAAATGTTAAATTGAGACGCAAATAAAAAAACTTTTCTAATATTAACTATCCAAACTAGTCTATCCAGAACAAACCAAACCAACAAAGTGCCACACACACACACACACACACACATCTGCCTGAACCCTATGCAATGTATAACAGAACATTCTAGAAGGCACACCAAGTTTTGAGCTTACATTAAGAATTGAAGGTTCAGGTAATGGACATTGAATTGGTTTATCAGTGTCAAGAGGTTCACTCGGATGCTCAACTGGCTTAAACTCCACTGCTACTTCAATCCCATGAGAAGCAGCAGTGACAGCAGTAGCTGCACCTGTAACCTCTGAATTTGGAGGCAAAACTTCCCTCTCATCCTGCACTAGATAATAGCAAATCATTATACAAACATATTTACTAAAAAACAAAGATGAAATCAAACGTGTGAATAAAGAAAAACAGCACCAATGAAAATAAATAAAGAAAACTGAGTTTACACAAAACTTAGATGGAAAGAAAAGAAACATGGTATAACAAGAGCAATATAAGGCGTTTAACAAAAGATAACAAGACATAATAATTTCTCCACATATAAAATTGATGGGTAAAATATACAATTTAATAAAAGGAAGCCACAGTCTTCAATTCTAGCAGACGAATACAAGGTCCCCAACAGAGAAACAGCTCAAACCCAACCACCTGATCTAAGCTATAGCCAATACTTAATTAACTACTAGCTCAATAGCACATTCATCATACTAATTGTTCTTGCAAAATCCAATCCAGAATTAAATAGTCATATCCATAGAAAGTTAAAAAAATGTAAACCCAAAAAAAATAGAAGCCAAATAACAATGTTCAGAATCAAATACAATCGTCAGATCCTGATAAAAAATCTCCAAACTAAAGATTAATTCCAACCCAACGGCACAAAAATCATAGGACCCGCTAAAATGTTTTAATGGTCAACTCGAGTCCAACATCAACAATAAAATCTTCTACCAAAGAAACACAAGATTATATAGGATTGCAAAATAAACATTAAAAGAGAAAGAGTGTGGTGTTAGTCTTACAAGTGCACTTTGTGTTCTTCGATGGCCAGCCCTGCTGGCAGAAAACCTTGAGAAAATTCCAACCATTTTTGCTTTTTTACTCAGAAACTAATAAATTCACACAAAAGGGTCCTCTGATCTTGGCTTTGTTTTATATCTCTCTCTCTCTCTCTCTAGAATGCATGGACTTTCCAAAGAGTCATTCACACAAAAGGGTGTTCTATACTATTAGTATTTTATTATTAATTTGCCCTATAAAAAAATAAAAAACCACTCTCTCTGTTTCTCTTTGTAGACTAGAGAGAGAGAGAGTAGGAAAAAAAAGTGCATAAGGCAGCGGGTTTGTTTGCTTGGCGTGATGGGTTTTTGTTTGTTTGTTTGGATTCTTTGTGTCTGTTGTTTGCAGTAAATTTATTGGATGAGTCAAACAGTGTAAACTGTGTAATAAAAGCTGTGAATGAGAAGCAAAGGAAGGTGAAGTAGGAACACTATCTATCTAGTAATTTTTTTTTTTTATACCAGTTTTTTATGCGTGAAATTTTCTCCTAAAAACTTAAATTTTTGGGGTTGTTTCTCATATCTAACAAATTTTATATTTGTAAAATGACTACCGCACCAAAGAGGAGCGGTGGTAGCAAATATTTTTTTACTAAACCAAATAATAAATCCATCTAAATTTAATTAATTAATAATACTCCGTTAATTAATAAATTACAAGGTAAGCACACCCCATTCCAACCACAAGCATCTTTCTTGCCAATTGGTTATATAAAAAGAGGTAAGCACCTAGCAAAGACGGTGACTTTTCACTTTAGAGGGGGAGAGGTGTCACAAAATGCAGGAGTCGTGTCCACTGGGCTTACCCCACCGGCCGAAGAAAAAAAACAATAATTTTAATGAATAATGACACAAAAATTGTATAAAATTTTAGACAACTAGGATTTTTTTTTTTTTAGAGGTGTCTGTTTGAAAACAACTTATTTAACTGAAATTGAAAACTTTTTACTGAAAATACGGTAAATTAAGCTAAAAAATAGTTTAAATAATACAGTGAGACCCATAAATAGTACCAAAAAGTGCAATGGGACCCATGAATAATACCAAAAATAAGCTAAATAGTAAAAAAAAACTAACTTTTTAAGCCAATGCCAAATGCAGTGTTTGTTTGGGAACAACTTATTTATCTGAAACTAAAAATTTTTTACTGGAAGTCCCGTAGATAAAACTAAAAGGTAGGACCCATGAATAGTACAGTGAGACTCATGAATAGTACCAAAAAGTGTAATGGAACCCATGAATAGTAGCAAAAATAAGCTAAATAGTAAAAAAAATGGCTTCTTAAGCCAATGCCAAAGGCACACTTATTCTCAAAATTTTAGCTTTAGGGTCTGTTTGGGATTCGCTTATTTTGTTGAAAGCACTGTAGATAAATATAAAAATTAGCTGAAATAGTATAGTAGGACCCATAAATAATACTAAAAAGTGTAGTGGGGCCTATGAATAGTAGTAAAAATAAGTTGAATAGTAAAATAAGCTAGTTTTTTAATTTTGAGCCAAACGCACACTTAATTTAGTGTTATTTTTTAATCCTACCGGAGGAGAAAAAACTGTATGACAAAACTATTGAATTGGTGACAAATTATACTTTTTATTACATAAGAGGGATATAATAGTAATTAAAAAAGCATATCTTTCTTTTTATTATTTCTTTAAATGAAACAAGTTATATTTATTTTCTACTAATCACTAACTCGTACAATACATGAAAAAGTTATTGTATATGAAGATTCAAATAATTTTTTGTTTTGTCCTCTTTAATTGTACATTAGGATTCCAATCTCAAAATTTTCTATCATTGATATGAAACAATAAATTACTAAATGAAAAATACTAATCAAACTTAAATTAAAATTAAAATTACGATTCCAGTCCTTAGCGTTCTCAATTATTCAATAAATGTATGAAAGACAAATTTAAAAAACAAATTAGTCAATATTTTTTCTAATAAACTAAAAGACGGGGATTGAAACTTATTGCATATAGCTACTAAACAAAAACCAAATTAGACTCTTTAATTGCCAATTCAAGATGAACCACAACAATAGCAAATATGTTATCCCATCCAAAAACAAAACCACAACCCATAAGCTTAAAAAGGGGAAATTACAATAAACTCACCTGTGGTATGGCCCGTTTTCACTTTGCCTACCCGTGGTTTAAAACTTAATACTTTGCCCACCTGAACTTCAATCCGTTACCCATTTGTTAGCCACCTCACCCTTAAACGTTAGAAAAAACACCCATTTATTAAAAATCATAATATAACACGAATAAAAAATATGAACCGTTGAATCTTTTCCTCACGAGCCTTAGAAACACGAAAATCCTGGTAGAAACCCCATTCTGCATTTGATATTGAAATAGTGCTGCAAGTATAAACCTAGACGAGCAACGGGTTGTTCGGGGGACTAAAATCCTAGTAAGAAATCAGTCATTGTTTGGGTTTTTAATTTGGGCTTGTGGTTGTTTTATAGTTTTTTGAGTAATCAGTCAATGGTCAATGTTACATGTAATGGAATGAGAACATTGGTTGTGTTTGTTGATGTTTATCAAAAATGTGACCACCTATTGTATGGATTTGTGTTTGTTTATGGGCATTTTGTCTGTCGTGGTCATTGTGTCTCACAGTGGACTCAAGTTTCTATTAGGTTTAAATTTTAGTGTTTGCATATGCTTATTAGGAAAACAGAAACAAAAGCAAAGCAGGAAAATGTGGTCCCTTTGATGTGTGTGTTGCGTCCTAAAAGCAAAACAAAAACATGCAAGTGTTTACTCTTTTGTGTCTATTGTTTACAATTCTTTAATTGTTAATTGTGTACGTATCAAATGGTAATTTGTTATTGCAAATGGATGATGAGGAAGTGAAATTCAAGGTTCATTATAGGGTATTTTTCTGTGGAACCTTATTTTAGAATACTTTGGTAGGAAAGTTAAAATAATGTATAGGGATTTTGATAGGCTTAGTTATTTTGAAATAGAAGGTATAAGTGAGGAATTAGGGATTAATGAACCGTGTAGGGTTCATTATTTAGGTCATGGGGGCAACTTGGAGCAAGACTTGAGACTCATACAAGATGATAAAGATGTGGTGCTCATGTGTAAGTTTAATGAAGGAGAGACAAGAGACATCATCATATTGTATGTGGAGAGTGGTCATACTCCACTTGCAGTTGAAGTTCCTGATGGTGCAGGGGGTGGTGCAGGGGCTGCTATAGAGGGTGCAGGGGTTGGTGCAGGGGCTAGTGCAGGAGCTGGTGTAGGGGGTGGTGCAGGAGCTACCATAGGGGGTGATATTAGTGTGGGAGTAGAGGAGGAGTTTGATTGGTTGAATGAAGGTCTGGAAGGAGAAGACTTTGCTGACGACATTTTTTGTGAGTCTTCTCCACCTCACACAGTTCATCTGACCTTAACATTGTTCCAACCACTGATACACCTCAACCAACCACTAATACACCTCATCCAAACACTAATAACACCTTAGCCAAACACAGATACACCTAGCCCAAGCAATGTTCCTCCTCCAAACATAGATTTAGATGAAGAGTGGGCTGAACCAATTTTAGAGGATGATATTGCAAGTATGGATGGTTTTGATGATGAGCAGAGGCCTGGCAACCCAGAATTCAACGAGAGGACTAATATGAAAAATGTTAGGTTGCTAGTAGGGATGAAGTTTCCAAACTCCAAGGTGTTTAGGAAGTCTCTGAAGGAGTATGTGATTCAACATCACATTGATATCAAATGGAAGTTGAATAAGAAGAAGATTTATGTATATTATAAGAACAATTGTGGATGGAGGTATTATGCCTCAATGGTGACTAAAGAGTGCACACTTGAGATCAAGACACTAAATCCTAATTTAGTGAATGTTTGGATATAGCTGAAATGATTTTTCAGCTGCATCCAACATCTGTTAGTGGGTCACGTGCATTGTTCACGAGTCTAAATCTTCTGTAATAAGGAAATCAATCAATTCCTTGCCTGCTTTAGCGAAGAGCACTTGGTGTCTCTTTTTGTCAATCAAAAGCTTCAGGCTTACCTTAGTGGCTGCCATGTTTTGTATGCTGCTTAGAGCATTTACCTTAGTGGCTAACTTAGGTCCACCTTAGTGGCTACCTTAGGTCCACACCTCAGCCGCCAGGTCCACACCAACACATGGTTTTGTTGTGTTTATTCTGTTGTGTGGCACGGTGCTTCGTGGCTTTCTATTCTTGAAAGTTTTCAGTTTCTGTGTGCTGATTGATTAATTGTGGTAATCAAAGTACAGACAAAAGGTTATGCACTAACTTCAGTGACTTGTACCAATTTGGGGTTGAGTATCTGGTAAATTTTTGATGGATTGTTTGTTGGTGGTGACCGGTGAAGATGTGTTGGTGTGTTTTTTTTTTTTTTTTTGGGTAACTGGCTAGCCGGTTGATGTGTGGACTTGGCGGCAGTAGTGGATGGCCGATGATAATGTTGGTGATCTCTTTTTAGTGGAGCCGGCGAAGTTGGTGGTGGACCGGTGAACATGTGTTGGTTTTTTGTTCTAATTTTTTAGGAAATTGAAAGTTTGGAATATAAAAAGGCAAAAAATTAGCTTCTAATTAAATAGGTGGATATGTGTCAAATTTTTATTTATGGAGCATAGATTGGAGCAGAGAGAGTGGTACAGAAAATTTGGACTCATTGTTCACAAGACCCACAAACCTTTTTTTTAATCAAAACTTTCATTAAAAATTACATATTTTAAAATTATTTTGTTTCAGAATTTTTAATTTTCAGTAATAAGCATCTCCAAACATACACTTAAAATTATAAAAAATATATAGAAATGAAAAACACGTTTTAAAATTTAGGGAAGGAAAACGGCCAAATGACCATAAAATCTTAACTATATAGTTAGTAGTTCTAGTTACCAAACTATATTATTTACTAGCATCTCGAGTCTAAAAGACTCGATTTTGGCCTATAAATCGAGCATCATAGACTCGATTTCCATGCTCTAATTACATTCGATGTGGCATATTTTTCCACGTGGACCACTTTGAAATCGAGTCTCTAAGACTCGATTTCTAACCCCTATAAATAAGAGCAACTCAGAGGAAACACCAGAACATCAGAGAAAAACCCAGAGAAAAAAAAAAGAAAAAAGAAAAAAGAAAACCAGAAACAGAAAGAGAGAGAAGATCGAGATCGGAGACCCAGGCGCGTGCGGCATGACTAGAAATTGACCAGAGACCCAGGCTCGCGCGAGCCCTATGCCATACGCAACCCAGGCTCGCGCGAGCCCCAGGCCATGCGCGACGCGGGCCGGCGCGAGCCCCAGGCCGCACTAGTGAGGTTCTCTCCCTCGGTTACGCAGGCCGGCGCGAGCCCCAGGCCGCGATAGTGAGGTTCTCTCCCTCTGAGCTCTTTCTCTCCCTCTGATCTGAGTATCTAGGATTGGGATGGATGTGTTTGGAGTTTCTTAAATTTGTTTTGGGTATTTCGGCTTGTACATTAGACTTAAAATTTTTAAAAAAATTTTTGGGTTAGAAATTGAGTCTTAGAGATTCGATTTCTAGGTACACACCACGTGGAAAAAAAGGCCACATCAACCCATAAAAATCGAATCCCAAATACTCAATTTATAGGTCCTAAATCGAACCTCTTAGACTCGAGATACTAGTAAAAAATATAGTTTAATAACTAAAACTACTAACCAATAGTTAGGATTTTATAACCATTTGACCATTTTGGCCAAGGAAAATAAATTTCATATTTAGGAAAAAAAAAAAAAAAAAAACTTAAAAAGACACTTTTTTATAGACACTTTTGAAATTCAAAACACAAATTTCTGCGAGAGAGAGAGAGTGTTGGATGGAGACGATGAGTGAAGAGGGGTTCGAAGAATGGGACGCAGATTTCTTGGATCAACTCATACACGTAGAGGAACTCGCACTAACCTCTACAAAACAACAACAACCGCTGCGCACAACTTCTTCTTCTTCTTCTCAAACTCACCATTACATCAACAACCCTACAAATACAATGATGAGTTACTCTCCTCCGCGACAGCTCTCTCAAAGGGTCTCTTTCGACGATAAACAACTCGAAATCGATATGTTAAAGGTTTACAATTCTTCTTATTTTTATAATTTGATCGATACATTGTTGTTTACTTTACTATGATTTATCTAAATCTAAATCTAAGTTTGTGATTGAAATGAAATTACAGAGGGAGCTCGGACATGTGTCGAAGCAACTCGCGGACCTGGTACTGTTTGCAAATTTTTCCTTTTTTTTTTTACTATCACTGTCTCTGTCTCTACTAGGTTAATTGTGTTTTTCCTCTTGTTGTATGTTGCAAATTAAGAACCAGGCTTTTTTTTTGTGGGGGGGGGGGTTTGAAATTAATATTATTATATTATTAATTATTAAAAATCACTCTCTGGTTAAATTATTTAGGTTTTAAGAGAATAGTCTGTCTTTGAAAATTGTGTTTTGAAAACACGATTTTAAGGATTGAAATTTCAAATTTTGCATTTTATCACATTTTTTGCACTGAAACGTGTTTTGAAAACACAACTTTAGTGTTAACACATTTTACATTGAAATTGAAACACTATTTCACAGCAAAATTTGAAATTTCAATGCTTAAAATTGTGTTTGCAAAACAAAATTTTCAAAGAGACTATTTTCCAAAATCATTTCCCTACTGCACTATTTTTTTTCCTCTCAACACACTGAGGATGCGCATATAGGAGTGCAGCACCCAGCCCGTGCCTATAGTATTTTATTTATTTATCTAGAAATTTTGGCACTTGCAGAAATGTAAATTTTATGATTCTTTTGAAATGTTATTATTATATTACAATATGAAGTAATTTACTTAAGGCTGTGGATAGGATGTTTTGTTTTTATGCTTTCGTTTGCACGATGTTCCTATGTTAGTTTCTAATAGACCCACATTATTTCATGTAATCTAACATCTGTTTAGTATTCTAGTCTTCACAACTTCTGTGTGTGCACGCACAAAAGGTTTTTTTTTAATTTTTTAATGTTTATTTTTGGAACCATTTGTATACTTGCCATTCTAAAAGAAAATTATTATTTTCATTCAGGAACAAGAGTGCCTTGAACTAAGGAAGGAAAGGGGCAAGAAAGAGGAGCAGCTTCAAATATTTTCCAAGAATGAAGTAAAAGATGTAGATGCTCACTCTTCAAAGAGTACTACCTTGTGAGTAAGAATTCTGATTTTGTCATGTGGTATGTTGTCTTTATATGGTAGGCTTGGGTATAGCATTCAGTTCATATGTACCAAATCTAACATGAAGAGACCATCATCCAAGCAGTGCCACCCTTTGCTTTACATCCTATCTACTTATTTGATAGTTATAGTAATGGGGGAAGGGGGATTTGAACCCTATTTCTCTTAGTAAAGGAGAGCAGACTATGCCATTGAGCTACAAGGCTCTTGGCAAATCCTATCTACTTATTAGAATAAGAAAAGTCTTTCATCTCATCTCTGTCCATCTACACAATATCTCACTCACTCCCATTTTTTATGGCATTATTAAACAAAGACATGCCCTACCAAGGAAAATCCATATTGAGCAGCTCCAAATTGGAGAAGAAAATGATCCACTGTTTTCACACTTTGATAATGCCCCCCATGTTTAGATAAGTATTGCCTCTTTCACAGTGCAAGCCTATTTTCCCATCTTTGCACTATAACAATTCACAAAGTTGTTGCCTTGCATGAAGGGCTGACAAAATAGGTCATAGGAAGAATGCAAAAACAACCCAAAGATTTAGCCAATATTTCAACATTGCACACACACACACACCCTCAGTGGGTATTGAACCCATAATCTCACCCTTCACTTTGTTCTTTTTTTTGATAAGTAGAACTTGAGTCTGGCGCCTTAGACCCTTCACTTTGCTCTTATAGGATATAGAGGTGCCATTTGAGCTATAGCTTCAAAAATTTTATTTTTGTGGTATCTTTTGTATTTGGTCGAGTCATCATTTTCCTCTTTCAACTAACTTGACTCTTAGAGAGTCGTAAAGGAGCCACAACACCTTTACCTTTTATTGTGTTTTTTCTTTGATAAGTTACGAAAAATTATATTAGAAAAAAGCAAACGTAGTACACCAGCGGTGTTCTAAGAGAGAAGTACAATCAATTCAAAAACAATGATCAAACAAGTGCAAGAGAGAAAAGCAAGGGAGAGAGAGAGAGAGAAGTAGCACTCCAACCCAACAAAGTACGGAAGAAGAAGGCTTTAATTTCTAGGATATTCCGTTCATATCCCTCAAAACTCTTGAAATTTCTTTCTTGCCAAAGATACCATATAATGCAATGTGGCACAACCTTCCAATAAACAATGTTTCTATGCTTTCTGAAAGACCCCTACCAAGTTGCAAACATATCGACGATTGTCATTGGCATAACCCAATGGAGGCCAAATAAACAGTTTACTATAGACCAAAGCTCCAAAGCTATAGGACAATGAAGGAGCAGGTGATCCACAGTCTCCCCACTTTTTTGCACATGTAGCACTGATCTAAGATCAACATACTTTTCTTCCAAAGATTATCCATACTTAAGATCTTCCCTAGAGTAGCTGTCCAAGAGAAGAAAGCTACCCTAGATGGGCCCTTCGAGCACCACACCATCTTCCACAGGAACAGCATGCCATCAATTGAGGATGGTGAATAGTAGTAACCACGCACCTCAAATCCCCAACTCTTGACAGGTTTCCAGCAAAGTCTATCCATTCCCTCACCCTTAACAAACTTGGAATAGATAAGATCCATAAAAGATACTAGACTCCAACTCCCAATCTTGGACTGGTCTAGAAAAGTGAACATCCCAATGGGGCACCCCATTAGAAAGGCGTAAAACATTAGCAATTGAGGAGTCTTTGACACTACTAAAGCTAAATAACTCCGAAAAAGTCACCTTGAGAGGACAATTGCCGCACCAAATGTCATGCCAGAACTTCACTCTAGTGCCATTACCCACCTCAAATTAAAGGTTTTTGGAAAAGGTCTCCCATTTCTGTCTTATTGATCTCCAAAGACTCGCACCATATGGACTTGAAATAGCCTTGGTGCATTGTTCTCCCCATGCATTCCCATATTTATCTCTATAACCCTTTTCCATAAAGACTCCCTCTTCGTCCTGTATCTCCAAAGCCATTTTCCTAACAAAGCTTGATTAAATCTTCTCAAGTTCCTTATACCTAACCCTCCATTACAAATTGGATTACAAACAGTAGCCCATTTAGCTAAATGAGGTTTTCGTCCCTCACCAATCCCTCTCCATAAAAAATCTCTGTATTTTTTCAATGTGATTGGCCACCTTTGCCTAGGGAAAAGAGAGAGGAAATAAGTCGGCAAACTTGAGAGTGTGCTTTTAATTAGAGTAAGCTTCCCCCCTTAGATAAATAAAGGTGCTTCCAACCCGCTAATCCTCTTTCTAACTTCTCAAGGATAAAGTTCCAGATTGTCCTCTCCTTCCCAAGTATTTCAGTGGAAGCGTAGACTGTTTACATCCCAACACAGCCACTAAATCCCTCATGTTGCTCACTTCCCCAATAGGTACCAACTCAGATTTCCCCATATTAATCTTCAGCCCTGAAACGGACTCAAATTGCAAGAGAATATCCCACAATTTTTCTATTTGACACAAATCGGCATCACAAAAAATTAAGGTATCATCCACAAATAAAAGATGAGACACCATCGAAGGCATAGCTGTGGTACTTACTGAGAAGCTCGATAGAAGCCCCTCATTTACTGTTATAACCAACAAACGACTCAAAGCCTCCCTCACCAAATAACATCGGAGAAAGAGGGTTACCTTGACGAAGACCCCTAGAACTCCCAAAAAAATTAGTGGGGCTACCATTTATTAGAATGGAAAAACGTACCGTAGAAATACAAAACAAAATCCACTTCCTCCATCTTTTAGAAAACACACACCTTTGAAGCGTATACATAAGAAAGTCCCATGATACGTGATCAAAGGCTTTTTCCACATCCAACTTACACAAAACTCCTGGAATCCCTGACTTTAATCGACTATCTAGACATTCATTTGTAATTAAAACTGAATCCAAAATCTGCCTATCAACTACAAAAGCATTCTGGAACTCCGAAATAATACCATGCATCACTTTTCTAAGCCTTTTATCCAAAACCTTAGAAAGAATTTTATAAACTCCACCCACTAGACTAATAGGGCGAAAGTCCCTTACCTCTATAGCATCCACTTTTTTTTTGGAATGAGAGCGAGGAAAGAAGCATTAAGACTCTTCTCGAAAATTGCTTGGTCATGGAAGTTTTGAAACAACTCCATAATTTCTGGTTTTAGAATATGCCAGCAAGACTGAAAGAAGGCCATAGAGAAACCATTCGGACCTGGAGCCTTATCACCATTAAATCCTTGAATCACTCCACTTTATCCTCACTAAATGGCCTATCCAATCGGGCTGCTTCCTCCTCTGACATCCTAGAGAATTCCAAGTCATTCAACACTGGTCTTTTAGTCCCCTGGTCTCTGAATATTACTGCTTATAAAAGTGGGAAATACATTCTGAAATGGAACTAGGACCAAAAGTCAGTTCTCCATTCACCATTAAAGAATTTATGGTGTTGAACCTTTTGTGCAAATTTGCAATCCGATGGAAGAATTTTGTATTTCTATCACCCTCTTTAAGACAGAATTTGAGATTTTTGCCTCCAACAAATTTCCTCCAAAAGAGTTGTCTTTTCCAACTCGCTTGTGAGTTGTTCCTTTTCCAATTTCTCAACATTAGACAGGGGACGAGTTTCCTCCAGAGAGTCCAAATCATTAAGACTCATCCATAACCTGTTATTTTTCTCCTCCGCATGACCAAAATCTTCCTCATTCCATTTTTTCAAAACAACCTTCAAAGTTTACTTTTTTAGCAATTCTATAACCGGGAGATCCTTGAAAATTATAGGAGTCCTACCAAGCATGCACTTTCTCAACAAAACCATCTACCTTCAACCACATATTCTCAAATCTTAACGGCTTTTTTCCCTTCTGAAAATTCCCCCCTTCCAACAGAATTGGAAAATGATTCTAGACCAGTCTAGCCATTCTACGCTGAACAGAGGGGAACTTATCCTCCTAATCAGGCGACAAAAGGAACCTATCAAGCCTAGATCTCGATGCCACAACACGAGAATTAGACCATGTGAAAGCACCCCCTTCCAAAGGAAGATCTAGTAAACCATGATCTGCTATAAAGTCAAAAAACTTTTGCATAGCAGGGGTAAATGATTCTGCACCAAGGCACTCTGACGGGAACCTCACCACATTAAAATCACCTCCCACACACCAAGGCACATTCCACCAAATTCTAATTCCAGCCAACTCATCCCATATACTATGGGTGTGTTTGGATACCGCTTATTTTGCTAAAACTAAAAAATTATTGCTGAAAGTACTGTGGATAAAGGTAAAAGTTAGTTGAAATAGTACAGTAGAACCCATGAATAGTGCCAAAAAGTGCAGTGAGGCTCATGAATAGTAGTAAAAATAAGCTGAATAGTGAAATAATTTTAATTTTTAATCCTAACCCAAACGCACACTATGTATCATCCTTCTTGTGATTAATTCCAATTTTGTTTCCTGCAAGCAAACAATATTTGCCTTCCATGTCTTAATGATATTTCTGACCCGAAGCCGCTTCTTATTATCATTCAGTCCCCTCACATTCCATGAAATAATTCTAAGATTCATTGATGCACCACATGGTCCCTGTCCTTACTAACACTCCTTGTCTTGGTTGATCCATCCATATGATTCCGAGAATTCAACAAATTCTTCAACTCCCGCTTCCCTTTCATACCCACCTTTGACAATTTCTTCTGAGCACTCTCTTTAACCAGTTGCTGTTTTTTCCTAGCCTCTAGAGCTAGAAATAATCCCATAACCTGCTCCTCACGACCATCCAAAGAAGTGCCCACTGATTTCTTAAAAGCTTTGATTTTTCTTGTGACCCAAAGTGACAACTGAGTACTGTCTTATTTTTTACTCATCCTCAACATTCTGCACTGTCCACATTGATTCTGCTGTTGGGCTTGCTGTTTTTTTTTTTTTTTTGATAAGTAAGAATGATATATATATTTATATATATATATATATATATTTGAGAAGAAGTAAGAATGATATGAATACAAAAGGCTGTTCTATGCAATAAAAGCACAGAACAAATCAACAATTACAAGAAAAGGAAAAAAGAGAAAAGAAACAGAAGAAAACCCAGCAGCAGACTAATTACAAAAGAGCAAAGAACTAATAAAAGAAGGGAGAGAATCACTAGTCATAAGTCCCCAAGCCCGAGACCAGTTGAATACAGTTCCACTAAAAGAAGCAAGCATCTGATCTTCGGAACTATCCAAGTCCTTAAAAGTCTGCCGATTTTGCTCCTTCCAAAGACACCATAGTAAGCACAACGAAACTAGATTCCAAATGTTAGACGAGTGCTTTCCCAACTGATTCCTCTAGCCAAAAAGTAGATCTGGAATCGTTCTAGGTATGACCCACGAAATTCCAAGGGATGTAAAAACAAAACTCCACAACTGATGAGCCTTCTCACAATGAAGCAGTAAGCGATCCACCGTCTCCCCACAATGATGACACATAATGCACCAGTCCACAAAATCAAAGCCCCTAAGTCTCAGGTTATCACCCAGAAGGATTCTATTCCAAGCAACAGACCAAACAAAAAAGGAAACATGCTGAGGAGCCTTAAGTCTCCAAATACCTTTCCAAGGAAAGACAATAGAGGGAGAACCTCACAACTTGTTATAAAACGACCGGATGTCAAAATCCCCATTAGGCTTCAACTTCCAAGGGCTCCTCATCCCTTTACCTTTTATTGTTTAGTGTCTAAAGTTTACTATTGTCAAGAGATTATAGCATTTTGGTGTTGTCTATAAGGGGTAATCGACTGTGAGTATATGGAATGGGGAATCATAGTCAATTATGTGTAAATGCAATGGGGAATCAGTTAATCACCACTTATTGCATAGTCCTTTTGCCACTGATTTATGGTCTATGGTCTTGGAATTATTTGGAGTTTGTTGGGTGATGCCAAAGACGGTTGCGGATATATTAAGTTGTTGGTCAGGTCACTTTCACCATCATCGGAACGGACATTTATGGATGGCTGCCCTGCATTGCCTGATGTGGTGTATATGGAGGGAGAGAAACAATAGGAGTTTGGAGAACATAAAGGGGACTATGCTTGACCTTAAATTATTTTTTCTTATAACTTTTTTGGACTGGATGTCACTCATCCTAGTCATTCTTTATGTTTTGTTCTTGACTTATTAGATGCATGTTATTTGAGTGAATGATTGTATAGTCCCCTGTTGTATATTTCCTGTGTATGGGGGCAACTCTGTTTTTGATATCAATAAAGATTGCATCACTTATAATTTTTATATATATATATATATATATATATATATATTGAAGATTGTGAAATATTTTGTATTATCTACAGTTCATGTGTATAAGCCAGAAAAAAAAGTTGTGAATAATTTTTGCCAGTTGCCACAATGGCAGGGAATATGGAGCTCTAAATCATCATAGGGTTCGTCAAAAAGTTCAAAATGCAATATCTTTGAATATTCAGGCTGGCTCTCAGATTGATAGAGGTGAGTAATAGCTGGTCATCATTGTCTTGTCACCTAATATGCTCTTTGATAATTCTTTTGACATCCTGTAATTTGTCTTTTGTTGTATGCTAGCTATGCCGGCCTATAAGGCCATTGGAATTCAAACTGAGAAGGCTGGTGATCCTGGCCAAGTAACCATGGATGTTGATCCAGCTGCTTGTCAAGCTCTCACCGAGAAGTTGCTAGCCATCTGGGGCTCTCCAAGAGACCCAAAGCTAGGAAGAAATCTGATTAATAAGTTGCTTGTGACTTGTCAGACAGATTTCCATGTCCTTTTTGCGTGGATGAGCGTGAGTGTTCCAAAAAGGACAATGGACTCTCTCAAAGATGGAAGTTTGTCTTACGTAGCTTTGACATCACACCTGCACTCTTTTCATACTCCAGAAGCTGCAAAAGTGTCTCATCTCTACTCTGTATTGACAAAGGTACTTTCAATTTATGATTGCATTTGCCTGTAATAAACAGGAGATAGCTGTGGGCTATAAATGTATTGCCTTTTGCTCACAAAGGTAGTGCAAAAAAAAAAGAAGAGAAAGATAAATGCTTAGGTTCGTGACATGGGGGTTAAGACATTTTGCTTTATTTGCATTTTCAGTATAGGCGTTTAGAAGTTAGGTTATGGGGACATCCGGACATGTCAACTTATGGGCTTATTAATTCAAAAAGTTAAACAGAGAGTATAAATGGTAAAAGAGCGTCACAAATAAATATACAAATGTGAGCCACTTAGTATTTATTCCCATTATTATGCCACATTGTGTTGGGGACTTGGGGCTGATGATTCTTCACCAAACTGTCAAGTCATGGTCAGTGGTTTTTATAGGTTTAGGACCTTAGATTTGCTTTTTTGTTTCTCATCCTTGTTACTAATCAGGTTTTGTGGGTTGCTTCCAATAGCTGGGGTCATTTTATTGTGTGCATCCTTGTAATTATTTTTTAATAAAACCGACTTTTATAATGAAGATTTCTTTCAAATATCTCTCTTTTCTATTATGAAACTTCATTTAATACTATCGTTGAAACTATTCATGGGCCTTATGGTAATTGAGTTTATTTCTTACCTTTGACTTTAGTTCAAGATCAACTTTCTCTTATTTTCTTTTTACATACATACTTATTTAAATAGTACCATTGACATGTTTTTCTTCTTTTGAAACTGACTTGCATTAGAAGTATTTGATTTGGTTCGTATTTCTTACATTGAAAAAAAACTTGCTTTATTCTCTCATGACTGATTCTTATTTCAGATAAGTATCGGGATGGTACAGTTGGAGGCTTTGTTTGAGCCATTGCTTGACCTCTGTATTCTCAAAAATGTGAGTTGGTGAACAAATTCCTTTTTTCTTTTCTTTTGGGGCTTTGTACAACAAAGGGAATCTCATAGACGTTTTTCTAATATAAATTTCAAAATTTTAATGAACAATTCAGTGCTTTTATATGGGATTGAATATGTGGAATCATAACTTTTAACCCTAGATGAAGTATCCTTCATCTTTACTTTATAAAAGGAGCTGGATAAACTCTTTAGAGTGGGCTAAAAAGCAGCAGCAGCCTTGACTGTCAGCTCACAGGATGGAAACCTTCTCAATATTGATGGGTGCCAATAAAATTTTTGGTTTTGATTGATAATATTTTCTTGATGTAGTTTATGTTGTGAATGTGGTTTGTTAACATTGTCATTCAGTTTTTTGAAGATTCTTATGGGCTCTCGGAGGACTTGGTTTGATGAAATTGGAATTTCAAAACATGTTGGGGTGTGCTTACTAGACGGGCGAGGGTTTTCTTTTTTTCCTTTTTTTGGGGGGGGGGGGGGGTGTTGGAGGGAGGGGTGAGAAATTATTTTATTCTTTTGCAAAAAAAAAAAGGAAAGAAAATAGAGCAAGATCTTCTTCTATTGTTCAGTTTTTTTCTTCTCTTAGTTTAGTCTCTTGATTGTTTTTCTGTGGTGTTCTGTTTTGTGCTTTTCTGTGTTCATTCTCATGAACAAATTGTATGTTTCTTTTTCCATTTTCATCAATAATAATTCTTATATTACCTATCAAAAAAAGAAAAAAAAAGAAAATAGAGCAAGATCGCATTGTACGGAATTTGAAACTTTTGTTATGTAGTATGGGCAGAGGATTGCGATAGACAGTTAGACATGCCTTCAGAATTTGAAAATAAATTTTTTTATTAACCTAAAATTATTATTATTGACATTGTCATTTTGTGGTGACAATCAATACCATACATAGAACTCCTCATGTATCATTTTTTCATACCCTTCATTTCATCTACAATACATTAGCAACCCCCGTCCTCAGTTTCTTCCCAAAAGAAAAAAAGAAAACATGTATGGGATTCTTAAAAAAATTGCTGGCATTCTTTTAGTAGACATCTTTTGCTACTTGGTTTAAGTTCATTCAACTGCCTCTTTTACCGGCTATAAGATACTTTTGTTGGATTCAGTGGTTTTGGTTGAGAACTACTGAATTGTGCATATTATTGTATACTTAGCATTATAAAATTTATTTCCTTATGTCTGATTATTCTACTTGGTTGCTTTTCTTGGCTTCACTTTACCATTGGTGGATTTTTCATTCTCTTTTATTTTTCTGTCATGTCTCTTAATCATGAATTTGCCCTTTTTGTTTCAGGTTGTCATTGTTCATAGATCTCTATGTATACTGCGTGTTTTTTTGAAGCACCTCTTGAGTTTGGAAAGGAAATCTGAAAGAAGGTATGTTTTAGGCTAGCACCTCTGGCTTACTTGTTATTGTTTTAATTTCAGTTTGGTTCTACAAAAAAGATAACATATAAATATGTATGCTTGATGGTCCATGTGTTGGCTTGATCTGCACACCGTCTGTTGTCCCATGGAGAGAGTTTTTGTTCTTTTACTCTTTTTTTTTTTTAATTAATTTATTTTATAAACATTAAAACAAGATCTAGTGGTGTTGTAATGGTTTGAGAGGGTTTGAATGCTCACTGCTGGTTAAGTATCCTGTTAGTTCCATGAGAAATATAGATATGACACAATATTCCTCAATTCTTGTATCTGCCAATTGCCATACTTTTTTTGTTTACATTTTATGTTGAAATGGTTCCTAAGAAACTCTAGTTAACAATTATCAAAGGGACAAGAGAAAATTTTTCTAGATAGCCTATATATACTGATATAATTAGGAGGACCTGATATTTGCTTACTGTTTTGGAGAAAACATAAGTGTCGGGTTATTAAAATTAACCCTAACACATAACATATTATTGATATATATAGGTATACATTGAGTTTACTCTTTTGCCCCTAGCTTTATACTCACAACACTCCCCCTCAAGCTGGAGAGTATATATCATACAATCCTAGCTTGTTACATAATAAACCCAAACGAGTCTTACATAAAGTTTTGATAAACATATTAGCAATTTGGACTCTTGTAGAAACATATGGAGTAGCAATTATACCATCTTCTACTTTCTCCCGAGTAATATGACAATCAACTTCTATATGCTTGGTTTACTCATGGAACACAGGATTGGAGGCAATGTGAATTGCTACTTGATTATCACAATGCATAGTCATAGGCAACTTCATAACAAATTTTAATTCCTCAAGTAAATGCTTAATCCACATAAGGTCACATGATGTGTGTGCCATGGCTCTATACTTGGCCTCTGCATTAGATCTGGCAACAACGGTTTGTTTCTTACTTTTTCAAGTAATCATGTTTCCTCCCGGAAAAGTGCAATGCTCAATTGTGGATTTTTTATTTGATGGTGATCCTGCCCAATCAGCATCATAAAGGCTTTTACCCGTAGGTGACCATTAGCTTTATACAAAAGATCACGACCTGGATGTGCTTTTAGATACCTCATAATTCGAATAACTGCCTCCCAATGTGGAAGGTGAGGATCTTTCATATACTGGCTCAAAACACTGACTGCAAATGATATATTTGGGCGAGCAATGGTGAGATAGTTTAGTTTACCTACAAGACGATGATATCTCTCAAGATTAGATAACTACTCCCCCTGATCTTCATAGAATTTGGCACTAGGATCCATAGGAAGTGAGCAACATTCAGAGAATCTCGTTGTTTCTTCAAAGTTTAAACATCAGAGGAGATGGGTTGATAAATATTGAGTTCTTCACATATACCCTTAAACTTGTTATAGTATTTTTCCAATGACAAATCACTAAGACGTAAGGTGAAATAATTTTGATGAAGATTATAAATTCGCTTCAAATTTTTGACACCAGAGTAAAGCTCCTTGGCTTGTTCCCAAACAAGTTTAATAGTTGGTATGAAAACCAAACTACAACTGATCTTAGACTTCATGCTATTCCATAGGCAACTCCTAATTTGTGCATCTTCAGCTTTCCAATCAGCATATTTAGAATCTGTAGATGCAGGGGGGGTCACTAATCACATAATCAAACTTCTTTCTACCAAGAAGAAACACTTAAACTGCCTAAGCCCATTGAGCATAATTACTTCCATTAAGACAAATGGAAGTAATTGATGACATATTAGGAGACAAGAAATAATTAGTGGGCTGAACACCACCTTTGGTCTCCATAGCAGCCATCTGATCAACAAACTTAAAATAAATAAGAAACTAGTGGACCCGAAGACATCTAACTACAACTAAACAAATAACAAATTCAACACCGAAAAATTCCAATAATCAGCAAGTCCAAAGGCCATTCACCACAGCCACTCCAACAAATCCAACAAATATCTCCTTGGAAACACAAACAACATCAAACCAACACTGGGTATGGATCAAACCACAAATAAAGTGCCAGCAAAGATTACCCAAACAGAAGATCAAAACATATAAGACCGAAACAAAAGTTGAATCAACATTCCTCTGGTCACCACAGCCACACAAACAATTCCATAGCAATACGAAATATTTAAACTCAGCACTGTAAACCAACCTGAGGCTACCCAACAAAGAACATAGAGAGGCCAGCGAGTAGAAAATAAAGACAGGTACCCAAGGCTGGAATTCCGGTGGCAGCGCAAAGTTGGAGCTGCGGCTGGTGGCGAAAAATTGTGCAAGTGGGTCGCCGGAGGAAGAAGACTAGAACTGGTTGGTGGTTGTTGGCAGCGGAAAGTGGGTGGGTGGGTGGGGGGTGGTTCTGTGGTTAATGGTAGAGAGTGGCTAACCTTGCTCTGATACCATGTTTTGGAGAAAACATATGTATTGGGTTATTAAAATTAACCCTAACACAACGTATTATTGATATATATATATATATATATATATATATATATAGGTATACATTGAGTTTACTCTTTTGCCCCTAGCTTTATACTCCTAACACTTACCAAAGGGAAAAAAAAAAGCAGAACCAAATTCTGGTCAATTTATGTATTAAACAAATGATAGGGCGTATGTTCATATAGTAAATAAAGATTCAGCTTTGATTTATTTTGAGCAAAGATACTTTTTAGATAGTTCTACCGTAGAACATTGTAGTGCAACTTGGATTTGTGCGGCCATTTTAAGTTTTCTTTCTGAATATTCTCACACCATTTATCAAGTCAGTAGTTAAAAGTATTATTATTTATAAGATATTTGTAACGTTATTGTGAATAGAACCAAATACTTATGCAAAATATGCCGTGTAAGTTTTGACCTTACAAACAAATATGGACACGAAATTATGCCTACTAATGGTGTGCTTGGGGATGGTGAATTCTTTGCATGATGCTTGCTGTGTCTTTTGTTAAGGGCTAGGTCATCCCTTTAGCAGTACCATTCACAGATACCATAGTGGTGCTGTTTATGCTATTATCATGGCCTAGCTTATGTTAGGTAATTTGAGGGTATTTGAGTGATTTAAAGAAGAAAAAAAAAAAATAAAGACATTTTAAAAAAAAAATTATATGCGGCTAGGATTATTTTCAAATTAAGGGTTATGATTTAGTGTTACTAGGGTTTTAGGGTTCAATCCTCTTGTAAGTAGAGGTTATGACAACTTTGGTAGATAGTTTGAATTTTTTGGTAGGTTACGCGACTTGACTTTTAATTATCAACAATATTGCCTTTGGATTTTCTAGGTCCTTCAGAGCCTGTTTGGTTTGGTGCTAACTCAATTTTCATATCTCAACACTCAAATCTCATCACTCAAACTCATTACCCAATTCTCATTTCTCTAACTCAAAATTTCTCATAACTCTACTCATTTTGTGTTTGGCTGGAATTTCTCAGTGAGTATTTATATTCAATAAGTCAACTTTATGTGAAGCTGTGGGACCTACGAAAATTAATACTCAGCAAATTTGCACAGAATGGCAACTGTATGTACCCGCGTAGGACACTCTCTCCACTTCAATGTTCTTTCTCAGCTCCAAACTGCCACTATTGACATCCTCTATATTATTCCAACTGATTAACCCAAACTAAAAATTATTCCAACTGATGCTAAAGAAAATAAAGACACAACAAAATGAGAAAGCTTGGATGATGGTTCCAATTATAGAGACAGCCTTATATAGAGGTCTGTACACAACAAAATATATACAAATCAGATAGAAATTAAAATCTATCAAATTTATAAGATTCTGACATATCATTTTGTTGTCTTTATTTACAAATCAAATAGCTATCAAATGATAAGATATATACAAATACAAACTACTGTTACAAAGGGATAAGCCCAGCTTTGTTACGTGCGCTATTAGATGCACCAACAATGTTCTCCAACAATAGAAATTAAAAATTATAACCAAGACGTGATACTGAGAGTTTGAGGACGACCATGGCTTGAGAGTAGCTTGCAGTGGAGAGACCCACGGCCTCACAAGAGAAACAGAGAACAATGGAAGCTGAAAAAATTGATTAGGGAAAGTGAAAGTTAGAGAGAAATGAGGGAAAAAAAAGCTGGTAAGTGAACAGTATTGTAGCCATTGATGGTGACTTTACATGTGCGTGGGACCCACTAGTTGAGCAGAATTACTACATTGCCATTGTATCTCTATTCCCATAATCCGGAAACAACGAAAATGTGTTTCCGGTTTTCATCACTCAAAACTCAATTGAGTTTTGAGTGATGAGAACAAGACTAAAAAATTTTGCCAAACAACATTTCCTTTGTGGGTCCCACTTGTTTTGGTTTTGGGTGATGAAAGCTAAGTTATATAACTCAGTTTTCACCCGATTTAAACACCCTCTCAAGAACTATATGATTTCGCTTATTTTAGCTTTCTAGAAGAGGGTTTCCTTTGTTTACCCTTAATAGCCAATGAGCTCAAGTTCAAATGTAGTTCAAATCACACCTCCTAGTGAGTTGGAGGGTTAGGTCGTAGGTTCAAGATCCAATGTGTGTAATTACTAATAAAAAAACAAAGAAACTTAGGATTCAATGGACATTTGAAGTAAAATCTTTTCTTATAGCGTGAGCTTTGTTCATGAGGTCTTGTTTGGGTTGGAGAACTGAAAGTATTAGGTTTGAGTTGGGTTAAGGTATAGCAATTTTACTGGTCTTGTGTATGTATCAACACACTAAATAAATTAAGCATCTTGATAACCTCTTCTAGTTGCCATTTAATAGAATTTTAATTTTTTTTAAATGATTTTACATGTTTTTTGTTATTGTCTTTGTTTTGGATTGATGCAAAAAGGTAACTTGTGATATTAACACGGAAAAGCTTGACATCCAACATTTTCATGTGTGCACATTTTCTCACAATTTTTTATGGCTCTTTATTGGAACCTGTGTCACTTAATTATTAACCAAAATATCGTAAACTTTTTGGTCAGAAATAATGTAATATCTTGTTATGTGAGTGTCCAGTGGACAAAAGTTCCTTATAATTGCTTGGTCGACTGTGCAGAGTGCCCTTAAAGGTCAAATTGAAAATCTATAGAGTACTTTTGGAAAATACCATGCTTAAGCAAAACCATGAATGGAAAAGTTTAATACGTTAGGGTTCCTCTGAAAAATGGCGTTTTTGGACAAAAATGCTTCATTATGTAAGTCAGATTTACCTTATTGCTCTTAGTTACCCCCCCCCCCCCCTCCCTAAAAAAAAAACAGAAGAAAATATTGGCTCATAGTACTTTGTCTGAGAGTAGCTGAGAAAGAATAGAGGGAATGTAGCAGTGAAATGGGGATATGTTGTAGTTGGGTGATAATGGAGACTGGTGGAACAGTGGCCATGAAGAAGGCATGTTTTGGCTGTTGGGTGATTGCAGTGGTTGATGGAAATTCTGTGGTACCTGTGATAGATTTCTTTTTGCCAGTATTAGAGATAAGGTTCTTGGCGACCCATGACTGGCATTGTAATACTCAATGGTGGCAGCAATGATGATGGCAGAGTTGTGGTTGGTGGTGCTTATGATGTCAGTAGCTTCTGGCTATGATGATGAACCTGCTTGGTGTTTCTATTTTCAGTCCTTTTTATTTTATTAAATTCTTTGGCAGGAGAACCTTTGGTTGAGTTCTTTTATTCTTTCCTCATTGGGTTGGAGGGAAATTGAAAAAAAGGG
Organism: Quercus tomentella; assembly: GCA_028535165.1. NCBI lineage: Eukaryota > Viridiplantae > Streptophyta > Magnoliopsida > Fagales > Fagaceae > Quercus > Quercus tomentella. The sequence goes on along the minus strand of JAPQVY010000034.1, from coordinate 372,882 downwards.
GGTTTTGGGGGGGGTGGGGGGGGGGGTGTTGTTTGCTTTGTAATGAAGTCTTTTTTTCTTCTTTTGGGTTATGTTTGCGTGCTTATGAACTTTGATTTGATCTTTCCAGTGAATCTACTCAGGGACAATGTCACAGTTGGAGGACTTCTCTGTGGGAGCAACATTGTGGATTTTAATGGACTTGATAGAGTCCTTTCCTGTGCGAGCAGAAATGAAAAAAGTTATGCAGGCTATACACCACTTGGGATCAGATTACCTAATGCAGAAATTCCATGCATGGAGGGACCCTGCAATCGTGATATTGCCATTTCAGTTTCTTGTGTGGACTGGGTTTCTCTATTTGAAGCGATGCATCAAATTATAGTGAGGAACACTGAAGAATGTGTGAGATTAGAGGCAGTCTCAGTTATGATTGTGATTCTAATGAGAAGTAATGCTTATATGGAGAGGGAAAAGTATGTTTTGAGCATTCTGTTGACTCTTCTACCATTATACGTGACTTTCTTTCATCTCCTGACTAAAATTTTTCTTGAGACAGGTTTGGCAAGGCAACTGTGTTTGAAAGTCTTTCACAATTGCTTAGAAAGGAAGCTGGCTTGCGGGTGCAAAGGCATGCCGTGCATCTTCTATACCTATTGCTAAACTGTAAGTTCACATGTTTTGCCTTTTCCATTTCTTTCTTTCTTTTTTTTTTTGAAACAAAAAAAGAAGGGGATCATATGAACTTGCAGTTTCTGCTTATTTTTATTAATATATCCTGAATTTATTAGAAAAACCTGCTCTTCTTTGTCTATTTCCTACTCATGAGTATGAAATTCTCATTGAAGCTTCAAGACTTTGCAAACTAGATTGACTTTAGTTTAGCATAGGCATGTTGTAATATATTTTAGAATGTTCTATCTTCACTTCTATGATACTCCTATTTAATCTTATACTTGGAATTAACGATGTGGTTGAGTGGTTCCCTTTATTGCTGAGATAGAACTAGAGAGACTTGGCTTGATTGTAGTTTGACTAGACTGGACATAGTATCTCATCAGAATTGAACTTAATAGCTACTACTTGTCTCATCTCAGCTTGTTTGCACCCCTAGTTCTATAGTTTGATATTCCGTGTATTTGAACCTATTTTACCTTACCTTACCTTACAGCTTTTGGTTCTTTGTTTAATTAAAGGTCCAAAACTAGTGGTGATGTTCTGCTCTGGTAGTAATGAGGGAGGGACTGCTGCTGTTCCTGTTGATGATGACGCCAGACCTCAGAAATTCATTAAGGTTCTTCAAGGCTTGGCAGATTGTGTAGCTTGCTCTGGAAATGGTATACAGGTAAGCATGATATATATCCTCTGCTTGTGGATATTTGATATTGTTCCTGGAGGGAACTTCTATAAGACTCACCATATCATTGTGTAGTAAAAGTAATTGCATTGACAAGGTACTTTCACTTTTGAGAGGAGTAGGTGACAAGAAGTGGGACAGTATTTATTTGATTTGTTATGTAGGGGAAAAGTAAGAGGGGTAGGGGAGGGCACTGTGGAATGGAGGTAACCTATATGGAAAAATTGAGGTATACTTGTAACAAGAAGCTCAAAGTGCAGTGTATAGGGAGTAAACAGGGAATTTAGAATTTCCTTTAGGAGAGTTAATATCTACATGTACCACGTAAGGTTTTTTCTTGTTGACTGTGCATCAAAACATTACAATTGATAACTTCACCAAGAGGAATACTATCACTGCACAACAAGAAAAAGGGCCAATGAAGATTTTAGTCTGAGTGGTGGTAAATGTGCAAAACATTTGAAAAATCATTGTATCACGTTACTTCACTGTTTTCTTGAAAGAGAGTGTGTTAGGGGACTCTGTTTACCTCTTTGTAATGATGGTGCTTCTAAAATATTTTCCAAAAATTCTCTCTCTCTCTCTCTCTCTCTCTCTGTCTCTCATTTTCTTAATTTTTTATTATTATTATTATTATTATTATTATTATTATTAAATTGGTACAGGAGTACCAAACAAAAGAGGGATGGGCTACTCTGCTCTACTCTGCTTTAATTAATGTCTTCCTTTCCTTTTTGGGGTGTTCTAGAACGAGTGTTCACTTTCAAAATGTCAAAACATGAAATCTTTATCTTCCCATATTACTGTCACTTATTTAAAAACCAATCAAGACACTCATTAAACGATTTGCCATCTTTGGTAGTATAACAATTTTTTCTTCCATTAAACATCATTCCATTTCAAACCTACAAACTTAAATTAAGATGGAGAGAGTAATTAGTTTTGTGTGATTTCTTTTAGAATTAATGTTTTTGAAAGCACGCATAAAGCTAAAGGTCTAAGCATTTCGCTTGGCTAAAGTGAAGCTTGTTAAATGAAGTGCGCATTGGGTGCGCTTTTTTATTTATTTATTTATTTTTATGCTTTTTGAAGAAGTACAAAACGCACCTGGGCATGTTTTTTTATTCTTTGCCAACAAATATACGAATCGTTACTTCTCAAAAAAAAAAAAAAAAAAAATACGAATCGTTACAATTAATCAAGATCTTGAAGGAAATGACATGGGCCATTGATTTATTATATAAACATTATTCTTAAGGTGTTTATATCACACAAACAATTTTTGTTACATATCAAAGGAAATGAAAAAGGATAATTTACCATTCTTGTGCCTTTTGGTTGTTGCTTTGGATACGTTTTGATTGAACCCTATACTTCATTAGAGGTGTGTTACGTGTGTATACACTATATTTGAAAAAATAGAGTTTTATTTCAATCAGGCATATGCTGGTTCTTTATGCCTAGGCTCAAGGGCCTGCACTTAAGTGTAGACTGTAGAATGCTTACTTATGGATTCAATTTAAAATAAATACTGAAATGATATTATTGTACAATTGAGTCACCTGAAATGATAATCTTCGATTTTAAACAATTGTACATTCAGGAGTTGACACTTCGAAGAAATGCCATAACTGTGCTAGCTTTCTTAGCCTCATCTGGAAAACCTGGCTTTGAAATTTTTGTTCGTTCCAAGCTTTACAGAGAGGCAAACTTTCTTATGTTGATTTTGCAAGTACTTGTGTCAGAGATTGACATAGAAGAAACAGCAGTTTGTGTTGAGTCACCAGAGATTTTCAAAGAGAGGTAAGTTTTCCCTTGTCAATGGCAATTTCCAAACATGTGTTGAGTCACATGTTGCTTCTAAGATGTAGATTTTGCTTTACTTATAATATGCTTTTGTTGCATACAAGGTGTGTCAATGTGAATCTTATGGAACATTTTTTGAAGATAAGGTGAATGCAGGTTTATGGGGATATGACTTTCTAAGGCCCCCTCTCTCCTTTATCTTTCTTTTTTGGGTAATTACAAGCACACCTAGTGGGTTCAAGACCTTAATCTCCCTTGTTCTTATGAGGGGAGGAGATGTCTTTTGAGCTAAAGTTCATTGGCTCAAGTTTTATAATTTAACATTGAAATGCAATTTTGTATTTACAAAATAATATTGGTTATTATGGGTATGACTCTACATGTCAATTAGTTTATTTTGAATTGAAAAACTTTAACGTGACTTGGTCCATGGCTGGTCAACTTACATTGTTAAAAACTTCTAAATTTTTACAATACAACATTTAGATTACCAAGTGATACCATCTTATTCACTATAATATGGGAGTTTTTCTGGACTTCAGATATTGTCAAGCACTGCTGAATAATAATAATAATAATAATTTTGTGCTACCCATCAACTTACTTTATCTCTCCTTTTTGCTGTGAACATAATGACACTAAGCACAGACACAGATGGAGTTGCATTGTTAATATTTGCCTTTCTTCTTTTTCCTGTGTTTAATTTATTTGTTGATCTTACCTTGAGGTTCTTTTATGTAGGACATTGCTCATACGAGAGGCGCTTATATTACTTAACAGACTTGTGTCCAACCCTGCATATTCTGTTACTGTCTTGTGGGTGTTGACAAATAGCAGAGATATGGCGAGCCTGACCATTGACATTGCCACTAGGTTGTCTTGGGAATATCAAAGACATGGGCATTCTGACTGCATAACTAGACAGATGAGGGAATCTGAAATTGTGAACTTAGCTAGAGTATTCAGGAAAAGGGTGTTCACGTACTTAGGACATAACATATCCTAAAAGATTTCAAAAGCTTATTTAGATTGTCCATATCAGCGGTAGTGATGTAAGAATAGCCGCCAGAAGTCTCCAAAGATGAAGGTAGCCATAAACTCATTTTACCCATATTTTCTTTTATCTTGAAAATTTTGAGTAGCCCCCTTAGCTTTACCTAAAGGCTTAAGCCAGAAAATTTTGGATGCCCTTGACAGTGTATCATGAAGATGATGTGATAAACAGATCCCAAGTTTTGACAATGCAAAGAAGTTTTCCTCTGCCTTAGCTTTTAATGGTCGTCTGTACCCATTATTCTCCCTCGTGTAACAAATCTACTGTACAACTTTGACATATAAAATATCACAATGCCAGAAGTATGGTTGAGTTGATTGGCTTTGGAAGTGTGGGTGTTTTGCAAAAATTATTTATTTATTTATTTTTATACATCTGTTTGGTATGAAGTACTTTCTTAAAGAAATTAGCTAGTTAACCTCTACCTGCATTCAAGCAATGAAGAATGTCTTGCACTCTCTTTGGAATAAGAATAATGTCTATGGAGAGAATATAAACAAGCTAGTAATAATAGAAGAAAATGTAGTCTAGTGGATAAAATTGTAACGAAGAAACCCGCATACAGAATGCAGAAAGAATATTTGGGATGGGATTGTGAACTGTGAAGTAGATCTACTGGGGTTTGGGATGAGATGGGAGCAAATGATACGATGTGTCATAACTTCTGCAAATTTCACCGTTCCACTGTGAGAACGATCATGTAAAGTTGGGAAATGACATCTAGGTTGATCCACTCGTGAAGAATATTTTGTGTTTTAGGGATGACAATCATCTTTTTCTTTTGGCACTCGTTTCTTGTTCACCTACAAATTTTTTTCTGTTGCTGTCCTCTTTCTATTCATGTTCTGGACTGGCTTTGAGTTTCAAATGAAATTCCCATTCTCATATAGAAGTGGCATCTTATGTAGCATTAGGGGTTGTAAAATCTCCCAAATTGCTAGTTTATAGCATCAAACGATAAAAAGTGGGCATTATCCTGGATGGTAGTTCTAAAAATTTTTACAATCAAGTTACAGTAAGAGCATTAGCATCCAAGATTGCAAAAAAAAAAAATTATTTTAACATCTAAAAAGCTATTTTATCTATTATATTATCTCACTTTACAATACATTCAACATCCCAGAATTTAGTTATTACCAAAAAAAAAAAAAAAAAAAATACTCAGATTTTATTTTTACATACAACACATTAAAATAATATAACTTACACAGTAAAATAAAATAAAAATATATATTCACTTCTATCTTTTCCTCTTCATCTCTCTTACAACCATCCACAACCACAGCCATGGATTCAAACCCAAACAAAACCCAAACGACCATAAATTCTCTCTTCCACACCAGCCACCACCACAGCCATGGATTCAAACCCAAACAAAACTCAAACCACCATAAATTCTCTCTTCCACACCACCACCATAGTTACTACCACAACAAACACCAGAGCCAAAACCCATAATCGAGTTTGACCACACCACCATTGTGCCTCTGTCACCAGACCACGCCACAACCTAGCAATAACCCACACCATAAAATTTATAACCCACCAGACTCATGCCCTCGCAACCACCTACCCAAGCCACCAAACCCACGCTGCTACAACCAATTGTCAACGCCACTAGACCCCGTTGCAACCACTTGCCCACGCTATCAGACCCATGTCGCCACAACCACTTGAGCCACACAACCACCATATGGTCTAAGAGATAAAACTGAGGGGGGCAATGGAGAGGGAGTAAAACACAGAGAAGGATGAGAGACAGAGAGAGAGGGAAGAGAGAGAGAGAAGAGAGAGAGAGAATTAGAAACCTGAAAAGAGAGAGAGAGAGAGACTATTAAAATAAGTTTACAACCATGCTATAGTAAACTCTATAAATAAGAGTTTACTGCAGCTGAGTTGTAAAAATATTTTAGGAATAGCCCTCCAGATAATGCTCAGTTTTTGTGGTTTGATGGTATAAGATAGGATTTTAGGAGTTTTACAACTCCGGATACTAATGCTTTAAGGTTCTACTTTTACAACCTTACCATAGCAAGTTGTATAATTTTAAATTAATTTCTTTTGTCTCTTGCTTTTATTCTTTCTCCTTAATTCACTCTCTCTCTATCTCCCCACTCTCCCTCTCAACCTTCACTTCTCTGATTCTCTCTTTGTCTCTCTCTCATGCCTCACAATTTGGTGGTTGGCATAGTGGTGGCATTTGGTGGGGTGCAGCTGTGATGGGGGGTGGGGTTGGTGGTGGTTGCTGAGTTGGGAGTTTGGTTGCAGGGTGGTGGTTGCTTGTAGGAGAGAGAGAGAGAGAAATAGTAAAAAGAAAAAAAGAATAAAGAAATAGTAAATAAAAAATACCTCTTTCCTCAAAAAAATAAATAAATTAATTAAATAAAGTGGGAAAAAAATAGAGTTTTGGGTATTAAATGTACCATAAAGTGTGATGGTATAATCAATAAAATAGCTTTTCAGATGATAAAATAACAATTTTTGTTACAATCTTGGATGCTAATGCTTTAGATGCATATAGTAGCATCACTCTTACCCACACACGGAGAAAGATGTTGGATGTATTTGATAGGTACAGCGTAAAAGTGTTGCCCTTACCGCGTTACCCGCCCCTCTCAACAACCAAAACAAATTTGGAATCTCAGTCGCCAAAGTCTGTTCTACTGCTTGAACAAAAGCCACCATCTGATTGCCAAAAAAAGTAACGTATATTTATGGGAGCATATCATCTGCAATCCCTACAATTTTTACTTACTTGGTTGTCATCAAAACTAAACACATCAATTAAAAATCCACACGTCCTAACTGTTCACACCCAGACTAGGTGTTTCTTCTTGCTGTTGAATACAAAAATTTCACATTCATAGCTCTTCCTCAACACCCAATTCAAGCCAATCAATTTGTATTTATATCTGCCAATTTTTAAGTTTATAAGCAGATTTCTTTTGACCAGAATATGCTAGTCTGATATAATTTGAAAAAACAAATACAGAGATCGATTGATCTGTCAGTGTCACACAACAAAAAGTTGAATTAGCAACACTTATTAATACATTCTCAGGTCACTGGGACACATTACAATTATTCAAGAAGGAAAACAACGAGCAGAAGCTCGTTCATGATAATTAGGCCAAGTCTACAGAGTAATATCAATATGTAATACAACAAAATAAAATGCCCAAAGCACAGCAAGCAGAAATAATGACTATTTCCAATAAGGAGGAAGTTCAAATTTTCTTGTGGGTGCTGAGGTTGAACCACCCTCTCCCTCTATTGATGTGTATAATGAGAAGACATCCCAACCGCCATCGTTCCAATAGGTAGAGTTAATTTCGGGAACATGTTTAACCTTCCAATAATCCCCACCATCGCCATCGCCATCGCCATCGATGTCTGGACGTAATGTCATGATTAACTCATTAGGCATGTCGTAAAACTCCAGCGATTTCAGCTTGCTTAGGTGTTCGATACCTGATGGCAGGCTGTGCAACAATTTGCAGCGCTGGAGGATTAACTTTTCAAGGGAAGACATTGCTCCCTCCTCAACTATTACCATCTTCAGTCCATCCATTTTATCAAGGCTTAAAACCTTAAGCCTCTGAAATCCACCAGCATTAAAATGCAACGTCTCTCCCTCATAAACCTGTAGAAATTCAAGATGTACCAGATTGGGCAAATCTTGAAGAAATTCAAGTGGATCATCCCTTAACTGACTCCACTTTAAGGATATCTTGGCCAGACAATGAAGAGAAGACATCCAGTGCGGTAACTTCTCCAAACGTCCTGACAAGAATAGCCGCTGAAGAAATGGTGGAGGGCAAGATAGGCTTTCAAGATCGAGGACCTCGTCCTCTTCTATCGAAGTTATAGACAAAGCACGGAGCCTTTTTAGCATTTCAATGGAAGTGCACAGAGCAATCCCATGTTCTCTTCTGAACCTTACAATGCCTAGCCTCCGCAGTTGATCCAGCTTTCCAATTTCTCTCAGTATATCATTGGCATTGCTGCCATGATCAGCATCTATATGGCAGAGCTTTTGCAAGGAATGGAGACATCCTATTTGTGCCATGGCCTTGAAGCCATTTCTGGAATTTATTTGTGCATAAGATTGTATTTCATACCGATACACCAGTAGGTGGCGAAGTTTCTGAAGCTTCAAGATCTCAACAGGCAATGCAGTGATGCGTGTGTGTTTAAGATCCAATGTCTCTAGGTACCGAAGATTCCCAATTGCAGGTGGAATTATTTTTATCATTGTGCTCCTCAAGCTTAGATATTTCAAAAGGAACAACTTGATGATATCATTTGGAAATACCTCTAGAGGTGCACCTTGCAAATCTAAGACATTAAGAAGCTTAAAATGATCAAGGGGAAATGAAAGGTACTTTGAAGACTTAGAAAGTGAATCTACCCTCCAAAACATGAGCAAAGAACGAAGATGAGAGATGCTCTGGCTTTGTAGTACATCTGGCATGGTTTTATGTATTGACAAACGACGAACTTTTTCAGGCCACTCTGTGTTTTGTATTTGTCCCCGAGCTATTGTTACAAAGTTTTGTTCTCTTACCTTGGAACTGATTATTTCACGTAGCAGGTCATGGACGCGGCATGTTTTGATCCTCCCTTCACTAGTTGTTCCAGCCACTTGGATCAGGCTTCTGTTCAAGAGCTCGTAGAGGTAGCCTTGGGCAACTTCTTCCAAAGTCATGTTATCTTTTTTTCTCACAAATCCTTCCGCTATCCATAATCGTATCAGCCTCATTTGGTCAATGACATGATTTCTAGGAAAGATGCTAAAATACAGAAAACAGGACTTGAGATAGTAAGGTAAATCTTTATAACTGAGTGATAATATCTTTTCCATACTATTGAGTCTAGCATTTTCCTTAAGTTCATCACCAAGACTACGTTGAATCATATCCCATTCATCTACGCTGCCCTTGGTTGCCATAACGCCACTAATTGCCACAATTGCAAGTGGCAATCCTTCACATCTTTGGAGGATTCTTTCTGTGGGATTCTTGAAATGAGGGGGGCAAGAGTTTTCTCCAAAAGTCTTCCTGCAAAATAAAGTCCGAGACTCTTCAAGAGGTAAAGGGTTCAAAGAATAGACGTTACCATGGAACTCCTTGCAAGAGGCAGAGGCTACGTCATAATTGCGTGTTGTTAGCATTACTCGGCTGCTATTGCTGCTTGGCAATGCATATTTGACTGCATCCCACTCATCTATATGCCACAAGTCATCTAGCACAATCAGGTACCTCTTAGTCGTATGTTGCAAAAAGCTGTTGATTTCTGTTTTTAGCTGATCGTTGGTCATGCTGTCCAGTTCTTGAGGAACTGGTTTCCTCTTCACCCGGTAGAGTTGCTGAAGCATGTGTTTTAGTAGCTCTTCCATCTTAAAAGATTGAGAAACAGTTATCCAAGCACGGTATTTGAATTGTAGCTTCACTTGTGCATCATCATAGACTTTCTTTACCAAGGTGGTCTTGCCCAGCCCCCCCATTCCAACCACGGAAACCACTTCTCGTCCAGTATCATCCTGGATTAGCCAGCTGACCAGCTGTTTTTTGGGATTTTCGATGCCCACTAGATCAGCTTCTTCTATCAGAAGGGCATTCTGTCGATGGTCATCCCATGTCTTAGCAGAAATCTTGGCATCGAAAGTTTTGCTCTGGAATATCTCGTGTCCAGCTGAGATACTTTGGATTCTGGAATTGATGCGTTGTATTTCTGCAGCCATCTGATGGCGAGCTATAATATTCTTTATTGTGGAAAGTTTTCTTGTAAGAAAAGCATGGGATTCATGGTCAGGATGATGCGTGAGAAGCCTGAATTCATCAAGAGCATCTTCAATATCATAAGCCACATCTCTTAGTTGCTTAATCCACACGTCAAGTCCAGGACTCCCGTCTTCCGTTTTATCTGCAGCTATTAGTAAGGCGTTGATGTGCTCCAGTTTGTCTTTGATCCCCACAGCTTCTTCCTTCACCCCCCTCAAATGTTGCACCTCTTCTTCAATTAAGGTGGTCAACTTGTCCATTACAAAATTTACCACAATTTCAGCCATTGTGTGTGTTACTCCAAAGAAACAAGGATTACTTTTTTCTTTGGTTGAAAACAAGGCTGAATGGAAATGATCTTTCTGTGAGTTTTGAGTACCTGTTCTTACTCCAAAAATCAAGACTGGCTTTTTCTTTCTCAAACAAGGCTAATTGGATATGAAATTTCTATCTGATTTTTTTTCGTTTGGTGGAAAATAAGGCTAATTGGAGATGAGGTTTCTTTCTGAATGTTGAGCTGCAGTTCTTATATATTACAACTATTCAATCATAAAGTTGCGTCTTTGGTTTTACTTCTATACTATGTGCCAAGAGGCCAACTGGATCAGATTGTAACAGGAGAAACGGTCAGGTTGCCCAAATAGATTTTTTCTCCTATATTTTTTTCCCCTATAGATAAACTGGTCAATGTTTATTTAACTTGAGCTCCAGGCTACTTGAAAAAACTCATAAAGAATATTATGTTATCTTGGTGTACATAGGTTTTAATGAAATTACCTGACAACTTGGTGAATTGCCATGCACCTTCTTTCCAACTACTTGCAAACAAGTCAACTTTGGCAAATCTCTTCTAGTATTGATTTTGATTTATAACGTCTTGAGACCATCCTAGTAGCCAAATTAAAGGCAGAAAGTACAAGGGCTAAGCGCACAAATTTATCATTTGGCAATAAATTTTATCATTATGTGAGGAGAGTCTCCAATGATCATCCAATCATATCATTATCAACCTGCTTGCCAAGAACTGTAGCCGTATGATAAATCATGACTTTATCAACTCTTCTCAATCACTAACAAATTCATTACTTGTATTTTGAAACTTCATAGTGCCTTCATATTCAAGAATGATTTGGAGCTCTCATGTTGCACGCGCAAAGACAAACTGTAGTGGAATATCCCATGGCACCAACTAGAAAAACTTCAACACGTTATTGTATATATCACTCTGACTTTGTGTACATGGAATTAGTAAACAAGACCATTAGTTGTGTACTTGCGTATCCTCTCACATCTAATGGTTCAAAATTTCTAATGCTGGTGAAGGAAAAATTAATCAAGGAAAAAACATATCATGTGAAGGTGTTAGGAAAATACTTTAAAATAATAATAATAATAATAATAATAATAATAATAATAATAATAAGAAAGGAAAAAAAAAGGCATTTCTATATTTAATGCTCAAGAGGGTGGGTTTAAATTTGCTCAAATGAAAAGTTTCTTGTGTCAAATAAGAAATTTGAGTTCAAACCTCTTATTCAATTAATAAGATAAAAGCCAAAGGCCTTGTAGCTGAATTGACACCTCTCCATGCACAAAGTGATTGGGGGTCTAGGGGGAAAGGGTTCGAGCTACGGGATTAGCAGTATGTTGTAATTATTTCTCAAAAAAAAAAATTAATAGGATAAAAGAAAAGAAAAAAGTATTTAATGATCTAACTGAAGACTTTAGGGGGGTGAGAGAGAGAGGGGCGACTGACCCCCCTAACTATGCCAAAAAGTTCAATGAGTATCTCTAGATTAGAGATTTTTGCCCCTATCAAGATTAGAAACAAAAAAAAGTACCTCCTATAGTCTTATTCTAACTTTACATGGTACAAATAAAAACAAAAAGGGTCATGTTAATGGGTGCCCTTAGGGCAATGGTTAACAATCAATTTTAAGAAAGTTTCGACACCACTTTTATGGGAAATGAAAAAAGCTGTCAAAATATTAATTGTTTTTTTTTTTCCTCATAAAAACTTTCTTTAAATGGGTTATTAGCCTCTGTTAGCATTTCTCAAACAAAAAACAATAGCCTCTCGCATCCAATTAAATGCCATAAAACTTTCATTCTTTTTAAGCTTTTAGCTAAACTGACAAACTCCAAAGTGTGGTTGGCTTCAATTTTAGTTTTTAGCTATTCAATTGTGAAGTTGCGTCTTTAGATCTATACAACATGCCAAAAGGCCAAATGGGTCAGATTGCAACAGGAGAAACGGTCAAGTTGCCAAAAAATATATATTTTCTCCTATATTTTTTTCACCTATATATTAACTGGTCAATGAAATCTTTACTTGTGCTCCAGGCTCCAGCTATTTGAAAAACTAATAAAGAACATTCTTTTGTCTTGGTGTACATAGATTTAGTCATTACCTTGCAACTTGCTTGGTAAATTGGCATGCACCTTCTTTCCAACCACTTGCAAACTAGTCATAATTTTGATTTATGAAGTTTTGAGACCAAGTACAAGTAGCCAAACCAATGGCAGAAAGTACAAGGGCTAAGCTCACAAATTCTCCCCACACTTATAATTTGGCAATAAATTCTATCATTTTTATGTTTGGAAAGTCTCTAATCATATCATTATCAAGTATCAACCTCAATTATCATTTAAAAAATAAATATAAATAAAAAGTATCAACCTCAACCTCAACCTCAAATGGACATCCCTATCTATTTGAATTCAACCTGCTTGTCAGGAATTGTCGCCGTACGATAAAATCATGACTTTATCAAGTCTTCTCAATCACTAAGAATTTTATTACACGTTAAATTATTGACCCACGTAATTTAACTTTTAAGTCCCCCATTTTTTTTCCCTAAATATATTTTGAAACTTCATAGTTCCTTCATTATATATTTTGAAACTTCATAGTTCCTTCATTTTCAAGAAGGATTTGGATTTCTCATGTTTCACACCGCAAAAACAAACTATAGTGGAACATATCACGAAACCATTAGTCATGTGCCTGCGTATCCTCAACATCTAATGGTTCAAAATTTCAAATGTCTGGTTGAGGAAAAATTAAGCAAGAAAAAACATATCCTCCGAAGGTGTGTGTGGGAGCCTTTTTTCTTAGCTCACAGGCCCAAGGATCCTGGGCCAAATACTTATGGTTTGGTGGACTGGGCTTGGTTCATCGCAGCTGAATGGGCTGTTTACAAACCAAGTGGTGCACAAGGCAGGGATCCTACAACAAGTATACACTAGCAAGCAAGAATATATGTATTGAACAGCAAGAAAAATAGCAAAAGGAAAACAATGTAATAAGGAAAAAGCGCATAATGACTGTTAGGGATCCTCAAGTCAATATGAAATATTTGATTATTTTCTTAATTATGGATTACAATGTGCTCACTAAGACGTGTTACAAGGTCCAAATAAACTCAAAAATCACAGACTTTAGATGGCTATTCTAGCCTCCAAGACTTGCAAAGTTTGAATATCTTTGAATCCGAATATGTTCTACAGTGGCTGTGTTGGGATACCGGAGAGTATTTCTCTTTCTTTTACTAATTTCTCTAAGTTTTGATAGAGTTTTCTTAATGATTCTGTTATGGTTCACTCCTGACCAATTGCCCCCTTCAATGCTGGCTGCCTTCCCCTTTTATAATGTCATGGTAAGGTTTTGGGGTACCATTAGCTTCTCTCTTTTGCTCTCCTAGGCACTAGAGCTCGTGCTGTGTCAGTTACTCAGAGGGCTGGTCCTTTCCTTATTCCTCATAATTTTCTCCTTTTAGTGTTGTCTCCCTGAAAGTCCCTTGCTGGCTTTCCATTCCGAGGTGCCCTTAGGTAGCTGACCTCAGCTTTTGGCTCTTTACCTTTTCAGCTTTTGGCTATCCCTTTTCTTGTTATTTTTCCCAAGTGGTCGGAATCCTTTCCTGCTGGATTGAAGATTCTTCCAACCACTTCCCCTTATAGCTCTTCATTCTAGCTTCCCTGAAGTACCACTCCCTTTGTTTATGAATGGTTACCTCATGCCTTCTGACTCTTTACTGTATCACTGGGTGCTTGAGAAGGACATGTCTGTCCTTCGTTCCTTGTGCTTTTTTGGTACTTTTTTTGAGTTGTCTCAATCCTACCTCAGCTCCAGGGATCCTAAGCCTTTGGCAGCCCCTGGGGATCCCGGCCTAGCTCTTTCTGCTGGACTTTCCTCAATCCCCTGATCCTGGTAGGCTAAGCTTTTCCTTCTGTGGATTTTTGGGTTTCAAAACTTTTGAGCTTACCATCCTTTTTCTTTGTGGTGAATTCATCCCTTTTATGATTACTTGTCATGGGGTTGGCCCATTGTGTTATTTCTTTGGGCCTTGATGTCATGATTTTTTTTTACCTCAACAAGGTGCTAGGAAAATACTTTGACAAAAAAAAATCTTTCTCTTTTCTTGTAGAGTTTAATTCAAGACGGATTGGGTGAAAAAACTCTTTCTTTTACACCCTTCAATCCTCGTATATCACGCAATTTATTGTAACTTAAAAAATACTACTTGTTACATGATTAGGTCTCTTTAATACTCTATTATCTTTTTGTTGCCCCCTAATTTTCAAAACAAAATATGAATTCATGGACAAAGCCCAATACCCAATGAATTTGGGCCTTAAGAGTAGGGAATGCAAGCCCGATGTATATGGTAGCATGTTAATATAGTAAATGTGCAATAAGGAGAGGGCAAATTGGTAATTGCAATTGCACATCCCAAATGGGCAATTGATTTAGAACAAATGGACACATAGGGACCAAGTGTTTCGCCTATCAAAATTTACTAGTTCCAGCCCCTGAAGGATTTAGAGGAAATTGAAGAACATCCAAGACCGTGGGGCATTCCAACAAAGAGATAAGGAAAACTAAAAGTCTGGTAGAATAGAGGGAGAACTCTCAAGGGAGTATTCATAGATTTTAGATTTTGCAGTAAAGAGTTCAATGGATAAAGTAAGGTAAGATAATGGATTGACTCATTTGCATCCCAGATGTGTAAAGGAGCCATGACTTGTCCTTTTTGAGGTTCAGGGAGCTATGGTTTGGCGGATGGGAAGGAAGGTTCTAGTTGGAGGTGTTCTACCACAGCCTTTAGAGCACCCACAGCAGATGTGGGATATGTGCCAAATGCTAAATATTTGGCACATATCCCACACCAAACTCAATTTGAGCCCATTTAGCAGATGTGGGATATGGTATATTTTTTGCAACATTAAACAGAACCGTGACAAATTTGCCACGGTACGGAAGATGTGTGGTATATTATTTATTGTTTGTTTATTTCTCTTTCTCTCTCATCTCTCTGTCGGTCTCACCTCTCTCTCACCCAATCCTCTCCTCTCTCTCTCACCCCAATCCTCACTGCTCTTTCACACCCACGCCGACGCCGACGCCCACGATCACTTCCACGCTGACGCCAACGCCGACGTTGATCTCTCTCTAACAATGGTTTTTCTTTTTCTTTTTTTTTTCTTTTTTTTTTTTGGCTGTGGTGTGATGGGTTCGGTTTCGATGGAGGTGGGTGGGTTCGGATGGGCTAGGCTATGGGTCGACGATGACGATGACGGCGATGAAGATAGTGGGTTTGGAGTTTGGGTTATGAAGGTTTTGGGTTTAGAAGTGGGTGTGAAGGTGGTGGGTTTGTCGGGGTTTGTGGTTGAGGTGGTGGTGGTGGTGGTGGGGCTTCCGATTTGGTGTTGGTGGGCTATGGGTTGTGGGTCAAGGTTTTGGGTCAGCGGCATTGTGGGTCGAGGTTGGTTGCGGCAGCGCTATGGGTTTTGGTCTGGTGGTTACTTGAGTTTGTTTGTTGATGGGTTGGTTGGGGTCTGATGGGTTGGGTGGTTACTTGAGTTTGTTTGTTTGATGGGTTTGGGTTTAGAAGTGGGTGTGGGTGAGGGTGTGGAGGCGGTGGGTTTGTCGGGGTTTGTTTGTTGCGGCAGCGCTGGATTTGTTTGGGTTGGGATTTGGCTGGGGTTTGCTTTGAGTTGTGTTTTTGGTTGTGGAAGATGTGGTGGTTGTGTGGTTGTGGCTGTTGGTTGTTGGCAGAGGGCTGTTGATTGTGTTGATGAGTAGTAAATATTATTTTAATGTGTAATAAATATTATTTTAATGTATAGAATTGAATTATAAAACATCTGATAAATAGGATGTTGTAAAATGATGTGATAAAATAATAAAGTAGGCATTTGGTGTGGTAAAATGGCATAATTTTTGGAACATTTGCTACGGATGCTCTTAGGAGATACTTTTGTTGGGGAATGTGTCAATCTTGAAGGGGGTGAAACAGTCTATTGCAACAGCAAAGATGCTTAAAATTCCAGTTTGCGCCTATGATCTAGATCCTAGAATTTGGTCAATACTCCTTTAGAGTAGAAAAGCCGATGAAGCAGGTGATAAATTTGTAACATAATTTCTCTCAATTTCAACCGGCAATGCCATGCCCAAAAGATTAAGAGGTATATTTTTTATTAATTTTCTACAGAAAATTAGTCTACTCATAAATTTTTTGTCATTAGTAAGTGGATTAGGTTGTTTAATAAACTTCATTGGTATTGTAATATCTCCACTTATAAAGCACCAGAAAAAAGGGTATTAACAATATTTTTACTCGGTACAAATAATTTTTCCCATTAGTAGGAATTAAATAAAGGAAGAGAGGGAACATAAAAAATGAAATGAGGTGTGAGAGGACTGATTTTTTTTTTCTTTTTTCTTTTTTTTAAGGGGGCAATGAGCCTATCATTTGACTTAATTCTAGATAAAAATAGTAACCTAACTACCTAAGTGATTTAGTCTTGTTTGGTATTGGTCCAAAGAGGAAAAATTAAGTTGTCTTTAATCTCCATGCAATAATTGGTAAAGGAATTAGAAAATAATTAAATACAATTTAACAAGGCTGATTGTTCAGCATTTAGCAACAAAAATGTTACTCCACCAAGGAGTTCGGAAAACAATATATATTACTCAACTTTTAGATCAGAAAATAAATGGCATATTCAAGGTTAACCTTGCCACAGTCGTTGTGGAAGGCTCAGTTAGGAGGGTAATGGAGGTCGCTAATTTCAATAATCAGCTCTATATATTTTCGTCTGTGCCTACAGAAGAATGAGTTTGGATTACCCCATGATTCAGTCATCATCATCAGAGTCATCAAATGTAATCTTTTTAGCCTTTGGAGCATCTAGAGAAATTTCCTTGAAGTGAGCCCCATAAAGCTTGGACTCCTGCATTGCAACACGAAGTATTAAACTAATTTGATGGAAAAGATGCTTGAAATATCTTGCATGCACATGCACATTCACAGGCCAGGGCGTGTTGACATAGAACCAAAGAAAAAAATAGCGCGACCACTTAAGACTAGGGAGAAAAATCCAGCAACTATCTGAACAAGAATGTGAACTGTGAACATGTAAGTACGAACCCCTATTAATGGGGAGAAAATTAATTAAAATGGGGAAGAAATGTACACCTTCTTCTTTACATGAGTGCCAAATTTTAAAAGGGCCTTGGGCACAATTTGCCCGGCTTCTCTGAGGACATTTACCAGCTCGCCAGCAAGCCCCTGAAATAGTACCATTAACACTAGAGAAAATGAAAAAGAAAAAAATTGGCAAAACACATCCTTGGTCAGATGACCAAGATATTGAATAACACACACACACACAAATTACCTTGTTCTGCTGCATGAAGAATGTATGAGCAACACCCTTTTTACCAGCCCGTCCAGTCCGCCCAATTCTGTGGACATAGTCCTCTGTGGTCAGAGGAAAACTATAGTTGATCACCACTTCAACATCCGGAATATCCAATCCTCGAGCAGCTACATCAGTAGCTATCTGCGTGTGTATGGTCACATGTAAATAGGACTTATAGGTTACTGGAAATTGTCCATGATCATTATAGATCAAGTCATGTAGAGATGAGGCCCTTTCAATCAATTCTCTCGTGTGCTCGAGCGTCTAAAAAAACTCAAGAATTGAGCAATAAGATACAATAACTTACCATCAAAGGGCAGCTTCCTTTCTTGAATAATGACAATGCCTTTGTACGTTCATGTTGTGCTTTGTCACCATGTATTGAAACAACATTCCAACCCCTAGAAATTGCATGTTAACATCATCAGTGGCTTTCCATTTTAAGAGCCATAGCCAGAATAGTCTGGCTTGGCTAAGGAGTCCAAATCAATGAATAGGGGCAGGAATACCTTTCTAACAGCATATTTTCGACACGTTTTGTTTCATATTTGTACAAGACAAAAACCAATACTCTATTCCTGGCAGAAGTACAAATGTGTTAGCAGGATATGGCACAACAAGGTGTTAAAAGAAATTATATAGTAATTCAACTATTTTCAAGGTTTTCCTGTGTGACACAGAGATACAGAATACATTCATCTAAGTCAATGATAGAATCCTCCAGGCTTCAGTTGTCTCAAGCATGAATTTACAAGCTTAACGGATGATTAAAAATAAAAGGGAAAAAAGGGATTTCTTTTTCACCCGGGGGGGGGGGGGGGGGGGGTGGAATGAATAGCAACAAATACCTTTGGGATTGGTGGTATTTTTCCAGCAGAGTGACTAAACGCTGATCACGTGAACGATCATCCAAAACCTAAAGAAAGATTATTCGTACTTAATAAATACAATCATATTTCTATGCTAAGATATAACAACTGATTGTTACACAGGTCATTTATATAGTATTGAGAACTTCTATACCTCTACTATCTGCATTACATCATGGTTGGCAGCTAAATCCTCTGAACCTACAACAACCTGAAACAATGTTCATCGTTCTTTCAGAGATAGTGATTAGGAAACTGATCAAAGGAGATAATGAACAATTACCCATACCTTAACTGGATTAGGATCCATGAACTCCTGAGCTAATTGATGAACTAAGAGAGGCCACGTGGCACTGAACATTACCATTTGGCGAGCTGTGCAAAATTAACAATTTTATATTTCTTGTCAAGAAAGGCTGAAAAGTAATTCATCCAGGCTTAGGGCAGAGTCAAACAAAAGATGAAGAAAATTAAATCCAAAAACTTCAATTAGAGGATAATAAAATCCATAACAAGAAGTGCAAAACATAGATTTCTTCATGTTACATTTATCATAGATACCCACTGGATGGAGGGGTGGAACTGACATATTCTACCAAAAACCAATATTACTGAGTTAGATGTTTAAGTAAAAGACATGGTTAAAAACAAAATTCCTCAACCAAACTGATCTATTTACATGATTGTTTTATGTAAGTGGCATATTTCATTATTATAGATGGGTAGGATGGAGGGATGCAACTGATATGTTCTACCAAAAACCCAATATAAATGAGAGTAAGATGTTTACCTGAAAGACATGGTTAAAAACAGGGCTACTCAACCAAACTGGTGCGGACACCACATGATGGCACATCTGTGGAGATTATCTTTATCATTTATGTTATCTTTATTTGGGTTTATCTTTAGTATTGGATTAGTATTTGAGATTGTTAGGATTATCGTATTAGTATTTGAAATTGTTTAGAATTTGTTTAGGAGAGTTTATCTTTATCATTCTGATTCCTGGAAGCTGTATATAAAGCTCCAGATGGTTCCTTTTGTATTTTACAGATTATTATTATTATTGAGATTATTTTCATTGATTTGTTTGGTGGTGATTCCAAACACCTTAGGTGGGAAGCCTAAGGTTCTACGGTAGGACTAATCTAGGTGGGAAGCCTAGGTTGTCCTACATCACAAACTCATCTATTGTTTGTTTCATGTCAGTGGCAGTTCATGTAATTGAAGGTGTAAATATAAAAGGTTTTTTTAGGCAATAGAATTTAAACTCAATTAAAATATATATATATATATATATATATATATATATATATATTAGAATGATGACATGGCAAATTTTGGGATTTCAAAAGTTTATGCGGTAACATGAGAAGGTGTCAACAAAAAGTTATAAATTATATATTGATGATATGGTTCATGTTGTAAGTCATTTATATATTTATATATATACATCTTGATAAGTAAAAAATATATATATATAAATCAGGAAAATGAGTCACCCAAGTATACAAGAAGTATACTTGGGTAAACAATCAGTTTATATATATATATATATATTGATTGTTAAGTTACACACATTTAGTGGATCTTGAACCCACGACCTTAGCCTCCATCCCACTATTATGGGAAGAGAAAGTACCAGCAGAGCTATAAACTACTTAAGTAGTTTATATATTACTATGGAATATTTTGGCTTTACTAACAGACAGCAGAGAAGATGAATTAGAGAGAGAGGAAAAATCATCCATATAGCTTGAAGGTTAAAAATCAACTCAAACCCATTAAAAAATGTCACCATCAATCCAGAAGATATCAGCAACACAACAGAAAATCCAATGGACAAAGAGCTCCATTGACACTGCTATATCCAAAGCATCAGATAGACTCAAATCATAATAGACCCAGTATCTGAACTGGGCTGCCTAGGGTCAGCTGTTGGTCCATTATTTCCACAGTTAAAAGCCCCGTCAATATATTTTGACAAATTTGATAGTTACACAAGGAGAGGGAAGAATATGAACCCTTGACGTCTCTGTTGGAAACACCAAAAGGCAATAGTTGAGCTACAAGGCTCTTGGCTAAAAGCCCTATTAATGTGACAATCCAAGCTCTGCCACATTCCATAAATCTTATTCTAAGCATTGGTTGTTGGCCAGTTAATCAACAGCCCACAGAATCTCTCCAAAATTTGAAAATAAAATTTGGATCATGTCCCACCACTAATTGTGTTCCCTCATAAAACCTGTCTTTCTTCAAGATTCCTCCCCGTGACTTTAAATCCTTCTTTTTTGTTCAACAAAATCCTATCTTCTTCTAACCATACCTTACAGATTCTTAAGTACGTATAAAATTCCAAACCCTAAGATCACTACTTTGCAAACCCTAAAGCCCAAAGCATAAGCAATTGTGGGCAAGGTTCCAAGTGTGTCCCACATCAGGAACTCAGGCGAACAATGACCCTTTATAATTTCCCATCAATTTACTACGTATGGGAATTTGGAGGGAGACAATACATGGGGGAGGAAGAGGAGAACAGAAGGAATAAGTATCCCTTCAATTGGATGTTCTAATAAATATTAGGATCGGAGAGGGGAATAGATCTGTTTGGTTGCATAGTAGGAATGAGAAGAAATAATAAATGTATAATAGATGATGTCAATTGACAATAGGAAGCAATAAAAGATAAGTTGTTTAGATAGAGTTAATTTTCATAAATTAAGAGTAAAGTGGAATTAAAGATCAATTCAATTAACCTTATATCCTCTCCTTTCAAACTCCCTCAATTTTAGAGAATTGAAAACAGGGCTTTGAAGGGGTACCAATATCCTGACTTTGACTCTTTAATTCTTTGACATAATACATCAGACTTATAATGCATTACCAGACCTTGCACTGCCTTTCCAAATGACTCATGGATTACCAATATCAGGCATCAACACTCTCATTTGAACACTACAAACCATTAGCTGTAGTTACTGCATCAAGAGACTAGGAAGGCAGAAACTAGACTAGGAAATTCAAGTGGGAGACTGGGAGCTATCGGAGGAAGATAACATATATCCAACGCTCAGCACATCAGCTATCAAAGATATTTATTTATAGGAATGAACAAAACAGAGAGTAGATGAGCATTCAAGAATAAAGGGAACATATAAATAAACAAATAATTTCAACACAAACCTAAGAAGCATAACGAACAAAGAAACCCTTGTTAATATTCTGCGTACCAGAACAGGTCTGACCCAGAATAGAGCGAACTTCTTGCTCAAATCCCATATCCAGCATTCGATCGGCTTCATCAAGAACCTACAGAAAATTAATGTTCATTTTCATTTAGAGCACAAACTACATAGTGGGTTTTCTCAAAAAGCTATACTCAACAGGCAATTAATTGATAGTTGCAACTTGCAAGTGCAACAATGTCATAGACGTACTAGTGACATCGATGTTCTTGGGGAGGGAGGGAGAGAGAGTGCTAAAAAGTATAACAAACTACACCTACTAACTTTGGAGTTCTCTTAGTGTCTCTATTTGGTTTGTAACTTTTGAACTGAAACAATGTTAACCTACAAGTTTTACCCTAATGCAAATATGAACCATCCGTCCATTTTTAAGGATTAATGGAGGGTAAGAGTCATATGGCTATCACATGTACACATATAAACCTCCCAACCTAATCGTAAAATTTGCTGTTTCAGATACCCACTACTAGAAGTACAAACAAAGAAAACGATGTTAGCATCCAAATGAAGATTTACACAAAGAGCCCACCCAAAATGATGGGTTCTGGAAGGAATGGCAGTGCTAGGGTGGGGGGATGCTAAAGTCGGTCATTTGTTTGAGAGGAAACATATAATGCACTAGAGGCAATACTTTAAAAAGTTCTCTCTCAGAAAATGGATATTGTGGACCTTATCTGCAAGATGTTCACTTTTAACAAATAGGGTACAGGAGGATTCTCTTTTAGTCTAATTGGAGGGGGAAAAACTGTTGTTTGCTCTCTAAGAGAGAGAGAAGGACCCTGTCCCATAAGATTTTCTATTTTCGTCAATCCGTTGCAGTCATCATTTTAAAATGAATTCTCTTCTGCTAAAATGAAATTATAGGTTCAGTCAGAAAAGGAACAGCTACTGGAGATACATGATTATTTATGGCTGAGTTTTGGAGTCTCAAGCGTGCAGCCATTGGGAAAGCATTTCAACAAATGGATACTCATTTGGAAAGTGATGCACATTAAGATGACCACTTAGGAAGGACTGCTTAATAATGGCTGAATAAGATTTTTAAGATACCATTATTGTCATGTGCACTTTACTGTCAGTGTGAGGCTGTCAGCTGACCTTTCCCACATAGCTTTTTTTTTTTTTGTTTTTTTTTTTGATAAATAACGTAAGAATATTATTAATAATAAAAAAATTGCCAAACCGAGTACATTGGAGATGTACTATGGGGGCACAAGTCAAGAAACAAAAGAACAACGGTCAAGAAACAAAGAAAAGGAAGAACAAGAAAAATGAGAAAAAACCACACTCCATTCAAAGAGAGTGTGTAGGAAAAAAGACTTAAGCTCCAGTAAAGAGCGTTCACAACCCTCAAAACTTCTATCATTCCTTTCACGCCAAATGCACCAAATCAAGCAATGAGGCACCATTCTCCAAACATCAATGTGGCGATGTCGCACAAACTTTCCTTGCCAAGCCTCAAACAACTCAAGAACAGTAAAGCTTTAAATCAAATTGACATAACCATAAAGCTTGTCACTTTTTCATCCCTAACATCTGCCCTAGCCTCAATGATATTAATTTAAATAGCTCCATGAAGCAACATATAGATAATAGACAGGGATGCATCTTCAAGTTCAAGGAAATATCAGTTTTTTCTTTTGTCCAAGTTGGGTGTTGCAGGGGAAAGATTTACTACCATGGTTATCAGGAAGTCCCATGCCAACCAATGTTGCCATTTCAATGAAGTTCACAGAAAAATAACAAGTGGACAATATGTTTTGAGGAATTGGATTTCCCAAGAGACTGACGTGGGAAGAAGAAGTGCTATTTGAAATGGATCTTGTTGGCACAAATTAGTTTATTAGACATGATAAGTAACCAGGATTTAATTTTTAAACACAATAAGAAAAATTTTGATAAGCCAAGTTTTACAAAGAAAAAACTTACCACAAATGACACCTCCTTAAGGCAGCACACTCCCATTTCAATCAGATCCTTTAAACGACCAGGTGTTCCAATGACAATGTCCTGAGTGTACAGAAGAAATATGCCAGTGATCCAACTATAAGAAAATGTAGCACACCATATTGTCTTTCTAAATAAATATATAAAGCAAACAATCAAAACATTATTAGTGTATGTCTGTGTGCAACTAACAGGAAAGAGTAATTAATGTGTGACTTTTACAATTGGCATATAAATACAGCCAGACTTAGGAACAGAATATCTTACAACACCAGACTTCAAAGAAGCTATCTGAGGTCCTTTTGAGGTTCCTCCGTATAGACAAACTGATTCCACACCACAAGATTTCCCAGCATCACACAGAACATCTGAAATCTACAAACAAAAAATAAGGCCAATTATTGGTTGCGTTTTTAGACAACAAAAACCTTCACAAAATCAAATGAAAATATAGAAAAGATATTGCCGGAGAGAAGATAAGAAGATGAAAACCATAACAGAATCAGCACAGTCATAATAGTAGATAGACATAAAAAGTGGAAATGCTATCATCACATAATCCATAAGTTTCTCCAATTGCCCTGTTTTATTCAAGCAAATATGTGCTGGCATTAGTTCATGTTTATGGTTCTAGAGTTCTTGTTTTTAGTGCATACCATCAGCTCTCTCTCTCTCTGAAAATACAAGTGCTTTGTTATTCATGTTGGTTTCTTACAACCAATGATGAGAACATTTTCTTCCTCTTCTTTTTCCCCACATTCATCATTCAGATAAGTAAATGTGCGTTCCTTATTATTAAATTGTTATTGTTCCAGCTATAATAATAATAATAAAATTATTGTATTTATTATTTTGGATAAATAATAAATTTCCTTGACATTCCCAGAGAACCAGATTAATTCCCTCCTCACTTTCTTACCAAAAAAAGAAAAAGTGCTATATATCAAAGAGTTCTGAAGGAAATCTAAAGTGGCTTGATAACAAATTGTCAC
The DNA here is from genome assembly GCA_028535165.1 of Quercus tomentella. Classification (NCBI taxonomy): domain Eukaryota; kingdom Viridiplantae; phylum Streptophyta; class Magnoliopsida; order Fagales; family Fagaceae; genus Quercus; species Quercus tomentella. The sequence continues at coordinate 348,143 of JAPQVY010000034.1, read as the reverse complement.
CTGTTATTCAAGTTTTTTTTTCTTTTTCATGCATTTTAGTGATGATAATATTTATTTTTAGCAGCAAATCATTCAATAAGGGAAAATAACAAAATACAGAATGGACTAAACAGATTAGCAATTACCCAATTACCTCATTCAGGCAATGTTCTATTTTTTCAAACATTTTACTTAAAATTTTAGTATAGGGATTGGAAAATGATCCCATTCCCAAAGCATTTTAGACCCAAGCATCACCACATGGAATTCTTAATTAATATGCCAATAACATGGTCTTCCAAAGCTGATTCACACTCAATCATGAGAAGGAATTATGCCATCTCAGAAATAGTTACATTAACGAAAATATTCAACACATAATAAAGAATTCAACACATCAATCAATACAAATAGGTTATACAAATTGTCATTGACAACATACTTGTTGAGCTAGCTCCCTAGTTGGTGAAAGCACGAGGCAAAGCGGATTACGCCCCTTCGACATCTTTCCTTTTCGTTTGTTCAACACATGCATAATTGCCGGCACCCCAAATGCCAGTGTCTTACCTAACACACACACACACACACACCAAAAAGAAATCCACAAAATGAATATATACAACAAACCCTCTGTCCCAAACTTTCTGGGGTCGGTTATGGACGATGAATAACTACTACTACTATTCATCCTCTGAAACTGAAACTAAAGAAAAGTAAGTAGGATACCTGAGCCGGTGGCGGCAATGCCGATAAAGTCACGAGCGTCCAATAAGAAAGGCCAGGCACGGGACTGAATGGAAGAGGGGCTCTGGAAGTTGTTGCAGCACTCCAAAACCTCTTGGGGCAGACCCGACTCGGCGAAGGACTTCAAAGGAGCATACTTACCCAATTTCACATTTTGCCCACTCACCACGACCAGACCATCTTTCACAGCTTCATCCTCTTCTTTTCCTTCGTGGGTTTTGCTTTCCTTCTCATCCTCTTTCGGTTTCTTATTCTTACTCTTCTTCTCTTTGGCCTCGATTTCTTCGTGCTTTCGCTTGGGATTATTAGCTTCAGGTTCTTCGGCTTTGTCCTTGTTCCTTTGCTTATTCTTATTCTTCTTCTTCTTCTTTATCTTATTTTCTGGGTTTTGTGGGGGTTCTGAATCGCCAGGAAGAACGCCGGTGGTGGTGGAGTCCTCGAGTTTCCGACCCATCTTTGACTTTGTAGCTGAACGGCAGAGCAAAGCCAAAGCCAAAGGTTTTTAGTTTTTACTACTAGGGGTTAGGGTTTTGGACTCTATAGACTACTTTGTTTGGTTGTAGGTAGGGAGGAAGGAGGGAAAGACAAACCAAATCCAATGATAAATTAGTTTATTTGGGAAAAAGTTTTTCTACGCAACTTTTTTCTATTTGATATTAATTTTGAAAATTTAATAATTGAATTGCATATTCTCTATGCGTATAAAATTTCAAGAAATCAAAAATTAATAACTATATTATTAATAAAATGTTTGAATTTCAAGTTTTTGTAATTTAAAATTAAGCATAAAAATAATTTTATTGATCAAATAATAAATAACATCTTACTTGAATGAAATTTGATATGCATGTTAAAAACATATAATTTAACAGTTAGATTTTCAAAATTTACATTCAATAAAAAAAAATTATATATATAAGAAGTTTTATCAATTAGTTCCTTGTTTGGATATAGGAAAGAATAATATATATTTCTTCTATTTGATTTAGAAAGGAAATGGAAAGGAGAATCACAAGATCCTCTAGAGTTCCTTAAATCCTAAATATTCTTTTATGATACAAGTGTTTAAGATCATGTTATGTCAACATTGTATTGACAAGATTGCATTTGGTTGGGTGATGAACAAGTGAAAAAATAGAAAAGATTTTAATTTTCTCATGGTGTTTGGTTGGGTGGGTAGAAAAATGAAGAGATTAAAAAAAAAAAAATTGTTTGGTTAAGAATATAATAGAAAATATAAATTATATAAATTTACTCTCATACTTTTATTTGATTAAAAAAAAAAAGTAACACAAAAAATGTCTGGAAGGTGGGGTAGGCTTAGAGAAATAACAATTAAAAATAATAAAAATTTATTATTTAATTAAAATAGAAGGTAGAATAGGGGTCTGTTTGGATAGAACTTATTTTGCTGAAACTGAAAACTGAAAACTGAAAACACTGTAGCAAAATAATTTTTAAATGTGTGAATAGTACTGTGGGACCCATTTTTAATGAAAAAATTGATAAAAAATGAAATTTGTGGGTCCGTGAATAGTGCACGGATGCATTGTTCACGGAAGACCGGTCAAAAGTTGCGGCTACTGTTCATGTACCGTACATGAACAGTACCACCTGTTGGGGGAAAAGGCGTGAAAAAAAAAAAAAAAAAAAAAAAAAAAAAAGGGAAAACGCAGAAACTTAAAATGCAGCAAACGTGGATCCAAACTGTGCCTAGATATGATTTTTTGGATGAGTTAATTTAGATGATGTAAGACTTTTCACATGAAGAAATTTTGCAAAGAAAAATGATTCCTTCCCTCTTCCCTCTGAGGTGGTATAAGGTATTTCGGATGCATGCATCCGAAACACCATGTATTTTCTCCTTCCCTTTTCCATCTTCTTCTCCATTTTCCCATTCCTTCCAAAACTATCAAAATATCTCAAAACTTTCCGCAAGAAAGAAATGAGATATTTTATTACTTATAGTGTGTATGTGTGTATATATATATATATATGAGATGGGTTCAAGTTACACCTCTTGTAACTCTTATAAACTTACACCTTTTTTACACTGTAGATTTCTAAGAAATCTAATGGTTAAAAAAACATCATTAAATGCTATTATTTTCCACCTTATTACCTAATTAATACTAGCATTCTCTCTCTCTTTCTCTCTCTCTCCTTATTTATTGTTGTGCGTACCCAAAATATGGCTATTGGACTCAACCTCTACTTGGGCTCACAATCTATTTGTATTGTGAACTTCCTACTGAGGGTGGTCCTATGCTCGGAAGCCCAGGGATAGTCTTGTTTCCACAATCCCTTCTCTTTACCTCACAAAATCACTATCTTTCTTAGAATGGTTGCCCTTTTCTCTCCCTATTCTCTCCAGAATTGCCAACCCCTATTCCTTATTCTCTTCCCCTATTTATAGGCTAGGACAAGTGGAGATGTTATGATTATTCCCCCCTTATTAGTGCGAATGAGGGTCCAATTCTATCATCCCTAAGTGGACGTTCTACTGGGAGTGGTAGTAGTGGCATTAAAACTGGTTCCCATTTCAGGGGGACTGTTCTGCAGCGATATTCCTCAAGGCAATACCGGGCAGCCGAGATATGTTACCGCTGAGCACTAACATTGCCGTCCAAGTTGCAGTTGACCAGGGGAGGCTTGACTTGGGCCTCAAGGTGCGTCTGGGTATGGTCTTTGGGTCAGGCATTGTGGCATGAGGCTAGTGTCTATGGCTTGATGGGCCTAAAGCCCCATCTCGTACGAAGGGTTGGGGGTTGTGGGCCACACTACAGGGCCGGGGCCCAAGGCCCATGGGCTTGGGGACCCTGAAGGGCCTGAACTGCACAATTGCTTTCCACCATATAATATTTTCTTCAACACAATCTAACAAAAAATATATATAAAAATAATCCCATAATCATTGATTTCACAAAACTACCCATAACAAGAGTCAAATGACTTTCAATTTGCTCCTTAAACTAAATAAATAAAGGCACTTATAAAAAAAAAAAAAAAAAAAAAAAAAAAAAAAAAAAAAAAAAACCTTAGCCTATCACACACTAAACAATCAAATCGGATGGGAAAGCTTAAAAGTTTTTTTAGTAAGTGACCAACCTTAACTGCTACGGAAATATATAGCGGGTCAATATTCTAATTGGAGTGAATTATATTTTATTAATCTTTTTTACTTGTCCTCTAGGAACTTTGTTTAATTGAAATCTGTCCAAAGCTAACAAATACTGACCCTTTTTTTTTTCTTTTTTTTTTGATAGATACTCCTTAATTAATTTTCCAATTATAATTTTTGTAAGAGATTGTATGAGTCTTATTGTATTTGTATTTTTCGCCGATGATACAAACACAAACACCTACCCTTGGAAACATAACAGTCACTTGGGTTCAAAACATATACGTATTTATTTTTCTCAATTATTATATTATTATTTGTAAGAGACAATATGCAGGTCTACCTTTCAATTGCTTGTTGATGAAATCAGAGGTTTGATTGTTTAGTGTATGATAGGCTCAGATTGAAGTTTTTTTTAAGTTCCTTTATTTATTTATTTTAAGGAGCAAGTTGAAAGTCATTTGCTGACTCTTGTTTTGGGTAGTTTTGTGAAATCAATCAATTTTTTTTGTTAGATTGTGTTAAAGAAAATATTATTTGGTGGAAAGTAATAAATAAGAAGAGAGAGAATGCTAGTATTAATTAGGTAATAAGATGGAAAACAATAGCATTTAATGGTGTTTTTTTAACCGTTAGATCTCTTATAAATCTATGGTGTAAAAAAATGTGTAAGTTTATAAGAGTTACACCAGATGTAACTTGAACCCCTCTCTCTCTCTATATATATATATATTTATATATTTAGAAAAGTGTTTTTTCTTAACATATATAAGTAGACAGAATGAGCCCTCTATGTTGTACAAATTGTTGGAGGTGGAGCCATGGACCTTCCAATTCAAATTCCAATTCCAAATAATATTATTAATTAATTAATAATATTAATATTGGGGTTCGTAGTTCGTACAGTACAGAAATTGCAAATTGGACAGACAGAGGAATGACTTTCTTTCTTTTTTTGGAAAATAATATGTATCATGTAAATATTCATCAAAAAATATATATACAAGTAGAACAACACTCGAAGATGATTTCTTATTATTTTCTAGACTAGACTAGACTAGAAGAATGAGTCTTCTTCTAAGAATCCAAGTTTACCATTTCGTTTGCGTAAGAAATTTATCAAAATATTGGGAACGTGAAGCAGCAAGCAAATGACGAAGCAGCAGCAAGCTCTGAGGAATGTGTTGGACAAATTTCCCCATTCAAATATAAATATAATCCTCCAATGCCTCAGTTCGACTACTACTACTACATGCCATGCACGACAGGCTCATGCCCACATCCTCAAAACTGGCCTATCCAACAATGCTAATCTCACCACCAAGCTCCTCTCTCTCTACGCCAACAACCATTGCTTCCATGAAGCCGGCCTCATCCTTGACTCCGTCTCCGACCCCAACGTCTTTACCTTCTCCACTCTCATCCATGCCTATTCAAAACTCAGTCGCTTTGCTGATGCGCTCCGACTTTTTTCTCGTATGATATCTCATGCCCGCCTTCTGCCAGATGCTCATGTTTTCCCTAGTGTCTTCAAGGCTTGTGCTGGACTACGGGCCTTCAAACTCGGCCAACAGGTTCATAGCTTTGCATCCGTATCTGGGTTTGCTTTTGATTCTCTTGTCCAATCCTCTTTGCTTCATCTCTATCTCAAATGTGACCGTCTTAGAGATGCCCACAATTTGTTTGATAAAATTGCCCAACGGGATGTTGTTACATGGAGTGCTTTGATTGCTAGTTATTCAAGACGTGGATGCATACATGAGGTGGAACAGCTCTTTTATGAGATGAGGTCTATGGGCGTGGAACCCAACTTAGTGTCTTGGAATGGTATGATTGCCGGTTTTAACCATAGTGGGTCATATAATGAGGCGGTTTTCATGTTCCAAAAAATGCATTTTGAAGGCTTCCAGCCTGATGAGTCTAGTATTTCTAGTGTTCTGCCGGCTATAGGAAACCTAGAGGATTTAGTTTTGGGGATCCAAATTCATGGTTATGTGATCAAGCAGGGTTTCAATTCGGACAAGTGTGTGGTCACCGCACTTATCGATATGTATGGCAAGTGTGCCTGCACCTTAGAAATGTCTCAAGTTTTTCATGAAATAAATGAAATGGACATAGGTGCTTGCAATGCATTCATTACAGGTCTCTCGCGAAATGGTCAAGTTAACAATGCACTGGAGGTATTCCGGCAATTCAAAGGCCAAGGGATGGAATTGAATGTTATTTCTTGGACATCAATGATCGGCAGTTGTTCTCAAAATGGGAAAGACATGGAAGCTTTAGAACTTTTCAGAGAGATGCAAATTGTGGGAGTGAAGCCAAACTCCGTGACAATTCCTTGCTTGCTTCCAGCTTGTGGCAATATTGCGGCACTAATGCATGGGAAGGCAGCCCATTGCTTCTCTCTTAGAAGGGGATTCTCTAATGATGTGTATGTAGGTAGTGCATTAATTGACATGTATGCAAACTGTGGAAAAATCCAGTTGTCTCGGCTTTGTTTTGAGAAAATGCCCACAAAAAATTTGGTGTGCTGGAATGCAATTATGGGTGGATATGCAATGCACGGAAAGGCTAAGGAAACTATGGAAACATTTAACTTGATGCAGACTAATGGACAGAAGCCTGATTTTATCAGCTTCACTTGTGTATTATCTGCATGCAGCCAGAATGGCCTAACTGAAGAAGGGTGGTATTACTTCAATAGCATCTCACAAGAGCATGATATGGAAGCTAGGATGGAGCATTATGCTTGCATGGTAACACTTCTTGGTCGGGTAGGAAAACTTGAAGAGGCTTATTCTATGATTAAGACTATGCCTTTTGAACCTGACGCTTGTGTTTGGGGAGCTTTGCTTAGTTCTTGTAGAGTTCACAGTAACGTGACTTTAGGTGAGATTGCTGCCAGAGAACTCTTTAAGTTAGAACCAAGCAATCCAGGGAATTACATACTTCTATCAAACATTTATGCTTCCGAGGGCAAGTGGATTGAAGTTGATAAAGTGAGGAATATGATGAAGAGTTTAGGTTTGAGGAAGAATCCTGGCTGCAGTTGGATTGAGTTAAAGAACAAGGTACACATGTTACTTGCAGGAGACAAGTCACATCCTCAAATAGACCAAATTATTGAAAAGTTGGATAAATTGAGCATGGAGATGAAAAAATTAGGTTACTGTCCTAATACTGACTTTGTTCTCCAAGATGTGGAGGAACAGGACAAGGAGCAGATTTTATGTGGGCACAGTGAGAAGTTAGCAGTAGTTTTTGGGCTTTTGAACACTAGTCCAGGTTCTCCTCTTCGGGTCATTAAGAATCTCAGAATATGTGGTGACTGCCATGCTGTTATAAAATTCATCTCCAACTTTGAAGGGAGGGAGATTTCTGTAAGGGACACAAATCGATTTCATCATTTCAAAGATGGAGTTTGTTCTTGTGGGGATTATTGGTAGATTGATGAAACGGTTAATTGGGGAAAGCCATCTTTACTATTCAAAAGAATATTAATATGTATCATATTCAAAACATTGTCATTCTATTGCTTCAGTCCACAAATTTGTATTGACACTAAATTAGTGTCAAAATAGCATTTCTCCTCTGCTGTACACCATTCATTCATTCTTTCATTCATGTTCTTGAACTCTATTTTCCATTCTATTCTAGTTTAACCTTGCAAAAATCAGAATGTAACATGAGTAAATAAGGGAGCATAGGACAATGTAAAGAAACAATTTTAGCATCAGATAAAAGAATGCAACATATAATAGCTGTCTGAATTTTAACTTTCTGCAACACCATTCTAAGAAGATATGACACAAGGCACATTCCTTATTACTTTTTTTTTTTTTTTGTTGGTAAATAGTTATAATGGGGGTGAGGGGATTTGAACTCTAGAGGTGTGTTTGGAAACCGTTTATTTTGCTGAAAACTGTAGTAAAATAATTTTTAAATGTGTGAATAGTACTGTGAGACCCATTTTTAATGAAAGTTTTGCTGAAAAAAAAGATTTGTGGGTCTTATAAATAGTGTACGGGACCCACTTGAAAAACTAAAAACTTGCTGAAATGCGCTTTTCAAAAAAAAAAAACGCAGACGCAGTGCTTTTCAACACTATCCAAACAGGTACTAAATGTCTCTATTGAAACACCATGAGATGACAACCAATTGAACTACAACTTAAATACTCTTTTGGTGCTTTTGGAGGGAATAATTCTTCTTTCAAATGCACTCATTTCCAACTTCAATGTATAGATCCTATTCAACTAACAAAACTACATAAAAGTAAAATAAGTGTGCACTTCATGAACATATATACATGTTCTTATCGTAATGGTAAGCGGGTTCATTGGGTTTATCTAGGGATATTGGCTTATATAGAAAGTGTGGACTAACATCTTTCTGGTCACTTGATTTGGTTGAATTTCAAGTTGGTGACATTGCAAAAATATTTTTTTTAATATGCTGATTTTCCTAGGCAAGTTTTTAAGTGAAAACAAACAAATACATTCTTTATTTTTAACATATTTTTTCCTTAGCTGTTTTCTTAGCATGTATCATGAGTGAGGAGTTGGTTGATATGATAATCATAATATGTTCTAGATGCTTATATTGCAAGTTCGCATACGGTTCCTTAGCTGTTTTCTTAGCATGTATCATGAGTAAGAAGTCCTAGTACTAGAATTTTAAAAAGTTCTAACATTAGGTGGAAGGGGACTTTTTTTGGCAATTATGTTTTCAAAAAAGGACTCAGTCTTTTTCCTTAAACTTTCCAGTTTGTTTGCAGAAACCAGAAAGCATGCATGTCTATGTATGGCCAATTCTATTACAACAATTGGAACAACGATCGTGACATGAAAATCTTTGGTCAGATGCTTTAAGTCCACGTCAATAAGAGCATCGCCATCACATGAAGAACAAGTATTGCATGTGTAAAAAGGTTTTGATGCTTAGCCAACAGCCTACACATGATTAGCAAATTCTTTTGATGTATACATTTTCTAACATAAGAAAGTTATTTTGCTAAGAAATATATCTTTTTTCTCTATCACCCAGTTGGAAGTGTTTTTTATTCTATATAGTTTAATGTTTAAAGAGGAGATATTTGTTTATACACGTGGAAAACTTTAGCAAGTTGTGATTCTACATAACCAGGTCTCTCTTTTTATTGTTTTTAGAGAGTCACAACCTAGATTCTTCTTCTTCTTCTTCTTTTTTTCACATACATGGAAATAGAGAATTGGATGCCAAAGTTATTTTTGATTCTTTAAATTCTAAATCAATTGGTAACAATCTCTTATTATTTGGGAATATCATTAATAAACTAATTGAATCAAGAAAAGCCACGTTCTCTTTCTCACATACTCTCTCTTTCCTCACCACTTCCTTTCTCTCCCTAGACTCAAACCACTTTACCTACTAGAATATTGATCTTTGAATCTAATTCACAATCACAATGAAACAACCAATGAATATACTAAGCCATGCTGACAAGCAGCAACCCCAGAATCACATCTCACTTGCTCCCCCTGAAGTACATGTAGATTTTCTGCACAAACCAAAGAACAAACAGGAGACGAACTGTGTCATAGAAAGAGAAAAGGAAGAAGAGACTATAAAATTCAGAAATGTGCATAATAAGTACCCTGCATGCCTGTTCCCAAGAATACAATCTAAACATTGATAATTAAGTTGCATATATGCAGACAACCTTCAATGATTTCTTGGAGCACTCTCAAATGCTAATAATATTTTCTTCAGGGACTATAAAATGGTACTTGTTTCAGATAAACTAGAGATTCAGGGAATATAACATGGTACTTATTTCAGATAAGTAGCGAGTTTCAGGACTACTCAACCAATGAATTGTATAATCTTAGTACATTTCATAGTACAAAGTGTCCAATCTGACTATAGAAATCAAACCCAAGACCTCTTGAGATCCATAAGATCTTGGTTTTGAAACTTCTAGCAAGTATATTGAGGTCATCCCCAAGGGATTTTTTCCCTGTAATTACCATGTGTGTGTGTGATACAGAGGGAATACATACACCTAAGAAAATGGTCAAGTGCTCAAAGAGTTATGGACAGCCTCTTTAGCAATTAATAAGTAAAATCATTAATGATTTAAATATTAAAACCTCATAATCAGTCTATTATTTGGAAAGGCATATGCATAAACTGGTGTCCAATCAGACAAATCAGTAAGAACATCCTTCACCTAGGAATATCCATACTTTCCATCACAGTTTACACCCTATAATGAATTTGGCAGCTACTTTACATAAGACAAACATCAAACGAAGTGGTACTCCTAAAATGAGTTTGATAAACAGGTGGTAAGCAATACAAGATTAGCCCTGGCTCTCTTAAATATTAATACAGAATAAAATTGATGGAAGCAAATATAGCTAGCTAAAAGCCACAAAGATCAGTTTTTTTAGAGAAAAGTCTCAATCAAATCTACCATCAATAACAAACCAAAACTTAGGAAACCCTTCCGCTTCATTTTCCTACTTTGACAAAGAAATTGCAAGGAAGAACATCAGAAGCATTTCAGTGATGCTGCACCAATGCTGCTAGACATTAAACTCTCTCAACAAAAAAAAAAAAAAAAAAATCACCATAATCCAGGTCCCAAGGAATGATTTTCATCACAACAATGTTTATTTTCATATTTAAGGTACAATCGAGCAATGTCTCCAATTAAACCTCTCTCCAAGCCCACAATTCTGCCAACTTCCAACAGCAACTTACAATATTCCAAGCCTTCAAAGGAACTCTCTTCAAAATGTCAAGTCCACAGAAGAAACTCTTATCATGAAGCATCTCTCATTCTGAAGTGTTTCTATTCTATCACAATTTTTATCTATTCATATCAACTAAATCCATACTACAAATGAAATATCATAAGCAGGAAAAAAAAAAGAGGGCAGAGGGGGATCAATATATACCCTTAATGCATGTCTATTGCAATTCAGATTTACATGAATCAACAATTTAAATCAGTTGATTTACATTCACATATGTAAGGCACCAAGTTTTCTACTTTTATTGATGCTGTCCACAACAAGTACAGCAGCAAAGGTGGCAAAGAAACTAAAATAGAGCAAGGTGGAAACAGAAAAAAGAAAAGAGAACTACATATGCCACGACAAGTGAAGAAATTAATTAGGATTGTATCTGAACCCAGAGAGAGAAAGGGTATACACAAAACTCTCACAGAAGGAAGGGATGAGGTATATAAATTCTTAATTAAATAAATTAGGGGCCACCACAATCACTTTTATTTCTTTAAGAAAGAGAATGCATATAATCTGAATCTGACCTGAAGTACCCATAAGCTTAGAAGTGACTCCAAGCAAAACAAGCCAAAGCCAACTAAGTAGAATATCTGCAGTGAAAATAAACGTTAGAGAAACCAAATGCTCAGACAAATAACATACAAGAGAGAACAAGTTAATGTTCTGTTAATCACATCTTATGTCCAAATGAAGTGAATGTAAGCATGGACCTCTGACTATGTTCCTAATAGCATTTTTGGTCTTCATTGTTCAAGGCCATAAGAGGGCAAATTTGCTTTTCAGAGAGAAGGCATCAAAAAGCAAGCATTATAGAAGCCTATAACTCTAACCATATTTTTTACTGGTAAGGTACACAAGCACTAATCGGGTCTTGAATCAGACACCTTACCCTCCATCCCATAATTGTGCAAAGAGTAAGTGTCATTTGAGCTAGAGCTCATGGGCCTCTTACCATGTGTTGTAACTAAAAGTACCAGAGGCCATTTCAGTTTGGTTAGAGAAATGAGATATTTCGATAACGTTTAGTATAGTCATACCTTTCCGTCCTATTTTTGTTTTATGCCATCCTTAGATTAATTTCATTTTGAGCCTTCCACATTTCCATGTGCCAAATCTAATTTACTTTAAATTTTAATTAATTTTGTTTCTTTATTCAAGAGATATGTAGTATATATTTTTATTGGACTTATTTGGTTAAAGTTTGACATATTCAATGGAACATGGGCTTAAAATTTTAAACACTCTTAATAAATTATTTGGGTTTAACTTATTCAAGTTTTATGGTTTCAACTTTGATTTCTCTCTCTCTCAATTTTAATATCTCTTCCTCTTGGATCTACAGTTTCATTCTTCAAACAAAAATGAAATTTCAGTTTGGTATGCATTTATAATATAATTCATTGTTTTAACATTTCGATTACCTTTCAAGATCTTTTCAAAGGGAATACAAAAAATACTACCATCTCCCTCGCATTTTCTAAAATTAACCATGTCATAGGATTCTGTCCATAAATAATAAATTGAAAATCCATATCATTTTTTGACAAAAGATTAGCATCATGCTTTATGGTACAAGGTACCCATAACCCACTAGACAGAGTTGAGTTGGCATTAAAGAATTCATGTAGTCAATCCCATTCTATTGGGAATAGGACTGAGTTGAGTTGAGTATTTTTACTTATTTTTTATTAACTTATTAAGTTGAGCTGGATATTCGCATTATGGCTCATTTTGAGGGGAGGGGAAAGAATGTGTGGTACATATAGGGGACATAGAGTACAAATTTGAGTGTCTCAAAATTACAGAAAAAGTTTACAGGACTCATAATAGCAATACTTTCGACACATATGGGTAATCTAAATAATATTTAGAAATAAGGGCAAGGCCATGTACTTTCGATAAAATCTAAGGCAGGCTGAAGTATTATATCCTTTTTCAAACTACATAGCACTTAAATATGGAACTCGACAAAAGAGAAAACTTCTACTCCTACCATCATATTTCTGAACAAGAGAAAAATGAATACACAAACATTTCATTGACTATTGTCCTACTAAACCATAAGAACATCTTCATGACTGAAATTTTAGTGGCAAAAAGTAAAAGCCAAAATGACATGAATACATAAAAAAACTTACCCCAATCAATGCATGGTCAGAGAAGACATCAATTGCTGCAAGGATTCCTCTGAATCACAAAAACAAGAATGAAAAAATTATATTAGTAGGTTCTGATGTATAGGCCAGAAACAACTGAAACGTGATCATAACAACTATTGCAAGACCCTATGCTCATCAACAAGCCTAAATCGATTTAGAAAGATACTATGGAAGTTACAAAAAAGTTGAACATTGTACTCTACATGCTACAATTTCTTAATGATTGACATTAGTTCACTGCTTTATATAAATCAATAATCTGTGAAAGAACCTTCAACAAAATAATCCAATTCCTTACACAGAAAGATGATCAAGGCCCTTAAAATCCCATAGCAGAATCCAGTTCCCATACTATTTACCTTACCTAATGGTCAGTGTAAAGGATCTTATTCTCAGCAAGAACAAGTTATTTAATGATTTACATTTTTTTTTTCTGAGAGATTACTGATTTACTTAAGCTTAGTTAACATTGAACAAAATTATACCATTATACCTTTTGACTACAAATTCACATATGTTTACCAATCAATAAACATCTGCGAGACAACAACTAAAGTGCTTGAACTATTTTCTTTTTTACTCAATGCTCTTTCAAAACATACAACATAACAAATATATTTGTAAGCTTTAGTAATGGCAATCAGCCACTTCAAACTTTAATTCTAATAGCTCAAGATACTAGTACTTACGTCAATGACTTCCCATGAAAGACGATTGGGGGTGCAATAGCAGCAAAAATACAAAAACCGATATGAAGCTGCATCGTGCCACATTGATCAATAGATAGAAAAATAGGCCACCTATTCATGAGAAGCATAGCTAAGACAGAATTATATATCACATACCAGATAGAACAAGAAAAACCAGCTGAAATTCAAGGCACTGTCTGTCCTGCAATTGGAAACAAAGCAATTTTCAACACCCATCAGCACGCATAATGACATTTTTTTATACTATCACTACAGAAACTCTTTCAAATACAAAAATAAATGAATATCTTTCCTCTAATAGGTTAATGTAAGAGCTTTCTCTCACCAGTTAAACAATAAATGTAACATTGATGCCACCCAAACAAGCAGGTGCCACTAGCCATACAATATACATGCATGTACAAAGGCACACGTGCACAAAAACACTGAGATGCATACAGTAACACACCCAAAAAAGAAGAAAAAGAAGAAAGGGGGAGGAGTTGGGGGGCTAAGGTCACTGAAATCCTTCTCTTTCTCTTCAACTTAAGATAGCCTACAAGAAAACCTTCTCTTTCTCTACATTACGAAATACTAACCTCATAGCACGATAAAGAGGCCGATACCACAGCACATACGAAAGGGGGCATCCAAGTAGAGCATAGATTGTTGCAAGGAAAAAAATTTTGACACCTGCACAGAGTGGAGCTTATGAGAAGATCCAAATTACATTGAAACCAATGCCTATTATATCTTGAATGCAGAAACACCATTGAAAAAGAGAAGCTCACCCCCGCCTTTGATCCAGCATGCAATCACAGCGATTACATTAAAAACAAGACAAAGAACTATACCTGCACAAACAGTACTACAAGAGTATCAGATATTGCAGAAGGATTTTACAGTGAGACCTTTTAAATCAAGATTACAGCAAGCAAAACAAAACTGAAAACCTAACATGAGTAATTCTGACCTAAAATAAAATTTAGACCTTTTTTTTCCTTCTTAAATTTCAGTAGCCAATTCTCTAAGGGACCAAGTGAAGACACCTAAATTAAAGAAACTATACTCCACAAAGAGCTCTATATCATTATATTTATCAAGATTAAAAAAAATCCTGAGCAGAACCAACTTACACAAGTAATATAATATGTAAAATGTTTTATATATATGATCTCTCATACCTAACCAACTTGCAAAAGCCAAATATTGCAGCCTTTGTGCATGGACTGGTATTTCGTTGGCTATATCATGATGAATTATGGGGAAAAATGGAGGCCAATTTCGACCATCATTGGGAACACCAACTGATATAAAAAATAAAAAAAAAAGTTTAGAAAACAGCGAAACAAGTTCACAAAAATATATTAAGTTGTAGGCTGTGACCTCATAGTTTACCTTTAGCAACAGCATCTTCTCTCCGCTTTATTTCCTGTGGAAGGCAGTTAAAGAGTACAATGAAAAATAGAATCAAAGGCAAAGAATATATTCTATTTAAGAGTAAGAATAACCAATACAATCATTTCAAGTAGGCATCACATATTGTAACTAATTTATTGTTATGTAAAGCAACAAAATCCCCATTTCTAGGAATTAACAGAAGTGGTTTTCAATGTAGAAAAATAAATAATAAAAATTCAATTCTAGACAAGTACTCAATCATGGAATTGCAATGCAAACCTTTTCCCTCCTTTTGAGATCTGCTTCCCAAGATGCAAGCTCTTTCTCTTTGCTCTTAGAATCCTACAAAAACCATACCATTAAGAACATAACTCAGCTCTCTCAAAAATATCAAAGAACAGAAAAGGAATAGAGAAGGAAATGGCAACTTCACTACATTCAATGTATCCAATGGTATATCCACTATTGCATCATGTTTCTGCCCAAAGCCTAGGGTTTCAGATCCCAAAGGTGAAATGTGTGGCTTTGATCTGGCACCAGCAGCTCCATTCTTCAAAGGTTCCCAATCATTAATCAATGACACAATGAATAAATGACAAATAAAGAAATGTTCAACATTCAAATATGTGTGTGTGTGTGTGTGTGATAACTAAACAAATAATCAACACTGAAATTAGCAATGGTCCTACAAGCATGCCCCAACGTGAAGTCATAAGAACACTGGTGTGGCTTATTTTGTAAATGAAGTGGCAATAAATGAGCAGTTTTGTTCATTTGCAGTCCAAAGCATACATGCAAACGTCTACAATCATAAGGCGGTTTGGGGTAGAGGAAGCACGTTTATGGAGTACAATACTTGTTCAGGGTATCCATTGGTGTAGTTTGTGGAAGAGTATCAGGATGGGATGGTAAAGGTTTTTTACAGTACATTCAATTTGAGGCTAGCTTTGGTAACCATATCTAGTTTTGGCAACACTGTTGTTGCGGTGATGAGTATGATAGTTCCACAAATAGAGAGGCTTCAGTGGACTCTCTGTTGTTGAGGCAGACTGAGGGGCGAAAAGGAGTTGAGATGTTAGATTTATTTGGAAATTTAATGATTGGGACTTAAACTTCAAGGCCTGTTTTTTCCATCTTCTTGGTCTCTATATCCCTCATGGAGAGGTTTGCGATCGGGTGAGGTGGAAGCGCTATAGATGAGTAGGGAATTTGATATTCATTCCTTCTATAATATTTTGAGGGGATCCAATTATGTTTTTTTCCCCTGGAAACGCATTTGGGCGTGAAGGCCCCACTAATGGTCTCCGTTTTAGTATGGAAGGTGGTGTGGGGGGAAAATACTCACTTTATATAACTTTATAAAAAGAGGTTATACAATAGTAAACCGGTGTTACATGTGCTAGTATTGCAGGGAGAAGGTAGATCATCTTTTGATACATTTTATGGTTGCATATGATTTGTGGAACTTTGTTTTTTAGATCCTTTAAATCTCACTAAATAACATGATTGATCTTATGTTTGGCTGAACAAATTGTGCGGGTAAGCACACTTCGGATATTTGGAACATGATTCCATTATGTTTGAAGTTGACCATTTAGAGGGAATGCAATTGGCATACATTTAACAATGCAAAGAGTAGGGGGAATAAGTTGTTAGCAAATTTTGCTAGCTCCTTATTTGATTGGTCTCGCACATTGGGTTTTACAAATAGTGATTCAATTGCAACGTTTTTTGAGTTGTTGTACATAATTCTCTCTCCGTAATGCTTTAGGCTCCTTCATGTCTATTATACATGAAGTAGTCTTTTTTAAATAAAATCATTTTTTCCTATAAAAAAAAAGTTCTAAAATTTTATTTATATATAAATTTTTAAATAATAATAATAATAATAAGAAGAAGAAGAAGAAGAAGAAGCAGCTCAAGCAATACAATGCATTGCATTCCATTGCAATCTCCAGATTCATGAAGGCAAAAAAGTACAACATGTCAAAATAACTACAATATCACCACAATACTAATGATCATCAAATCCATCAAAAGATCATTGATATCCTATGATTTCAATTCAAACTTTAAACTTTCATGACAAGTAGAAACCTGTGGGATTGTTTGAAGCTTTTGTTTGGCTCAGACATAGGGGAATTCAGGTTCAAAAAAGACTTACTTTATCAATAAATTGAAATTAGAACCTATCAGAACTCTACCCCACCCCCCTTAACTCCTATTACGGAAGCCCAAGTGGAGAATGGTTCACATACACAAAATCAAAGCAACAGATTTTGCTCATTTTCTCTTTTTTGGGGGTGGTGAGGGGGAGTGTTATCACCTACACTATTATTTAGTTCTTGTACAAATCCTAGCGTCCGTGTATTTTAACATGACAAATGGGACTAGCAGGGGTTCATTGGCTGATCCCCAAGCAAGTTGTTGACATTCTATTTGAGTGGCGGGTCTAATTTGATCGACATAAAAGTTCCTAAGGTTGGAATATAGCGCCGATACCACAAATATGGCAGGAGAGCAACAATCAAAGTATAATGTAGTGAAGCTCTCAATTTGGGGAAATTATTATGTATTCCCGGAGTACCATAAATGCGTACTCCCTCCTCTCACATGAATGGTGAGTTCCACTAATTAAATTCATAGTGGGACCCACCATTCATGTGAGAAAGGGGACTACGCATTTATAGTACTCCAGAAGTACCTAATAATTTTCCCTCAATTTGGTTCTGTTATTAATTTGGTTCTGTTAACGGATACCCTTGGGACATTTGTTAATAGATCATTTTAAAAAAGTTTTAATACCACTTTTATGGGAAATATAAAAATATGTTACTTTTTTCTTTTTCCATAATAAATTTCCAAAAATACTTCATAACACTTACCTTATTGATTAAAAAAAAAAAAAAAAAAAAAAAACCTTAATAATTGCATTTGTCAATACTTTCCAAATTTTCATGATTTTTTTTTTTTTTTGTGGAAAGGGAAAGGGAAATTTTTCATGAAAATTCTTCACTCATTATATTAGCGCAATTAAAAAAAGCCGTAAAAAATATTTTCCAAATTTTAAAGAATTCGAATTGAATAATGCTAAAGATACAAATTATTTTACAAACAGCGAGTGATTATTGATAAATAAAAAAGTAATATTAAAATCATTGGAATTAGGCATTAAAAACAGCGAAAACCATGTCAGAAACTGCAAACTTCTTTAAATGAGTTTCCTTTTCAGTCAAATTTTAAAAAACTTATGGTATTTCCTTATTCTTCCTCAATTTAAACCGACAGTTTCAGTTTGAGTTACAGATCCAGAACCCAAATGGAGTATTTAAATAAATACCAAATAAATCAAACAATACCGCGCTAAGCTAAGCTAAGCTGAGTGATCAAACAACAAGGTCTAAAAATAGTATACAATTATTAAGAGATTAAAAAAACAACGAGGGCAGATCTGAGAAAAAAGCGAAAAATATTTGATAGTTAAGAGATAAGAGAGAGAAAATAATTACCGAGAAAGGATTAACCACTTCTTCCTCGTCAAACGGATTCGGGTCGTGGTGCCGATTCATCTTCAGATCCCTAATTTTTGCAGAGAAATGCTCCGAAATTTCAGATTTTTTTGATTTTACACAGTCGGTGAGAGAGACACAGGGCAGTGAGTGTGTGTAAAAGAGACAGCCAAATTTTTTGCTTCTTTGCTACGCGGGATAAGTTTTAGAATTTTTTTTTGCATTTGCCCTCCGAGTTTTCTATATTTACGTTCATTGCCCTTACTTTGCTTGTTTTCAAATTACAATTGCATGTTTCTCTCTGACGTGGCAAATTATTACTTGCTACACAAGGTTTAAGCATAGCATGAGATGAGTACAAAATTCTTCATTTAAATTCAAAATATGATCTCAATTAAATTCATTACCATTACAGTTAGGTGATTGAATCTAATTTGAAAACACTTATAATTTATTACACCTACAGTATTTAAGTATTTTACACGTCATAAGTTCCAAATTTCCAATTAGTTTATCTCATAAAATTAATATCATAAATTTGAAATAGTGTTGACTTAACTTTTATTGTATAATAATAACTAGCTTCTAAGCACAATGAAAGGAGAGAGGGAGATGAAGCTTCCAACTTAATAATTATATCAATCACAATCCTCTTTATTTTCATGAATCTACTATTATGTTGTTTAAAAATAAATTTATTAAATTATATGGTAATTAAATAATGTGACAATTTGTACATAGTTAGATGTTTAAAAAATCATTGTTAAAAAATAATGTGATAAATCTACTGTGTCATTACCTTTTTTTCTTTTCTTTTGCGGTGAGAGTGAGACAAGTATATTGACTATTGAGCTGGCTTTATTGTACTTTTGCGCATCACAATGGCCATTAGCTCATATACATGCCTTCTTGCCAAGGGCTTTATATGTTGAATCTACAGAATTAACGACATATTAAAATTATTATTTTTTTTAAAAAAAATCATATGTTTTCTTTCACGAATATACCCCTTACCTGACGTCCGTTCAAGTGGCAGTTGAGTTTTTGAAAAAGGATTGCGAAGCGAATTTTTACCATATTTTATTTCTAATTGGGATCCGACTGTCCTTCCCTCCACTATGTGATCATGAATGTGGTTTAATGCTTAACCCACAAAGTTTTGTACTACTTCTACTACTAGCTTCACATAATTATGACTCCACAATTAAATACTATTCAAGCTTCTGCTATTTCATATATATATATTGTAAGAACACGATTTGGAGCGACCCAAGAGTGATACTGGGTTCGCACGTAAATAGGCCCTCACAATATCATTTATAGAGCGTGGGTTTGAAAGGCTAGGCCTTGATCACGAGACGGCGGGTTTCCGGGATGTTCATGCATAAATAAAACATGTACATACATAAATTGATTGTGCACGCTCTGGGAATCTTTCCCCTAGAGGTGGGCTGGGAGGCTCTGGTTTTGGCCATTTTTCCCCGCCTCTTCTAAGGGTTGCTTACTTCTCCTTTTATACTTGCCCGTGTTCCTTATCCTTCGTCCACGTGTAGGGTCGATTTTTCAGGACTGATACTTGTCCCATCAGCCCATACTCAAAGTCGTTGGAGGTGGTTGTAAAAGTTGGGGAGTATGGCTCTGTCAGGTGCACAGTATTGAATGGCAGTAAGGGCAGCTTTCCCTGGTTGTTGCACTTTCCAGCGTACCCTTTTCTATTGACTTAGATATTTTAGATTTTGTTCCAGCTGTTATTGTACCATTTTTACCCTTTTCTTTTGGTAAGACTTTGGACATGCCGAGGACTGAATCGTCCTCGGCTGTGTCCCAAGGCCATTTCACACCTACACTACCGAGTCTGGGCTATAATCTTCCTCGGCTCGGGCCTTGGGCCCCGACGAATGGATGGGCCAGGACCACAACTTACTGGGCCCCACATATATATATATATATATTTTTTTTTACAAGATATAATTCTACTCTAATCTGATCTAAGTGTATATGTGTGTAAAGCCTAAAGACTTGAATCATGTCCCTTTCCCCCCACACTTCACAAACACTTATAATTATGGAGTAACCATCGCACCAAAGGTGTGCAGTAGTTTTCATATTGTTGAATGCATAGGAAATAAATAAATAAATAAAACCTTCATGGAATTGAATTGAATATATAGGAGAAAATAAAAATAACCTGAATATGTCATTTGGCTTCACGATTTGATTGAATAACTACAATGGAGGGGGAGGTTCCAACTTATGAAATAAATAAAAATAAAAAGCTACTATAGTATAGTGATTGGTGAAAGCTTGCTTAAGGGCAAAGTTGCTTCAAGATCGTTGAGGCAATGAGGAGATGGTGAGAGGGCTTTTATTTTTAGAGTTTTCCATAAACACAATTTTTATGCTACAATTTTGACGTGACAAATCATGAGTATATATAGCTAATTATAACATTTATTTAGACTCATTATTTTTTTTCTTTTCATAATCTGTCACATTAGAATCGTTACAAAAATTGTGACGTAATTAAAATTGTGTCCACTAATTTTCTTTTTTTTTTTACTTGGTCTTATTTCTTGGCCCTACCCCATCATTAACCCCGATTTTTTAAGAATAGAAGACTCATTAGCCTTTTTCTTTTTCCAACCACTAATTGTGACCTTTATTACAAATTGTCATACTTTCAAATGACGTAGTTGAGGTAAATTTAAAAAATTGATAATTAATAATTAATAATGTAAATTATAATTTATACTCATAAAGTTTGAGATAGTTTTAATATTATCTCTTAAATTTTCAAAGTTTTAATCCACACCTAAAACATTACATAGCTTTTGGTTTAAAGTATTTTTATCTATGTCTTGTGCTGAAATAATTCGTTTAGTGTCACTTCAACTCAAGATGACATAGTTTCTTTATTCAAAATTACATCATTTGCATATTATGATGTTTCTAATGAAGATATCAAAAGTTCAAATTTCCACTTCCTTATTATAACTATTGAATTTATAATTATAAGAAAATTAAAAAAAAAAAAAAAAGCCTACAACATTTGTGTTTTAAACTTTGTGAGATATTTTCTATAAATTACACATATACAAAATATGTAAGATGTTGAAGAGCTATAGCTATAGCTGGTAGGGATGGCAATGGGACGGGGTGGGGCCGAAGGATGGGGTCTTCGTCCCCGCCCCGCATGGTTTTGTCTTGCCCCATCTCCGCCTCGCCCCGCATGACAGGGAAAACTTTCTCACCCCATCCCCACCCCTTGGGGCCCCGCAAAGCCCTGCCCCACCCCATAAAACTCTCATTTTTGTTAATTTGCCCTACAACTAGTACAATTTTTTTAATGAAACCTATTTCATTGATAAAAATATACTTGAAATTACAACTAAATTTATCCCATCAAATCAAATCAATTTTTAGAAAAAATTAAATAATATATCCAAGTGTTTAACAAGACAATCATAAAAATACAAAAAAAAAAAAAAAAAAAAATCTTATAGTATAGCACATAACAAAATAAAGGCAGAGAACCACATTAGGTAGAATAAAATAAGCGAATATTGATATATTTGTTTAAATAGTAGGGTTTTAGGGTATAAAAAATTTACAATTATAACCCTTAATAACGCGGGACAGGGCGGGGACAGGGAGGGGCGGGGCAGGGTGGGTCTAAAAAGTCTAAACCCATCCCCGCCCGCCCCGTGGTGCGGGGCTAAAATCTTGCCCCATCCCCGTCCCATCACCTTTGCGGGGCAGGGAAAACCCGCGCGGGAAGGGGCGAGTTAAGCGGGGCGGGGAAAAATTGCCATCCCTAATAGCTGGTTGAGTAGTAAGGTTATGGAAGATGTTGAATTTCCAAAGGATGACATGTCACCACCGGCCATCCCTATATTTGGTATCACCGAGGATTGATGATATCAAGACAATTTTTTTTATAAAAGATGATGTCAATAAAAATCTCCATATTCGATCTCACCCAAGTTGTTTTCTATTTTTGTTCCCCATTTATGCTACAAATTTGTAACTATTTTATTCCTTTAGTTTTACAAAAGTTGGGTTCAACTTCCTCCCCTATTTTATGATCAAGACATTTTTTTTTATAAAAGATGATGTCAATAAAAAATCTCCATATTCGATCTCAACCAAGTTGTTTTCTATTTTTGTTTCCCATTTATGCTACAAATTTGTAACTATTTTATTCCTTTAGTTTTAGAAAAGTTGGGTTCAACTTCCTCCCCTATTTTATGATCAAGACATTTTTTTTATAAAATATGATGTCAATAAAAAATCTCCATATTCGATCTCACCCAAGTTGTTTTCTATTTTTGTTTCCCATTTATGCTACAAATTTGTAACTATTTTATTCCTTTAGTTTTACAAAAGTTGGGTTCAACTTCCCTCCCCTATTTTATCATAAGGAAAAAATAAGTATTCAAAATTTGATATTTTGGATTCTATTTTTATTGTTTTTTTCTTCTATTTATGCTTCAACTTTTTAACTATAGTTAGAATTCTCTTAAAGCCTGTTTGGTAAGAGTATTTAAATATAGTTTTTGTTTTGCCATCCATAAAATAGTAGGTCCCACACTTAAATTTATTGTTTGGCTAATATTTTCTAAATACAGTTTTTAAAAAACCGTAACCTTTTTTCTTGGTTTAGAACAGGATTTTGAAAACGGCTAAGGGGATATTTTCATGATACAGAAAAATGTTTTTAATGACATAGTTATAAATAAATTGAAAATAGTGGACCCAACATATTTGTCCAAACTCTTTTATCTCTTAAATTAAGGAACTTATTTTTATCACAAAAAGAATTCTCACACTTCAAATTTGAAACTTATCATTAAAAAAAAAATATACATGATAAGTTCTATTCCCTTATTATTATCCACAAAAAAAAAAGTAATCTACAGGTTCTATACATTACTTTATGTAATTTTTTTTTTTTTAAATCTCAAAAATAGAAATGGTCTCCCAAACCTTTTTTTTTTTTTTTTTATAGTATTTTTGAAAATTTTTCTTAAAAGTGGGAGCCAAACATGTATAATATAAAAATCATTATCCAAAAACTAGTTTCAAGTTCAATTTTTTGAAAATTGTTTTTATAATGTTTTGAAAACAAAAACAAAACTATTACTTTGCTTCTTCTTTTTTTGGTTCCGCATACAAAAAATCCATCACTACAACTCTCACCTTCTTAAACTACTTTTCTTTATTCAACTCTTTTGTTGATCATGTATAGTCTATAGACCTGTTGCCAAATCCCCACTGCAAAAAGATATCAATTTTTGGTGTATCCATACAATTGTGTTAGACTTGACTCTGTTTCACAATCGTCTAAAGAATGGTTTATCTTTTGAATATTTGTCAAAAGTTTTCCACTCTGCCACTCAAAATCCTTGTGTTATTTTTATCTATATATATTGCTTTCGATTGTGGTGATTATTATTGGGGTTGTGATATCTATTAAATTATTAACTCTGAGCATAAACAACAATTAATCTGTTAATTAGAACGTTGGGGTCAATTTAGATTTTTCAATTGGTATCAGAGCATAGGTTCCACACGGTTAAGAGTTAGTTTTTGAGCGTGATACTTTGAGCTTGTTGTCAATAAATAACTCCTAGTCCCTAGTGTTTTCCCTAATTTTGATGGAAACTACTTAGATTTTACAGCTTCCATAAGGAGTTATGATGAGTTTAATGTGGGTGAACACAAGATCATGGAGGCTGGACTTCAAGTATCCTGTAATAAGCTTTACAAGAAATGCACAAAATTGAAGAATAATATGAGGTTGAGAATAAGGAGGAGGTATTAGTAGTTTAACTATATATATATTCTCTACTTTTAAGGTTGATTTGAGTTCACAAGACAATTTAACATTTGGAAGTACTTTGCATGCTTGAATTTTTATATCTTAATATGTCTAATGCGTTGTCCAGGATAATTATGTCCAAAACTGCCTACATTCATATGTACATGGGTCACATAGTGTTAAGTGTGCATATTAGGGCTGTCCACGGGTCGGATCGGATCGGGTTTTGGGTTAACTCGTACTCGACCCGATTGGATGGGGTGAACAAAAAAGGGACCCGAGACCGACTGAATTTCAAGTTGGACCCGGTGGCTCGGGTCGGAATCGTTGGGTAATTCGGGTCTGAAGTACAGCAAGAACAGAAATTCAAAACCCAGACTCAAAGAACAGAAAAATAAAAACCCAGACCCATGAGAAATCAACCAAAGAACAGAGAAATCAAAACCAACCCAGACCTATGAGAAATCAACCAAAGAATAGAGAAACCAAAACTAACCCATACCCATGAGGAATCAACCCAAAGAACAGAGAAATCAAAACCCAGACCTTATCTAAAAAAAAACCTAGACCCATCATAAATCAACCCAAAGAACACAGAGAAATCAAAACCCAAAACACAAACCACAATCCAAACCTACAGAAATCAAATAGCACAAATAATTCCACAAACCCCAGATTTATGAGACGAAAAGAGAGTACACTAAACCGGCACCAACACCACTCCATCACAAGGTCAGTAAGAAATTAAAAAAAGAAATACTAACCCACCATCAGATGCACAAGATCAAAGCTTCAGATGGCAGATTAGAGGAAGCTTTAAGGGAGAGGGGTTTGGGCGAGAGAGAGACTACTTAAACTAAACAACGGCAGGTCATTGATGACGGCGACTTAACAACGGCGGCGGTAAGAAGCGGCAAGGGTTAGGGATTTGAGAGAGAGAAAGAGAGGGGAACGTGAAACTAAAAGTGGTGGAACACCCTTTCCAAATAACAATAATATTTTAACAATTTCGTTAGTTGCCCGATTTTGAAAGAATCTGTGAAACTAGCATCTCGAATTTTAGAAACTCGAGATTTAATTAGAACTCAAGTTCATGTTTTTGTGCTACCCTTAGCTGGACAAAATTGGCACGTGGAGCCATGTAGAAATCGAGTTTATAAGACTCAAAATCTGCAGAATAAAAACAAATCCACAGTTTCAAATGGCTCATTACAAAATCTCAAAGTTCAAACACTCAGTCGAACACCCATTCGCACCGCCCTCTGAAACTCACTCTCAAACTCACTCACTCACTCACTCACTCATTCATAAAGCAAATCCATAGCCTAGTGCTAAAGCAAATTCGTTGCCCACTGTCACGAAGGTAGTCTCTCAAGCAATCGTAGCTCATTGTCGCCGTTCGTAGCCCACCGTGCCGAAGGTACTCTCTCTTTCTTCTCAATACTTTGTCGTTTTTGCTTCTTAGATTCCTCTGTCTCTCTCTCTCTTTCTCCAATTTTAGATTTTGGAATTCCACCGTGACCTAGGGTTTTTCGGATCTTTTTGGGTTTTTTTTTGTTGGTGTTCTGAGAATATGGTTATGTTTTGGCAATGACATTAGTTTTTATGTGATTGTTAGAATTGGAAAAAAAAAAATTTAATGTGGTATTTCAAGGAAACCCAAGTACCCATTTTTGGATTTTGATTCAAAGATGGCATTTTGGAACTTTGATTCACTTTTGAGGCAAATACTTTGTTGAAATATTGTTTACTAAGTTTATTGGGTGTGGATTACTTTGCTGAAATACTTTGCTGGAATTGATCTTACTAAAAGAAAATTTTCATTAATTTGATTGATAGCTTCATGAGTTTGCTCTGGCAGCAACGTGTATATGACTAGGCTCAATGGACAGGAGTTCCTCTGCCTCCCAGTGACCAAAAAAATTGTTACTTCTTGCACAGGATACGAAACACTAAGTTTAATAGTTATACATGAATTCTTTTAACTATTTGTTTTCAACCTGGTTCTTTGAAAATCTGTATTATCTTATCTTCACAAGAAAAAGGAATTATCTGAAAGCTGGAATTTGAAACTCTGGATGATAAAATGGGGTATATCCAATTTTGTCTCCTAACAATGGACTTTGTTGATTCTGAACTTTATGCATTTTAGTAGAATATCTTTCACTGGAATTTCAATTATTGTCAATAGTTTCAGTTCGAGGTTGAAGATATTTTTGTTCTTTGTCATAATAAAACATATTATGAAGTGAGAATAATGGCATAATATTAGAATACATAAATGTCTGTTCTTGTGGCCTGTTTGGTTGCTTAGAAAGTATGGGTTAAGATAAAAATATTTTTGATAATTTTTCTTTAGAATATTATTGTGTTTCTTAGGACTCCCTCTAGGCAGCAATATGGCATGGGGAATGACTATTTTTGCTACATGAACATTCGAATCTAAGCCAATGGTTTTACCTTTTTTTTCCCCTCTGGTGCAAAGCAAAAAACAAGAAGAGCAACAAGATTGACATTTCTATTTTTGCCCTCAGATTCTTGAAACTAAGTTTAGGAAAAAAAAAAAAAAAACTTTGAATAGCCATTTACCATTAATTTATGCTTAATTTGAATTGAAGTCCTCCACCCCCCCCCCCCCCCCCAAACTGTCATCTTGAAAATTCGATTATCCACCATGTTTTAAGTCTTACACTCAAAATATGTCCTTTATGAATGGTTCTGTGGACTTGTTATGGTTTTAATCTTTTCTTGAATGTCCTCCATGATCTTCTTGTGACATTTGAAGATTTCATTTTTTGAAAAATATGAAACAATCTTTGAAATATGAGAGCACAGATAAGATAATTGTAAGTTTTAAGGGCATTTAAATTTCTTTATCTTCATTTGTTTGGATTTTAAAAGTGCAAAAATCTTTCCTTTTAAGGGAGCCCATTACAAATCTATGAATCTATTGAGTTTCTATGAAAGGTACTTTATCTTCTTCTTTAGTTAACTTTTTTATTTTTATTTTTGTGGCTGAGGGCAAAAGCTAGTTACAGTTTTATAAGTTGGGTTGTGAATATGATGCAGCGTTAAAGCGAAAGAAGGGTTAGTGTATGACAAAAATCTAAAACACCTTGAATCCACAAGGTTGATATTTGCTATCCACCTAAAAAATAAAGAATAAAAGACTGATATTCTATTGATTGTAGACTTCCTTCTTCTTTTTTATTGCTTAAGGGCCAATTTAAGGAGTCCAAAAAACCTATTCTGAAAGGAAAACAATTTTCAACAAATCTTATTAATAAACAATCATATAAAGACTCCATTTTGCCTAAAATTCTCCTAAAAACTCTCCAAAACAAGGAAATAAAATCCTTTGATAATGTGTTCAACTAAATTACTTAAGATCCTTTGATATTTTTATGTTGTGTCATTCACCACCCTTTAAAGAACAATTTGTTGCCTGATTATTGTTTAAATAATCTGTATTGCTTCCCAAATTGGGATGGAAATCATCCAATGGTAAAAGTTTTTAATTGCTTTTAGCATGGAGACTGCTTGTATAATAGCTTATGCCTTTATCTACTCCAAATGTCAATGGAGAAAAATAATGTGCTTTGTGTAGGATTTGTTAATGGAGAAAAATAATGTGCTTTATGTTGGAAATAAAGGAGAGATAATACCTGAATTTTCCTTGGAAATTACACGATTTGATTTTACCAAAAAAGGTGGCAGAGATGAGGCGTGGGCCAAGTCACTGTCTTGAGACAAATCGTGCCGTCTACGGTATATCCGATGTAGTTAGACAAATAGTTTCTGCACGTTGTCCCCAGGATACAACAGCCCAGCCACCTTTGCTGATTATCCTTGCGAGCCTACACTGCTCGTAGGATATAAGCTCTCTATAGTATTTTCTTTTCCCAGAAATTTTTGTAAAAGATAGAATATTTTTGTGAGTAGTAAGAAACAATAGATGGTAAGTGTTCAATTAAATGGTCATAAAGTTATTGAAATTAATAATATAATCAATGACTTTCTTAATATATATATAATATTATATAGACCGGATATCAAGTCTTTGCCAGTCTTTTGTACGTTGAGAACAAGAAAAGAAATAATCATGATCTATGCATTTAATGTCTCATAAAGTGGCTGAAGACTAAAAGCCAACCGTGTAATACAATTTTCAAATATGCATAAATATTGCCATTTGTTTTTGACTTTACCAAATAGTAAACACTTGTTTATATATGGTAACATAAAATAATTCAGCAATAGCTATACATTTAAGTGCTGAAAAATCTTCCATATATGACGTTATTATGTCATATTCAAATAAGAACATTTACATATAAAACATTTAGAATGGAAAGTACATATTTGTAATAAAACCAAATATGCTGGCAATTATGATATTAATATTACGTTAATATTCATAAATTTCCTGATTAAAACCATTCACAAAAGCTATTCAAATTTTGAATTAAATTTGAATTTCAAAATTTAGCAATCAACGTATCTGACATTAAGGGATAATTGATACACATAAATGAGTATTAAAAAAAATATAATATATTTTTTTTATAAAAATATCCAACACTTTATGTAGGATCAGCTGATTTCTTGAATTCTTTGGAAATTATTATCCTTATGATTTTTTTTTTCTTTTGTTTTCTTTTTTTTATTGTTTTAAATGCTTTTTCTTCATGATTTAGCTGTGAAATTTCAAATCCATCTCTCATGTAGATATTTATATGTGTATGTGTGTGTGTGAGAGATATATAAAGACTCCTAGTCAAATCCATTAAAGCATATTACATGTGTATGTGTGTGTTAGAAAAGGCTAGAGAAATAAAGGATTCCACTTGGATTGAGGTATTATTTTTAAAAATAACTTACCAATTACATAGGAACAGCAAAGATCAAGGCTGGATTGAATTCCCAATTACAACAAAGTACTCTATTTAATCACGAGTTATAGATGTACTTCTTCTTGCTTTCCATTCTTTTGGCATCCTTTTTTAAATAATGCCAATAAGCTGCTCTTCAGTATAGATTTTCCTTGCATGTAGAATAGCATTCCTTTGCCCCCACACTATTAATGGTCTCACAGTAGCACTCTTTGTAGTATGGAGCCTCGGATCGATGAGGAGATAGAGATCTTGCACCCTGGTCCGCTTGAGACGTCATTGTTGACGCGACAACCATATCATCGATCAGAGGCCATTTGGAATGGTGAGGTGAAATTTCTAGTTCTAACAACCGCTTTAATTTTTACGTTGTCTTTAACTTTTAGTTAGCAAGTTCTTTCAAAGTTGTATTTCTAGTTCTAACAATCGCTATAATTTTTATCGATTTTGTAGGACCCGGGCCCACTTATGTGCCGTGGTCGCAGTAAGGAGATGGCAAACGTTCAGATGCAAGATAATCGGGTGATTGACATTATCAAATTGCTAAGGCTGGAAGGATTCCTAAAGAAATTTTTTTTTTTCCCCTCTGGACGTGCAAAATTGCTCAATAGGCAAACCATAAACTAGGAAATTTTTTTTAATTTTTTCCTGGACATGCAGGCAAACCAGAAACTGTAAATGCACTTAAATTAAATTACATCAAAATGCATTCTCAATAGGCACCAAACTATAGAAACTGTTACGCTCTCTACATAAACATAGTTTTACAATGCAAATGCACTTACATCGCAGCAAAAGCTGCTGCTCAATATATCAACATTCTAAACATGCCCAACCACGCTTAATTTGCAGTTCTAACCATACTACTCAAATCACAATCTTCATAGAGGTACATTGAATAGAGAATTACAAGTACATTCAACAAAAACCAAAAAGTTCACATAGAACCAATACAACGTAGTCACTTTTCCTAAGATCGGCGGTCCGCACAACAAAAACGTCATCCATGGAAGCATGCCTGAAAAACGTAGAGTAATCACGTTAGGAGACAAGATAGTAAACATTAGGTAAACATCGAATAAACAACAATTATTTAACCGATGCATAACTTTTTGCCATCTACCTACCTAGTGTGGAACATGACCGCTTGTGGAAGTGCCACGGGACTGCGGACATTTTCTGCGGTTATGCCCGGAAGCATGACACAGTCCACATGTCTGCTTGGGTTGACTCTCTATCAAATCTGCGTCCTCCCTCCGCCATCCCGGTTCTCGATCCTTATTCCTTACTCCATCCATCTCATTCCTTATTCTTGACTTCACTGGTCGACCTTTGGCCCGCAGCAATGCTGGATTAGGCAACCACTTTGGCCCCAAGGGATCCCTCCACAATGACTGTGACTTAGGAAACACAAATGCATGCTCATAAGTGTTAAGGGCATTGTTCAAACCATAACATGGGTGAATATATGTGGTTGAATCAATATGTAAATAGTCACATACTCTAATTGCATGTGAACACGGGATCCCTATGTTTTGCCATTTCCCACAACTGCATGTTCTTTCCTGTAACCGAACTTCATAATTGTGGTTTCCCCCTCTTGCGCTACACGTGTTGAGTTGGGTAATTACTTGAAATATCAGCTCTTCATTGCTAAATGGCTTGAGATAGTGTTTCTTAGATTTACGCTTATTTCCATCCCACGTGGATAAGGCATATTCACTCCATTTCTTATCCTCTGAGAACTCAAAATGGTATTCTTTGCGCCGGTCGTGGAAATATTGAACAAGTTTGTTCCAAGTAAACTCAACCAACGCGGCAATAGGAAGGCCCCGTGCACGTTTTAGTACACCATTAAAGCACTCTGATATATTCGTTGTCATTGCCCCAAAACGTCTCCCACCATCATGTGACTGGGTCCACATATCCATAGACTCGCCCATTAGGTATGTGTATGGAAGATAATCTTGATTCTTTTCCTTGCCATCCTTCCCCATCACCTTCTTCTTATAACTAATGGCCTCAATTTCCACCTGTTTAATGGACTCCATTATGGTATCAAATTTCACTACCTGACTAGCATATCCCGCTTTCAACGCCGCTGACTTTAGAGTTGAGTTCTGAAAATGGGTGTTGAAGTTGCTAGCAACATGTCGAAGGCAATATCTATGAAATACCCGTGTTCTTCCATCATCCCTTCTAGGCCAGTTTGCAATGACGTTTTTGATACCGAGATGTCGGTCAGAAATTATGCAAATGTCTTCGTCAGGTATCACGTGGCCAATCGTTTCTTTGAGGCACTGTAAAAACCACCTCCAACTGGACCCTGACTCACAATCCACAACAGCAAAGGCGAAAGGGAATAACTTGTTGTTAGCGTCGATTGCCATTGCGACCAACAACTTTCCCTGATATTTACCATACAGATGGGTCCCATCAATACTGATAACCGGCTTGTAGTATTTGAATCCTGATATGCATAGACCGAAAGACCAATACACATAATGCAACAATACGGTGTCATCTTCATCAGTGGATGTGACACGATAGAACACTTGGGTAGTCGGATCCTGATCAATATATGCCATTAGCAACCTTTGGTAAGACTCTTCCCAATTCCCAAACATCTTCGCAATCGCCTTTTGTTTCGCATCTCATACCTTGTAGTAAGAAGGCTTATGGCCATTATATTTAGTCTCTATCATAGATCTGAGATGCTTAACTTGGGTAGTGTGATCCTCACATAACTTCTGATGGATGTCTGATGCAATAAAATTACAACTCATCATTCTACCATCATTTCGCACCCCAATCGGTATACACGTGTGAGGACCCACATACACGGTGACCATCCATAGTTGGTGGAGATTAGGCTTCATAACTGCGCAGACATACCACTTGCATGACTCATGCACGCATTTCGCACAAAGTTTTTTCGTCGTCGACCTAGTGATCGTAAAATGTTTGTTTTCCTTGAGGGCACAAGTTGTTAATACGCGCTTCACCTCCTCTTTATTGGCAAAAGTCAACCCTTTGCACAAATTCATCCCCTCTCTCCAAGTAGACACAAATGGCATCTCAATATGTGAAGGATCAACCATATTTTCCCAAGTATTTGCAGAGAATGACAATGCAGGATGTGCATAGGCAGGGATTGTGTTCGTAATGTTTTGGACACTAATAACATTGTTTGCATAAGATTCACTACCATCCAATGTCTCATCGTCATCGATGTCCCTCTCAAAGTCCCCAAAGTCCCCTTTTGCCAATCATGTCTTCATACTCATCTCTATCGGCAAAATCTTCACCGTTAATGGCAATATTCTCATCAACATAGTCGTCGTCATCATCGTCATCATCATTGTTAATGGTAGTAGTCTCATCAACATAGTCGTCGTCATCATCATCATCATCATCATCATCATCATCATCATCATCATGAACACCATCGGCATGAACATCATCATCCTCTACATGTGTAGAATACTCATATTGAGCATCCAGAACCGTAACCTGTAAACTTATGGTTGTTTGTTGGATATCCTCTTGCTAGACTGCACGCGACTCCAACTGTATGTACAACTCAATGTTAGTTATTTCAGCTATTCTCTCCAACTTGTCAAACATGATCTTTACATGATTGTCTGTTTCTATCGCCATATACTTGTAATTAATCCGGTACTTCAGGATTTCATTTGGCATACGATAAGTAATTTGTATGTTGTGCACAGTAGGATTCTCACACAACTCTTCCATGACAATCTTCTTCAATTCGTCAAGGGTCTTCAACCTACGATCAATTTGGGTATAATAGGTCTTTATACCCGACCCTTCAAATGGAAATCCCTTGTTCACATTGGCATTCTTAAGTGGACCACCGTGGTATAGGATTATATCAATTTCAGGCATTGTGAACCTGTTCAAGTCAAGTTACTATGTTAGTTAAATCACATAGTCATAAAGTGGGGGGAAAAAAGTAATGTGATCTTAAGGCTGAACATATTCAAGCCAGAATTTTCATAGGTAATTACTAGTTTTATAGCCATTATGTAACTTGTGGTACCCATGGTTCTAAGTTTGTCTTCAGAACAAAATTTGAAACATATCTAGTGGAGCAACCCCAAAAGCATCAGTTAATGTTACTTGACACCATACATGTGATGCTATTACTCACATCTAGTTTTATCCAAAGCATTAACTGATTAATGGCAAGTAATGGCTTGTTCAAGCTTTATGATACCCATTCATTACATTCATTCACTACCCATTTCATACCCAAAATAATGATGAATAAAGTCAAAAAAACTTGTAAGATCATGATAAAAATAAAAGCCTAGAAATGATGAATAAAATTTTGATAACAAAATGGGCAAATAAATACTCAAAAAATTAACACTAACAAAACAAAGTTCTATAATTCACAATATTGGAAAATTAACTAAGTTATGTCAACTATCTACAAAATAAATAGTCAAACTCAACCCACACCCATAGACAACTAATACCCAACTACAATGACAATCAAATTATGCAAACCCTTACCTAAGATATGAATTTGTTGAGAGGGAAGAGCAGTGAGAGAGGCAGTGTGGTGAGTGAGAGTGAGAGGCAATGTGGTGTGAGAGTTATGGGTGAGTGAGAGAGTTAGTGAGGGTGAAAGTTAGTGAGGCTGAGAGACTTAGTGAGGATGCTCTGTTTTTGGGTGAGAAGTCTGTGTAGAGGAGCTATCTATGAGCACTTGTGTTATACGGGCTGAGTGAAGCGTGTAATGTTTTTATTATTTTGTCCAGTGGAACTCGAGTCTTTAAGACTTGAGTTCCTTGTAATGTTTCATCAGATATTTCTTTAATTGTAACACGTTTTTCTCTAAGAAAATCGAGTCTTAAAGACTCGATTTTTGTTTTGTGCAAAACGAGTCTTTAAGACTCGAGATCCAGGTGTTTCATTTGTCCAACTTAGCAGCATAAAACAGGCAGAAAGCGAGTCTTTAAGACTCGCTTTTCAATGTATATCTCGAGTTTCTAAAACTCGAGATGCTACTTTCCATTATTCTTTCAAACGTTGCCTAACTTACTACATAGTTGCCCCTCACACTGCTAGTCTGCCCATTCCCCCAAAAGTGGTGCTTATGGGAGTGGAGTGTTGAGGCTTGAGAGTTGAGAGTCTTGTGATTTGAGATACTGATGAGAGTGGAGTGGAAGACTGAACGTCTGAAACTCTTATTTGATTTGGTTTTGCATTTGCGTGTAAGTTTCAATTATTCAGAACTCAGACTAAAGAGTAGAGAGTAGAGGCTATACGGGTTGTCTTATCACTTCAGACTCAGAGACCCAAAAAAATAATATATTTTTTTTAAACTCTGAAACTATCGGGCGGGTCGGGTAGTATAGGTTTTTAATACCTTAACCCGTTAACCGAACCGATAATTCAGTTTTTGTTAGAGGCAGACCCGAATCCGACCAACCATGGGTTTCGGGTCGGTCGGACCCGGTCGGTTTGGGCGGGTTACTGAACTGCTGGACAGCCTTAGTGCATATACTGATGGAGAAATTATTTATATTTGTTATGAACTCTCATTGCTTTCAAAGTCTTTATTTTTACCTTACTCATTTCAAAAGGTGTTTTTAAAATCAAATGGTCTTCTTCATAGGGAAGAAAAACTCTTTTAAAAATTCCAATGGAGCTTTATATATAAACAATTTTGCTTATTGGAACAATGATAAGAAAGAGTGAACACAATGTTTGATATTGTAATTAATTAGGATCATTTGAATTGAATAGTTTTATATTTTGGTTGAACCTATTCTTTTTGTGTGTGTATATACTCCTACTTTCTTGCATTGCTTGTTCATATGATTAATTGTTCACTTCCATTCACCCTTTGTTAACTTGTGACATTAAGGGGGAGAGAGTTGAAGTTTCACATTAAGGGAAGAGTAATTTATATTTTTTACTTTGTAAGTTTTCTATGGACAATACCACTCTTGGTATGTTTGTTTATGTTATTTTGCAAACTTTTTCATCATATACCATAAAAGACTGTGAAGATCAACTTTTTTGTGAATCTAGATTTAGGAGATTTTGAGAAAAATTCACTGTAACTCGTGTAATAGGAACATTTAGTTTGATAGGGTCATTTTTATATAATTGAGTTGTATTCTAATGTTTTGTCATGAAATTATCAAAGGGGAAGATTGTTAGGGTTCATAGATGTGTTGGTAAATCATAGTGCCAAAACATTTCAAATTTGGGTTGTATCAATTGAATTGTGTTAGGGTTTTGAGTTTGGTTCATAAGTTGCTCAAAGACAATGAGTTGATGATCTTTCGCCCATATATTTTACATTGTAACAAATTTGATCTAAACTTTAGAAAAGTAGGCATTCAGGTCTTCAAAATGGACATAAATTTGACCCAACTGTAATTCATCATTAGGCATTGAATGAAGAATAACTCAATTGTTGTTTAGTCCATTCCTTTCTCTCTTAACAATTCTTTGGAGGGTGACTACCTCGAATTTAGTCGAAACCCATGCAATTCTCACCCCTTTCCCTATAATTCCCATCCATCCTCATTAGGAACCTTCGGGTTCCTAACAGTTTTTTTCTTCTCTCCCTAGGCCCCTCTCTCAAATAATTTATATTTCTTTGTATATATAATTAAAATGGGAACACCCTCTCATAGAGTTTATATTTCCTACATGCATATTTAAAATGGGAACACCATCATTTGCTTTTCCTCTTTACACTCACCACTTGTCTTGTTTCATTGTTTATCATGCTGCTTAGTCTATTGACTTCTTTTGCTCTTATTTATGGTTCTATAGAATAATCTATTGGTGGATGACATGTCATGTGAGCCGAGCTATGATGATGCAGTTAGGGGTTGTGGAGAATCACATATTGATGAAAAGATTGCTTGCTTGATTGGTTTGCAAATTAGGAGCCCTTTTTACCAAGTTGAAACTGGTATGATGGCTTTGTTGAAAAGTTGTTTGGAATTAGAAGTACGAAATTCGATAAGTATTTTGTTAGGTTATGTCGATCATTTTCATAGCATTGAATCTGAGGATGTTGGGTGGGGTTGTGGGTGGCGTAACATTCAAAAGCTTAGCTCTCACTTGCTTATGCAAAGACAAGAAGCACAAGAGGTTTTGTTTGGTGGTTCAGGATTTGTTCCCCATATAGCATCACTTCAGAGATTGCTTGGGAAAGGGGTTTTGATGCACTTGGCTTTGAACATTTCAATCGCAAAATTTATGGTTCAAGAAATTGGGGGGCCCGTTTGGTAGAGGAGTTTGAGTAATGTTGTTTATAGTTTTTTGAAATACATGTGAGTGAAAAAGTATGTGGAAATGTGTGTAATGTTATTTAAAAATTGAAAATATGTTGTTTAACAACTCTACCAAACAGGGCCTGGATTGGAGCTACTGAAAGTGCTGCTCTATTCCGTTCTTTTGGGTTTCAGGCAAGAATAGTTGATTTTGGTCCAAAAGAACTTGAATCGCTGACTCTCTAGTGATTTTCCAATATTTTCTCTAAGCATTTGTGTGCTCTTTCAAATTCCAATATATATATATATATATATATTAATTGC
Source organism: Quercus tomentella (assembly GCA_028535165.1). Classification (NCBI taxonomy): domain Eukaryota; kingdom Viridiplantae; phylum Streptophyta; class Magnoliopsida; order Fagales; family Fagaceae; genus Quercus; species Quercus tomentella. The sequence continues at coordinate 311,439 of JAPQVY010000034.1, read as the reverse complement.
AATCCCATTTTATACTAAAGAGGGTAAAAGTAGTTCCTTAACATAATAAATGTAAGAAACAAACATGTTTACCAGGATTAATCATCTAGCAAAAAAAAAAGGCAACCCATCCATCCTTTTGGTGGGATTAATCATGTAAATCACAATAACACACACAACCACTATCATCACTAACTACTACTATTTGGTTTTATACACCCTACGATGTACACTAAAGGGATTTTTTTGTTGTTGTGTTTTCTCTTGATTTATTACATTCATCATACCTTTAATTAAAAAAAAAAAAAAAATCAATATTCACTATTCAATTTGATTAATTTTATGTGGTGAAAGGGAGAAATTTTGTGAAAGAAACAAGAGGTTGTTTGATTTTCAAGTAGAGACTTGATAATGACCCTAAACCCAACAAGGCCTAACAATTGAAACGTTTTGGTGGTGTGACCGAGACCCACCATTCGTCTCATCCATGTACGTGAAGAAAATTGAAACACTAGAGACAGAGAGATGGGTATACATGAGAAGGTAAACCCTGCTTCTCTCTCACACACACAGTTGGTGGGTCCCACTCCTCAAGACCACAACTCACAAGGAAGCAAGGACATCACATCACCTTACCAAATTCAAATTCTCCTTAGAGCATTCCCGTTAAGGATGGTAGAGATACCTACAAAAAAATATAAAATGATTTTCAATAATACATTGACCTTTAAAAGGCTTAATTAATCACATGTATTTAAATGGAAAAACCTTGAATTTAATAATTAAAAACTATTGAAAACAACAATTGAAATCATATTTAAGTGGAAACCTCAATTCAATAATTAAGAACAATCTAAATTACTAAACATTTAAATTTTTGAAGTATAGAGACTCACTTGAGAATTTATTTTGTTCTTGAAAGCATGGGAGAAGACACTGAAACTTGAAGTTTAAGTCCCGTGGGTATAAACTCATAAAACGTATAATTTTATTAAAAAAATAATAGCTAAATGAATTCTAATTATATAATCGAAAGTAAAAATCACGCTACATGTTTGTGTATATGCATGAAAAAAGAATTGAATTCAACATTTATTGTAGAAAAAGAGGTGGTGTAATCTTACCCCTGTCTAGCTAATTCTTGTTATAGTCCCTTTGTTTTGCAGGGAGAGAGAGAGAAATGCTTCTTTTGACAACAAAAAAAAAGTCAGTGTATACTATATAATAGCTAAGATATTAATCTTTGGAAGAGGTATCTCATACGGATTAGTATTTCAATTGTGGGTTTTGGTAGTTAGAAGTTAGCACATAGTAATTAATAATTAGCAAATTACTTTGAATTTTTTTAAACCAATCCCTTAAAAAATTTTAGTAGAGTTTAAATCGCTACAATAAATTAACTCTCTATTCAAATTTTTTAAAATCATGTTAATAAAAAGTTATTGATAAATCTATTATTAATAAACGTTTCTTATGCTTATCTATTTAGCTTTGTTGCCAAGTTGATATCAAATCTTTTATTTTATTTTATTTTATAATAAATTAACTCTCTAGTCAAATTTTTTTTTAATCATGTTAAGATACTGGTAAAACTATTATTAGTACTAGCCTTATCACACGCGCTTCACGCGTGCGATGGGACCTTTTTCTTTTAGCCAAAAAAAAAACGCAGTGTTTTATATATATAGATATAAATTTTTTATTTTGAGAACTTAATTTATAATAAGTGGATAAAGCAATTTGAAAATTAAGAAGAGAGTGGTCCTATTTTTAGGTAATGTTTTAGTAGAAGTTAGAGTGGCATTTTTATAGGATTGTCCTTTAGTTTTGTCTCTACTTAAATATAGGAGTATAGGGACATTTTTGAACTAAAAAAATAAGGAATTCAAATAGGGAAAGCCTCTTAAATAATAGTATAGAAAATGTCTCTTAGGCTTGCTTTTTTTCACTTTTGCCCGTCAGACTTGCTTTTCTTTCCCAGGCAAAATCGTTTGGTGAACTATAAGAGATATAGAAGAGATGTGGCCGTGGGTTATGTGTTTTTCTTTTAATTAAGCCCATATAAGCCCAATTAAAACAATGATAAGCCCACATAAAACAATGATAAGATAAAGACAAAGCAGTAGAGTGTAGGGCTGTTCAGGATCCGACCGGCAAGAGAGTGGGTTTGAGAGAGGCAAGGAAGAAAGACATATACGGCGCTAGAGAAATCTTAAGATATTAGTTCAAAAACTACGTCGTTTTGGTATTAGCTTAAAAAAAAAAAAAAAAAAAACGAACGAAACGACAGCATCACAATTTTAAACCCTAGAATTATTTAGATACCCACCTCCTCAGTCCTCACTCTCTCATCAGCCGCCCAAGCCCCAAACTCTCCCTCTCCCATAAATGTCTACCTCCTCTCTCTTTCTCTCTCCTCACTTCTCTGCCTCCACCTCCACTGCTTGCTACTTGCTACCACCGTATTCTGCCCCTAAATATCACAATTTTACATAGGTCACCCTCACCCTCGTGGAGGAGCACGGATCTCGTGGTGGTTGCCGTTTGTCACGGAGGAGCACGGGATTGTTAGATCGGAGCATGGGGATTGTTAGATCACCGCCGATGGAGCTTTAGTGGTCAGTTTTTCATTTTTTTTTTTTTGGTTCATTTCTTCTCTCAGTATTTTTTGTTTTTGGGTATTTAGTTGAGGATTCAATATGTATAGAATGTAATGCATGTGTATATTTTGTGTTAAATGTGAGTTTGTGTTGGTGATTTCTGTGTTTGTGATAGGATTTGTGTTGCTGTAATGCTGTTTGTGTTTGGTTTGGTTTTTTAAAATTGTATGGGTTTATGTATTCGACACGTTATACATTTTTATCGGACCGAGAGTGTTGAAGTTGTTTGGTTGCGTTGAAAACTTGCATTAAATTCCACTCTAATTACACACTGCTAATTCTTTGGTTTTTTTTTTCACGATAAAAATTAAAAAAAAAGTAGTAGAACTAAGTTTGAGAAGTAGTTGCATTATGTTCAATTGGATGGGGTTCAGAAATTCTTTGTGCTTTCAATAATGAACAGGGTATAATAATTTCATTAAATTGGGAGGGGTTTAAAATTTTCTTGAGCATTTAGTCTTAGAATGAAATTAAGGGAAAAAAAGGATTTTATTTTGTTTGAGAAATTTTAGAGAACGTTGTTGTTTAACTTAATTGAATATCACATTAATTGAGATTGGAATTTTTGGAGTATTTGTGTGATGTTGCACTTGATTACAATGTGAATTTGTATGTGTTTGTGTTGATCCTGCCTTTTCTTATGCAGTGCATATTTGTGGTGAAAGAGAGGCTTGCATATCTGCTCTAGTTTCAGAAGAGCAAGCAACTACATTGGTCCCCTAGATTGACAGATTTATTAGTTTTTGTGCTCCAGAGCAAATTTGTTTGGACCCTGAAAAATGTTTGTATCTTTACTCTACAAGTGAATTGTATTTGATGGGCACTAATATCATTAAATCACTCACTGTACACATATTGATGTTATTAGTTGTTGGGGTTTCAGTCATATCTGTTTGTATGAGGTTCAAGGAGCTGGTCATTATACTTGGAACACCAATGCATGTGCATGTGGATCTGTTTCTGGCAGCTGTTCAGAAACTTCAGAACTCCGCAGAATATTTGACTACTTTGCATCCACATTTTCTTCATCTTTGTTTATCGGTAAATTGTTCCAAAACTGGCCTATCAATTTTGGAGGAAGATATCTCTGAAGTAGATCATCTGGACGACCTTTCCTCTATTGTTATTATGGGTGAGTTGTTTTTGCAAAGACTTCTCAGTTTTTGTGGTTATATTTTTTAGGGAACTCTTCTTGCTATCATGTCCATTTTTATCTTCTTTGTAGCGTTCCTGTTCTCATTTGTCATTCTACTTTCTTTATGGATGCTTAGTTGCATCCTTCCTTTATGTTTGTTGTATAAGATTGGATAAGGCATTTGTGGTGCATATTTATGCAATTTAATATGTGGAATGTTACATTAAAGATAAGTAAGGCACGTATATCTTGGTGACATGAAGGACATCTATTAATGCATCAAGGGATTTGAGAAATTACTGCTTAGTTAAGAATGAATATCTAGAATTTCAGTACTTGTATAGTAGTACTTCAGAAAAATAGGAAAAAAAAAAAATCAAATGTGATAAATGCTTAATAGCAAGTTATTTTCATTCAAAGATAAAGAATCATCATTTCTTGGTCACAAATAGTACGTTTTCTACATGGCAGCAGGATGGTATCATGAAGTCTTGAACTTGTTTAATTTTAAAATTGAATTTATTTACTGTTTGTGAGAAAATGCAACCAATTTCATCATCTCTAAGGTGGTATCATCCTGATAATGTGGGATATATTAGTTTTCAATTGATGTGTGATTTTATCAATGTTTAGGGTTACTTTTGTTTCTGGCTTGAGTGCAGTAATATGTAGGACATTTGCTTATAGTTTTTCACATTTGTTATGATTACAGTATGATGATATGCATAGGAAAACAGCATTTTTGCGAAGCCTTAGAGCTCCTACACAATGTCTGTTATCTATATACAGCTCACTACTTAAGTTAATGGTTGTTAATTGACATCTTGACCCTTTTTTTTATGCACATGACCACCCTAATTGCTTATAGCTTATCTTTCAGGTTGTTACTGCTCCAATGTCAACTCTAAATTTCATAGCTGTTGAAGCTTAAAAAAAAAATACATATTGGTTTCTCTCATTCACCATGGGCAAGTATGCTTCTTTTTTTTTTTTCCCTTATATTGATGGGGTTGAAGAGAAGGCTATTAAAGAAATAGAGGCAAATAATTCACAGCTGGGGTACAATTTTTGGGCAACTAAATTGCTGTCACTCTTTGAGACTAATCAAATTACTTCTTCTTTTTTTGGTGGCAATTCTCTACCAGTCTTCCTAAGTACACTTCTTCAGCTGCTTGGAGAAATCTAAAGATTTTTTCAAATTAATTTAGGCAGTGCTCTTGATCCTAGGAGTCCTCATGTTGATATTGTGTTTAGATGTATATTATTTGTTGGACGAATGATTTATAAGCGTGCTACTAAGTTTTAAGTCATGGTTAGTGAGCTGAGTCACTGTATAAATGTTATGGAAAGGCAAATTTCTTATACGCATTGTTGCATGCCCAATTTAACAGTGTGTGCTTGTTAACTAACACTTAGATAATTTGTCTCAATGAGAGGTTAGGATTGATTAATAAATAGATTTTCCTTTCAAATCTTGGATTTATTTTGTACCTTACCTTATATGATGGGTATGCTACAGTATCTGCTTCCCAATGCATTCCTCTTCTTACAAAGCAGAGATCAGGTACTAAAATCTTTTGATATTTTGGGCCAAATAGTTATCTTGTTTGAATAGGCGGCCAACATTATGGCTAGAATATAATGATTGACTAAAACTCCATAATCATCATACTAGAAGCTAGATGACAGTCACACACACACACATATATATATATATATGAAGAAAAGGTGTCTTTGGGTTTTTCAAATTCATATTTTAATGTGCCAACAGACATTAATTAATAGCTATTTGTGTGGACTGGGCTATTTGCAGGAAAATGCTATTGTTCAGTGTTCACACTTCACACTTATGGTAATATTTGTTTCTATATGTGATGCTCTATTTATGCGCCCACCTTTGTGATTCCTATATTACGCGAATGTAACATGAATGTGACTCTTATGTTACATTTATAGCCCTTGACATAACAACAATTTTGGCATCTAATTCCAGATTACTACTTTTTTTATCCACTCTGCTAAATCTATATTTTCTCAGCTAGGCATACCAATATTTGTGCACCTGCTCTCATTCTTGGTCTTTTTTTGTGCAACAAATCACAAATAGAATATCCGACATTTATGTTCTTATCCATTAGTGGTCATATGTTCTTTCTTATGTGCATATTTGAACCATTGTTCATGGTATTCAAATTTGGAGCTTTGAGAACATAGTGCAATATGTTTATTTGTACATTATTTTCTTTGAGCAGCCCAACATTGAATTGGCGAATAGTTATAGCACTGGGGAAATTGCAGAATTAGAGGCGAACATCTAGACAAACAAGGAGAATTTTAAAAGAGTGAACTTTCTACCATACACAATTCATTCTGTACTTTGTTTTGGTTAGAACTTAGAAGCTTGAGATCTTTACTTAAGTCATGTAGGACGTCACATTATACTTTGGCTTTTTATGCCAGGAGTCTTGTAGCTTAATTGGTTGATTTTTTTTGTTGTTTCCAAAAAATCTAGGGTTTAAATCCCCCTCTCCCGTTGTAACTATCTAATTTTCAAACAAAAAAATGTTATTTGGTGAAGCTCTTACCCGAATACTTGGGGTATCTAAAGGTGGCTTTAATTTTTTTTTTCTTTTCAGGACCAAAATCTTGGACTGGTGGAGCAGGCTGTACCTAGCAAAGGTTAGCCTATCACTTCGTTAGTTGAACTTGTTCATAAAATATTAATCACTTGGCACTAATTACTTCGTTATGTACTTGTTCATAAAATATTAATCACTTGGCACTAATTACTTCGTTATGTATTATCTTGTTTTAACCTTGTTAATTACTTTTGCAGGTTATAAATTGTTAAAGTTTCGTTTTAAAATATTTCGTTTTATTTATCAGTTTAATAGGGACCAAATTAGTGAATTGCCTAAACTTGTCCTCTCTTGCATTTTATCAAAGCTAACAATGAAAGATGTGGTCAAAATCGGCATACAATCAAGGAGATGGGTGAATATTCGGTTATTGAGGATTGATCTAAATTTTGATGTTCCTAACATGTTCCATAGCATTTGCTTAAATTCAGCTATTTTCAATTTGTGTTTGGAAACAACAAAAATTGGGAAAGTTCCCATTTGACAAAGAAATGTTAAACATACTACCGTGAAGAATTGATGAACTCGGCGCAGTAATTCATGTCTAATCCTAGTGAAGATGTTTAACACTTCATTGTCAAATGGGGGTTTTCCATGATTTTTGTTGTTTCCAAACACAAATGGAAAATAGCTGAATTTAGGCATTTCATTGATGCTATGGAACATGTTGAGAACATCAAAATTCAGATCAGTCCTCAGTAATTGAATATTCACCCATCTCCTTGATTGTATGCCGATTTTGACCACATCTTTCATTGTTAGCTTTGATAAAATGCAAGAGAGGACAAGTTCAGGCAATTCACTAATTTGGTCCCTGTTAAACTGATAAATAAAACGAAATATTTTAGCAAGAAACTTTAACAATCTATAACCTGTAAAAGTAATTAGCAAGGTTAAAACAAGATAATCCATAAAGAAGTGATTAATATTTTATGAACAAGGTCAGCTTACATCTAGACAAATCGAAGTGATAGGCTAAGTACATGAGATTTGTGGGAGAGAGGCTTCTTTGACAGTGACGTTATCCTGGAACATAAATATGTACAAGAGGCTTTGTAAAATAATTGATACCAACAGTAGAAGGCTGAAATTTTTACACCAGAGGAAAGAGAAAAATAGTGACCAATATTCTGTTTAATCACCATGAACAATGCTTTAATATTCAAATTTTGATTTCACTAAAAAGTTATTGCACGTGGAAAAATAGCAAATAGTGGTAAAATATGGGCTTTGCACCTTATCTCTCATGTGGTTACAACTTAAAAGTCTTAATGTGCATGAGGTGAATTTATGTATAAGTGGGGGAGAGGTGGATTCAATTTTGAACACTTCTTGAGAATTATAACTGTACTTTTGGTAAATAGTTATAATTGTACTTTATTTCAATAATATTCACTTAATATAAAATGTATTTATTTCGAACATGAAATTCATCCAATGTATTCTCGTTGGAAACTAAGATTTGGGCAAGACAGGAAGGACAAAGACCTCAAACTCGTGATCTTGTGAAAGGTATCATATACCCTTCTCTCTAATAAGCTTGAAAACTTAAATAAATTTCTAGCTGCATACCTTTGGATGGACGAACCAATACGCTCAATCATCTCACAGGTCTCATATTGTTCAGGTCCCTCCATGGATCTGACTGTTCCATCCTCCCGGTTGACTCTTGCAAATATCTCACCATCTTGGATCTAAAATTTCTAAATATTAGTGGCACAATATAAACGACGTAAATGCAATAATATAATACGAAACTAATTTTTTGAAACTACCATTCGTAGGACATGCATTTCTGCCACCTTAGGATTATTCAGTTCTTCATTGGCAATATCTTCAAGGGAGAGCATCAAGCTTGTCTGAGCCAATCTCTGGATATTTTGCTTATACAATATACATGGATGACACAGCCTGCTCCACCAGTTCAAGATATTGCCGGCTGGACTATGGCCGAATCTACTCTATATAAATCCAATTTTTGGGTTATAAATTTATTTAGACGGGCCTCACATACACAGCCCCCGTTACCCCTAAAAAAAACCCAAATCCTCTACGCTTTCTTACAATAGTTTTAGTAAATAAATAATCAGCAAAACATTCAAAATGTAAGAAAGGTTACGCGATTACGACAGGGGCATGAGTATATTTATATATAAAGAAGAAGGAGAAGAAGAGAGTATATCTTTATCTATAATCTATATAAAAATGAGAGTTTTGGTGGTTTGTTTTGCACATAAATGGTGGTTTTATAAAGCCTTTCGGTTTTGTTGCTTGGTCAATACCACTAACAAAAAAAAGGAGAGTTTTGGTGGTTTGTTTTGCATATAGTTGGTGGTTTTGTAGAGTCTTCTGGTTTTGCTACTTGGTTAATACCACTGACAAAACTGTGTGATGCAATAGGCTATGTAGTCACTTTTTTGCCTCTACAAGCATTTATTAGTTAAAGAAAGTTGAGGATTTTTTTTAGTCTTTTTGCTTGGTACTTCTATTATGGGTTTACCCCTAGAGATATAGATGGGCTAAAAATTTTTAAGGATCTTATAAATTTTTTGTTCTCAAGTATATTAGTTAACTACTCCAATAAACACTCCTAGAAGGTTTTGGCATCTAGCAGAAGTTTGAGAAATGCTTTTATGTGCTCTCTTGTCACTAATTAAAGTAGAGAGGGGATGGATATGGGTGTAGAAAGTATGAGTTGAAACTTGAAAACATTTACTTCACTCAATCAAATTTGGTATATCTGTTATGTTTGTTTTTGTTATTTTTTCTTGGTGGAATTTTATACCCTTTTTTACTTTGAAGGACACTTTTTGGAGTTTATTACTTATCAAAAAAATAACTTTTAGTAATTCCTCAAATAATAATGCCTAATATTAAAGTCAGTCGTGATAGAATCGTAATGTTGCTTATGTAAGCCTCTTCGATTTTTCAAACATTCTATCTCTTTATTTATTTATTATCACTTAAAACAAGTGAGAGAGAATTCGAATCCAAGTTTTCCACTTGAAAAGAACTGATCAATTGTATTAAATTATAAGGCTTTCTCTTTTATTCTTTCGGATAGGAGAGTTACATAACTCCTAACCTTTCTTTGTTATCATAATGTCTCCCGTGCAAAGCACGGGTTCAAAACTAGTTTTGTATAAATATGTAATAGTAAGCAAAAGGGAATAATATCCTTATTATTAAAAACGACCTACTGAAAAATTGTATTTACGACGTATTACTTTTTGTTAGAGAATACGTGTCTGTTCTCTTTGTCAAACTGTTCAAAGCAAAAAAAAAAAAAAAAAAACCAATGGTAACTAATGAGTTGGTGCTCTTGTTGTACTTACTGAGAAGCTGCGAGCGCTGGGCAAAATTGCTGCTTCTAATTGGTTGTACCATGGAAAACAAATTTTATTTTTATAACCACATTTCTTTTGGTTAAAATGATATCCCTTCCCTAGCTGGCTAGCTAGCACCGGCAGAGTCACCTAATTAAAAAAAAAATTAATATGTTTCTCAAAAAAAAAAAAAAATTAATATGCTAGTCTAAAATGTTCTAATTCAATAATTATATATACACACGTGTACTTTACAGGCATCTTAATTTGCGTGAATAAGGACGATGTAATAAGAATTTTAAAAGATATAATTTCTTCTTGTAAACAAATGATATATATATCTTTAGGTGTATAAATTTTTGTGATAATATATAGTTATATATCTATTTATGATCTTACATCTTTTATTAATCTATATATATATATATATATATATATATATTGACCAATTCTTTGATTTTTCTTTTCCAATGGATCGATTTTCTTTTTTGATGGAGATGTCTATAATATGTAGATCTTGTTCATACATTGATGAAAAGCTCCATTATTTCACCTTTGTCATTTGATAAGTCTCTTCCTTTTCTTTCTTACATATAGTATTTTCAATCCCTTTCCTTCCTCATCACTCACTAGTAGGGTTGTCCACGGGTTGGGCGGGTCGGGTTTGTGCCCAACCCGTAACCGACTTGCCGGAGATCGGGTAGGGAGGTGCTGGACCCGCAACCAACCCGTATTTGGGTCGGGTTTTACGGGTCGGTTTCCCGTCGGGTGAGGTCGAAACCCACCGAAGAGGACGAAAAAAGTAGAAAATCGGTGAGATCTCTCTCGATCCGTCCAAGATCCTGTGCAATCTAGACGGATTTGGCAGAGATTTCGCCAAATCTGATGCTTTTTCCTCCAAATCGTGCCAAGAATCGTCGGATCTGGTGTTTTAGTCGCCGAAATATGCCAAATCATGCTGGAAAACTCGTTGGAAAGCTTGAAATCGCAGCTCATCGTTCTCTCTTCGGGCGGGTCAGGTTGAACGGGTTTTGAAGGAAGGGAATCGAAATCAAACCGCCGGCGTTGGGTTTTGGAGCTCGAGACCCGCGTCAGACCACTGGAGTTGTCGGATCGGGTTGTAGCGGGTCGGGTACGAGCGGGTTAGGCGGGTTGGGCGGGTCGACGGGTGAGATGGACAGCCCTACTCACTAGTTCGAAACTTAAGCTTAAACTATAAAAATACTTCTTTGGGATTGGGAAGCCCTAAAAATCAACCAAATGACTAGCAATTTTTCTTATGCGAATTGTATTTCAAATTGCGAACTTAATATTTATATTCATCTGCCTATGCATCTTGCCTTTTGGGGGATATTATAAAATGAGGGTTTTTTGAGTTAAGTATGTTAGTGTGAGTTCAGTTAGCTTAATTGGTAAGGTCACCATAAGTTGAAATTATTCTATTGAATCTGTAAAATAAAATAAAAATAAAAAGTGTATTAGTCCATGCTACTAAAGTTCTAAGCGTACAGCCTAACCACATCACTTGCAATATAATTATTCAATAATATGTAATGTCTAAAGCATAATTAACCAAAGAATAAAGTTATGCATACAGTAATTTTACAACAATTTTACAACAAAACCTATTAGAAGATAAGCTGTTAAAAAGTGGTGTTATTGATGGCTTAGATGAAAACTAATAACAACTTATTGCCTAAGTTTTGTGGCAAAAATATTGTGCCCATAGGAATACTCAGTAGCCAAAATTTCTTAGAAATTGTTGCACCGCTTGCATTAGGTCTTCTACCTAAGTATATTACCATCTTTTTGCAATCATATCACATAGTCCTAATAATATGAAGATTGAAAGAAAAGTATGGAAAGAACCATCTTTAAAATAATTTTATTCTAATCACTTATTTAAATATTATGATTAATTTAGTCCATAATCGAGATTCGAGATATAACTAATGAACAGAAGAAGAAGAAGAAGAGACTAGATGAATGGACATGGAACAAGTGGGAGGATGTAGATTGGATTTTTTTTTTATAAATATTATTAGATAATTAAGTAAAAGACATGCAATTTGTAACTTTTGGTTCCCCAAATGGTTCACTCCTAAATCCCTAATTATTTAAACCCATTTAATTTCTGCCTCATCAGCTGCTGAAACAGCGTGCTTCTTTCCCCATTTTATTTTTATTAACTATGAAAGATATATAGGACAAGAAATATTAATTGTATAAATAATGCTTAATGCATACTCAATTACGTACACATATGCAAGTGCATATATGCATGGTCAAAGTCGTTGAAGTGCAAAGACAAATGCAGTCATGCCAGAATGAACACAATTATGTTAAAATTATGTGAAATGTCACCTTCTTAACATTTTTATAGTAATTTTGCAACAAATTTTAAGTAGAAAACTTTTATTGATTCTAATCTGAGTCCACCATTACAATTACTTTTATATTCACTAGCAACATTCAATAATAACTTATCAACGTGGGTTATGTTTTAAAATTTGTCTCACATGTGGTGCTTGTGTGGTGAAGTTGGCAATTTAGTGGCGCTTATGTCAAGCAGTTGATAAAAAGTAAATAATGATATTTTATTTTGTTAAAATAAGATTAGACGCATTAGATCATAAACTATAAAAGTTATTCTTTTTTATACAAAAATAACTATATAAACTTTTTTTTTTGAAGGGTTATGAACAAAGGAGTCAATCTTGTACTGGAGGTTGTATCAGTTTAACCAGTGGAATGATATATTTCGGTACCGGTTAATACCGGTGTACCGTTTCGGATTTACCGCTATTTTATATATATATATATATATATTATAATAAATATAAAAGTTTACCATAAAACATTACCTCAATTCAAAATAATTTATTCATTGTTTTAGATTTTAGCATAAAAAAAAAAAAACACAATATAAAAAAAGAAAGCATTGTTCATTGCATATTAAGAAAACAAATAATATTAATAAGTTAATGCAAATACGTTACCATTCTGTCCTTACAAAAATTCAAAAAGTACAAAACTAAAAAAAAAAAAGCATTTTTTTCTGTACATAGCCGGTACGCCCAGTACATGGCTAGTACGCCCGGTATTTAAACCGATACGAAATGTTGGCGTTTCGATACTGGTACATGTACCAGTACGGTATATACTGGCCGGTATAACTCTTCATTTGAATGGACATACTTCTAAACATAATGACTTTTCAAATCACTTATCCTTAAGTAGTGATTTTGCACCCACTAGGAAAACCTTTTGCTGAAAATGGCTTAGATGACTGCTCTTCTAATATAACTACAACATTATTAGTGTGCACTCACAAATAGAGTTTCAAACTTGTCTTATTGGTTGTCCAAATAAATTTACAGTAGTATATTTTTAGGTATAGGAATGAGGATCTACTTAGGAAATTCCTTGTAAGTAGCCCCATTTTTAAGATGAAGACAAAATGATAAAAAGGAAAGAGCATGGCATGCATTGCCGGCATCCCCAAGCCCTTTAAAGGATCCAAAGTTTGGAAGCATATTTTGGAAAGAATGGAACAATGAAGCTAGGGACACAAGAAAATTTCACAATATTTTCAAATTAGTCTACCACCTCACACATTCTATAATTAATTTTTTTAATGGCCCATATGTGAGGTGATATGCTAATCTGGGAATGTTGTGATTTTTTTTCCCCTTGAAATGGTATAAAACTCTTTAGAAATGAAAATAAATGTTTGTGCTGAAAATGAAAATTTGGGATTGAAAAGGAGATGAATTTGTTGTATTAATTTCTAGAAATGCATTGCTCTCTGAAACCGTAGATTGAAGAGTGGGAAAGGTAAAGGGAAATTCAGCTACCCATCGCGGATGCCCTGGCAAAGAGGGGAAATCAGCAAAAGTGCATTTTGGAAATCTATGATATCTGTCCCGTTTTTGTAAATGCGGCTTTTGTATGGGATATAGAATATCTAGAGACTACTAGACTGTGTCCCGTAAAGGTTGTAATGCCTGCTGTTCTTTGACATTATATATATTTAAATAATACTCCCCCCTTTCTACAAAAAAAAAAAAAAAAAAAAATTCAGTTACCCATCCACCCACCACACACATGAGATGGCGAGCAGTAGATTGAAGATTGGGAAAGTTGAGGGAACTTCACCTACCTACGTACTCACCAAACACATGCGTTATTTAAGATCCAATAGATTTGTTTTCGTTATAACTAGAGCCATAAGTCAGCCTAGCTAGAGGTAAATGTGCTGATCTAATTTCTTCTATGTATTTGGGCAATGATGAGTCTTGGGTAAGCTTAAAAATTTTAAAAAAGTCCAACAATAACTCTTCATTATCTATAAATTAAGGGTCTGAATCATTATCAAATACACAATTTCGTAAGAAATCTTTTTTTTTTTTTTTTTTAACTTTAGAAATGCTATTTACAGTTGTTTATTTTGTTCTATCCTGAAGGTAAATTGTTTTAAACCTGCCAAAAAATTCATTTTGGTGGGAGAAAATATTGCATTATCATTAAAGATATTGTTTTATAACATCTCAAATTCACATTATCTTTTCTGATAATTAAACCTACTCATTTTAGTTAACAATTCATTGGTTTACGGTGTAGAACCATGGTGTTATCGACGATGTGGTTTTGGACGACAAGTCTAATTTCAAATATATAGCGTACTTTACTGTGCAGTGCTCTCCATTCTGTGGTAGAATCAATATTTGATTTCTAATAAAACATATATTTTGTTTTTGAGAAAAAAAAAAGGGGGCTTGCATGTGTGTAATCGTCACTCTCACTCCTTATGATACATTGTCACTTATGCTATGTTTGGAAGTTTGGAGGGAGAGTATAGGGGAGTAGAGAAGAGGAGAGTAGAGGGAAATAGTTATCCTCCACCTTACATAGTACTAGAAATGTTGTTTTCTCAAGAACTACCATCAAGTTGTATCGTGGAAGGATGGTCGACCGGCGTCACCGGCCACATCGAGGAAAATTTTATTGTGATCCATGTAGTCTAGTTTGGTTAATGAAAGTCAATCAATGAAAATGGTGATGTTGACTTGAGGTACAATAACGATGAAGGAGTGGGCTAGATGCAATGAAACAAACTTGTGTGAGTTAAAACAACTATCGAGATGATTGGGATCTCAAGAGCTCTTTCACCGTCACAATTATTTTATACAATGAGTAAAAGGTTTACAATAGGAAAGCTAAAGAAGAAGATCAAAAGTGCTAAAGATTTATATTATAAGGTATGTACAATAAGGTACCGAGGATACAAGCAAGGGAGGGTTAAAGAACATAAAATTGCTTAACTAACTAGGGAATCTCTGTTTTCTCCTATTTTGTCATCCGCTATAAATGTGAGGGGAAGTCTCTCTTTATAGTAAGAGATCTTCCCTTTCAATAGTGAATTGTCATGATGGAGGTTAGAAGATATTTGTCCCATCAGGTGCTGTACATTACACCAACCAAGACATGGGGGAGTGTTTATGTGGTTAAATCTGGACCCTACATGTGGAGTGGCTGTGAGCAAAAGAAGAGGAAATGTTGGCTACAAAGTTCTATCCTCAACTCGTGCCAAAGGCGTGACTGTCTTGGGAAGGAAGTAAGATGTGCATCTAACATGGTACTCAAGCACTCACAAAAAGGGAGATAGTGACTTTCTAAGGTTAGCAGCTATGAAAACACCCCTTATTGGCTGAGTGCATGTTGGACTACTTCAGAGACACGTGTATTACTTACAGTACTCTTGATATTCCTCTCATTGTCCAAGAGTTGTTCCCCAGGCAATGGTAAAGTCACCTACCCACATGCCATAGTGCCATGTTGGCGCATTCTCTCTCCTCCAGTCACCAAATAGTACCCCAACTGTGAAAAGGTCCAAAAACAAGAAAATGATGACTTGACACCTGTCTTTGTACTCAGCCATATTCCTCAGATTATAAGAGGAACATGCAGCTGAACTTTTAGGGTAAGAACCCAAGTAGATCTTTCGAAAAGAGAGTAGAAAGTTAATAAGATAGGAAGATAGAAAACAAGATCTCTCTTTTAAAGAAGAACACCCTTATTGTACAATAGTTACCTCTTCTTTCCACATAATACAAAGCTGAATAGAGTTAAAATGTTCCATTCTTGCTTAAACCGTGGTTTTTTTTTATTATCCATTTCTTAGGGTTTTCCACGTATATCTTGTGTCCATTTTACATTCTTGCAATCACTTTCTTCTTCTCTAACTTTTGTGATGTCAAAGCTTGTACCTTTGTCACTCATAAGCTGATTCATGTTGATGTACTGTTAGATAACTTATTTTATCTCTCATATAAGCTCAAATCTAACTTGCATGTACATGTGTCTTCTATCTCCTTTTGGTGTTTCAAGTGGACTTTTGGGTGTGAGACACTGTTCAGGCCAGTCATTTAGTAAGAATCCAACTTGTGTTAGGTGGGAACACCTAATTAATGCGAAGGTGACTATTGCTTCTTTTAGGCACTACCTCCCCTATTTCCTCGGCTACCTTTTATGAGTTTGGGTCTCTCCTTGGTTCCTTCATCGGCTAGACATCCTTGGTCGATTTTGCCCAAGGGATCAGATCTTATCGGCTTCCATCAAAAGACAAGGGGGGTTACTTCTTGGGGAGGACCCTTCGTCCCTTTGCCAAGTCCAGCCCCTCTCTCCTAAAGGTTGTGGGCTGGGCCTAATCCCTTGGATAATCTTGTTCTTTTTATGGGCTTGTGGTCCGCAGCCCGTGGAATACAACTAAAGGACCACTCTCCTACAAAACCTATTCATTTGCTCAAGAATTTTGTATAATTATATAATGAATAGTTTTTTTAAAGAACTATGGCTTCATAATTCTTATATAGTTTTTTTTTTTTAAATATTAATGTGACGATATTTTGTTAGAGGTTAGAAATAGGATGTTTTATAGTGAATCCTTAGAAAATTTAATGTTGTTAGTAAAAGACTAAAAGTACATAATTAGCTAGGTTTGGTGGATGAAAGAAAAGTAAAAATTATTGCATGATTCTCATCACATTTGAGAGAGTATTTTCATTTACTTATTAGATTTAAAAAAATAAGTTGCGCAAAAGTATGACTTCACAAAGATAAAATAAAGTTTTAATAAAATTATACATGAGTCAAACAAATAGGAAAAATAGAAAAACCTATGATAAACGAGCACTAACTACTAAGGTTGTTGAAAAAGCAATTCTAAAAAAAAGAGTGGTTTAGAAAGCTTGTAACCCATATCAATTGGCATGCACATGATGATGCAGGTTTAATTAAGAAAAAATATAATGGCTACAAGATTACTTGACTCTTGTATCCCAAACCATGGTATATTCGAAAAAGGTCTTCGGCCATGGGCCAACCTCGTGTATGTAGTCAAACGAGTCGTCTCAAAAGCATCCTCCTTTCACTTTTTTTAATAGATGAAACCGGGTCACCCACAGTCGTGGCTTCAAGAATTTTTCTCAGAGTATTTTTTAAAAAGCATAAATTACACAATTTAATAAAAAAAGAAATTCATATATTGACAACAACAATAATAAAAAAATACACAAATACATAAAGTTTACAATTGCCTTCTATGAGTTTTCATATTTTAAAATCGTTGCATGATAGTCTTATTATCAATACTACAAGCTACATTTTTTTCAATATACACAACCAAACAATCATTCATCCACTAAATGTCGAACAAATTATGGAGCAAAATTTAATGTTGTTGGTATAAAAAACTGAGGGTGTTTCCAATTTTTTTTTAAAGGGTAGGCAAATAAAAAATTATAAATTATTATATATAATTTTTTTTTCCAGGACCACCCTGGCCTTAGCGTGGTGCCGCCCCTGCACCCACAGGCCACAACCAGTGTAATACTGCTCCGAAACCATACATTCCAAAACTGCAAATGAAATATGAATAAAACTGCATAAACTGTTGAACACTACCTCTACTAAATTTACTGTATCACATAAACTCCATGTGTTTACGTTTATCAGACCCAAAGAAAATTTCTGCTTAGTGAAGGCTGTTTTATATCCTAGCAATTTATTTATTTATTATTATTATTTTTTGTATGCGCGCGTGTTGCTATTATGTCAAGTGTTTTCCACAGAAAAGATTGGTCGTGAGTTCAAATCCGAAAATTAGCCTCTTCAAAAAATGGGGAGTAAGGCTATCTATCCTAATCTCTTTTAAACCTTGCAAAAGTAGAAATTTTGTGCACTAGATGTGGGTTACTAGGTGTGGTCCTCACTCCTCAGCATGTCTCGCAATACTGTCAGCTGTGAGATTACAAGTATACATACACTATTCAGTACACTCTCCATCTCTCACACACAACAACAGTATAAGATTGAATTGGAAAGATAGGCTCCATATCTCTCCTCCATTCCACACCCTCCAACCCTAATCTTTAACTAGCCATCCCATTATTGCCACGTGGAACTGCAAATATCCAAAATGCAATTAATCACCACCAAGCTTCTCCATGCCGTTTTTTATTTCAATTTTTAATCGCAAATACCAAAACCTCGTCAGCATATTCCATCATTCTAAAAAAAAGAAAAGAAAAGAAAAGAAAAGAAAAAGATAAACAAATATTTCAAGTAGAACTTTCATTTTCTGGGGAAGGAAAATTGGAATAGACCATTTTAGCTACTATCCAATAATTTATTCCACCCATGTCCCTTCTCATGAGTCATGCCACCTTAAAATTACCTCCAAATTTGTCCAAAACCAGGGGTAGTCACATAAACCCATAAACAAAAAGACAAATCAGCCTCCCATCACCAAGCCAACATTTTCTTTCCCATCCTCAAAAACCAAAACTGCCTTCTGCTTTCATCAAAACCTTTTACCCTCTTATTTGTGTTCCAAATTCTTCGTATAAATTCAAGAGGACAAGAAGCTCAAAACACCAACTAAATAGAGTTACCAAAAGCCAATTCAATCATAGCTCTTGCTCTCTCAGAGCACTTCGTGAATTCCTTTTCTGAGTAGAGAGACGGAGAGAATGGCAATTTGCACAGTCTACACCACCCCATCTCTCAATTCCACATGTTCAATCTCCACCACATCAAAAACCCAATTGGGATTTCACCAAAAACAGGTAGTTTTCTATTCTAGTGGCAAGAAAACTAGCAAGAGAGGCAGCAACACAACCAGCCCATATGTGATAACATGCACAACATCAGCAGGTGATTCAAAGACAGTTGTGATAGGTCTGGCAGCAGACTCAGGATGTGGGAAAAGTACCTTCATGAGGAGGCTGACCAGTGTGTTTGGTGGGGCTGCAGAGCCACCAAAGGGGGGTAACCCTGACTCCAACACACTCATCAGTGACACTACCACTGTGATATGCTTGGATGACTATCACTCACTGGATAGGACTGGAAGGAAACAGAAGGGTGTCACTGCACTTGACCCTAGAGCCAACAACTTTGATCTCATGTATGAACAAGTTAAGGCTCTCAAGGATGGGATTCCTGTTGATAAGCCTATTTACAATCATGTTTCTGGTCTCTTGGATCCTCCTGAGCTCATCAAGCCCCCTAAGATTCTTGTCATTGAAGGTTTGCACCCAATGTAAGTAATAAGCCACAAATTAACAGTAATAGTATTTTCTCTCTCTCTCTCTTGATAAATTACTTGTGATATGGTCTCTTACTCTTATACCATATTATTTAAGTTATTATGAAATAATAAATTTAATCATTTAATTTAACATTGTTGAACACACTCACATCTGGTCTCTCGAAAGAAAGGAGAATTGTTCTTGCATCGATCTCATAGCAAAAGAAGAATATTCCATGAAACAAATTTTGTTCTTAATTTCCTTGGAATTTATGTAAATAAGTGTTTAGTTTATATTTTAAATGATTTTTATTTAAGGTATAATGCTATGGTATTATTTATTTATTTTTTTTATTTATCTAAAAAATTATTTTTGTTCTTTTTTAACAAATAAATATTTGTTTTCAAACTTATTACCATACTGAGTACTTATGAAATTTCCAAAGGACAAATGAGAAGAAGAGAAGTCTCTACATTTGTCAACATATCTCGTCAGATAAGTTACTTATGTAGCATGTACGTGTCTACAGTCTACTTCATATATCTAAAGAAAAATGGTGTCCATAAAATAACGTTATCATGTTTATGTGTCCTTTTATCTCTGTTTTTTTTTTTTTTTTTTTTTTCGCGATAAGAAAGAAGGTAGATTTAAACCAAATTATTTTTGGGGGAAAAAAGGAGAATCAGACAATATCACTTAACCATAAACTTCTTGACAATCTTATCATTGTCTTTAAGATGGATTGCAAAATACATTCAATGTTTCTGATTGTTACGAGGGAATTTAGGTTGTCCCCAAGGAAAAAAAAAGTATATATATATATATATATATATGTGTGTGTGTATATATATATATCATTTATTATTTTTTTTAAAAAAGAAATCTATTTTGATAGTATATGATTATATGCCATACTTTATAAAAAAATGCCATACTGTGATAGTTGTTTTTTTATCGGTTATTTATACATAGGTTAGAGATATAGAGCATTAGTTTATCTCAATTTATTGTATGGCTGAGGAATTCTATCTGTTTTGTCATCTTCTTCTTGGTGGGCCTTGCACCATATTTAGGTTTGCGGAACCCTTTTTTTCTTTAAAAAAAATAAAAAATAAAAAAATAAGATAAGTAGATAAGTGAATAAAGCTCACCAAAAGCTCATGAATAATTACAGTTATTTCGTTTTACTTCAAAAGAGGTACTATAATCTCTAAGATGATTAAATTTTAATCCTAATTCCTAAAAAAGAGTTCGATAATGATTTTATTAAATGCGCTTAAATTATTTAGGAGAATTTTAGTTTTGGTTGGACCTAGGAGGCTAGGACTTACTTATAAAGAGCCCATTATGGCATGCCCTTCACAAAATGCTTTTATTATAAGGGGGTGAATAACAATCTTTTATATATATATATATATGAGAAGGGCTTGTGTCCCGTGAAAGTTGTCACAAGCGGCACCCTATATATATATAAAGAAAGCAATTTTAATGTAATTATTAAATATATATGTTTATGGTGCCAAAACGGGAAAGTGGATGCATGCATGAATAATCAGTGAAGTTGTCCTAAGTCCTAACTATTGTATTTGTAGGTTCGATTCACGAGTGAGGGACCTGTTGGACTTCAGTATCTACTTGGACATCAGCAATGAGGTTAAGTTTGCATGGAAAATTCAGGTAACAGTACTGCATGTAACACCTCAATTATTCATTTATTAATTATTATAAATAAAAACTCAATTCATCTTGATCTCTATTTATGTGACAAAAATTTCAGAGGGACATGGCTGAGCGTGGACACAGTCTTGAAAGCATCAAAGCTAGTATTGAAGCCAGGAAGCCTGATTTTGACGCATATATCGGTAAGATTTTATTATTAAAAAAAAAAGCTTACAAACTAGTAATTAGTAATGTAATTTGATGTCACTTCAACAACATAATAATTTTTTTTAATTAGTTATGTTTATGTATCAATTTGTAAGATTTATGTAATAAAATATTTGTGGTAGATTGATAATATGAAGTGTACTTACGTAATCATAATTAATTGGTTGGTTAAATTAAAAAAAAATTGCAGATCCACAAAAGCAATATGCAGATGCAGTGATAGAAGTGTTGCCAACCCAATTGATTCCGGATGATAACGAGGGGAAGATATTGAGAGTGAGGTTGATAATGAAAGAAGGGGTTGAGTTTTTCAACCCAGTTTACCTGTTTGATGAAGGCTCTACTATCTCATGGATACCATGCGGAAGAAAGCTTACATGCTCATACCCTGGCATCAAGTTTTTCTATGAACCTGACACTTATTTCGGCCACGAGGTATAACAATGCTCTAATTAATTACTGCTTCTAATAATGTTTTTTTGGGTGCTAATTAATGATAATGGGTGTTTTTTTTTTTAATATCTATATCTTACGCGTTTTTAGGTGTCTGTGCTGGAGATGGACGGTCAATTTGACCGATTAGATGAGCTGATATACGTGGAAAGCCATCTAAGCAACATATCTACCAAGTTCTATGGAGAAGTGACCCAACAAATGTTGAAGCATGCTGATTTCCCTGGCAGTAGCAATGGAACTGGTCTTTTCCAAACCATTGTTGGTTTGAAGATAAGAGACCTGTACGAGCAACTCATCTCCACCACGGCTAAAACTCCTGTAGAAGCAACAAAGGCCTAATTAAGAAGCACCATCATGCCTAGCCAACCCTTGCCTTGCCTTGCCTGCATGGACAAATTAAAGCCCACCAACAATTTAATTAAGTCTCTCTCTCTCTCTCAAAAAAGAAAAAAATCATTTTCCACTTTTTTATTTTTATTAATTTTTCAACTCTCCCCCTCTTCCATAATATTTCATTTTGAGTGTTAGGCTGTTCTTAATTGATAAGAATTAATGAGAACACAGTCTCTGTACCTACTTATTTTCTATTCTGGAGATCAATGTGATAATTAATGTAATATATAGAAAGAAGCCAAAAGCATAGATAAAATTCAGCTAAGAAGAATGGTACCCTTTTATTCTTGCCATTATCTTTTTTGTACATTTAATTCCCATACTGCATTAATTGCATCACCATTGTAACTTATAACCACCCGGAAAATTATTAGGTACTCCCGGAGTACCATAAATGCGTACTCCCCTCTTTCACATAAATGGTAGGTCTCACCATGAATTTAATTAGTGAGACCCACCATTTATGTGAGAGGAGAGAGTACACATTTATGGTACTTCGGAGCACACAACACAATAAAGAAAAATGGCAAGCACAAACGGTTTAAGTGGTCAGCAATTTTGGCTTTGTCACTCTGAGAGAAATCAAACTCAAGCTGCTACATACATTGGGTGAGGAAACTATCAATATAGTCTCAAAGTTCTCTATTTCACTCATAAATGGAAAAACTAAAAACATTTGGGTAGAGGGACCTCCCCCCCATATGGATTCTACTTCTACAGGCAATTGGTACAAAGATTAGAGATAGAGGCCCTTTATAGCACTTAAACAGGGTCAGTCCACGAGTTATAAAACACCTGTTTTTCTTTTTAAACTAAAGAAATGACCTCAGAAGGTAATCCGTCTACACTTCTTTTTCAAGAGGATTGAACTTCGAAACAAACAAAACAAATAAATAAACATGTATCATGTATGGCATGAAAAGCAAATCTTATCAAGAGTATAGCCATTGAATCTAGTATGGACATTTTCTGTCAATTTTTAGGCAGCTTAAATCATGACAAAGCACAAGGACATTTTGTAGCAGATAACAATATGTTCAAACCATTGTTAAGTAGTATATTTTATTTTGCAGTGAGGCTGCCACTAATGCTTTGATGGGGATAAAAACAAACTACATGCAAAATCTCATGGTCACCACAATCCTCTCTGCTCAAGTGGTATTCTTGACTAATAAACAATGCATCACTGTATGTAAAATAAGGTTACATACCAGACACTGAAATAGCCAAGACCAACAGTGAAAAATGAATACTCTTGACAAATATTTTAGAATAAACCATGGTTCCTATGTTTGACAAAGATACCATGCTGTGTCAACAACTTAAAAGCACAGTATTTTATCATGGGAAACACAAGATCAAAGCAAAAGCAGAATAGGAATAACAGTTGAACCTAAAATATGTCAATTTCATGCAAGCTTCACGAGAACGATTTGTGCAGGATGAAACACATAAAGCAAAAACTTGATTTCTCAGCTTTACCAAGTAAGGCACATCAACGACAGCTTTTAAATTATTAACAACCATCCTATATCAAATAAAACATTATAAAAAGGTGAAAGACAATTCAAAAATATGCCCTAAGTCAACATGGAACCGCAAAATAACTTCCTGTATCAAGCATTATGGTAAAAGCAACGCCAACCTAAACAACATTGCCACTGTTGGAACTCATCTTCTAGGCAGTAGCTCTATCATTTGCCACACTCAAGAGTCAAGACACTCATCTAATAGGTAGTAGCTCTATCATTGACCACATTCCTGAGTCAAGACAGATGCCCAGTTTTCTTGGTTGCCACGTGAATGACAAACTTAAGTGGTTCAATAGAATGTGTACTAAACAAAGAACAACCGGTCACTGTATATAATTAGTTTTTGCTCAAAGAAACCACACCAACATACATAAGGAGAAGAGCTATTTGTTCTGTCCTCATTCTACATTTCCTCCATGAGAAGAGTATTTTTAAATGGCTAATCTATTTTATTTATTGCAGATTCTCCCTCTGCATACTTGGAACAACATATTTTATTACTGATTACACAGCAGAAGCATGGAAAATTAATACATGCCATTTAAATGCCCTTAGAGGCTATCAGATAGGTCTCTTTCATCAATATGACAGTTATGTGTACTTCCAAATGATATCACCCCCTCCTGAATTCCGCCACCATCTCATCAAATAAAAATTGACTTTTTTCAGTTCATTGGAATATGCAGCTTCTTGAGTAATAAAGTTTTCATTGTAAAAGTTTATATGATATTTATAAATGGCTACTTTATACATAATAACTCAACACCGATGCAAACCAATGAAGCAATTAATCAGTGAAAATAAATGTACATTACCATAATTTCTTCTTGTGATAAAATTATCATCTTATGTAAGATATAAACTAACATGACACTGAAAGGAATACAACAATAACGATGGCAAAGAAATTCATGTTATAACATGTCTCCAGATTCATAGCAGCATTTCCTTCCAAATAAGTCTAGATGCTAGGAAACTTCAGAGAAACTTTATATACAGACTACTTACTTGGATTGTCTCTAAGATGAAGAAGTAAACTACATCCTACAAGAAAACATGGGAATGATATATACTAGCAGTTAACAAATCTTTAATTTCCCTTCTCCATATTTCTACTTAATTATAACGAACTTGTTAGTACCATGTCTTGCCCAGTGGTCCTTCAAGTCAACTGGATGAGTAAGATCATGACCTTCAGTTGCAAGTCTCAGTAGAAGTTTCCCATATGCTCCATTGCTCATTTTTCTCCCAGCCATGCGAGACCCAGGCCTTGTAGAACTCATGGGCAGAGGATATTCTGATACGTTAATGGTGCAACACGAGGATTGCCATCCACCAGCACCCCATTTGTAGCACGCTCTAGGATTACCAGTACAAGAACAGTATGGAGCAGGCACCCCAGAGAAATCAAAGTCAGTTTTGTCCATATCGATATTAATCGGAATCTTCTTTTCACGTTTTGCTTCAGGCATACTTTGTCCTTTTGTCTTTTTAGAAGTAGAAGGAGTTTTTTTGGCTTGCTTTGGCCTGAAAACCTTGGATGCAGTTTGATTAGGTTCCTTCATAGAATTCTTCTGTTTCCTAACCTTCACAGGTTTAGTTGCTGAATTAATATTTTTTTTTGGTTCAGTTGTGGCAGGAATGGTTCGGATGGGAGTAACAGCAATACCCGGTTCTGGGTTCATTTGAGTCCCTTGCAAAGGATTTGAGTTGGATTTTGATGCAGACATAAAACTTCCTGGATAAAACCAGGTAAAATGTGGAACGGATGCCCCTGCCGTAGCTTCAGGTATCATAGGGTTTCTATTGGTGTATGTTCCCATATTTGCAACTACCTGATGTCTCAGCACTGCATCTACACTCAAAGATTGCTCTGAAAAATTGCTAGTACCCAATCTACCATCTGTATCTACATAATGAACACAACAAAGAATTTCCCAACACTCAGAGCAATAATTTTTGTTGAGGGAAACCAATTAAAAGCACACAATCTGACAGTTGTTGAGGCAAACCAACTAGAGCAACTTCAGAGGAGAAATTAGTTAGCAACTAAGTCAAACCATACAACATCAAAATCCAACCTCAAATAAGTATGTAGAAAAAAACATATTTATGCAAAACAATCTGACAGCTTAAAATTGGCATTTGAACTTCTAATGTATGGAATAAATGTCTCAACACATTCTTGGAAGAATGAATTTGAACTAAGCATAATTACCAAAAGTACCAGATTATTTTTGGAAGTTACATAGACTTGGAATAGAATTCAGTGAAATTCCCAAGTCATCTCAACAATTTTATTGTAAACTGATAGAACAATAATATTATTGTAAATTCTCAAAAACAATTGTTGAACTATTCTGGATGTGAACTCCTGTTACCAGCTATGACATGGGTCTATGAATAAGAAATCTGAAGGTTTTTAATTTAGTTTTGTAATTGAAGTAGGTTCGGAAATTGTCTGGGCAGTCTCACACTATGGGCACAGGTTTCAAAAGAGTAAAATCATGGGCGTAGAAAGGTACTTGAGAACCATCAACCATGCTCCTCATTCGAAAAGGTTATGCAACTTCAGAAAGCTTTCAGCTAATGTTGGTTTCAAGATTCTGCTCTAAAGGACATTCTCAGGAAATAGTAACCTGCCAATTGGATCAACATTAGCTTAAAGGTTAAAAGAGAAACTAAATAAAATGAAAATCCCAGACATCTTTGTCCCTGAATAAACAGTGGAAGTTGGACCACGTTTTAACACTCTTTGCCATGGTCCACCATAATCTTATAGGGAAGCACTGCAGCTCCCTATAGCAACTACTTTCATAAACCCTATGGCCATAACAATCTCACTATAAGTTAAATTATTGGTGGATTCTTGCTCAGCACCACCCAAACATATCCCATCTCTCCCTTGGTAGAGTATATGGAACCTCCTTCACAACCACGTTGGTTTTTCTTGTGGCTCCTGCTTGTGAATGAATCCCAGACAACATCTCCGGGCTGCACAGCATACCATTCACAACAATGTACACACGCATGCACATATATATACTCAATTTCAGCATGTAGCCTACTACAGTTATAACTACTCCACTCCCTTTTTCTTCTTCTTTATTCCCACTTTCAAACACTAATGTCAACTGCATCCTCTCCCTTTCCCTTCTATACAAATACACATTCACCATCTATTTTCCTCAGCTGCTTAAGAACGCACATGTAACACGAAAAACAGTAAAACAATTGCATGACAATGCCCTAATTTAGTATCATCATGATTTAAGTCGTTGAACTGGTACAAAGTTTTAATAATTAGTCATTGAGATCTTAAACATATAAAAGAAAATTTTGGCAAATTGCTGAGAATTCATTAGTGACACATGAAGTATAAAAAGACAATGCACACGCACACGCACACACAGCATGCATGCCTGCAAATTGAGACACAGTGACACTAAACATAAATAGAACGAAATCAGAAATTCTAAGTTATGATCTACATTATCAACAAAGAACTCAAAAAATATGCCCTCCAAAAAAAAAAAAAAAAAAAGAGTAAAGAAAACTACTAAGTACTAACAAGTTCTGACTTGAAAACTGAGCGGACCCATATAAAAACAATAGACCTGAAAGCTATACTGCTATAGCATCAAGAAGTATACACATTGAGAGAAAAACTAAACCCAAAAGCGACAAACATCATACCTACATTTTATGAAGAAAAAGCACAAAGTTTTCAAAGCAAAAAGGAACTCCATGCCAGAAAAACAATCGAAGGACATGCATCACCTCCACTTACAAGCAGAAAGACTAATCTCCACAGACACTCGCAAAGAGAAATAAAAATGCCAAGATGCAAGCTCTTCCAAACAGAAAAAACCCAAAAGTCACATCAAAGTTACACTAGCAAAAGCAGAGAGAGATAAGTTAACAAGGGGAAAAAACCCATGTCAGAAACCCACTAAAAAAACTTTAGGATTAAAGGCAAAGTAGCATATAAAAGTGAAATATCATCATTCGGAACCAAAATTACTGATCTTTCAAAAAGTGAGAAAAAAGAAAATTAGGAAAGACCCATTTAGGCTAAACATCAAAGTAAGCTTCAAACAGTAGAGAGTGAAGAGATTCTGCATAAAAAAGAAAGAACTGAGAGCATTGATTCAAGCTATGAATATGATGAAGGGGGGGTACAAGCTTGTAAGATCTACAAGAAATGATGCTTTTTTTTTTTCATAACAGATTTTCATTCCTACATGTTAAAAGGAAATGAAAAATATAGTTTTACCTGGAAAAGCAGTTTCTTGTGCTTTGATTCTCACTGCAGCTCCAAACCAAATGAAAAGATGTGGTGTGTGAGTGTTGGTGTAAGTGAAAATGGTTTCAGCTAGACTATCATCTCATATCTCTCCTCAAGTTTGAGTTGGACTGTTCTGTTCTGTTCTGTTCTGTTTGAGAGAGAGAGAGAGAGAGAGAGAGAGTTTCTCAATCTCAAAGGACTTCTCTGTCCTCAAATTAAGTGCGCTCTGCATTTTGTCAGTCCACGCCCTCTTCAACTACGTGTCAAACACACTCCAATGGCATCAGAGCATGTCACCTGCTTCTTTCTTTTTGGTGAGTAATCTCAGAAAATAACATTTTTCTTAAACTATTTTTTAATTGTTGAGACTTTTTTTTTTTAATAAATTGAAACAGTATCATTTTCATGTAAGTTATTATTGATTTTTTCTTCTTCTTATATTTCAATATATCAACTGTAAAAAAAATCAAATGTTCTTGAACTTATTGTCTGGAAATAAGGTGAGAAAATTATACATAAAAATTATAAAGAGATGGCTCTCAATTTTGATTATGGTAGCACACTGATAAAAAAAAGCAATGAAACTAAAATAAAAATAATAATACAAATCAATATTTGAGCTTGAGTAGAAGAGTTGGGATTTTCCGTAGCAAAATTGAAGTAGTATATAAAATAATTTTAAAAATGATGATTTAGCGATTGCATAACCGATTAGTGATGCTTTCTCAAAAGAAAAAAAAAATCTGATTAATAATGAAATACTTGCAAGACACAAATTACTTAAGTTAGTAATTTTAATCGAGATAATACTTATAGCTTAATAAACACTTTTATGTATTTTCAACGAAAACATAGTTCAAATCTCTTCACTCCAAATTATCAAATTGTAAAATAAAAAAAATAAAAATTAGAGAAAACACTCCTTTTAGTACACAAATTACTCATAATTGAGTGGCTATGAAATTTAAAGGCTCGCTTGTGATGTTTATTAGTTCTTACTTGTAGTCATTACCTTGATTGTAACCTTAATGAGCGTTAATGTGACCATCATGGGCGAGATTCTAGGTTTTCGGCCATAGGTTCCAATTCCCATGCTTTCCTTTATGGGTACAATTGATGGTGGTTTTACTCGCCTATGGACTTTTGTATTCGTGCCTGAGTTCCATGCCCAGGTCTACTTTGACTATCAAATCAACACTTCATTTGATGGGCCTCAAGTTCTTGGAATGGTGTAGACAATTAGGTCGTGTTTTTGTGTGTCACGATTGTTCATTCCATGTAGGATCATAAGTCCCCATTGTGAGTGCCCCAACACGTGACTTATGATTGTCACGAAACTTTTTATATCATTTGTGCTTATAAAATTTCTACAAAATTAAATATTAATAGTTATGTTATTAATAAATTGTTTAAATTTTAAGTTTTTGTAATTTAAAATTATGTATAAAATATAAACTTATAGATCATATAGTAAATAATATTCGATTAACACAAAATTTAACGTGTGTATATTAAGAGTGTAATGATCATGCAATTCAATTATTAGGTTTTCAAAATATATAGTAATGTTTATTTTATTGAGTAAGGTTAGTTATTGAATAAATAACCTTACTCAATAAAATAGCCTTAGTCAGTACTTTCTCCATTACAAGTAATTCTTGTTTTGAAACTCTAAATACAAATCCTTGGCTAAAAGTCTAGCTTGCTAAAATCTTTTTTCCCCTCCAATTTCAGATTATGATGAATAGCAAGTTTTGGGACTTTTGCTAAGTGTATACGCATGAAAGGAGATTATGAATTTTTGAGATAAGACGATCTTGTAATAATTAGCATTTCATTTTGTTTAATGGCATGAGGTTTGAATTGTTGTTTCTATTAGTGCTTTGGAGATCTTTTGACAATTGCATTATTGAGGATAATTTTGGATTTATTGATGTAATTTCTTTGAGGATAAGTTTTTAGTTGCTCAGAAAGCCTTGCTCACTTATAAAGTGAAAACATTATGAGGGTGCAGTCATTGTCACATGCCTATCTTAATGGTCGAGTTCGGAGCGTGACAATTTTCCTATTGTCAAGTCACCTAGTGAGCTAACATAGCCTTCCTTTTTAAGTCGAGGAAAGGATTCACTTATTCCTGGTTTTGTCCAACCCAGCATGTGTTTCAACTTTCAACTCACCTTGTGAGTTGACACAGACTCGCTTCTTGAGTCGGGGAAAGAATTCATTGCTAGTATCAGGGTCTTTTCCACCTTAGGATATGTTAATTCACCTTGTGAGCTGACATAAGCTCACTTCTTGAATCGAAGAAATAATTCACTTCTTGAATCCATGTTTTGTCCACCTCAAAAAAAGAGAAGAGAAAGGAAAATAATATGAAATGAAATAAAAGATAAAAAAAATTAAGAGAAAAGAAGCGGAAAGAAAATAATAATAAAAGAAAATGGTGCAAGAAAAATGAGAAGATAAAATTTGAAGATGAGCTAATAAAGACTCACCTTATTAGCTAATAACTCTGAGTGGGTTTAGAGACACTGCCTCATAATGTAGGTCTTAACGAGTATGTTAGGGATTTATGTGGAAAAGATTATGATAATATAGAATTGAATTTGTTGAGTGTGTGTTGTGTAGGTTTCACATTAGGTATATAATGGGCCAATCAAGGTTTTATAAATAATTACAATGAGTCAATTGTGACTAGAATAGTTTAATATTTTTTTTTCTTTTGAGATATAGTGTAAATATGGTTAATCCTTTTCTTTGGATGGTCCAAATTGAGATAGTTGACGTTTTATCAATTTTAAGGTTACTAAATAATTGGCTAATATATTTTTAATGATTTTTTTTATTTTTTATTTTTTATTTATATAAGATAGAATTTCTACTTTAATCTAATCTAAGTGTATATATGGGTGAAACTTCTTTCTAGAGACTTGAATCTTAACTCTTGCCTCTCACACCCTACAAGCACTTATATTTATAAAGTGACCACCACACCAAAAATGCGTGGTGGTATATTTTTAATGATCAGGGTAAGAAAGATGTATGACTTGCAGGTTGAATAGAATCTGTGCCAACCCATCATGGATCTTTTATTAAAAAAGAAAAGAAAAGAAAAGATCCATTTAAATACAAGTAACTTTGACCCGAACTTGATTATGATCCAAGCTTGATTGGGTCTAACTTGAATCTGATCCATCGTTGGGTTGTTTTAGATTGAATTTATTTTTAGCAATTTCATGGCCATGGCCCTAGGTTGAAGAGAGGGGTGTGGCAACTGTTGAATGCTTTGGGTGATGGGCTCTAGTTATCAGGGCCGGCCCAAGATTGTTTGAGGCCTAAGGCGATAATTTTACAGGGGTCTTTTTATATCTAAATACCACTTAAATAATATTTATTTAATTTCAAATCCATTATTAATATGATTAATTCACCCAAAGTGAGCTAATGATAATTACTATATAAGTTTTACAAATTGGCATATCACCAATAAAAGAAAAGTTATTCAAATATTCATTTTATTATATTATTTAAGTAACACCAATCATATTCCTGTCACATCAGTTTATAAAATTTTTTTTCCTAAAATTTGTATTAGCTTTAACATTTTTCATACATTTAATGGTGACTATGTTGCATTTTTATTAATTCATTTTTTTTTTTTTTGTGTGGAGAAAATGCTAAACTTATTACAAATTTTACTACAAAAAGCTTATAAACTTATGTGGCAATGAGGTGGCATTTCAACAAAATAACAAATGAGTATTGAATTACTTCATTGGTGATATATCAATTTGTAGGACCTATGTAATAAAACTTGGAATATACTAGCATAACTCTAATATTTTAGACTTTCTTAAGATTGAGATAAAATATACACCTTACCCACACTTTTTCTTTAATTAAAAAAAAAAAAAAAAAAAAAAAAAAAAAAACTTACCGCCCAATATTTGGGGGCCTTTTTATGTCAGGGCCTTAGGCCATGGCCTAAATGGCCTAGGCTTAGGGCCTGCCCTGATGGTTATGGTGAAATGGCTAAGACAATTGCCTGAGGAGGCTTTTAAATAGTACTTCACAATCTGTCCTCTTAACAATCGTCCGGTTTTTTTTTTTTTTTTTTTTTTGATTAGTCAATGTTCCCCATATTTGTTGGTCTCATTTTTACAGTAATGTAGTTCAATATAAATTACTTCCGTATCATCATATAAACAGATACATGTTAGCCAAATAAACTCAATTCTAGAAGGATAGATTCCTGGACTATGATGCCTCCCTCCATTTGTAAATTCCTTAATATCAACTTATGTACACCATACAGCCATCTAGTTTTCATTATGATGGGCTGTTGCTTCTCTTTACAAAACAATCTCATGGAAAGAATATAATTGCAATCAAGGTGATGTGTATTGCACTTATGATAGTTTTAGCCAACTACTGCAAGCAAGCTTTGCCTGACTGCTGGAACTGAGCAGAGAAGAGATCCAAATATACCATTTAGAGCATAAGCAATGGCACAAAATGGGAGAGCCTCAGGTTCCTTGGCTGACAACGCAGCTGTTCCTAATCCATGAGCACTAAAACAACCAAGTAAAAGCAAATAAATCATAAATGGATGAATATGGACATAATACTTCTATTTAGTTGTTTAGAAGATTTATCATATATATTACTATGATTTGAACTTTTTGCAAAGAATTAAAACATTGATTATCTTGTTAGCATTCTGAAACATCTATAGATAGCGTGATTGATTATATGATTACAACCTAAGCATAAAACAGACGCATGGGAAATGCCTACTTGGCCATATAAATTTATTAGTGAGAACTGACTGATTTATCAACAACAGATGCACATACCTTGATGCAGTTGCTATCCCTCGAGCAATTGGATCACGAAATCGCAGTTTGTCAAGTGTTGCTTGCACAAAATTTGCTCCAACCAAACCAGTTACTACAACTGCAGCTGCTGTGAGAGATGAATTGGTACCTGTAACAGATACAGAAAACATATTCCATGATATAATTAAGTTTCAGGCAAGTATTATATGCACTAAGATGTGGTCTAAACATTTATATTTACTTAATTTTGGATTTTTCTATATTTAAATGGTTTTATATCTCAAAACTCAATTTTAGGCATAGCAGAAAATTAGCAGAATACAGAATTGCCTGTCTACAGATGCCAGGTATACAATTGTACCTTCAAAAAGAGAGACAATGCTGAGAGCCAAGGCCACAGTTATGCATCTAGGAAGAATTGATATGGTCAAAGACGATTCTAATCCAAGAAGACGTCCAACAAAGGCAGTTGAATACAATGAGAAAATTGTTGAGACAATCACAGATGTGAAAATCTCCGCTGCATGCCTCTTGACAAGCTGTAAAAGTACAGATGGTTAACAGAGCAACATCATAACGTCACCAGATAATGATTTATGCCTTATAACATTATCTGAGTATATATCTGTCACAGCACTAAATCTGAATTAATACGCAAAATAAAAATATGAAATGGTGACACTCATTTAGGTAGACTTCGTATCAATTTCATGTTGGAGCAATAAGGTGCATGTATAAAAGATAGAAGAACAACTCTATGGTCTAAATATCTATGATCCATCTCTCTTTAACCAAAATCAACCTGTCCAGCGGCTTTTCACCATCTATTCTCCACTTTCCTAGATTTTCTGGACTACCAAGTAAAAGGAAAAGAGAGACAGAAAAAGTGCTTTGCATGGTGATATCCTATGGTTATAAATTACATGTTAAAAATGAGAAATGATGTACAAAAAATGGTGCTCTCCTTTATATGAATTCAGTGGTATGCTTTGGTTCATAGAACCAATGTTTGTCCATTGATAATCCACAGAACCCTGTCTAGGTAATCAGGTGGACTAAACCCAGCCTTCAACTTGAGAAGAATCAAACTAAATAATAACAACTGTTGCCAATTGGGAAAACTCTTTTAACTCATTATATGTGAACAATAGGTCATTACCTTTCTCTGTTTAAACATTGAGAAGGCAAAAGAGAGTATAACAGATCCCAAAAATCCCATTAGAACATCACCAGCTCCAGGATTAGAAGATGCCTTTGTAAGGTAACACCCTGTTTATATTAAAAACACAAATCACCAAAAAAAGTATGGATAAACTAAACTAAAACACTAATACCAATATTAGTGCATTTGAGAAAGGAACAATGTGTGGGAATGCCTGTATGTGCAGAGAGAGAGAGGCTTGTAGGTATTACTTTTTGCTCTTCATTTGAAACACTAATCAAATGTGTATAAGTTTAAGGAAAATGCTAACAAATGCCCTTAGGACATTGGTTAATAATCCATTTAAAGAAAGTTCTTATGAGAAAAGAAAAAAAAAAAAATTAATATTTTGACGGCTTTTTTCATTTCCCATAAAAGTGGTGTCAAATATTTCTTTAAATGGATTATTAACTAATACTCTAAAGGGCACTCGTTAGCATGACTCTAAGTTTAATTGGATGGGTGGAGAGAACTTGCCATCACACCAAAGCCTACAGAGAACTTACAATCTAAACAATAATCTGATGGGTAGTGAGAACTTTAATCCTATGTTAACACTCCACCTGTGAAGCCCCATAGAGAGAAAATTACTTATAAGTAACCTAAATTTTTTTTGGGTAAATTATACTTATGATTTTTGAAATATATGATAAGTTCGATTTTAGTCACTCATATTTGAAAAGTTCAATTTTAGTCCCTCAACTATTTAAAAGGGACTTCTCCAAAAAAAAAAAAAAAAAAAAAAAAACTATTTAAAAGGGAACAATTTAGTCTTTCCATTAATTTTCCATCCATTTTTTGCTTATGTGGCTAATGACATGATGAACAGATTGATTTCTGTCCTTCAACTCGCTGCAATAACAAAAAATGATGTCATAATCTACTACTCACTATGGTTTTGCACTAAAGCTACTTGGAAGAAAAAGAAATACTGCAATGCAATTGAATAGAGGGACATTGCCCTCTTAACTTATAGTTCTACCAACCAAAATCATGTCTGGCTTGGATTACTGACTTCTATGTAATTTGGATGAACACTCAGGATTCTCCTCAAATTTAACAAATTTAGGATTAGCTATGTCCCTAGCTTTCCCAAACCTTTGCCTCCTATGTACATATACGGCTCTTAACCCCTGCCTTTAGACATGACTCACAATATATATTTGAATAACCTGTAACTTTAGCAAAAAAGTCTATTTTTCTACAGGATGCAATGGTTAAAATGGTTGCGATTGCAAAATGATTTGTCCCAAACTCATTGTAGTGATTTTTTAAACTTATTCCTGAAGGGAAGTACCCATGTGGTCCTTTCATGTTATATCAGATTTTCCTTTATATAATTACATCACGTAAGCCACACACACCCACACACACATCAAAAAAATGGTATATAGAAAACTAAAGAGTAAAATAAGAGAAGAGAAAGGACGCAAAAAGGTCATTTGGACAAAGGAAATCAGAAACTTTAGCTTTCAAGTATACCTAAAACAGGATCAAGCCCAGACCGAGAAAAGTACCCAAAAGCCAATGCAGCCAGATCTGCAGATACCGCACAGCAAATAATTGGATGAAAAACTTTCTTCACATCTGATGGCAACCTGAAATCCAAATCCAGAGAAAAGGAGAAACTTATACACAAGAAAATAAAAAATTCAATAATTTAAACTAAAACATAATAATAAGATTATTCGCCATAAGCTAGCGAATAATTTTATTTGTTAAGAAAGTTTGCCAATTTCAAATTCTAAACTGAGGAAATGAAATTTTACCCAGAGCCAACCATGTAGCCTAAGACTGTTGATGCAAGTAGGAAAGGAAGGCATGTTCGAGCACTTGTCCCCAGTATTGTTGGGTACAATAATGCAGTAACAAATGATATAAGAAAAATCCCAGTCCAAGTCCACACTTCAATGGTAGAAAAAGGGGGCGGTTTTGCCATAGGCTCTGCATCTGTCATTTCTGTATTTACCATTTTTCTTACAGTTATAGCTGTATAACCTGCAACAGAAAGCGTAGCCAGCCAGCCTCCAACTGCAAAGAAACCAATAAACACTAACTTGCTATTGCATTGAAAAGGAAAAAGCTGACAACAGGCAAAATCTTTCACATAGAAACACACACAGTGATAGAGAGCATACCAGCAAAAGAAATTTCCAACTCAAGTTAATGATATTTGCATTAATACAAAAATAAGAACAGCAACAACCAAGCCTTAGTCCCAAAATTTTGTTGTCAGTTATAAATACTCAACAGACTAATTACGATTGATCACATGTATTTTTTTCTGCCATTTTATTCCATCTGATGTCATACTCTTTGCTACCTCCTTAATCGAGGTTTCCTTTTTTACTACTTCTATTAATGTTATTTCATGTCTTCCTCTACTTTTTTTTTGTTCAGCTGAGTTGAATCAACTCACTCTTCTTCATTGGTGCATTAATTGCTCTCCTTTGCACATGACCAAACCATCTCAAGCAACTCTCCCTCGTTGTTTCGTCAATGGGGGTCACCTATCTTTAAGGGAAATTCATCATTTCAAATCCTATATTTTCTAGTATTTCCATCTATCCATGTTAACATTCTCATTTCAACTACACGCATTTGATTAACATATTGCTTCTTAACAACCCAACATTCAATACCATTGAGCATAGCTGGTCTTATAGCAGTCTTACACAACTTTTCCTTGAACTTAGGAGGTATTCTATGTTCAGACAATATCACAAAGCCTTTAGATTTGAGCTTAATATCTGTTTTTAAACAATTCCTTCAAGAATGCCTCTCTGTGGGTGCGTGTAATCTTTTAATAGTTATAGAGCTCTTAACATCAATAAATTAAACTTGGACTTATTTAGTCATACCTGGTGCACAAAAATCTCACTTTTGCAAGGTCTAAGAGAAGTACTTGATAGGTAGCTTTACCTCCCCTTTTTTGGAGAGGCTGAATCTCACACCCAAACTCACGACATGTCGCGTTGGATAGAAGGCACTTGTCACCACACCAAGGCTGACATCTAGTGTTTGTTTGGGAACAACTCATCTAATTTTTTTGCAGAAAATATGCTAAAGTATACTTTTACTTCGAAAAAGTGAGGTTTTAAAAAGTTGTATAAAAGATAAAAGCTGCGGTTATAAGCTCAATCCAGATGGACAGTAAATTTCATTTATTGAGAGAGAGAGAGAGAGAGTCGTTGTGTTGTTTAAATGAGAGAAAATCAACTAAAAAGCTGTTTGAATAATTTAATTAAAATGAACAAAAGCAGCATGCTACAACAGCAATAAATCATACATGCAGTACGTACACGTTCCTGAGAGACTTCTTCAGTAGCAACTAAAACATCGGCTCAAAGTATACGTAGGTTAGATTGTTTACATTTCCAAAGAAACAACTAGCTTTGTATGATTCCCAGCAATTTACACCTTAAGTAATGTACCAGGAATACATAGCAGACAGAAACTTTGATTAGTTAATTAATACTACTCAAGATTCTTATGGAAAGATTTTTGGAATAGATTACAAGTCACAAGTCACATGATCCTTAATAATTTTGAAACTGTACAGACATGAGCATAGCATGACTGAGATTTTAAGTCGCTTGAATTGAACATTCTGAAATGAGCTAGCTCTAGAATGAAATTCGGACTTGGAGCCTAGAAAACCTTTTTTCTTTCCCCTGTTAAATATTTGCAGCTCTTGGTAGTGAACTCTGACCCACATGATCAAAGCATTCCTTTGACGTGCAGAAAGTTCTTAAATACAATTTCTAAGCAAGAAGGAAATACTTGGAAAGAAAAAGCTAGGAATAACACCATCCTGTTTATGAGCAATGAATCCACCAATCTCATGCACTATACTTAAATAAAGATCCAGTGTGCTGAAAACGGTTAATCAGATAGACTTTGTGATTGATTATGTTCAAATGCAACGTTTGAAAAAGAATAAATTAGAAAATTACTTGGACCTTTTTTTAAGCCAAACCCAGATAATTGCATTATCCCAAAGTTTCAGTAAGGTGACTTCTCCTCTAAGAAAGACTATCTTTCTTCATCTAAAAGCTTGCAAGAAGATGGTCTATAAGAAGATTGCAGACCAACTTACATAATAAAAAAGAGGCTTCTTAGCATGAGGTCAGGATTCAAATTACACCAACAAGTAAAAGTAATGTCCTGGTCGAGTAAGTATGATTTTTCTTCTACATGTCCACGGAGTCTTGAAAAATCCAAACATTTTAGAGATAGATAGAAAGGTAGGAATTTCTTGCTAGAACCATACTGCATATGAAATGTGGTACCTGAATATAGTGAGAATCGTAAACCCTACATGTAAAAGCTTCTGTAGGTATTGACTCATTCCATGATAATTTATTAGGTGAAAACAATTCTCCAGCGATAATAATGGAGATTATGGGAGGAAAGAGATGAACACACTAGCAAGAGAAAGGTGGCAATTTTACTCATTAGACTGGGATGAGTCTGGTAGGTGATGCAGGATATAAATTAGATGACCTAGTTTCACATTTTCTTTATGTTTTTGCACAATACACAATGAGATGGTAGGTGTCATTTTCGCAATTAAATTCATCTACATGGCTGCATTAACCAATGCAACACAAATAGAGTCATCTTTCTGAAGGAAAATTAAATTTATTTATCCATGTGATTAAACTTAATTGAGAAACCTAAGGTACAACACATAACAAAGTGTACCTAAGTTTTTCCCTAAGGAAAATGACATATGAGAATTGATAAAGGCTATAAAGGATTAAAGACCCAAGCAAAAATATGATTAGCTAGCTCATGAGCTTGGTAAGTTATGCTTCTAACCAAATTTGTAGTAAAATAAATCCAATACAAAGTAGTCACTGAATCAATCAATCAATCGCCACTCAAATAGTTTCATGAATTAGATTTGTAAAAAGTAGCTAGATTTCACTTACCTATAATTAAACAAATCTTGATGCCGGAAGCAGCTGGAATATCTCTAACCGAAAGTGGCAAAACAACCAAAGAAGGAACATAGAACAACGGCAGCCATCTTTGAATGAACATGAGAGCAGGTTCAAAGAAATTCATCAAACCAGTTGCAGCAGCCGGGACAGTGGAATCAAGTATAACTAGAATGGAGAAAATACAGAACATGCCAAATAGCGCACTGGGGAACCGAATAGCAGCAGCCACAAACGCCTTTTTCAAAATCTTATCTATCGCCAGGATAATCCCAAGCGAAATAATCAAATGTGCAATCCCAAACACCTAACATGCATTGAAAACAAACAAAAAACCATCAAGCTAGAATGTCATTCAAACAAGGCCAGACTATATTTCAGACTAGCAATGCCCATTTGATAACATGTTTCCAAACCGCACTTTTTCATAGTACAACTTCTTAAACTTAATTTTTTTCTAGGATCAAAATAATACCATTTTCAATAAACTGAAGAATCAAATGGTCAGTGCCATGGATTGAATCATTTGGCTTAAAACAGAGATTGAAAAGGAGGACTAAACAAAGAAGCAAAATATGGCTAAAAAGTACCGTTTGAGAGAGCGTGGAAGTGCCACCAGAGTCTGAAACAGAAGATTTGACAGTGATTTCTCTACTGGAGCAAGCTTCATGAGGACCCATTTGCAAGAAACTGGAGCTGGGTCTGGAAACTGTAATGGGTGTGAATAATTTATGAGAAGTGGAGGAGTGTGTATATAAAGCACGGGTGGCATTGAAAGCAACAGGTGAGAATTTGGAAGAGAGTTTGTGGTTGTGGGGCTTAGAGAGAAAAGGTGGGAAGGAGAGTTTTGGATGGTGGTGGTCGAGTAGAAGAGAGAAAGTTACTAACTTTTGGGCGGTCGCCATGGGAACAATAGTAAAGGACCAGTGAGTGAAACTTCAGGGAAACAGAGACACACACAGAAACAGAGAGAGAGAAAGAGCATATTATTATTTTCCAACATTGGTGGGGCTCTCACCAAATTTTGTATGGACATCAATCAAACTAAAAGGATCAGATTCCGATCCTTTCACAACAGACACTAACGGATTCTTCCCGGGAAGGCTTTTTTTTTTTTTTTTTTTTAATTTTTTTTCAGCTATTAATATAAGGAATAAAATGTTTCTAAAATAATAATAATAATAATTACAAAGGTTGCTAACAAACTAACTACAAACCTTTACTTAAAAATAAACATGACTACATATTAAAATCAAGAACAAATAGAACAAAGTTAGCTTAACTATGTCATCAATTAAAATTTTAAATTTCGAGTTTTTGTTATTTTATTTACTTTTTGATATCATGCTTGCAACTTTTTTATCAGGATTTTTTACGTTACATTTTTTTTATTAGTAAGATTTGTTACATTATGGGTCCGTTTGGATTGAGCTTATTGTTGTTGAAACTGAAAACTGAAAACACTGTAACAAAATAATTTTTAAATGTGTAAATAGTACCGTGGGATTTATTTTTAATATTTTTAATACGTAAACAGTGTTAGCACAGTG
Organism: Quercus tomentella; assembly: GCA_028535165.1. Classification (NCBI taxonomy): domain Eukaryota; kingdom Viridiplantae; phylum Streptophyta; class Magnoliopsida; order Fagales; family Fagaceae; genus Quercus; species Quercus tomentella. Next base: position 271,016 of record JAPQVY010000034.1, on the reverse strand, counting down.
TGTGAACAGTGTATTTACTGTTCATAACAGTAAAATTTGTCCCCCCAAAGTCAACAAATGCGGGCAAAAAAAAAAAAAAGAGAGGAGAAAACGTGAACTCCAGAAAACGTGGACGCAAGACGCGGAGCGCAAACGCTCACTATGTATGTTTGAATATCATTAAAGCAAAACAAGTACAAAGTAAAAAGCTTTGAGAAAGTGAATAAAATAGAAAGAAAGTAAAGCAAGAAACAAAGTTTTAAGAGAAGAAACAGGAATGGAAACTCAAAGCATCTTAATGGCAACGCCCAACAGAGAAGAACATCAACGCAGTTAAGAACAGGGGGGGAGGGCATGCCTTGACTTTTCAAAAATCCATCCTCCATTTAATATATTTGGTATAAAAAAATGCCTCCCCTATATTTTTACTAAAAACATGCGACACATATTCTAAGTGTACATGTGTATAAAACTCGTTAGAATATCATAGAAATATATAAGTAAATATTTTTTATAAAAAATTTCTTTAAAAAAAAATTCATTTAGAAAATTATAGATATAGAATTTTTTTCTCCTTTTAGAAGAAATAATAAATGTGGATTTCATTTTTAAGAATTAAAAATCCTTTAGTTTTATTAATGTTATATACATACTTAATGTAGGAACTTTGTTATATGTAAGAAAATAGCATTTGTTAAATCATGTTACAAACAAATTTTATGTGTGTGTATATATATACACACATATACATAAATTTTTTTTGTCATATATATAAAGATTATTCTTTGGATTTAATTTTTTTTAGCAATCCATACAAAAAAAATTTGAGGGTTGAGATTGAATTTTTTTTTGTCTTACATTTAGTTTTGTTTTGTTGAAAGAAAGAGGAAAAGAAAGAGAGTGATTTTTCAGCTTTTATGTGTTGTAGATTAATGAGTTCTACATTCTAAAACTTTGATAGAGAAAAGGAACGATTAGTTGCACATTCAACGAAAAGATTTGTATTTGTTTTTCTTTGATAAAAGAATTTCTTTTTATATATTGGTTAATATTTGAGGCCTAGTTAATACTCTCACACATAAAGAAATATCTCTATCGGTTAAAATTTGGGAGCTAAGAAATATACCTACAACTTGATTATAGGTAAGATTGTGATTAGTGAACCATTATTTTCACATGAACCCATAATTTTTTTTTCATCACTTGTACATGTTAAGGTTGTAGTAATAATTATGGCATAAAAGCTATGTTTACACACTTTTTCATAATAAAAATGATATGGATAATAAATCCAAATGAAAGTGATTTCCTTAAATTAAAACAAATCTTGTCCATCATTATGGAAAATGTTATTAAAAAATAGTATGTACATGACATTACTTTTTTTTTTTTAACCCTTTAAACTTTTAGTTCATTGTCAACTTATAATATTAGTAATTTAGTATGGAGACAATTTTATTTCATTAATTATTGTTTTACAATTGTATTTAGATTTTTTTTTTCAATTTTTATATAAACCAAATAGGATTCAATTAATGCTTGTTTTAGGACATTCAATAAGGAAACATTTAATACAATTTGTTGCGGTCATTTTTAAATGCTTTTATGAGATACATGAGCATTTGTCGCTCTTTCTTCTTGATTTCATGAAAAATAGGGGTATTATGTACTTTTAGTATATTTAATGCAACTTGCCAGTCTGCCAACCAAAGAAATTTTAATTAACCCCACCACTTGTCCAAATAAATACTGAATCCTTAATAATAATAAAAAAAAATTAAAAACTTACATCATTTTGGTAATTTAATGGCTTCTAATTGACATACAAAACAAAAACAACCACATTCATAGAAATTATAAATTTTAAAGAAGTAAGTTAAAAAAAATTGTAGTGCATAAATAAAACTACGATGATAACAATTAAAAAAGTAATAAAGGACAAAAAAGTATTAATTTTGACCTCTGATTTCTTTAACGTAGAAGCAATAAAGTTGAAGGTATTTGTTGAGAAATATATGGTCATTTTGGATGTAACCCAGGAAATTGCTGGGTCATTTCTTTTCTTTCAGTCCTTTTGTTTAAAAACAAGGAACTATAATAATAATAACAATAAAGTTATTCGCGTGCGTGCACTCTTTTTCTTCTTTTCCTCTGATACGCATTGGAGAGATGATGACTGGCAACTGGTGTCTGGTGGTTAGTGGTGCACATGTAAAGTTTGGTCGCAATGCAAATTGAAATTGTTAACACTACTACTTCGCTGCCAACAATGACTACTACTTGTCAAGGGGTGGGTTTCCTTATAAAGCTGATGCAAATCTTTAGTTAAGGAGATATCTTTTCAAGCTTATGTTAAGTCAATTTCTTCATCTCTTCATCACATATATTCTTCCTCACATATATTTATTTTTATAGTGAGTTGTGTTGGAGAGATAAACATAGACCTTTCTTGAATAATTAATATAATATATAAAGACACACTTTAATCCAAAAAAATCTAAGCTCAATGAGTATGTACTCAATTATATTATATTAACCACTCATTCTTTTTATCATTGTTCAATGTGGAACTTCACTCACGCGTGTAATCTAACAAGTTGGTCAATAACTCTCTCGAAGTTTACCGAGAAATCTAGGGTTCAAACTCCATCAATAAAAATAATAATAATCACCATGGAACGGATATCATAAATTGAAATTTCATCGTACTTATAAATTTGTTTTTAAAAAAGAAAAATTATAGTGTTTCTACAATTAAAAGTAGTGTCAGTTGTGGGGGAGGATTTGTTCCAAGCCCGCAAGCAGTTTGTCCGCTCTGGGGCCGAAGGACCCGCACAGCTTTGTTCTTTGCAAGCAACGTGGGCAATTTTTGAGACTTGCTCCCACATCGAAGAAAGATGCGCCCCAGTTATGCCTTATAAGCTTTAGCTGAAGGTAAGAGTGTACCACTACAACACATGTGTTGTAGTGGTAGAGGCATGCCCTTCGGGGTAACAAAACCGTGCTGTCCGAGCAAGTCTCAAAAATTGCCACTCAAAGCGGACAATACCTTTGATGGACAATCACTTCATATATATTAACTATTTTTTCTCCTCAAAGTCACTATTCACTAGCCCAAAATTGTGGCAAAAGGAGTGACACCAATTTTTTTTTTTTTAATTTTAAATTTTTATAGGAGATGAAAAGTGGCTACTAGCCTTTTTAGCATCATTGGATCAGGGACATCTATTATATGGTCTAATCATTAAGGGTGTGTTTGGATACTGCTTATTTGTTGAAAACTGAAAACACTGTAGCAAAATAATTTTTAAATGTGTGAATAGTGCTGTGGGACCCAAAATTTATATTGAAGTTTGTTTTTGGATGATTTTTTTGGGTTTGTGAATAGTGCCGTGTGGGACCCAATTTTTTTAGCAAACGCACAAACACAGACTTCAAAACGCAATCCAAATAGAGGCTAAACCCAAAAAGGAAAATTTCATAAAACAAAATCCTTTAAAGTTCAAACAGAAGAAGGTACAATTGAGAATCTTCATTTTAATCAAGCACAATGACAAATCATGTTTCCTAACTACCAAGATGTCCCATAACCTAAGGTAATTCTACTGTAGAACAAAAGTGAGATACCATAGTGTGGGATTAGGATCAGTATCTAGGGATTTCATTTGATCTCAATCCCTATAGTATGTTCCTGAAACTTGAATAAAGAACAATTCCGTTAGTAATCTTAATTATGAGTATTGGACTCCTAAGCCTTTAGTATGGGGTAATCTTTTAGGATTCATAGAAATGTTGAAATTTTGGTTGCAAATCACATAAGAAAATCAGATGTTTGAGAATCTAGATTCCCACTCAACCGGTCAACCCCCTTTTTGTAAAAATTCAGATTTCTCTTTTAAAATGTAGGTATTTATATTCCCATGCTTGAAAAAAGTTACATTTGTTTAAATAAATTGACAATTTTACCCATTCCTCTTTACCCTTTGACTAGTAGAAATAAAACTAAAATATAGTAATAATTATAAATTGACAATTCAAATAATTATTTTTGTATTATACATGTTGTAAGGACAATTTTTGGAGCCCAAGCCCGAACTATATGGAACCCTGGTCCAAAAAGGCCCAATACAATGAATTTTTTTTGTAGAGTATGGGACAAAGAACTAGGTTTAGATAGGTTGAGCAACGACTTGCATGGGTTAAGGGACAATCAGATAAATATAAACACTATTATGATCAATTAACATTCCGTCCGAGGAGACTAGAATTTTGTTTATTGAATAAAAATCACCACGTAGGTTCTTTTTCATGCTACAATATTCTCTCCTTCTTCTTTTCCTCTCCTGTCTTACGGGAGCTTTTCTACATTATATAGGCTATCTCTGATCATCTGGACCTTACACTTGTTGATCATCTAGACCCCTACTTGAGCACCCATCCCATCAGACACCCCTTTCAGTCCTTTGTGAGTTGCGGCAGCCAAGACAGCACTGTTCCGGGGTCTTCTCTACATTAATGCGGTCAGGAAAGCAGCTGTAGTGTCTTTAATGTGATGGTGGCAGCTTTTCCTTAGATATTTCGAGTTTTCTTTCTTCTCACGTGTTCAGGGAGTGCGCTTCAGCAGTTTGAATATACATTTGCTCTGGGTTTGCCGTGTCCGAGGAGAAGTTCCTCCTCGGACTTTCTTTTCTTTGTTTCCTAATGATGAGGCTTGTAACACAGATCGCCTAAGTCATGTTTGTCTCCTCGGATTTGCTATTGTCCTCGGACAAGCCCAAGGCCCAATACGTTACTTTGGGCCATAGCCCCCACAATAGCCCCTCAAAACTCCGGTTTTATCTCCATCCGAGGAGAAAAGCGAGGTTTTGATTTTTTAAGGGATAAAACCAATTAACTTTTGATCCACACGTGTGGGAGGGGTTGCTTCTGACACGTCGTAGATTACGAGGCGTTATTAACTGCTCCAGGCGGCTTTGTGTTCCCCACATCCAGCGGTGAAGAGTGGATCCAACGGCTGACATTCTTCCCAGAATTTTGAGCAGGAGTAACCCTTCGCTTCTTCTCTTGCTATATAAAGCCTTGAGGAAACTCTTTTTGCCCTCCTTTTTTACGAACATCCAAGAGCTCCAGAGATTTTCAATGCCCAGTCTTCGTAAACGTTCCAGACCTTTGAATTCCCGTAGCCACTTCCGTGAGAAGTTTTTTCCTAAGAAGATCTCTAAGAGCTTCGGAGATTATTGTACGGATACCCGTAAGTTCTCATTCCTCTACATTACCCCCTTTTCATCTTGGCCTTCCTTCTCGGCCCATCAATTCGTCTAGATGGGTAAATTCAAGCGTTTAGTAGATACACCAGCCGCTAGGGAGACTTTTAGAGCTAGGTACCGCATCTCGCCGAGGGTGGTTTTGGAGTATTGTCCTCCGGAATGAGTACTGACGGATAGGGAGGTGGGTCAAGTCGTCATTCCTATGATTGCTTTTATAGAGGGAGGAATGACACTTCCTATGCGTAGGATTACCCGGGATTATTTGCGTAACCATAGGTTGACACCATATCAGTACGCCCCCAGCCTATTTAGGGTCTTGGGCAACATAGATGCCCTAAACGAGCAGATGGGTTTAGGCCTCACATGGCACGACGTGGTTCATATGTACGAGTGCCACCATCTTGCCAAAGTGGAGTACTACCTTAAATCTCGGTTCGAGATCGTTAGGCTAATCTCTTGGCTTCCTAAGTCTAATAAGGGTATGAAGGATGACTACCTTATTGCCTCGGGGGAGTGGAGCGACGGTCTTCATTGTCCAATTTGGGCAGGAGATCCAGGTGCGGTACCTTTAGGATCAATCCCTTAGGAAGGGGATTTAACCCTTTAGTTTTATTTCCTTCGCTTGAAAATTCAATTTTTTTTTTATCGATCTAACTACAATTCCCTTCTCGGCTGTTTTACAGATAGAGCCTATGTTGCTCCTCGGCTGAGCCATACAAACGTCCAATCCCTGAACTACCTACTAAGGTTAGAGATCTTTGTTCACGAGGACGAACAACTGCGTGTTGCTCATTTGATTTTAGGTTACGAACCCTTGTCCCGCGTTTTCTTGGACGTTGGTCAATCAATAAGAGCCGGTAGCCCGAGGTTGGCTAGGATTGACGTGTCGAAACCGGGATTTTTGGCTCGAAGGGACCTTTCGCTTGTTGCTTTGCCCGTCCTTCAGAATCCTCAACCAGCTGCACAGCCACCTCCACAAGACAATCCCGGAGCTGCAGCATTTGTTGAAGAGGAGACTGAATTATCCCGTCTTTCTCTAGAGGAGGAGATAGACAAGTTCTATTTTGAGGAGGACATTCCAAAAGCTCCTCTGATCGAACTCTCGGACGCTGAGGGCGAGTTGGATAGAAATTCCGTAATCGGCGCTCCTTCTCTTGTTATTGCCTGCCCGGACGATTCTTCAGACAAAGAGGTGGACAACATGGCCCTAAACAAAGGAAAAAGTTTGCGGGAGTTAATGGTTGCTCAGGGTAAGGGGCAAACCTCGAAGGCGCCCACTAAGTCCTAGATTCCCTCCGACCTTCCTCCTGCTATCCCCTAGATTCCTACCGATCTCGGTCTGAAAGTCAATCCCGACCTGAAGAAGAAAAGGCCGATCAAGTCCCTCGAGGAAGGCGAGGTGGGTCCTCACTAGGGCGCTAAACAGCAAAAGGTGACCCGAGAGCCTCGGGACAAAAGGGCTCCATCTGTAAAGAGCCGAGACGAGCTGGAAAGGGCTGAAGTGCGCATTTCCCCACGCACTTGGTGTCCTCGGCTCGAGGTGGATGGGGCAGCAATTCCATATAATGCCTTCGTCCGAGAGTACAATAGGGGCCGAGCAGGGTACATCGCTGAAGCCCTGGAGCAGCCTATGCTCCTCCCTAGGGACATGGAAGCTTCTAGGTGCTTTTCACAGAGTGAACTCTTCTTGTCTCTGAAGAGAAATCTTATGATGGTAAGGTGACTTATTAAGCTTACAGGCGCTTACAGGATTATTGAGTCACACTATATTCTAACTCATGTCATTTTGTCATTTTTGGGCAGATTACCCAGCAAGTTTTTGTGGCCGAGGAATGGTGCCATGACAACCGCAAGTTGGCTAAAGCTGAAGCTGTTTCTCGTGCCTAGGTAGAGAAAACCCTAGGGACCCTCAAGCAGCAACATTATGAGCTGGCCGAGAAGCTCAAGGAGGTGGAGTCAAGCCGTAGGAGCGCTGAGGCTGGCCTGCAGAACGCTGAGAAACAAGCTGAAGACCAACGCGAGCTACTGCATTTGACTGAGATCAACCTTGCTACTGAAAAGCAAGCCGTTCTGGATCTCAAAACTACGTTGTAGAAAGCTAAGGAAGAGGTCCAGCTAGCCAAGGAAGCAGCCAGGGCCGAGAAGAGGGCTGCTTACTAGCTTGGAGTGGAGGAGACGGAGGCGAGGCTTACTAAGGAATTGTCAGAAGTATGCAGGGACTACTGCAGCATCTCATGGGCTCAGGCTCTTAATGCTGCGGGTGTTCCTGTAGATTCTGCTATGAGGTTGCCCGAAAACGTCTTCTACCCTCCAAAGATCTGGGAGGTCCCTGCCGATGCCCCTGAAGCTTCCGAGCAGCCTGCGACTATTCCCGATGCCATCCCCATAGCCGAAATTACCACGGGCTCTGGCCAGGTCACCGTTCAGAGTGAGGATGCTGAAGGAGAGAAAGGGAAAGGTAAGGGCAAAGGGAAGAAGCCCTCCTCCAAGTCCAAGGATCCCTCTAAAGAGGCAGTCACTGAGGCCGAGGGTCACGGGGTTGGTCCCAAAGCCAAGGATGTTCCTCCTCCTCAGCCAGAGCAAAAAGAAGATCCTCCTGCTGAGGCTTGGCATCTAGGGTTTTTATCTCCCTTCTTTTTTGTACCATTTTGAATGGAAGTTGTATTGTATTTTTGTTTTTCAAAGACTTCTCGTCCAAAAGTATTGTATTATGTCTGGTTATTAATATAAATGTCCTTTCTCTCATTTTTTATTTTTCTGCTTGACGTTGATGGGATTTTATTGTATTATTCTGAGTCAATGTGACTGTTTCTTTAGTTTTATAACAACATTTTGCCAATATAACCAAGTGAGAAGGTTAGGACTATGCGATGAACTTTAGGCAGTTAAGGCTGCCGTGCGAACCTTTAGTTGTCTAAAACTGCACAGAAGTCCTAAGTTGCTAACTTCCCCTAAGCCTGTGATTCGAGGATCCATGCAGGACTTAGGTTTTGTTTAAAACTTGGATAGATGCCATAAGTTGTTAATTTCCCCTAAGCCTGTGGTCCGAGGAGCCATGCAGGACTTAAGTTTTGTTTAAAACTTGGTAGATGCCATAAGTTGTTAATTTCCCCTAAGCCTGTGGTCCGAGAAGCCATGCAGGACTTAGGTTCTGTTTAAAACTTGGATAGATGCCATAAGTTGTTAATTTCCCCTAAGCCTGTGGTCCGAGGAGCTATGCAGGACTTAGGTTCTGTTTAAAACTTGGATAGATGTCATAAGTTGTTAATTTCCCCTAAGCCTGTGGTCCGAAGAGCCATGCAGGACTTAGGTTCTATTTAAAACTTGGTAGATGCCATAAGTTGTTAATTTCCCTTAAGTCTGTGGTCCGAGGAGTCATGCAGGACTTAGGTTCTGTTTAAAACTTGGATAGATGCCATAAGTTGTTAATTTCCCTTAAGCCTGTGGTCCGAGGAGCCATGCAGGACTTAGGTTCTATTTAAAACTTGGTAGATGCCATAAGTTGTTAATTTCTCCTAAGCCTGTGATCCGAGGAGCCATGCAAGACTTAGGTTCTGTTTAAAACTTGGTAGATGCCATAAGTTGTTAATTTCCCCTAAACCTGTGGTCCGAGGAGCCATGCAGGACTTAGGTTCTGTTTAAAACTTGGATAGATGCCATAAGTTATTAGAAAGACATGCAGTTATCATGAAATGTATAGTAGGTAAAACCGCTTTTATTAATAATAGTATCTTCTTAGGTTATTTACATTCCATGGACGGGGTGCAGCTCTCTCATCTAAGTCTTCTAAATAGCATGCACCTATTCCAGCCACTGAAGTGATGCGGTATGGGCCTTCCCAGTTGGGTCCTAGCTTTCCCCAGGATGGGTTCTTGGCGCTACCCAAAATTTTTCTCATCGCTAGGTCTCCTGGCCCTAGCGGCCTCAGTTTTACATTGGCATCGTACCCCTGCTTGAGCTTTTGGTGGTAATAGGCCAGTTGGATCATTGCCTTTTCTCTTCTCTCCTCGATTAAGTCTAGACTTCTTTCTAGCAATTCGTCGTTGTTACTTGGGGTAAAGGTGACGGTTTTTAACGTTGGAAAGCTAGTTTCCAAAGGGAGTACAGCCTCGGCCCCATAAGTCATAGAAAAAGGAGTTTCTCCCGTTGATCGTCGTGGCCTAGTTCGGTAGGTCCATAGGACGTGTGGCGGTTCTTCCACCTATCTTCCCTTTGCATCATCTAATCTCTTCTTTATCCCATTAACTATGACCTTATTTACAGCCTCGGCTTGCCCGTTTCCTTGTGGATAGGCCGGAGTGGAATATCGGTTTGTAATTCCCAGGTCACAGCAGTATTTCCTAAAGTTCTTACTATCAAATTAAAGGCCGTTATCCAAGATAAGGGTACGAGGAATTCCGAAGCGTGTAATGATATTTTTCCAGACGAATTTCTTTACATCCACGTCCCTGATGTTGGCTAGAGGCTCGGCTTCGACCCATTTGGTGAAGTAATCTGTGCCGACCATCAGGTATCGCTTGTTTCCTGCTGCTTTCGGGAAATGATCCACAATATCCAGACCCCATTGGGCAAACGGCCAAGGACTGGAGAAGGGATTAAGGACCCCTCCTGGTTGGTGGATATTTGGGGCAAACCTCTGGCATTGGTCGCACTTATTTACATATTCTTGGGCCTCCTTCTACGTGCTCGGCCACCAGTACCCTTGAGTGAGGGCTCTGTGTGCCAGCGACCTTCCTCCTGTGTGGCTACCATAAATTCCCTCATGCAACTCTTTGAGTAACATTTCCGATGCTTCTGGGTGCACGCATAATAGATATGGCCCTAAAAAGGAGCGCTTGTACAGCTTGTGATCCCCTGACAGCCAGAACTGAGGAGCTTTTCTTCGTATTTTCTCTGCTTCCAACTTTTCCTCGGGCAATACATCGTCCTTGAGAAAGCTCCCTAGGGGATCCATCCAGCTCGGACTTACTCTGACTTGATGGATTCGAACCATGTCCTTTTTTATTGCACCTGTCTTGCACAAATCCTCGACGAGGATGATTTGGGGTTGACCTTGCTCCGAGGACGTGGCAAGAGTGGCTAATGAATCTGCATGTGTGTTCCCGCTTCTAGAGACGTGCGTCAAGTTGAAAAATTCAAAGTCCGACTGCAAGCACTTGACTTGTCCGAGGTATTCCTGCATTCTTATGTCCTTAGCTTCCAACTCGCCCTTCACCTGGCCTATAACCAGTCTGGAATCCGAGAACACCTCCAAGGCTTTCCCACCCATTTTCTGCACCATGGCCATTCCTTACAATAAAGCCTTATACTCGACTTCGTTGTTTGTAGTCGAGAACCCTAGTCTCAATGACTTTTCGATGGTAATCATCTCGGGGGATATTAGAACCAGCCCTACCTCGGATCCCCTTTGGTTAGCCGCACCATCAACGTAGACTTTCCACCGTGAGGCTCCTTGTGTAGAGATTATGCCAACCAATTTTCCATCCATGTTTTCTTCCTCTGCTACTGCTTCTACTGGAGGTTCAGCAAATTCGGCTATTAAATCAGCGAGAACTTGGCCTTGAACAAAGGTCCGAGGCATGTATTTAATATCAAAAACCCCTAGGAGCGTGCTCCACATGGCAATTCTTCCTGTGTAATCGACGCTCCGGAGCACCGACCTAAGGGGAAGTTGAGTCAGGACAACGACCGTGTGTGCCTGGAAGTAGTGGGGGAGTTTCCGTGTAGCATGCACCACTACGAGAATTGCCTTCTCCAATGGTAAGTAACGCACGTCGGCCTCATGTAACGATTTACTTACGTAGTAAACTGGCCGTTGTACACTGTTGTCAACCCGTATTAACACCAAGCTCACAGCGTAAGGGGCCACCGCAATGTAGGCGAACAGAACTTCGTCGGGCTCAGGGCTAGACATGATAGGCGGCCGCGATAGGTATTCTTTAAGTTGCTGGAAGGCTAAGGCACAGTCCTCGGACCACTCAAATACTCTCCACTTGTTCATCAGGAGGTAGAATGGACGGCAACGGTCCGCAGATCGGGAAATAAACCGATTCAATGCCGCGATCATTCCAGTGAGTTTCTGGACTTCTTTTGGGTTCCGAGGAGCTTGTAAGTTATGAATTGCTTTGATTTGGTCCGGGCTCACCTCTATTCCCCTGTGAGTTACCATATAGCCTAAAAATTTGCCGAACCCAACACCAAATGAGCACTTAGAGGCATTGAGACACAGTTTGTGTTTTCTTAAGATGCCAAAGATGACTTCGAGGTCTTTCACATGCTTGGATGCCACTTTACTTTTTACTATCATGTCGTCTATGTAGACTTTAATACTCTTGCCTAGTTGTGGTTCAAACATTCTGGTCATCATTCTTTGGTAGGTAGACCCCGCATTCTTTAAACCGAAGGGCATCACTTTGTAGTGGTAGTTTTCGATAGGAGTCATGAATGCAGTCTTTTCCTGATCACCCGGAGCTAGTGGTATCTGATGATAACCCTAGAAGGCATCCAAGAAGCTCATCCGGGGGTGGCCTACAGTTGCGTCTACCAACTGGTCTATTCGAGGCATTAGGAATGGGTTTTTTGGGCACGCCTTGTTTAAGTCTGTGAAATCTATACAGACTCGCCACTTCCCACTCTTCTTTTTCACCACTACTGTATTTGCCAACCACTCGGGGTAGAAGACTTCTTTGATAGCTCTCGCCTTTTTTAGCTTTGCCACCTCGTCCTTGACTGTGTCGGCATGCTCTTTGGACGGGCGTCGGGGTGGTTGCTTTTTGGGAATAAAGGATGGGTTAACGTTCAGGTGGTGGCAAATGAGGTTCGGATCTACCCCTAGGGCATCGTAGGCGTCCCAAGCAAACACGTCGATATTCATTCTCAGAAACCCGATCAATTCTTCTTTCTCTTGGAGGGGTAGTTCCGAGCCAACTTGAAAGAATTTCTCTAGGTCGTCGTCAACAATAGCCCTTTCTAAACTTTCGCATTTTACTTCCTCGACTGTCTCATCAGTGGGTACTGTCGAGGGGGCTGATTGCTATAAGTCCTTTCTTATAGAGGCCAAGGATTCTGTATTTGTTTGGCGCGAAATGGCAGCCACCATGCATTGTCTTGCCATGATTTGACTCCCCACGATTTCCTCTACTCGGCCCTCTGATGAGTATTTCACCTTCTGGTGAAGTGTAGAAGAAATAGCTCCTAGAGCATGGAGCCAAGGTCTGGCCACTATGGTTGTGTACGATGAGTAGGCGTCGACCACAATGAAATCTACCTCCACCACATCTCGTTGTACATTTCCGAGTATCTGTCCGAGTATGCCTTTAAAGTTTCCCCTTCGCGCATGGATAATGACAACAATGAACTCAGAAGTCGGGGCACCCTGCTGTTCGTAATGAAACGGGAGCCAAAGGCTTGGGTGAGTTGCTTGTAGGAATCTATGGAGTTTGTTTTCAAGCTGTTGAACCACCTCATCGCCACGGATCCCAAACTGGATGGAAAAACTTTGCACATCAAAGCCTCGTTTCGAGAATGGATGGCCATTCTTTGATTGAACTGGCTTACATGTTCCACAGAGTCTGTTCGACCATTATAAATGGTGAACGTAGGTTGATGGAAACGCCGAGGTAATCTAGCCCCTTCTATTTTGTGCGTGAAGGGCGATTTGGAGATCTGATCTAGAGCTTTATTCATAGCATCATTACACAGGCCCTTACTAGACGGGCTCTTCTGTCTCCGTCCATGATGCTACTCTTTTTCATAGGAGAAGGTTTCGCTTTGGGGAGTTCTTGATCTCCGCTGGTAACTAGCGTCCTCCTCCTCATCGGAGGATATGTCGGAGCCAGAAAGGGACCGTCTTTGCTGTGCATGGTGCAATCTCTTTTTCAAGTCGTCTATCTCTCACTGCATGGCTTGACAGTTGTTTTGCCTTTGGGGTATATGACTACCTACTCGGGAGTGGCTTTGGCTCGTTTGAGTAATATGCACACTTCCCTCTCGATTCCTTTCATCACCCCGGTTTTGCTCAGGGTCAGGAGGATTATTTTGCTGCTGAGGACCAACGGGTTCTGTCTGTTGGAGATTGGTCTGGCGTGGGTTTTCTTGGTGTGGACTTGACCCTACCATGTTTAGCCGTCGCCCTTACCAATACTCAAGTTCTTCCCACAGACGGCGCTAATTGTAAGGACAATTTTTGGAGCCCAAGCCCGAACTATATGGAACCCTGGTCCAAAAAAGCCCAATACAATGAATTTTTTTGTAGAGTATGGGACAAAGAACTAGGTTTAGATAGGTTGAGCAACGACTTGCATGGGTTAAGGGACAATCAGATAAATATAAACACTATTATCATCAATTAACATTCCGTCCGAGGAGACTAGAATTCTGTTTATTGAATAAAAATCACCACGTAGGTTCTTTTTCATGGTACAGTATTCTCTCCTTTTTCTTTTCCTCCCCTGTCTTATGGGAGCTTTTCTACATTATATAGGCTATCTCTAATCATCTGGACCTTACACTTGTTGATCATCTGGACCCCTACTTGAGTACCCATCCCATCAAACACCCCTTTCAGTCCTTTGTGAGTTACGGCAGCTAAGGCAGCACTGTTCAGGGGTCTTCTCCACATTAATGCGGCCAGGAAAGTAGCTGTAGTGTCTTTAATGTGGTGGTGGCAGCTTTTCCTTAGATATTTCGAGTTTTATTTCTTCTCACGTGTTCAGGGAATGCGCTTCAGCAGTTTGAATATACATTTGCTCTGGGTTTGCCATGTCCGAGGAGAAGTTCCTCCTCTGACTTTCTTTTCTTTGTTTCCTAATGATGAGGCTTGTAACGCAGATCGCCTAAGTCATGTTTGTCTCCTCGAATTTGGTATTGTCCTCGGACAAGCCCAAGGCCCAATACGTTACTTTGGGCCATAGCCCCCACACATGTCATTTAGAAAATGTTATTGATTTTTTCATGATTTATAGTTTATATTTTTGTTTCTTATAATTTATTTGGAGTGAAAAAAAGAAGACTTGATAGTTGATACAAATCAAAGGATATTTTGGGAAAATTAATAATTCTAACAAGATTCCTAGAAATAAATCAAGTATAGGCATCTCATATTCTCATGATTCTTATTAGATTTTTAATCAATCCAAACACAAAAATATTTATATTCCCAAGTATCGAGATTGCCAAATGTCACATTCTCTAGAATCTAAATGGGGAGAATTCTCCCAAACCAAACGTCAACAACAAACAATGAGATGACACTGTAATAAGGCTTGTTTAAAGGCCCGTTTGGTTAAAGATTTCTAGTATCGTTATTTAAGTGTTGTGAAAATATGTACGAGTTAAAAAATGTCGTGAAAATACGTGTAGGTAGGGGGGTTCACGATGCGGTGCAATGCGGTTTTGGGCCATTTTTAGCACCGCACTTTCTGGTGCAGTTTAGCTAAAACCATAACTACACTGCACCTTATTTTTGAGGTCACATGTGAGGTGCAGTGCGGTGTGGTGCGGTTTAGAGTTTAGCGAAAACCATAACTACATCGCACCTCATTTTTGCAGTCACATGTGCAATGCTATGTATAAGATGCGGTTTGAATGGTATGAACTCAATATATTTTTCAAATTTTGGGCTTTTCCTACCCAGCGCAAAACTAATTTTTGCCCTTTATTTTAAGCCAAGTTTTAAACTATTGAGTTAGTTTTTCTTTATTTTGAGCTGGCTTTCCTAGTCAACACTTGATAGGATTATCAAACTTTTTCTTCTTTTTTTTTTGAAAACTAGGGTTATTAAACTATTAATAATATATTTAATATTAAAAATAAATAAATATATTAATACATAGAGAGGGTGCGGTGCGGTGCGGTTTTCCTATTATAAAACCGCAAACCGCACTGCACCATGCGGTGCAGTGCACTGTTATTTGCGGTGCAGTGCGGTTATGCCATTTTGTGGGCAGTTTTGGTGTAGTTTTTACGGTTTGTGCGGTTTGGTGAACACCTCTACGTGTAAGGGTGTTTAAACACTGAAAACTGTTGTTTAAACACCCCTATCAAACACCCCCTAAAGCTTTTAGTGCCAAAGAAACCCCTTAAATCATGAGTTTAAAGTGAAAAGATAGGTCTATTTCAAAGTTAATTCCTAATTTAAAAACATCTACTTGGAGTTGATGCGTACATAGAAAAGGGACTTCATCTTCTTGAAAGAGTTTTTAGTGACCATAAAAAAAAAATTTAGATCTAAAATTTAAAACAAAATATACAAGCCTCTGTGAGAGACCGCTACCCCGGCCCCCTTTTTTAGGATGTTGGGCCAAACTCACGTGAATGGGTGGAGTTGTGTTATTGCCTCTCAAAATAGAGGTTCGACTAATTATATTTTTCCCTTTAGATTAAGGGTTTTATAATGGAGTCGCCACTGATTTAATTATTGGGATAAATAAGAAAACCAAAATTTAAAAAAATTCTCATTTTATTAATTTTCAATTGAATTTACATTGATCATAGGAAAATTACATGGCTTTGGTCCTAGATACAATCTAAGATAAAGTACATAGCTTTATTTCCTAGTTACGATCTAAAAATTGAAAATTACAAGGATAAACATTGGTTTATCAACCCTTGATCTAAGTTCGGAGGCTATGTTACAAGATGGGAAGGTGTTAGGCACCCACCTTGCCCGGTGAAACCGGTCTTCTAGATTATGGTGGCCAACATTCATATCACATCATCCAATATGTTATCAATCAATTTGCATGTTGAATTTAAAGTGTGTGCATGTGATAAACCCTAATTCAATTTATTAAGCATTTCATTTGGATTGATAAATAAATTCTAGTGAATGTGTGTGGATGGTGATATCCTAGATTCAAGAATTTAAAAGAATTATTAAACAAACATATTTTTCATGTTTTTTATGTGGATTTAAGATCAAAACTAATGTCATGCATGAACATGTGATGAACAACCAAGAACATGTGAAGAACATATAAGAACAATTAAGAATATTCAAACATATTCAAAGGAATTTAAATGATTATTATCATGTTTTAATCTTAAACTCTCATCATGGCAACACAAAAAAACAATTAGGGAAATGGATTATAACTTCATGCAAGATCCATATGGTGGAGGAGGAGACTTTTGAGGGAGGTCCTAAGGGTGGAGGAAAAGAAAAGTCAGGAAAGGAAGAGTGAGTCTCACTTAATACCTTGAGTCTTAAGAAGACTAAGATATGACTAAGGGTCATCAATGGGCCGGGTTAGGCCGGCCTAGCCCATTTTTACTTGGCCCATGGGCACAATGGGTTGGGCATAATAGATTATTAACTAGTTAACGAGTCGGGTTGGGCTAGGCCGAAAGAGAAAATCTCAACCTATGACCTTGCCCATAGGCAATGCCCATTTTGTCTTTAGGGAGTTGGGCTATCAGGTTGGGCCTAATGGACTACCCATGGGCTTGTGTTAGTATATTATTTTATTATTTTTATAAGGAAAGAATCAATTTTTTATAAGGGAATAATCAATCTATTTTTTTAAGGGAAAGAATTAAAGAATTTAATACTTAATTACAAATTTTTTTACAGTCAAATCTATTTAATTTTTTGTTTTGTTGATGGAAACCTATTTAATTTTTTTTTATTAAGGCTTTAAATAGTTTTTTATTTTTATCTTTAATAAAAAAAATGTCAAATGGTTAATTCAAATTTGCTAGACTACTAGAAAAATATATATTTAGTAAACTAAAATTAGCACAATTACTTTGAGTATCTTAGTGGTTGAGGGAGTTTTCTTAAAAAATTCCTCTATAATATCTCAAGATCAATCCTTCATACACTTCCTATATATTTTTGTTATGAATTATGAGTTATTGGGCTGGGCCAACGGGTTAGGCCAATGGGTTGGGCAACGGGTTGGGCTACTGGGCTAACCCACCGGGTACCCATGGGCATAAAAACTAGCCCACAGCCTCACCTACTGGGCTAATGGACTACCTATAGGTCTCAATAACAACGGGTCGGGCCGCCCATTAGCCTAATGGGCCGTCGAATTTCTAGGTTGGGCTATGGGCTGTGGGCTATTTGATGACCCTTAGATATGACAAGACTACTTAACTTCCTAGAACTTAAAAGAGGAGAAGAGATGGGGTTTTTGTGTCTCCTAGAATGAAGGAGAGGAGGGGTTTATATAGTAGTGGTGGAGGAAATATGAATAGAAGACCATTTAATGAGGGTTGACAAAGAATCATGAACCTAGACCTCATTTTAGCTTTTGGGGAAATCTAGTACATTAAATGTTGAGATTGGTGAGAGTGAGGAGCAAGCCAAAATTTGGTTTTTCCGTAGTTGTTGTAACAGCCTATAGAGCCAACTTCAAAAAATCATATCTGACTCAATTCTGATCGGAATTGTCTCGTTCTTGTGCTCAAATTGAAGCTCCGAATGTCTAGTTCCTGGGAAAATTAACCTCATTCACAGATTCAAAATATTTTGAGAGATATCAATGAAATGGTGAGTAGAGGTCATTTGTTAGAAAATGATTTCAGCACGATTAACATTAATAGGTCCCAAATTAGCTCCCAATTAATATTAAATGGCTCCAATCACTCCCATTTAAGACTTAATTGATTCCAAATTTACCCTAATTAAAATATAATTACACAAATTACTCGTTGAATAATTAATGTTTATCTATCTAATTAATTAGGTGTATGCAACCTCACCATAAAATGTAGTCCTAACCAATCAAATTATGACACATCATTAATCTCAAATTGATTATAATTATAACCAATTGGAATCAATTGTTCATAATCACATATAGTCGGACTCAATTTGTGATAGTGCATCTCAGCCATTAAAACTTGATTTGATGATAACTTTCAATCTGATACTCCGATTAGGGCTTATAACCAGTCGATTTGACCGTTATAGTATCAAAATTATTTTGGTGAGATGAGATTAAGGATATAGTGACCAGAATCAAGATGCATATTTCAAAGGCAAAATTACTCTTTTACCCTTCATGTGAGGTTAAATGCGGGTTGCAAAATGGGGTGTTAACAACCTAAAAAAAAAAAAAAAGCCCAATCAACCAATTTTATCAAAAATAAACAGCCCTACCTTTTAAAAAATTTTAAATAAAAATAATTTTGTTCTTGTTAGAGATTTGTTAGCCCAATGTAATAGGCTCAAAGCTCAATCCTTCTAGTCTAGGGTTTAGCCTACTATATTTACACATGTTATGATTCCTTGAAATACAAGAATTTGTACTACACTCTAATATATTATTGATGTAGTCCTTTAGGGTTTCCTCCGTGGACGTAGGCCATTAGACTGAGCCATGTAACCCTCGTGTGTGGCAGAGTTAGAGGTTAAAACCGCCGCACACAGCTAACAATAAAACCGCCCCTCTAACTCAAAGTTCTAGCTCCGTCCTTAAAAAAGTAACCACTCACAATCTACTATATAATATATATAAGATAGTTGTAACCACTCACAATCTACTATATAATATATAAGATAGTTGTAAAAATTAGCGTAGACCCTACTACTTATAAGTTATCGCATCTTGTTACATCCACTGAGATTTAGTGGCTTAGTACACAACTAAGGCAATGATTCTAATCGATTTAAAAAAAAAAAAAAAGTTAGGGGGGGGGGGGAGGGGATGAAGTTCCAGTGTCCTTTTTTTTTTGCATGCTTTCATTCTACCCCAATTGCATAATTCCAAGATTAGGGGTATATAGGGATGCATGCTTATTCATAGAAATATATAGTAGTAATCGACTTTTAGAACTCACTTCTGAATAAGACATAAAGAATGCAATCAATACAAGGAAAATTCTGAGACCTCTTCTTCCCTCAATAATACTCTTAAATTGTAACTAAGATCCCATGCCTAGTCTAGCCTTATTTACCACATAGCACACATTTGCCAAGATATCCGACAGTTTCTACATGCTATTTTCTAAGCCGCTGAACAAACTTTGCAGATGGTTATTTATAGTAATTAATTCACCTCTAACAGTCATTTCCAAATACAAATCAACTGTAAACACCATGGACACATTAGCTTCAAATAGTAGCCCCAAATAGTACAAACACCTTGTGGTTAGGCATAATTTCATGGATAATGCTTTGTGGCTGATAAGGGTAATTTTGTAATTAACCCATGACGAAACAAAAGGCGACGGACATAACAAGGTTGTCAACTTCACTCATGAGAAACAACCTTGTTGTAAAGTCTACAGCTCCACCCCATACCTGACGGCTGCATCTTGGGCTCAGTAAGCTGAAGACAGTAAGCTGAAGATAGTAAGCTGAAGACAGTAAGCTGAAGACAGTAAGCTGAAGACAGTAAGCTGGAGAGAGTAAGCTGGAGATAGTAAGCTGAGGACAATAAGCTGAAGACAGTAATCTGAAGAGAATAAGCTGAAGGGGATATATGAATCTCTGACGAGTCTGACGTGGCCTTGCTTGGTTTCCACGCATGTGTATATAAGGAAATATCTTGCGCCCCACGCTTACCTCTAATCAAGAAGACTCCTATAAGGAAAGGATTCCGGAAGATACACGAATAAAAGAGGTTCTCTCCTATAAGGAAAGAACTTCTGGATCAAGGCATGGATTTCGGCCCTACACTACTATAAAAACCCCAAAACCTTCACAAACGAAGGTACGCACAATTTTCCCCCAGCTCTGACACTCTAGAGTTATGAACAAGAGATTTCTCTAACTTGACCATCGGAGGGTATTTGGCCGGTACCACACCGGTACTCCTCTTAAGGTCTTCAGCTTTTGCGTTGTACAGGTTCTTGTCAGGAGCATGTAAGATCCGTGTGGCTTATTGACGATTTTTTGGCATCATCAGTTGGCGCCGTCTGTGGGAATTACGAGTAATCAGTCATTGCTTTATCCCTGAGACAAAAGGTCGTACGGTCTATACTCGATTGATGGCATCAGCCAAGCAAGAAACTGGAAATCCCCCCACTGCTATAGAATGGCAACTGCAGACACTCTTTGCTGCGATTAAGTGACTTACTCAACAAAATAAAGCCCTTATGCTACAAAACCAAGCGTTGGAAGTGCAAATTAAGCAGCCGTAAGAGCATCAAGTCTTATCGCATGATCAAGGTAGAAGTGGTCATAATCACTATCCACCCCTTCGAAATATTACAGAAGGGAAGAGTAAATAGAAGAGAAGACTGACGACTACAATACTGTAGGACGACGAACGATTGGCCAAAGAGAAGGCAAGAGGCCTAGACACTCTAATAGCTGACCCATTCGCTTGACCCCACTAAACGCTCCTATCGACCATATACTTACACTTATTAAAGACGACCAAAGTCACCTACGGGTGGACGGTCTAAATATTAAGTTGCCTACGGCTGAACAGACCACTAAAAGGTGACGACCAGCAAAGCTGAAGAGTAAAAAGACGCTCATAAGCATCACCGTGAGGTGACGACAAACAAAGCTGAAGAGTAAAAAGACTTCCTCCTAAGTACCACCAAAAGGTGACAAACAACAAAGCTGAAGAGGCTGAAAAGTAAAAAGACTTACTCCTAAGCACCACTAAAAGGTGACGACCAACAAAGCTGAAGAGTATAAAGACTTGCTCCTAAGCACCACCGTGAGGTGACGACCAACAAAGCTGAAGAGTAAAAAGACTTCCTCCTAAGTACCACCAAAAGGTGACAACCAACAAAGCTAAAGAGTAAAAAGACTTACTCCTAAGCACCACTAAAAGGTGATGACTAGCAAAGCTGAAGATTAAGAGGACTTACTCCTAAGCACCCTTAAAAGGTGACGATCAGCAAAGCTGACAAGTATGAAGACTTGCTCCTAGGCACCACTAAAAGGTGATGACCAACAAAGTTGAAGAGTAAAAAGACGTACTCCTAAGCACCACTAAAAGGTAATGACTAGCAAAGCTGACGAGTAAAAAGACTTATTCCTAAGTAACATAAAAAACTCCATTCAAACAGATGAGCATCCGACTATCTTATGGGCATATTAAACGACAACACGAAGCCCTGCAGGTGAAACTCCATTCATACTAGCATTTGGAACCAAAGCAATGATACCGGAAAAGGTAGGACTTACAAGCTTCAAAGCGGATCACTGAAAAGAAAGAGTTGCATGGTCCAGAGATCAATGGCTACCATCAGCTAAGAGACTGGACACCCGCCCAACACCTTGGAGAGGCAAGTGCAAACCCTCATCGTAGTGGTTGAGCGGCTCACCCAATAGAATCATGAGTTGGAACGAAAGTTGGGCCAGCGGAACAAATAGCATCTGAACCATCAAAATGACGATTAGGGTGGTGGCGAACGTAACAATGACCATCCCCCGATGGATGATCACCAAGAAAAGGAAAGGATGTCCAAGATGAAAGCCTTTGAGTGGACCGACGAATGCCAAAGAGCATTTGAGGAACTGAAGGCGTACCTCGCATCTCCACCACTCCTCAATCCATCCAAACCCGATGAAGAGCTTTCCCTCTACTTGGTCGTATCCCCTACGGTTGTTAGTTCAGCTCTCATCCAACAAGTGCCAACGCTTCAGCAAGACCTCATGGCTAAACACTACGAAAGGAAGCCGACGGGCACCTAATTCTCATCCTTACGGGATGGATCGACAACCAAGGATGCCTACGGGCACTTGATCCTCATCCAAAACTAAGTCCCATCTACGGGATGGACCGACGATCAAGGATGCCTATGGGAACCTTACCCTTATCCAAAACTAAGCCCTACCAACAGGATGGACCAACGATCAAAGATGCCTACGGGTACCTGTTCTTCATCCAAAACTAAGTCCTACCTATGGAATGGATCGACAACCAAGAATGCCCATGGGCACCTAATCCTCATCCTTATGGGATTAATCGACGTTTTAAAACACCGACGGGCACTAGATCCTCATAGCAAGCTAAGTCCTACCTACGGGTGAACAAATGAACAAAGTCACCTAAGGGTTGATGGTCCAATGTAAAGTCATCCCCAAGAGGGACGAACGATGACCAAAGTTGCATACAGATGGACGGACAACCAAAGTTGCCTACGGGTAGACAGAAAACCAAAGTCGCCTACGATGGACAGTCCAAAGTAAAGTCGTCCCTAAGAGAGAATAACAATGACCAAAGTCACCTACGTAAGGACTGTGCGACTTACTGACGATTTTTTGGGATATGGATAAAAATAATGCTTACTCATATAAGGCATAAGCTAACGGTTTCAGATAAAGCCATCAGGCATAAGCTGACGATTACATGTAAAACCGTCAGCTTCCATTGATAGGTATCAACAAACGGAGTGTAGGGAGTCCGCAAAACGCACCTGAGGGCAGACGCCAGTAAGGCTGAAGGATGTAGGATAAGCTGGCGACCCTGATACAGGTTTACTTGCTGCCCACGATTACATATATAAGGAAATGTCTTGCTCTTCACGTTTGGCGCTACTTAAAAGGATTCTTATAAGGAAAAGACTTCTAGTCCAAGGAAGAGAGGTCAACCCTCTACTACTACAAAGTCCACAAAGTGGACGAGTCTACTGCTAAGCCCACAAAGTGGACGAGTCTACTGCTAAGTCCACGAAGTGGACGAATTTATTACTAAGTCCACAAAGTGGACGAGTCTACTGCTAAGTCCACAAAGTGAACGAATTTATTACCAAGTCTACAAAGTAGACGAGCCTAGGACCACGAAGTGGACAGGCCTATCACCAAAGTCTACAAAGTAGATGAGTTTAATATAAGTCCAAAAGTTGGACAAAAAACATTACCAAGCTTACAAAGCAAATGAGCCTAAGTTCACAAAGTGGACGGGCATATTACCAAGTCTACGAAGTAGACGAGCCTAAGTCCACAAAGTGGACGACCCCACAAAAGTGGACGAGATTATTACTAAATCCACAAAGTGAGCGACCTCATTACAAAGTCCACAAGACAGTGGACAGAACCACCACAAATGGACGAACCTAAACATAGATAGGTCCGTAATTTGGTTTTCATCCCATGAAGATGGGTTAATAAAATAAAGTCCACAAAACAATGGATGGATCCATAACAAGTGGACGGACCTAACTAAGCAAACAGGTCCATGATTAAGTCCGTAAGCAGGTTCATCCCGTCAGGATAAGGTTACAGACCACAACAAGCAGACGGATCTATAACTAAATAGACGGGTGCGTCTCTAAACTTGCGAAAACATATCTTGAGGCATCACACATAAATGACACTTCCACGACGTTAACTCCATAACCTGTCAGCTAAAGCTGACAAGGCTATGGAGTAGGGGGCAACTGATAAGGGTAATTTTGTAATTAACCTATGACGAAACAAAAGGCGACGGACATAACAAGGTTGTTAACTTCACTCATGAGAGACAACCTTGTTGTAAAGTCTACAGCTCCACCCCATACCTGACGGCTGCATCTTGGGCTCAGTAAGCTGAAGATAGTAAGCTGAAAACAGTAAGCTGGAGAGAGTAAGCTGGAGATAGTAAGCTGAAGACAATAAGCTGAAGACAGTAATCTGAAGAGAATAAGCTGAAGGGGATATATGAATCTCTGACGTGGCCTTGCTTGGTTTCCACGCATGCGTATATAAGAAAATATCTTGCGCCCCACGCTTACCTCTAATCAAGAAGACTCCTATAAGGAAAGGATTCCGGAAGATACACGAATAAAAGAGGTTCTCTCCTATAAGGAAAGAACTTCTGGATCAAGGCATGGATTTCGGCCCTACACTACTATAAAAACCCCAAAACCCTTACAAACGAAGGTACGCACAATTTTCCCCCAGCTCTGACACTTTAGAGTTATGAACAAGAGATTTCTCTAACTTGACCATCGGAGGGTATTTGACCGGTACCACACCGGTACTCCTCTTAAAGTCTTCAGCTTTTGCGTTGTGCAGGTTCTTGTCAGGAGCATGTAAGGACCGTGTGGCTTACTGACGATTTTTTGGCATCATCAGTGGCCAAACGAGCAAGACAATCCATGATAGGTTGACCAAGGAAACAATCTCAATTACTTTACCCTTTGGGCATCCTTCACCTATGAATCCTACTGCTCAGCTGTGCTTTCTTCAGCATAAACTATGTTCAATTATGTAAACCAAAAGGCAGCAAGTTTACAATTAAACAAAGCAAACAGCATTACATAAAAAGCCATCAAGTTTGATATATATATATATATATATATATATATATATATATATATATATATATATATATATATATATATTTATAGACACACACTTACCCGTTTAGTTTTGAACCCACAAAGCAAACAACATAACATGAAAGTCATCAAGTTTATGATAACTAATTATTTAGGATCATGTTACACCTCGTCAAGGGCGTAGCCAGGATCATGTTTTTTTTTTTTTTAAAGCCTTAGCATCTCCTATTAGAATTGTGCTTGATGATGACCATTCATAAAATAAATTTCATTCATTATCATTTTCATAGTGAAATTTTGAACAATTTTTCCCTTTTTCAAATTGGGCGGGGGTTAAGACTTAAGAATGTTTCTTATCTCTAGCACAACCTAAATTATTTTGTAGAAACATATCAATGTTGGTACAATTTATAAGGCACCTGGAATCAAGAGGAAAACAAAAAATCAACTAAAAAAAAATGAGATGATGATAATGAGAGAAAAACATATGAGGAAAAAAAAAAATTGGAAATATGAGAAAAGGATCTAATTTTGTGAAAAAATGATGATGATGGGACCTAAATAAATTAATTTGAAGACTAAGAATGAAAAGAAAAACACACCAATTCGAACAACGTGCATTGCATTTAAAAATTGAAAACAATAGGAACAACGTCCTTTTTCTATTCTTAAAAAAAATAAAAAGAAAGACACTTGGAGATTAGGGATTTATCGGATTTTGGTAAAAGTGTGTGTATTGTTTGTGTGGTGTCCACTTGAAAAACTAACTAAATATTGGAACTGTAAATGGCTAAATGCAGTCATTGTTATATTTTAAAGGGAAATAACATAAAAACTAACAATGAAGTGATCTCTATGACATTTTTTTTTAAAGGAAAGTCATTATCCAAAATTAGAGTAAAGATAAAACTAAGCAAAACTACAGTAAAAAAAGAAGAAGCATGAACTGTGAAGATGATGAATATTCATAGCTAATTGGAATTCTAAAATTAGAGACTATCTTCTATTTAATAGTTTGGAAACTCCAGGTTCTTGGCATGTTTAGCAACTAGGTGGACCACTTGGTTACTTTCTCTTTTATTATAATTTAAATTGAGTTAAGAGTAGTCTAGACTCATGTATTAGGTGGCCTATCCAACTATGCTAGACCAATTTTCTTCCATTGACAACAAGAAGGTTCTGTGAAATTTTTTGGAGGGGTCAATCATTATAATTTGTAGGGGCCTAATTTATTTTTATACAAGCACTATAAGAGGCTTTCAAAAGTTTTTTTTTGGGGGGGGGGGGGGGGGGGGGCATGGCCTCACCAAGACTATATGTACCTCCACCAATACACCTCGTGTAATTCTTGATTAATATTACCTGATTTAATAAATTTTTAATTAATATTTTGAAAATCTTAATGTTGGATTATATGTTTGTTTGGGAATAACTTATTTAACTTTTTACTGAAAGTCTGAAAGTACTGTACATAAAAGCTAAAAGTTAAATAAAATAAGCTCATTGATTTTTTGTTGAATGTATTATAGAAAAGTTGGAGGATTGGAATAAGTAAAACATGAACTACTTTATTGTGGGACCTGCAAATGGTAGATTAAAATGTAAACTTTTTTTTGAGTGAATCCATATAAAAACTAATCTTTTTAGGCAAATTATTTTACCACCCTAAACTATTCTTCTAATTACACTTTACACCTTAAACTATAATCCTTGTTATGCTTTGCACCTGACGTCAAGTTTGCTGTTAACTTGGACAGAAAAGTATAGCACCACGTAAAAAGACTCAATTGCTCATTTTCTCAAACCCTTAAAAACAAAAGAAAAATTACATTTTACCAACTTAAACTATACTCTCAATTATACTTTACACTATAAAACTTTAAATTTTTGTCCAATAAGCTTGGCATTAGGGTGCAAAGCGTAAAAAATTGTCATAGTTTAGTGTGTAAAATGTGTATCTGAAAAGTTTAAGGTGCAGAATGTAATCTAAGATATAATTTAAGGTGGTTAAGTGTAATTTTCTCAATTTTTTTGAGCAAAAAGCAATACAAAGCCAACTGGTCTTTTGACTAAGTTTGAGCGGGACCCACATAAAACTTTAAATGACTAAGCTAGTTCTTTGACTAAGTTTTGAGCAATAAGCTAAAAAGCAAACAGAAAGTTTGAGTTAGAGAAATATCTCTTACACACATTTTTTTAACTAAAATTGTGACTTCCAAGTCATAATTTCTCTGCAAAAGTGGTGTGTGTATAACATGTGTGCAACATGCATGCGTGTAATGGACATTGCCCTTTGAGCAATATGCAACAATAAGCAAAATGTTAAAATAAGCTACTTCTTTTGCGAGACTCCCGTAGGACTTGCAAATAGTACATAAGATAAGCAAAAGGCAAAAGCCAACTGATCAACAATTCCCAAACACAGGCTACATTTCAACGTAATGTTACTTACTATCTAATCCATAAATTCATGCTTTCTTTTTTGAATAATCTTAAAGTTCAAAAAACTTGAAATTTAAAATTTTTATAGTTAAAAAAACTTGAAATTTAAGATTTTTATAGTTCAAAAAACTTGAAATTTAAAAATATTATAGATGAGATAGTTGTTGATCTCTGATGAAATTTCGCAAGCAAGTAGGGAATAAGGATAGAATATAATACAACTATTGATTAGTTCTGTACGGCCCTACGATATCCAGACCCATTTGGGCCTCGGGCTTCAACCCGATGATATGGCCCATACCGTCCCTAAGCTTAGGCCTCAAGCCCATTGAACAAATGATCTTCATCAATTCATACCACGCTACGCCTCTTGGATCACCTCCGGTGACCTGCTTCCGAACAAGAAAGTGATTGTTCGATTGTATTGTCTCTCGGTTGCTCGGCAGTGCCTAGGGAGTATCACTGCCAAGCATATCTACTGAAGTGGGAACCATTTCCAAAGCCACTCTCACCACACCCCACTCCCACTTAACACCCACTTACGATTGACGACATTGGACCTCCCATTGCACTAACCATGAAAGTAATCATAGTCTCTCCACTAATTTTGGGCTATAAATACAAGAAGTTAAAGGAGGAAAAGGTTGTTGAAAGGTTCACAAAGAAGTTGGGAAAGGAGAGAGAATAAAACAATCCAGAGGAAGAGGTAATTTCGTTGAGTCTCTGTGCCGAGAACGACCCGAAGTAGGAAACTCAAGCCCACAATACAAATAGATTGTGAGTCCGATTGAGGCCCAACCCAATAGCCTCGTTTCTGGCACGCATAAGTTCAAAAACACATTAGAATGAAATTAATTAGTAAAACATGAACAAAAGTTGCATTAGGTGTATAATTTGAACCCAACCCAGCTCAACCCAATCCATTAAAATTAATATTGATGAAGTGTGGGTTTGGCAAAGATTATTTTTGCCAACTTATTTTACTATTCAGATTATTTTTGTTACTATTTATGGGTCCCACTGCACTTTTTGGTACTATTCATAGGTCCCACTATATTATTTCAGCTAATTTTTACCTTTATCTACAGTACTTTTAGCAAAAAGTTTTCAATTTCAGCAAAATAAGCAAACCCTAAACAAACCCAAGTCTGAATCATAACAACAATATCAAGAAGATTAACTACAAAGATGGTTATAATGAGCAATAACACTTTAATTCAACATTAAACTTAGCAACTGAATACGATGTTGAACCAAATGTTTTATTCAAGTTGAACTTGGCCTCAAATTGAGTACAAATTTAATTGGATCACAGAAACCCTGATCCGGTGGAACCAAGATGGTCCTATTGAGCTTTTGAACCAGAAGGCACCTCCAACAAAATCATTTATTGAGACAACTCTACATTCTCCAATCCAGTAAAATTTTGAATTAAAAAATTTTGGCAAAAAACCATGATGGTCCTATTGTGGTCAAGGATTTTTTATTTTTATTTTTTTTTGATGGAAGGTCATGGATTTATTTAAACAATTATAATTAGCAAAAAATACAAAGATAAAGGTCTATTCATTTAATTTGTTCAATTTAAGATTATGGCCAGCCAGAGAAAGAGTTCTCAGAGTCTAGAAGCCATGTTGCTCCTGAGTTGCCTTCGAAGGACCTTTCCTGCTGCAGATCTTGGTATGGAGTTTGTAAAGACCACCTTCCTGACTTTCTTGTATGGTGCAACCTGCCACGAGAAGACATTTTTTCAAAGCTATAACGATCTGGTCATCATCAGCAAAGCAAGTAGCCAGCAGCTGATGCTCAGTTTGGGTTACAGCAAAAGAATAAAGTGTTGAAACTATCAATATATGAATACAAAATACAAAGTCAATATGGAATACCTGTTCAGCGACATAATCCATAACAGCTGCCTCAGAAAGTCTGCTTCCAGGCTTCTTCACTACAAATGCCACTGGTATCTCCCCAGATTTTTCATCCAAGATACTGGGGGAAAAAAAGGAATGATATTTATATGTAAGTTCATAACAAATTATTATAAAAATTTCAAGCAATTAGAGTATATATGAACATCAGAAATTGAAATTAGAGATGGCCTTTATGAGCATGTTTGATAGTACACACAGGCTTAATCTTCAGAAAATAAAATAGTCACTCATTTAGTGTAGATTAGTTTTTAAGGTAGTAATGTAGTATGCTTGACTCTAATCACATCCCATTTAAATAAGATATAAACAATGTTACAATTGTACTTGAATATAGTCACTCCTTTATTGCACCACCATGTGCTTGATCTAGGGAGAACTCCTCTATAAACCCACAGAAAAATGCTTCTGAATTCACATTTAACTACAAATGCTATTATTAAAGAGAGGATATTTTCATCTTGACAAAATTTCAAAGGCCTTTTGATATACATTCAAATGCTCACACTTACGCTGTGACTGCAACATCATGTATCTCAGGATGGGAGATCAACACAGCTTCTAAATCAGCAGGAGCAATCTGCAGAAGAGACATGTTATACACTTATTTAAGGAAAATTCATGCATAAATGTTTCAAAAAGGGCTGACTAGTTGCAAGAATAGATATTACTGTTCTTTAATATTGAGCTCTTTCTTCTAGCGAAACCCCCTCCCCCAACAAAGTTAAAATTATGCACACAACATCCACTTTGTAATTTAACATCATATGAAACAAAGAACATATTCCTAAACTTACCTGAACAGGAGTAGGTGGTGCAAATTAGACGGCACAGAATCTAAACTTACCTGAAAGCCCTTGTATTTGATAATCTCTTTCAATCGTTCTTGTACAAAAATGTATCCATCATGATCAATAGAAACAATGTCTCCAGTATGTAGCCAACCATCTTTATCAACTGTTGCCATAGTTGCCTCCACATTATTCAAATATCCTGGAAATATGAGGGCAGAAATAATCTCTTGTATATCAGGATTATAAAATGTTGAATTTTGGAGATGAGTAATTCTCCCAAGAAGTTAACTGAATGATGAGACGTACTTAAAATAAGAAGCTAAGCAGGTATGCATGAGAATGATTTTAACAATGGTTGTTTATGATAATTCAAGTAAAATGACAAAGAAACAAAAACTATGGACACCATAAAGGAAGGAGCTATAAAATACCAGTTTACAGAGAAGATTTTGACAGAAATAGAAGTCTTCTTTTAAAAAAAAAATAATAAGTAATATAACTCACACTTATGCACAGATTGCACCAATGACCTCAACCTCCACCCTTTATTTATGCGGAAGGAGATGCCATTCAGTCCAAGACCATTAGCAGACAAACGGAGCTCATAGGTCAAATTAACATTTAAATGCTCATAGTCATAGAGGTGAGTGAATGGCACTTTCAACATATATGGACATGATCATGGGAATAATAAGAATTCGAGGTATCTAACATAATTAAACAAAATTAAGCTGAAAAATAGGAATATGATGTCCAACATGAAATTTTTTCTATTTTCATTTTTTGTAAAGGGCTATACCACCATGACAAAATTTTTAAAAAGGAGAGTGACATAGATTTAGCAATTTATAAAATACAGATTAGTATTTACAGTACTGTACATAGTTTTAAGACTAGAAACAATTAAGGAAACTGATGAAGCTTATTACCTTTCATGACTCCAGGTCCTCGTAGCCAAAGCTCACCAGTACTGCCAGGAGGCACAGAGGAACCGGTATTCCAATCTACAACTTTAGCTTGCGTATTTGGAGCCAATAGTCCTATTGAAGTATAATTTCGAATCTTTTCAGTATTGAAGCCGCGGGTTCCTATTCCAGCTGACTCAGTCATTGCATAACCCTAAAACAGACAAAATTTACAACTGGATGTTTCCAAAAATAAAAGAGGCCATTACAATTCACCAAATAATAAAAGAACGAAATGATTGGGACAGTCATGATGCTATTACTAATTTCATTATTACCACAGAATTTAACTGACAGTTAGTGGTGAACCTTACTGCTTGCTGCAAATCAGATTCTTTTGTGGATACAACTGGTTTCCCAAGAATCAGAGGAAAAAGTAGGGATTCATCATTTTCATTATTTTGATTGTATGTCTATTAAAAATAAGTGCAATTTTGTATTTTGATTAAGACCTTCATCTAAGATACTTAGGTACATTTTAACATCTGAGATACCAAACTTCTGGTAGTAGGAATAATTACAATTGCTTTGTTAAAGGTCATTTCAAACTTGGGACTTCGTACCTGAATGAAATCAACATGAGGCAATGCCTGCTTTAAGTCCTCTACGACTTTTATACTACTCAGAGGAGCTGCTCCACAGGAAACCTGCTTCAAACTCTTGAAACTACTTCCACCAGAATCCTTTGCTGTGTTCGTCAAAGCTGTCAATAATGGTGGGACAAGTGGGAAGTGTGTGACTTTATATCTATCAATGGCCTTCATCACCTCATTCAAATCAAATTTCTTCACCACAACAATTGAAGAACCCACAGAGAACAATCCTAACACAAATATTGCTAGCCCGTATATGTGAAACATTGGTAAAACAGCTAAATGCACATTATCCACAGTCGATTCATGCGGGTACAGTGAAGCCTCAAAACGAATAAAAAGCTCAACCATTGCTATAAAATTCCCGTGTGTTAGCATAGCACCTTTGCTCACCCCAGTAGTCCCAGAGGAATAAATTAAAGCCACAGTGTCCTGCTGCTTAATCACCGGCTTAGGAGGCAAATCAAAATCACCAGAAATGAGCTTATAGAAAGCTGAAAAACTAGTTTTCTTCCTATCCAAGTTCACATTATCTGGTACCCCAATTGCAGGAACACCAAATGCTTGCAATGTGTCAACTTTTTCAGATGCAGTGAAAGCTAGGGACGCATTACAATCAGTTATCCGTTTCTTGATTTCTGGTGTACTACTGAGAGGATTCATGGTTGTAGCGATTGCACCTAAAGACGCAATACCCAAGAAAACAACAGGATAGTAAATGGAATTCGGCAACAAAACCAAAACCACATCACCTTGTCTGACACCCATACTGTGGTAGAGGCCAGAGGCCATGGCTTGGACCAAGGGGTGGAGTTCTGGGTAGGAAATGGAAGACCCAGTTGAGGAATCAATGAGAGCTGAGACCCCTGTGTGTTTGTGGGAGAAGATGAAGGAAACAACATCAAGAAAAGGATCTGAGGGGACATATCTATTGGGGAACGTGCTGGAGTAGATTCCAGTCTCCGGCGAGTACCAATGTGGGAGGGGTTTTGGGTTTTTGATAGTCATTGTTCTTTGAATTCCACTAGTTTAGTTTGGTTTGGCTCTCAATCTCCATCATATGGCGTGGCAGTTTAAAACTAACAAGAGTGAACCAGAAATAGGCTATATTTGTTACACGTTCATTCATATGTGGCGCGGAGAAGAAGTCAGAGACAAAGAATCGTTTATTACAACTCACAGAAACAGACAGATAGCTCCAGCTTTTTTAAGAATTGGGGAAGTGCAATTTTCAAAAATAGCATTGCCATTGAGCAACCGCTTCAATCAAATTCAAAACTAAAAGTCGTCTCCATTTTTTCTTTTTCAACGACCAATGTTAGATGCACAAAAAATATTCATAACATTTTTCACTATATTTGACTTTGTAAGCTGTTATTGATTTTTATCCAAACATACTATTAACATTATTTTTTTTTTATTGATCACTAATAATTTGCCATATTAGCAAATGTGAAAAGTTTTGACAGTCTCAAGGATACATGTAATCTTTCAAAATATCATGAAACTTTGACAAGAAGTTAAAGGATCAAAAATTAACTTTTATTGGTTTTCATTTGAGCCTACTTTTAATATCACTTTTTTTTTACTGGCCACTAATAATCTAGCAAATTGAAAAGTTCTCTCTCTTTTTTTTTTTTGGTCTATGGCCAAGTCTGAAGGATACCTTATCTTCCCGAATATCATTGAACTTTGACATGACAAACTATAATTAGTTGCTTATAACTTTCACAACGCATTCAACTTAAATTTCACAGTTAGGTGTTTGTTGTGCATGCTTGTCCAAGTGGAGAGGAGATAAGGTCCAGACTCATAAAAATAACATAGGCAAAATTAACTTGACTTGCCGATAGATCTGGAGACTCTCATGAAAGACATTGGAAACTAGATCATTGAGAGAGTATCTAATCTAATCTAATCTTCTAATCTAATACTATTTATAGTTGCAAAAGCCTAAGTTAAGATTCTATCATGTCTCGTGGTTGGAGTTTCCGTACTTGACATGTGGTCAAATTTTGTAACAGTAATACTTATTAGAACACACACAAAAATAGTAATAATAGTGTTTTAAACCGGGTTTACAATACATTACATAACCAGAGTACAACTACAAAAGTTAAGCCTTTTTGTAGTTGTAGACTGGGGTTATAAACAGCGAACACTAAATACACACAACCAATATGGGATAAACATCCCTATTTTTTTTTTTTAGTAAACAGTATTACTTATTAGAACACATGAAAATGATTTGTCCATCTCAACCTTTATTTTTTTATACAAGATAGAAACTCTACTCTAGTCTAATTTAAATGTATATATACGTGAAGTTCCCTTCTAAAAACTTGAACCTTAACCTTGTTATTGATTTGTTTGCTATGAGCTAATAATAAACGTTATCCCAAAATTGCTAAATAAATATGCCCTTAAATGTCCACTATTAATCTCATCAAATACTCCATTAACTTTTTACCATTCTTTGTTTTTTTTTTTTTTAATACCTTTTTTCAGTTAAACTTCCTTACACATTTTTTTAAATAAGACTTTTAATTAGTTCTAAAAGGTAGGGTCTATAAATGTGAAAAACATTTTATTAGTGCACTAATTTATATGTATTCCACTTCCTTGACATAATTGATAAGGAATAAAAGGTTTGAGAAAATAAAAAGTATTTGTTATTGCCATAAATGATAAATCAAATCTTTTTTTTAGAATCAATGTAAATCTAATCTAATTTAATCTAGGAGCTTTATCAAAAAAAAAAAAAAATTTAATCTAGGAAAAATTTTGGCTACAAACTTGGTTATTGCCTAAGGCTACAACTTCCACTAAAAAAATTAATATGACTAAATATTTTGAATTTTTTTTTTTTTGAGAAAATATATTTTGAAATTCTAAATAGGACAAAGTTTGGGTACAAACTTGGTTATAGTCTAAAGCTACAACTCTCACTTAAAAAATTAACATGAATACATATTTTTAAAATATAACCATTGGATTGCATTTTTTTTAAAATTCTTTTAATACACATGTAAAATTTCATGTCAATCAGATTTTATTTATTATTCAATCTATAGTTATTGGTCTTTGATTTTTTATAAATTTTGCAAGCACGGGGATATAATAAGAAAATGTAATCCAATAATAGATCTATCAAAATTAACATCCAATAAAAATATATTAAGTGGAGTTGTAGCCATTGGCTACAATCAAGTTTGCAACCAAATTTTATTCTTTAATCTAATAGTTACAAAAACCAAGTTAAGATTCTGTCTTGTATCAAGGTTGGAGCTTCTATGGCTTGACCTATGGTCAAATTTTGTATCTATTGATAATGATTTGGATAATTGATTGCAATTGAAACAAAATAATTTTTCCATCTCAACCTTATTGTTTTTTTATTATCTAAGATATAAATTCGTCTCTAGCCTAATCACTGGTGGCTCCATTTTAAGCCCAACATAATTACACTTTGAACAAAGTTTGACAACAAATTTTATTGTAGACTAAGGTTACAACTTCATTCAATATTTTTTTTTATTGGATATGAATTTTGAAAAATCCATCATCGAATTACATTTTTTTTTCTTATATCCTCCATGCTAGCAAAATTTCAAGAAGATCATAAATCAATAACTATGTCATTAATCAAACTTTTAAATTTCGAGTTTTTGTAGTTTAAAAAATTATACGTAAAAAATAAGTAAGTTCTGGATCGAATAGTAAATAATATTTGATTGGCATGAAATTTGATGTGTTTTAGTAACATAAAAAATTTGCAATTCAACACTTAGATTTTCAAAATGAATAGTCATGTTAATTTGTTTAATGAGAGTTGTAGCCTTAGGCCACAACTAAATTTGTTTCCAAACTTTGTCCTTAAACTTTGGTCTACTTAACAATATATTAGGCCCTTATAAACAAAAGAAAAAAACCCAAGAAAAATTTTATTTAACTAAAATTTTGAAAGAGACGTAGCTTGCGGCTTTGATAATAAGATTATCACACAACGATTTTAAAATAAGAAAATTTGTAGAAGGAAATTGTAAGATTTTATGTATTTGTGTGTGTGTGTTTCTTTTCTTCTTCTTCTTCTTCTTCTTTTTTTTTTTTTTTTTTTTTTTTTTGTCAATAAATGAAGTACTCTATTCATTAGATTTTTTATAATTTGAGTTTCTTGATAACCACCCTGAAAAAAATTCATGAAGCTGCCTTTGAGCCTAATCTAAGTGTGTGTGTGTAAAATTCTATCCTGAAAACTTGAACCCTAATCCTTACCCCCACCCCCACAATAATAAATGTTACTCGTAAATTATGAATCTAATACTATAGTTAAAAAAGACTAAGTTAAGGTTCTACCAAAAGGTAGTAGTTTTGAGGTTTGTCTTTGAGGTGAAAACTTTTATAATAATGCAAAAGGGTAACTACACCCTCCCCCTCCCTTGAGGTTTGGAGGAATGACACTTCACTCCAAACCTGAAAGGAAAAAACACTACTCTCCCTTGAGGTTTGAAGAAAATAATACTCCCCTCACTTTTTATTTATATTAGTAACAAATTATTTTAAATTTCTATAAAAAAATTTTTATCAAAATTTAACCATGATTAATAAAAATATAGCTGAACAATTCAAAATAATAATGCAAAGTTTATCAAGCACTTAAATACTTGCAATAGTAAATCTTTCCAAAACCCATTGAAAAACTAAAAAAAGAAAAGAAAATGTCATATTAATTACTAAATATTTTTAAATACTCTTTAATTAAAAATTTAAATCATTGAATTTTGATTTTGAAAGGGAGGATAATTTTTGAAACATTCCCTTAAGTAAAGATCAAGTTAGTAATCAACATTTTTAAAATCAATTTAACAGAGTTTGATCAAATGGGTGTGAATGAGGGAAAATGTATTTTCCCTTCCAGTTTATGGTGGAGTGTCATTTCCCAAAACCTCAAAGGAGAAGGGTGTAATTACTCCTAATATAAAATTATACTTGTACATGTATTTCTGCGAAGAGAAGTATTCTTAAAGTGCTTAAGATTTTGTATGATCACATTATATTGGGAAAAAAAAAAGATTTAAAGAATTCTTAAAAGGCTTTCAACAAGGATTTAAAGTTAAGACTTTTTAATTGGATGCGAATTTCGACAAATTCAACATTTGATTACATTATCTTCGTATATTTTCTATGCTTGCAAAATTTTAAAGTGATCAAAGATTAATAGTCATGCCATCAATCAATTGTTTAAATTCACATTTTTGTAGTTTAGAATAAAACATAAAATATGAGTTTATGGATTGAATGATAAATAACATTTGATTAGTATGAAAATTGGCATGCATATTAAGAACATATAGAATATGCAATCTTTTTTTCTTTTCTTTTTTGATGAAATAGAACACGTAATCTAATCATGAGACACTATTATGTGAGAGCAAGTAGCTTGCACTTATTGGTCAAATGATATGGCCAAGTTAATATTGCAAAATAAATACTTACTTTTTTAAAGTTTCAAAAAATGAAAATTTCGTGTGTAATATATTATAAACCCAGTTTAAAATACTAATATTACTATTTTCATGTGTGTTCTAATAAGTATTACTGTTTACTAAAAAAAAATTCAATTACTATTATTTTTTGCAATTTACGTATTACAATGTTTAATTCTTTAGAGTGACTAAGGACAAAGAAATACATCAAAAAAAAGAGCAATTTATTTTGATATGTTTTATATAGTTTTTTTTTTTTCCACTAATAAGTTTTGTTTTATGGACATATGAAAATGAAATGATAATCTGAATCGGACTAAATTGGAACATCATGAAAAACATAATTCTTAGACAAGAAATTATTAAGCTTCGAGCCAAGAACAGTTTGAGAATTGACGAGCAACAACTTAAGATTGAGAATACTCCACCAAGCTCGGAGACACCACCTCCACCTCCCAAACCAAAGGTATAGTCTATAGTGTGCTATTGCTGATTCTTGAAAATTACAAATTTCAAAACTTTGAGTACAGTTTTTCCTCTTTTAGTCTAAGGTTCAAATATGAATCAAGGTATAGGCTGCGTTTCAGTATCATTGTCAGCCCAACCAAATTCAATAGCGTGAAGAGAGTATGATTTTTCTTTTGTATGCAATTCTATTCTACTACTTAATTCAATATAATTGAAGGATTTGTTAATAGGAGTCTTATGTTTTTTCTTTGTAATGGTGTAGTTTCTTTAAGGAGTATCCCCATCCTGATGAGTCTGGCAAAGATTTGAACTAAGCAGGAGGCTTGGCTTGAAGATAAATTGATATTGGTTTTTAATCTATAATCTAAGTGCTCCTCCTGGTCAAATATCATTTTATTTGAGGAGCACCAACTTAAGATAACAAAAAGGTGATTGAAGATTTGTTTAAATATTAATAAAAAATTCTAAACTACCCCCTTTTTTATTTATTGTGAATGGCCAGGACACAGTATAAATTATCCTAAAAAGTAAAAACTCCAAGGGAAAGGAACAAATGCATTTCACATTAAGATGCTTCACCTTAAAGGATGAGAAGACCGGCATTTCAAGTTAGCAAAAAGTTATGTATGTTTCTTCTAGGTGTCATATTTTTCTCATGCCAAAAAATAATGCAAAGCGAATCAAGAGTGACATATCACATAAAGTAAAACTGAAATAAAAAATAAAAGCAGTTTACAATTGAATGGATTATTTTATATCTACTTTGTCTAGACTATGTTAAGAACTGATTTTGATGGGAATATTTATATAAAAAGTGCCAAATTAAAACTACGCTGTGAGGGAATGTGCATTTATATGAAAATAAACATTTTAAACTTGGTTTTGAGGGAATGTGCATTTCTTCTTCTTCTTCTTCTTCTTCTTCTTCTTATTATTATTATTATGTAGAAAAAAAAGGGATTGTAGGTCACTTCTTGGCCTACTTACACTCCATTTGAAATGAGGGATTAGAATGAAATGGAAATAATATTTTTAGAGTATTCACTCTACTCCCTTCTTTGAGAGTTTTAATTAAAGAAATGGAATAATCATTCCATTGTTTGGAAATGTAAGTTGGAGAAAATGAAATGAATAAACGAAAACACTGATTCCTCTCTATTCCCTCAAAAACTCAAATTTTCATTTCTCCATTTGATGAAATTTCACTAAACTCCCAAAATATCCCTACATGTTTAGCCATTTATTGTTATAAAATGATTTCATTCATTTCTCTCTATTAACTCCCAAACATAGTTACTTACCTTATATTCATTTCCATCATTTATTTTAAAACATGCAAAAAGTATTACATTCTTTTCCATTCCTTCCACTACTTAAAGATATTCAATTGCCTTTCATTCCTTCATTATTTACTCATTAATTCCATTCCATTCTATTTCGTTATGAACTCCCAAACAAATTAAACCTGGAATTTAACATGGATTGAACTCAAATTTGACATGATAATGATGATACGGTACTATTATTCCTAATTGGTCAAGATCTGACATGCCATACACACCCTTAGAAAAATAAATAAAATGCTTGAGGAACTTGTTCCAAAAGCTTGATGCTTTCAATTATATTTCCAAGAGATCACGGGAAAAGGAAACCACCAAAATTATAGGGGGAGGTTGGAATTGAAGTAATTTCTAAACATCTTATTATCCTCGAATGAATATAAACCGATTAAATTAGATGGAAAAGGAAAGGCTAAAGAGTGTCGATTAGTCTTATCTGATTCTGGGGTATATATCTATTTATTTCTTACTATAATATCCTGTTTTGACTGAAATTTCAAAGATTATAAGCTTTCATTTCTAACATCCTGACAATAAAAGACGTGTAACCTCAATTATAATAGAAGAAAATTCCATAACCCAACCACAATACATTGATGAAAACATTGATTACAATTAGGTAGACAACCTCAATGCACAGTGATAAGATGCTAAATGGCCTAAAAGAACTGGCAAGGGTTTCTCTTAAGCACGCTAGGAGTATTAGTTCAAGGCTCAACTTCATAACGATAGTCATAGCGTGGTGGAGAGGAGGGATGATAAACATATTGGGGTGGGGAGGAGGGATGATAGACAAATTGGGGTGGGGAGGATGGATAATTAACATAATGAGGTGGGGATGGAGAATGATGGACATCATGGGGTGGGGAGGGGGAGCTGATTTCACCCGCTGAGGGAGCAACTCCGTGGGTTTGATGTTTATCGACTCTCACCTCGACTAACTCCTCTTCTTCCTCAAATGAATGGAAAATTGGGTGCAAATACGCATCGGCTAAATAAGCTTTTAAGTTCAGGTTGGGTTCCGTAGTCCGTTCCAATATGTCCTTTGCCATGGCTTCCTGATGAACGAACAAAGAAAAAATAATTTTATCAGCATCCTAATAAAAACTGACATGCCTCTTTTGAGTCAACTAAAAAATATATATATCAAAAGCCATCACATGAATAATCAAGAAGCACAAACTTATCCATTCAAAACTTTAGTCTCCTTGAACTCTCACAAATGCCCTTTGTTTTATCACTGAATTGCTGAATAAAAGTTGGTCTCATCTATATTAACAAAATGAACCCATAGCAAATCTCCATCTAACACAAAAAAGATATGGCATAATTGTTGTGGATATTTGGGAGAAGTAAATTTAATATGGGCAGTCTAGTTATGTCTGTTCTATTTTTAGCACATGCTAACATAGTATGTTTGGAATGGAAGGAGATAGAGGGAGAGAAGAGAAGGTGGCAAAAATATACTAGAAAATTAATATATTCCAGCCACTGTCTCCTCTTCTCTACTCTGTCCCCATCTCCCTCATCCAAAAATAAGAACAATGCTAGTGGGTCTTTCCCTCCTACATAATAGGCATCCATCCAGAAAGGGGTTTCGTCCAAACATGATTTACTGTGTCATGAAACACCCATTATTTAACATAAAATTCATACATTCAGGCTGCTTTGATAAAAAATAATTTAACTGTTTGGATGCAACAGTCAAACTTACATGAACTCTGTCAAAGGAATAAGGTTGGAGAAACCAGTTTGCGAAAGAAATCAAACGTTTGAGGATCAAAATTTTATTTTAAAAGTGAAGGCATTCTGCCTTAAATAAGGATCAAAGCAACATGTGTGGAAATTATGTTAAAAGTGGTTGGCCCGGTTCACTTATAAAACCATGTAACTAGAGGGAAAGTTGTTTTCTCAAAATTTTCCCTTCTTTTACAGGTAGGTAGTCAGGGGAGCGGCTAAAAACAGTGAGGATGATTTAAATTTGAAATGTCTTTGAGAGACTTGAACTGAACTATGAGTACAACAATCGCTAGACTTTATCATCAAGTCTAATGACATGTTTTAAACAAAAGGGTAGTTAATTTTCATTTTATTATACTACAACAACAAAGCCTTAGTCCCAAAATTTTGGGGTCAGCTATGGATTCTCAACAAAATTAGTTAGGATTGGGCACGTGTATTCTTTTTCTCCATTCTATTCTATCCAAAGTCATAGTCTTTGTAACCTCCTTAATTATTATGTCCTTTTTTTTTTTTTTTTTTTTTGTCTAGTTTTCATTTTATTATATGTATTATTAATGCAATTTCATCTGCAAAAGTTTATCATTTTAATAGATTAGCTATTTATATTGAATATATTACTAAAGCATAAGTAGAAAAGAATTATCAGTTAATTGTTGGCATAGTTTGGAGCTTACCTCAAGTGGGTATTTCCTAAATGCAGGCTCAAAGCGATGTTTGCAATATTTATGGAATGACAATGTCAATATGGGCAAAATAACAAGCAAAGGAGTGGAATTGGCAGCTTTTTTTGTACTAAGCAGTCCCAACAAAAGAAGCTGGGATATCAACAAGCTTGCTATTATGCGGCTGTGGACATGTGGCCAGAACGCAGCAACACTCTCATATTGTTGATTGTATACATTGATTATCTGTGAAATCAAACAGGGTCTAACATTACAAGTAGAATTTGAAAAATAACAAACCATAAAAAACTATAAATCAAATATATGATCATAAAAACAAGTTAATATTCACCCTCAAACAACCCTAACCCCCCCCCCCCCCCCCCCAACAAAAAAAAAAAACACAAAAATAATAATAAATAAATAAAAAGGAGAAGCCCTACAAATATTAGTATTTTTGGTTATCAATATATCTAATCAAATACTTACACAATTTTGATGAGGATATATGCTAAACTTAAGGTAAAATAAATAATTCGTATCATTTTCCAATTTTGTGTTCAGTGAATAAATATTTAACTACTATCAAATTTGACTTACATGTGCTTTTCTTTATATTAAATTCTTTATCTAGCACATATTCAATATTACATGTTTCTTAATTGTTCTCACAAATCCTGCAATGTAATTCCTAAATTCTAATCATTCCTAAAGCCTCTATAAAGCAAAATAAAGCTATGTGAATAAACTGACCTGATGGCGGTAAACTAAGTAGGCCAAGGCAAAGAAGACTAGTATGAAAGGAAGAAGGATTGGAGTAACTACGGCATACACAAGCCCCAACAGGAAGTACAATTGGAGACTTGGGAGAGTCTCTGGGAAATCAACACTCCCAGGTCTCATTGCCTTTACTCTGTCCCTTTCAGTTTTCACCAGAAACATGTTCTTTAGATGAAATATTACCAATGGCTTCAATCGAAGAATCTCGCTAGCAATGCCAGCCCACCCATCAACCATTATATATGTGATGAAGAAAGTAGCTTTCATTGGTATGGAGACCCCAATGGTTCTAGGAATCCTATTATAAAGAATGAGATTCAACAAAAATTAATCAAGCTGGATGCATAAATTATGGTTATAGAAAAAATTATAAATTTTTTTTATTGTTGTATGTAAAACAAAAATCCATAGAACAATTAGGTGACAGATATTGGAAGCATGACTATTAAGATTGGAATATAATGGAACTATTTGCATAAGAAATTATACGCAGATATCAAGCAATAGTTTAGGTATGATTCTAATTGCAATGATACAACTAGATATTTTTATGACTGCCATGACAAGTAATGAAGTTATAGTGGTGCAAATTTGTAGCTCTTGCCCTTTTGTCAAAAATGTATTGCAGATATACAAAACCAATGTTATAGTTTTGTTTTGTTGTTTTGTTGTTTTACTTTTTCAGTTTAGGATCAAAAGGCTAAATGGATCCTAATGGACCTTTATGGAGATAAGTGACAAACTTTTACTTCCAAAGCATAATGTGGACCTTCTACCAAAAAGAGAAATCACTGCTTTTCAAAATATGCATGCACAGATATGATATTCCTATAAAGCCCTCATTTTCCAAAAACAAAACAAAATAAAAACTTTTTAAAAAAAATTATTATCATTTAAAATTTGTCTTTTCATTTCTTTTCTATGAGAAAGACCTCAATATAAAAATGACTTGTAGCTTAAAAGAATGGAAGAAGATAAACAATTCTTTAATCAAAACCTATATGATATTCTAAATGTCATAAATTTGATTTCTTAACAAAGAAAAAAAAATCT
Organism: Quercus tomentella; assembly: GCA_028535165.1. Taxonomy (NCBI): domain Eukaryota; kingdom Viridiplantae; phylum Streptophyta; class Magnoliopsida; order Fagales; family Fagaceae; genus Quercus; species Quercus tomentella. The sequence continues at coordinate 228,340 of JAPQVY010000034.1, read as the reverse complement.
GGAACACCAATGGGAAATATATATATAGTGCATCAGAAATAACAACAAAATTCCAATTAGCCCAAGCAAATTTATAATCCCATAACTGTGTTCACCAGAATACGATACCTCATTGTATGGAAAACTGAAGTGCAGAACAGAAACTGACAATTAGATATCATCTCATTTGAACAACCGTATGGCATCTCTCAGGATAAATACACAAAATACATATGCTATTGAAATGTATACAATACTATAAACATTTATAATAGTCATCATAATAATAAAATGATTAAATTTTGTGCTAGCCGTCAACCTACAATAAGTATGGTACTCAAACATGTAAATAATAAAAGCTTAAGTAATAAGATATGGAATATTACTGTGTAGGAGATTGGTGAAGGAAAGCATGCAATTGCTCAAATGCTGTTCCAGTCACGATACTTCCCAAGAATACATTCACTAACATAAAGTAATAGTATTTTGCTGATGCTCTCCGTTCTAGTGTTGACATTGCTATATGTCCCTCAATTTTTGACATGATCATCAAAACTGTTGGAAGAATGTATAGAAAGATTTTAAGGGCTAGACCTGGAAGGAAGCCCTGCAGGAATGACTTAATGAATTTTCTGCAAGACATTGACAGAAAAGTTGTAAGGATGATAAGAGAAAAATAAATTTTAGAATAAACAACTAATAGATTAGAGTAGTCTACTACAGTGACCATGATATAAGAAAAATGCTATGTCTCACAAATAATGGTGAGAAAGCACCAGCAGATCAATCAGTCAACTCCAAACATAAGTATATATTTTAAAGGTTTATAATTGAATCAATTCCCAACTTGGTAGCAATTTGAAAATTCATATTATTAATAAAAAATGATAGTACATTTAGTTATAAAGGTAGCATAAATGAAGCAATGTAAGGAACATAAATTGAGAGATTCAAATAGCAGATATAAAGATTATATTATCATTGCATAGAGAGAAAAATGAGCCCTATTGGTGAATAAGGTAAAGCCACATTGAGAATAAATGGATATGAAAAAGTTCATCAACCATTTATGCATGGTCATGGAAATAACCCATTATTAGTAAGTATGTTATAATAGGATTTTGACCATTCTGATTTATTAAAACCGTTAGAAATCAGGATAGGCATATCCAGTTCTCATTACAACACACAAGGAGAAACTTATATTTACATTTTCAAATTGGTGTAAGGCATGGTGAATCAGTAACTTTCATATACCTTCTAAAGCAACTTTTTCCCCCTTTTTCTTTGAGTAATACCAGCATTGGCATCAGGTGTGCCAAATGCTAAATTTTTAGCATTTGGCACACCAAACACCAAAATTTTTGCTTCATGAGATGTGCCAAATGCCAAAAGAAATATCATGGTGCTACAGTGATGTTCTACAAATGGCACGGTATGGACTCGTGCTATAATTTTTGGGCATTATTTTATTCAACTTTCCTTCTCTTCCTATAATAAAAAATATCTCTCTGAATCTCTTCTCTCTCATTCTCTCCTCTTCCTCTTCCTCTTCTTCTTCTCTCTCTCTTGACCGAAGCATTGCTCTCTCAACCAATATCCCTCAACAAAACACACTGCTTTCTCTTTCGCCCTCTTTTAGCTAGCTTTCTCAGCCAAATTCTCTCTCTATCTTGCCTCTCACGGTGATGGGTTTGGGTAATTTTTCAATGGGTTTTTGGGTTTGGGCATTTCGGTTTTGGGATATGGTGGTTGTTGGGTCGATTGGAGAGAGGGAGGTGGTGCTGGGTTGTGGGTTGTGGGCGGTGGTGCTGGGTCGATTGGGTTGTGGGCGGTGGTGCTGGGTCGATTGGGTTGTGGGCGGTTGTTGTTGGTGGTGGTTGCTGGGTAGGTACTGGCTTTTCTGGGTTGTGGGCAGTTGCTGGTCAGTGGTGGTTACTGGGTCAGTGGTGCTGGGTCAGTGCTGGCTGGGTCGGTGGTGTTTGGGTTTTGAGAAGAGGAAAAAGTTGAATTGGGGGAGGAAGAGACTGTTCAGAAGGAAGGAGAGAGAGAGAGAAATAAATGAATGAAAAATGTTTGCTTATATTATTTTAATATATTGAATGTTAAAATAGAAGATGTGATGTAAGGTGTATTGTAAAATGGTGTGTTAAAATAGATAAAGTAAGTTTTGGTGCAATAAAATGACATTTGGCTTGGCACAGCTGATGCTAGTGCTCTAAACCACATGTGTTGATGATGGTAATTTAAATTAGACAATCACTACAAGACAAAGTAGCACAAAATGGCCATGCATTCTGATGCTATTAGTAAAAACTATCCTTGTGAGCCAAGTACAAAACGACACCAGTCGTATGCTTTTTTAAAGAAAAAAGGAACATTGTCTATGCCAAATGATCAAAATAGACAGCCACAGGTTTCAAGTAAGTAAAGTAAAGAACTTTAACATGAGAGGTTTCTCCACATCAAGCAACAAATTAACGCAATTCATATATTTTACATAATCATAATATTCACAAAATCTAATTCCAAATAAGGTTACTCACAGTTTATATAATCATACTATTCAAAAAATATACATTTAGATAAGTTTACTTACAGTTCTATCACAGGCCTGAGAAAAGGAGCTACTCTTTCAAGACCTTCCAGATTTGCAAGGGATTGCACAAATGCAATGGGAATCATGTAGAAGAACACCAAAGCAAACACTGTCAGTGATATTACAAGTTTACGGATACTTAAAGAAACAAATGGTATGGCCAAGTTCCGCCAATAGACATCACGAGGTTCTGGGGCCCAATTTGTCAACCAAAGTGTGGGATTTTTGCTTTGCTGTGTCTGTGCACAAACAGCAGCCCCCCAACGGGAAGTAAATGAAACAAAGGCAACTGGCAGGATAGCTTTTGGGTCTTTGACAATTTTCTGTCGCTCCAGTGTCAACTAGCACAAAAGGATGCAGATAATAGATTAAAGCAATTCAACAATTCACAAAGCAATAGAGAAGTCTAAATGAGTTATGCTGAGTCAAAACTCATCCTAAGGAAGATTTTTTATGAGTTGAAACATGAAATAACACAAAAGTTTGAATAGATTAAGGATGAGTTAGAGGTCATGACTTACTGTTTTGTCAAGCTGCTTAATATGTTGTTTGTAGTACTCAATGGAATCAACCCTTCCACCCCAGAGCCCCAAAAATCCTGTCTGAAAATGTAAAAATCAAACCATCAAATTTAAAGCCTCAATAATCAATTGGTGAATTGTAAAAATGTGTAGATATACATTCAACAAATCACATTTGCTATATTTCAGTTCATAAGAACAAACTACCTTTTTAGTTGGCCTCTTTTCTGGGTGCCTTTCAAACTTCAGCTGGTTATAGTCAAGCCAATTTTTGAGCCTCTCTCTTTTTCTCACGAGTTTAGCATACTTGTTTGCATTGTAGACTGCCTGAATAAATATAAACGTGCCATCATGAAATAATGTAGACTAACCAAAGATTTATAAGGAAAGTAGGGACACAAACATCAGTATATTGTTTGTCCAATAAATTATCCCAGTTGGATTAGAATTATCAAATGGAAATAGAATGTTACCCATTAATATTCTTTTACGAAAATATAGTACCTGGTGACAGAGATAATCATTCGGATGATTAGTTTGAAAGAAGTGATCAATAGTATCAGATACTGAGTGACCAGGAACATATGGCACATTCCTTACCACTACCTGCAAAAAATAAATGCAAAAATAAAATTATTTTCCATGAATTTAAAAATCTTATAGAAACAAATTTAAGAAAACAAAATGTATTTCATCATACAATCCAAGTCCAAAGGGTTCTTAGACTTGATGAACACATTGCTCTAATAAAATTTATAATTAAAATTAACAAGACTCATCATTAATGTTTTACTCATGTATCCTTCGTCAGGGTTCCATCAGATTGTGCACCATGCAAAAAAAAGAAGAAAGGTAAAAGGCCCGATAAAGAACAACTAGAACCAGGCACCATAAGCAAACTCCCAAGCCCACCCCAAAGGGAGTACAATAGCTTAGACACTTATAAGCCATCCTATACTTATTGTTGTGAGTAATATTGTATATGTTATAAGGATAGTTTGGTTATTTTGTACTTAATACCTAATATATAAATAATTCTCCCTTTGTCTCATTTTGTTGATCTTGTTTAGAAAACCAAACTTTTTAAGGGAGCATCAATCTGGAAAGCAGGGGTACGCCGATTGGGTCGGCGCGCCCGAGTCCAATACGCACAGACACGTCGTGTGGCCATGGAGGTGGCTGCACACACGTCCATGACCGATTTTTTTTTTTTTTTTTTTTTTCGTTTTCCTATTAGGGCCGATACGGTCTGAAACGGGCCAAAACAAGGCCCAAATTGGTCCAATATGGGCTGAAATAAGTGGTTAAAAAAATTAAAAAAAAAAAAAAAAAAAAAAAAACATAGAAAATATTGTCAAAACACATCATTTTGACATCCTAATTTAAAGAAAAAACCCTAAAATCATCTCAAACCCTAAATTTTGTCACTTTATTATCTACTATTACTCTTAAATTGGTATATGTTTACCATTATATGAAAAAATATGCTTAGCAATATATAGAAAATATATATAATAATTTATTAATAAACGTATCCCGCCACACTCACACACTAATTTTTCAAAAATTGCTGAGTCGCTGCACCGCACCCGCACCTGAACCCAAATCCGCACCCGTGCTTCCTAGGCATCAATGCATAGTCTTTTTAACTAAAAATATACAAGTTTGCAAAACTAATCTCATTAATTTAAACTTTAGTGAAGAGCCATATCTTTTTAACTTAAAAGATACAATCAACCATCACTGACTTCCCAAACTCCACAATCAACTATTGGCAACCATAATTGACCATGACCGACCCCACCCATAAATAATACTCAACCACAGCCAACCACCAATCAATCTCATTCAATCACTGCCAACCACAATCAACAATCGTCGCGGTGGTCCTTGCCTCCCACCGACAAACTCAAGCCCAATATCAAGAGCCCATACAACCAATTTTGATCATGGAGTTTGTCACAGTTGGTTAATTGTGCATTATCTCTTAATTAGCCGACATCATGGAGCCAAAGAAAGATTTTGATCCTAGCCTCTTTTTTTCTCCTTGAATAATTTTCAATGACCTCCCTTAAATTGAGTAACAAAAATCATGCTCAATGGGCAAAAAGTGTTTTTGTTGGGTAAGAAAAAATTTAGTATTTCATTTGGGGACAGATCCCCTGCACCAACTAATGAGAAATATAGTGATTGGAGAACAAAAGATGCCCAAATTCGTAGTTTTTTTATGGAATAGGTTTTATATATATATATATATATATATAACTAGTCGCTAACCCATGCAATGCGCGGCATTATTTTGATGGGTTAGTCATGTTCAAACATGTAAAATCTGTAAGTTTTACGTTTGTTGTCTACCATACCATTATAGGTATATTACAATTATAAGTATTACATCACAACATTTATAAAATACCAGCATATATAAAATTAGTAATAAGTTTTTTATGCAGTTGTCTTGCGACATTTGCAAAGCATTTGGATTGGTAGACTCTTTTCTTCTAATTTTAGAATTTCAACAGTTATGGGAGAAGTCAATGGAGAATTATTAGTTGAAGTTTATGTTACTTCTATTTTCTATTACTATTAAGAAAGTATTATTCCTAAAACGGTGGAGGAATTGCAAAGTTGGAACTCATGATACAATCTGTCAACCCATCTTCGCAGATGTAAAAGCAATGCAGCGATAAGTGTATGCACATTGCTTGGTTTGTGTCTGGCCTTCCTCCATCATTTGTTCCTGTCAAATCTCAAATCTTGGCAAGAAAAGAGTTTTGTTCTCTAAGTGAGGTTTCTAATCATCTTTGTTAGGTCTCATTAACTGACTCTAGCAGTGATTTCGTTATTTATTCTACTTACCAATTTGCTTTAGTTACTACTGCTGGAGATCAGGGTAACAGATGCACCAAGTTCATTGTACCTTTGAACTTGGCCATGGGGACTGTGATCAAAGGGGGAGGCCAAGGTAGAGGTAAGGGATCCCCCTTGTAAATGTACTCATTGTAATATAATGTTGATCAAAGTAGTATTTTTAAACTTCTTGTGCCTTTGAAAAAAGACTTTTACTTAAGACCAAATTCTGTTAATAATTTTAATTACTTATAGAGCAACACATGGAAAAAGTACGTTGAGCCACTTGCTGCAATGTTTCCCACACAGGTTTTATTATATAGCGTTTCATACAAAGCCTGTTATGTATAATGAAGATATGTAATAAGACATGCCAGATAATTAATGATGAAAAACAGCTTGCATATCAAACTGCACATTATTTAGCAGATATACGACAAGCAAATTGACAAACAATCACATGGCTGTTTTCTCTTACTGAAAAAATGCTTAAAATTCTACTCAGATTATTTTTGAGAAATTATTGGTCCAACTAACCGTGAACTGCTCCACACGCCTGCGTTCTAAAGCCAAGAAACGCAACCTCATCGATGCAACATAATCATATTCCTTGTATAGCATGTAACAAGTCCATATTGTGAACAAGTATTGCAATCCAATGTGGAAAAAAAACCTGAGATTTAAATATTATAATTTTTTCAGACAATTGGCATTAACTTGAAGGAGACAAGTTTAAAAGAGGAAAAAAAAAATACAAACATGTATGCGTGGCGTGCACATGGATGTAACAAGACTATAAAATTATAATGTTACAAGCTTATGCTGGAAGAAATTTAAAAGGAGAAGAGAGAGAGCAACAAACAGTAGTGCTACTATAAATTCGAAATTCTAGGCAAACTAGCATTTCAAGAAAACTTTAATCACACACAAGTTCTCAGTGTTAAACTTAGCTTTGAACTGCTTCAAGTCAATGAACAAAAAATTTGATTGCTTCCAATCCTAGTGCAGGGATCCTAAATGAATTATCTGAATAAAATGATTAAGACACTTTTTGCACAAGGGGGAGGCTTGGATTTGAAGCAGTCCACCACAGTTCTACAATTCTTAGAAGACCTCTAGGATGACATTATCTCATAAAAATGTAGGGCTAACTGACCCTTTGTTTTCAGTGTCACGCCTAAATTCTTGGCTAACTCCATTTTTTCTTGTGTACTTGATTTCGCAGTAGGATTACATTGGAATTTTCTTCGTTTTTTGTTAGCTAAAATACTTTGTAGTCCCTTTAATTTTTGGGTCACTGTCATTCTGGCCCCTTGCGTATTAAAATTTATAATTAATACCCCCAATTTTAAATTCACTGTCAATGTGGTCCTTGTGTCAAGATTTGTCAACTGAAGGTGTTAAATCCCATAAAACATTGTTTGTTTTATTTCTATCTTTTCTACCACAATCAGCATAATTTTAGGATATTTAACAGAAGGGCCACATTGACAACAAATCTACAGTAGAGGGTGTTAATTGCAAATTTTGGTACTCAAGAGACCAAAATTATAACGACCAAAAAAGTGAAAGGGGCTAAAAGGTATTTTATCCTTCTTTTAACCTTAGAGAAGAAGCTGATTTTCAAATGTATGCAACAGATTATAGATTTGAGACCTGCGCACTCAAATTAATGTATTTGTTCCAGCACATAATGTTTTCAGGATAGAAGGTCCCCAACCAAATGTACTTGTGTTGTTGCCTAAATTGTTTGTATCATTAGGCTGTGATAAGTGAAACGTGTACTGTAGCAGGAATATAGCCAAATAACATACAGATGGGAAGTAAAAATTTTGGTCCAACATGTACAAGTTTCTGTCATCTATTTACACTGCTAAAGAACATGACAGAGAGAGAAAAAGGAGGAATTGTAAGCCACCAACACCATCTGACATTTCTGGGGTTGTTTGACGAAACTACTTGTTGTGATCACTATGCCTCATCTCCCCATTTATTAGTGAGGGACGGAAGATCTAATTCACAAAAAATTGCGTAATCTAAATTGTAAAATTTTGGCCAAAAAGCCCTGATTTTGTTGAAGGACTGAAGGCACAAATCATGCATGAAGGAGCAGTTACTGACCTCTGCAACATTCTTGTCATGTCACAAATTGATGCACCACTTTTTTGAGTGTTGGAAAATCTATAATATAAGATTAAGAAAACTCTAATGTTTAGCGTGACCTCCTAGCTAATATGTAACTACTTTTTCGCTCAAGTACTGTGAGTTATGCTTAATTCTAGACATATCATGCACACTTTTTTTTAAATTCCCAAAAGGGAAGTCAATCAGTTATCCTACAGAATAGCTCTTAACTCCTGCATTATGGATTACAGGAAGAGAAAAGTAAATATTGGTCATCCTTGAAAGACACCAATTAAAGATACACTCCACAATATGTTTCATCCCAGATAATTGAACCATGAACCATCTCCCGTCATACTAGGTCAATCTCACAGTATCAGGATTCTCCTAAACAGAATGCTGTAATGCTCCAATGCTAAAAGGCCTCCACACTTTGAATGAAACCCCTACTTTGGGAGCTATATCTCTATCATAATTTTTGGTCTTTACAGATTTTTGACTCAATAGGAGGGAAAGGACTATGTTCTTGCACAAATTTTAATCCAATAGAAAAATTCATATATCTCTCCATACAAGCATAACAAACAAATGCTCAACAAACATTGCACTATTGTAACAACTCTAGTCAGTACTTACTCTTGCTTTAAGTCACATTTGAAAATTCAAAGACCTAAAGTTGCTCAATGTTAAGTTTCCAAAAAAATAAAAATAGAATTTTAAAAAGGTGATTTATTTTTAAATTGATTTCTTCGTATTACAATAGAAATTTTACTATGAACCATTTAAGGAATTTATGGCCACATGCCTACCATGGAGGTTCACTTTATTGACAGAATTTATTGCATCCTTTATTTTTTGTTAATTTAGTGGTAGAATCATTTATAAGATTGTGAACAAATACAAAGCAAGGGTTCTCAGTCTTTTCATGCCTGTTATTAATTATTATACAGTATTTCTATGAGCTATCTAGTGCACTGAGGAGATTCCAGAATGTGTTTTAAACATATTTGCCATGCAATATCTCCCAGTGAAGCATTTAACAAACAAACAACAAACTAGATGTTCAATAAATCAGTATTATGCTTTGTTACCTTATAGATGCAGGACGAACATTTGATATTGAAAGCTTATCGATATCACTCGTAACCAGTTCTTTTTTAAGGAAAGATAATGTTCCACTGGATATATTGACTGGTATAAGGATAAGGAGTGCCAGGACTGTCATTGGCACAAAAATCTTTAAGCTGTCAGATAGCAAAGAAAAACTATGGTTACAAAATTGCCAACAATGTTCCTGAGTGAATATTGAGCAAATGATATAACTCAAAGCAGTTGCAACTTTAAAGAACATAAAACTGACCCAGATGAACTCCATCTCAACCATAAAGGTCTTACCCTTGATGTGGATGTTATGCTCATAACCTCATACTGACCAAAGATTGGATGTCAAAAAGGAGCTTAATTTTGGTCTAAGAGTCAAGTGACACTTGAATACAACAAAACACGTCACATTCAATTTAGTTTGGTTCATAATCAAGACTCAGCAATTTCTCCAAATTTAAAATGCAAACACTATAATTTGCCTGCAGAAATGTTGCATTATCAAAGCATTTTAACAATATGCCTAGTGCCAAAATTTTGAAATTTTGAATATGTAATGAGGATAGTAAAAATTAATAATGATGGAGGAGGAAAATTTCAAGGAAATTGGAAATTTCACTGTTTCTTTTCCGGTCCAAAGTCCCAAGAACCTAACACTAGCAATAACTACATGCAGACATGCTCGAGTAACAAAGCTCAATCCTAAAGAAGGGTAATTAGAGTTTTTCTGTCAAAAAATGGATACTTTGAAATTAACCAATACCCATAACCATTGAACACTGAATTACTAAGAAGGATATATAAATATTGAACCTTACAGGATTAAGAATTCAAGAACTCTTAATACGATGTTAGCATAGGGTGAAGGCCCATCAGGTTCTTTGAATTTTCATAATTTTTCCTGCTATTTCTCAGCTATAGAACAGGGTACTAGTGTATCAAACTGTGAACAGCTTAAAAACAATGGCATAGACACACAGAGGCAAAAGGATAATATAAAATTTCTTATTCCAAAGCCTAAGAATTTTCCTTTCAAATATAAGCAACATCCACATATGAACTTATATTCCAACCCAATCTTGAGCATACCATAATTTGTGATAGTCCTAATTGTCAAATTTTTACTAGCATTTAGCAACACCAACAACTACACAATTTGGACAAAGTAAGAAAAATTAGTGAAGTTGAAACCCCAGAATGCAAATTCTTAAAGGAACCAAGAATGTAGAGGAACACCGAGAGTTCACAATTTTATTGACCTATAAATAATTACAAAAGCAAAGGTCTGAAGCAAACCATTGCCAATTAATTACAGCTTGTCTTGTAAAATTAAGGCCATTCTCAGTGCATTAGGCTCCCACCTTCGCAGGGTTTGAGGGAGGTGGTTGAAGAGGCCGATTATTAAACTCAAACCTTATGACTTTTTTTTTTTAAACAAAAAAAAAAAAAAAAATACTAGTGAGCATAGTACATAGAAAACTAGTGGAGAAAAGAAACTTGGGGAAAATCAAATAATAAGTGTTAAATATTAGCATTGATACACCATGTTGAATATGTTAGTATAAATACGGAAGCGAAAGTATAAAGTATAAAACACAATAACACACAAAGGTTACGTGGTTCAGCCTAACGGCCTACATCCACGGAGGAAATCCTAAAGGGCTACATCAATAATATATCATAGTATAGTACAAACCCTGTGTTACAATGAATTATAACACGTGTATATATAATAGATTAAACCCTAGACTAATAGACTTCTAGTACAGGTAGGAGACTTAACTTACACACAAAATAGAATTAGGGTTGGGCCTATGCTAATGGACTAAAATATCTCTAACAATAAGTAAGCATAATACAATGCTCAAAATCAAAGATAAGAAGGTGAAAATTGCATATTACACCTCCAAACTTTTTTTCTTTTTCTCCAAAAGAATCTTCATAAGAAAGCAACAAGCCGAACAAAATACGTAGAAAGGAAAAGAAAAGAAAACTGGAACGTCAAGTTTTGGGTAAACAACACAGAGAAGAGGTCAAAAACTTCAAAGAGAACTTTGTTTTTAAAAAATTGCTTCAAAAAACACTTAAAAAAAATAACAGGGAAATTGAGTACCCCAGAAAAGAATCTCACGTGACAAAAACTAATTATTCATGACCAACATATATATAGCACAGAACATTGAAGATTGTAGCAAAAAAATTCCACTTTCTTGAGTAAAAAAAAAACCCAGAAAGCAAAAAACAACAAGGAAAATAGTGAGTACCCAAGAGTGTAAATTCTCAAGAAAACAGCAGAGTCAAGGCCAGCATGGTTGATAATCTCAGTCTCAGTCATCCTCATAGCCTGTGGCATCCAGTTCAAGAAGGTAAGATAAGTCTTGATATTGAGGTTGACAAATTTGGCCACAAAGTTCCTATGCCGCCTTGGGCTACTTCTTTGTCCACTGATGTACCACTTGGGAAAGTAAACTCTGTCATTGATGGGTTGGATTCTAAGGAGAGCAAAGGCTAGAAGGAAAGTAAAGGCAGTGACTATGTTGATGAATGCTGAGACCCCAATATCAGTAAGAGTTGCCATTGTTGTGTGTATGTATTCAACAATGAACAATTTTTAGAACGAGAGAGAGAGAGAGAGAGAGAGAGAGAGAGAGAATTGTGTTGAAGAAGTGAGAGAGCTACAGAAGGAATAGAAGATAGACAGAGAAAGAAGGGAAAGAATGAAAGTGTCTTTTTCTATATTTTAATAAAAATAAGAAAGTGGGCATATCATGTGATTTTGATCTGTTAGTTACCCATAAATAGACCAAAGTCTTAATTTTATAATAATTATTTTTTTTTTTTCCAATTTTTAGTCATATGTATTTGTTTGTTTGTTTTTTTTTCTTTTTTATGGGAGTTTGTTTGTTTGTTAAACTTAAACTATTGATTTTTTTGGTGTTTCTTTTTTTTTTTTTTTTTTTTTTTTTTGGAGAATTGATTTTGATGGCTGAGGATTGACTTGGGAGCACCTTTAGATATGGGTGCATGTGCAAGAGTGATTTCTGGGACGGTGGGGAAAAAAAATGTGTTTTTTTGGTTTTTGGGATTTGTTTTTGTGTGTAGATTTATGTGTCCATGCTCTCTCTCATTGTAGTTTCATTTGGTCAATTTCTTCTATTAAAGAGAGAAAATAATAACTTCTCTCTTTCTCTTTCTCTTTCCTTATTATTATTTCTTATTTTATGAAACTCTTTAATGTCTTATTAAGTTACCCATAAAATGGAATCATGAGTCATATCTTAATAATTTTATAATTGATTTTTTTTATTATTATAAAATTTTTAGTCTTTTTTATATTTGTTTGTTTTGTATAACTATTGATTTTGGTTGCTGAGGATTGACTTGTCGGGATCACTTTGAGAAATGGGTGCATGTGAAGATTGCTTTCTTGGGATGGCAGATTAAAAAAATAATAAAAAGATGGTTTTTTTTTTTTTTTTTTTTGTTTTGTTTTGGGATTGTTTCTGTGCGTGGTGTGTGTGTGTGTATAGTCATTAGTGACTAGTGTTGATTTTCTTTTGGTCAATTTCTTCAGTTAAAGAGAAAAAGAATCTGCTGAGGAGTCTTTCTTTTTCTCTCTCTACCTCATTGGTCTCTCACTCTCTCAGTTGTCTGTTTTGGTTATACCACTTTCTTCACACGGCATGAAATCGAAAGCTGAAAGCTGAAAGCTGAAAGCTGGATGCCATCATTAGCTCGCTATATCAACGCCACATGACCCGCGGGCCGCTGTCATTATTTGAAAAACCATTTACCCTTTTTATTAGGTAAAGCAAAAATCGCAGAAAACCAATATACTATTTGGCAATAACATTGGGAATTGATTCTTTTCCATTATAAACTTTTGATTATTTATAAATAATCTTTAAATAAATAAATGGTAAGTTGTAATTTATGGTACATAAATTAGACTAAAAAAATGAAATAAAATATTTTTATTAAAAGAAGGGGACGAAAGAAGATAATAGGTATTTTGTTTTTATAAAAGAAGTTATCGATTATGAGATTATCAAATAGACTCGAAATTTCAAAAATAATCACAAACTATTTTGAATTATTTTGTTTCAGAAAAAATGGATAAAAGCATTTTTCAAAATTTTTTTTTCTTTTTGAAAAGTTGTATCAAAATTCAAACACATAAAAGCTTGTTTGGTATTCAGTTTATAAAACAATTTTCTTGATTTAAACTTTAAAGAACAAAAATGATGGGTTCCACAAGAGATTGATTGTTTGTCAAGTTGTTTTTAGAAATAGATTTTTATTAAAAAAAATTATCTGAAATTTATTGTGTAAAACTTTAAGACTTTAAATTATAACCCCTCATAAATATTTGTCCCTCCTCGGATCATTTAACGTTTTTGAATAAAGTTCAAGGCCCAATATATGATTTTGGACCCTTATCCTTACAGTTGTGTTGTTTAAACAATACAACATGTATTTCTACAACATTTTTTCATCAACACATATTTTCATAACACTTTTTCATTTCACATATATTTCTACTGATGAGGATAAAAAATGAGCCTGGCCACGCGAAACATAAAGCTGACGGGTTTAGCGCAATCCTTCGAACATAGCAGACGGTGTTACAGCTGACGGTCATACGTCAGCTGGCTCCAAGGCTGACGGCACTACTAGATCGACGAGCTGAAGGAAGTAAATTGAAGCTGACGGACCGAGCATGAGTTTACTTGCTATCCACGTTACGTATAAGGAATTGTCCTCTTTCCCACGCTAGATAATATTCAAAGGATTCTTATAAGGAAAAGATCTCGTAAAATACGCTTAAGAGGACTCCTTTAAGGAAAAGACTTCTACTCCAAGGAAAAGAGGGGCAACCCTCGCTACTATAAAAACCCAAGCACCCTCACAACCTAAGGTACGCATAATTTACCCTCTCTAGCACTCTAGAGCAGTGAGAATGGTTCTGACTTAACCTTCGGAGGGTGTTTGGCCGGTACCACACCGGTACTCCCTGCTAGGTTCTTCCTTTTCATTGTGCAGGTGTCATTTGTGACGTGCGAGGAACGTGTGACTCACTGGTGGTATTATTTCCGACATCATCATCTACAATATTTAAATAATGATACTAGAACAACAATACTAAAAGGAACCTAAATTATACCGGCATACTCTCTTTTTGGATGGGATTTGTTTTATTCACCCAAGAAACTAGAACTTTTTGAAACTGTTCAAATAACTTTTGCTACAAGAAACGGTTGTGATTCGTTTGTCTAAGAAGGTAAAAGTACCCCCTTTTTTTTCTTCTTTTAAAAGAAAACTGTCAAAAAGGTTAAAGGTGTAATAAGTGGTTCTATGTATTCATCCTATAAAAAAATAAAAATAAAATCAAATAAAAAGTTTTTTTTAAGAAGGAACAAAAAAGGTTCTATGTATATATAAAAAAGAATTTCCAAAAAAAAAAAAAAGGTAATTTTGGTAGCTCAATCTATAACGGATGGGGTGAATGATTGAGTGTGGACCACCTCCCTTTACCCTTTGGGAGTCATTTATGGTGAGACACTGAAATTAATAGTTTTTTTTAGGACTAAAGGTCTATTTCGATGTTGTTTATTTTATTAAAAATTGAAAACTGAAAATATTGTAATAAAATAATTTTTAAATGTGTAAATAGTATCGTGTGACTTATTTTTAATGAAAATTTTGTTGAAAAAAGAGGTTTGCGGATCCTATAAACACTGCATTGGACCCACTAGAAAACCATGAAACGCGCCTTTCAAAAAAAAGAAAAAAAGAAAACGCAGACACTTGGTTTTCCTCAATATCCAAACGGTACCTAAGTGTTTGTTTGGGATCTGCTTATTTTGTTGAAATTGAAAAAAAATTACTAAAAATACTGTATAATTGTAAAAGTTAGTTATAATTGTAGTAGGATCTATAAATAGTACCAAAAACTACAATGAGACCCATAAATAATAGCAAAAATAAACTGGCAAAAAATAAGCTATTCAAACCAACATTAAGAATTTGGTTACATAACTTTGTTTATACTGTATTTATTAAACAACATGAGTTGATAGCAATTTAGAATAAAATTGCCTAGGTTATCAAAAAAAAAAAAAAGAATAAAATTGCCTAAATAAAATAAACACTTTTCCACTCTGGATGTAAATATGGTGATAGAAGTGGGTTTTTTATTTGTCTTTGGTTCCCAGCTCAGCATTATTTTGATGGTGCCTTAGCTAATATTGTTGAGGCCTCGTGATTAGATTCTATCCGTGACACAATCGTGTTTGTCTTTGTGCTCTTTTTTTTTTTAATGCCTAGTGGCACAAAGACACACAAAAATAACACTATCCATACTCTTTTTTTTTTTTTTGCCCATGCTGAAAAAGGTGTTTTTACTTTTAAAAAAATGGGGTTACTTTCGGTGTTACAAAACTTCTTATTTCTCCTTGATTCGCTTAAAAGTTTTTTTTTTTTTTGGTGACTAATTCGCTTAAAAGTTAAAACTTCACTTCTTCTGAATATATATATATATATATATATATATAGCTGTATTTTGGGTGTTCCGTGTGTTTTGCATCACCAGGGCAGGGGCAGGGGTGAACTTACGAACACGAAAAGAAAAGCAAATTTGCACACCAGCCATTGAATGGCTAAAACATCAACAAATGCACCACTTGCCTTTCTACCACATTCGCCCTACAATTATTGAAATTCTTCCATATCAGCTCTCTGTTAACGAACCTCGTTCGCAATAGCCAGGGGCGGCATTACATGCAGACCACCAGGCCAAAAATAAAATTGTTTTCACCCCTTAAAATAAAAATTTGAACGTTGCAACACTAAAACCCAATTAAATTAAGTTTAGTGAGTTTTAATTAGCTCAACTGATAAAATCTTTGATAGTTAAATTAGAGATATGTGGTCCAATCCTCGCATACACTAAAAACTTAGTAGTGTTTTGTTTTGATGATAGATGTATTAACAAGAGCGGACGTCATAAATTGAAACTAAAAATAAATTAATTAATTAATTAAGCTTGAATATGATTATTTTAATGCTACTGTAAGGACACAATTTGTAATGGCCCAAAAGAAATATGGGGTTCGTACATTTAAGGGCCCGAACAATATCATTTGTAGAGCGTGGGCTTGAAAGGCTAGGCCTGGGTCACCGAACAGCGGTTAGCCATGGTTTCTATAGAAATTTACATGAAGGTAAACCTGTCGTGCCTAACAAAACCTTCCTCTGATGCGGCAATGGGTGGTTCCGGTCTTTAGACCTCGTCCGAGGAGCTCAGTGTTCTTCTTCTTCTCCTTTTTCTAGACTTCATGGTCTGGCCCCCCCCCCCCCCCCCTTTCCGTTGGTTCTTTTTCCCTTTTATACTAACATTTACCCTCATTCCAGTATCCATGTGTAAGCTCCACTTTTTGGAGTTGAGACTTGTCCCATCGACCCATACCTATAGTGGTTGGGGGTAGCTGTAAAGCTAAAAAGCATGGTGAAGAGCATGGACCTGTCAGACGCAGAGTTCTTTATTGCAGTATTGGCAGCTTTTCATTTGCCCTGCTCCTGTACCGAGCTCGTCTTTTCCTTTAGGGTATTATAGGATGCCGAGGACGGAATCCTCCTCAGCTGTGCCTTAAGATAATTTGGACTTTCATGTCCTTAGCAATGTTCTCCTCGGCTCGGGCCTTGGGCCCTAATGTAAAGTGGGCCAGGGCCACAGATTATTGGGCCCCACAATAGCCCCTCAAAATCCTGCTGCCCGACCTCTTGGTTGGGGAGGAGGGTTTTGGTGATGTCAGACCTGCAGCATGGCTTGCCCAGCTTTGCCCCTCATTAATGTCAGTGTTCCTTCACTTGCCTAGGGGATGCACTGGATTATGAGACATTCCTTTTAGATGTACTCACGCCGTGTCTTGGCCGTTTCAGTGCTCGAAGCACGTTTTTAATATGTCCCCTTAACGAGGCCACACAAATCCTATGGTTTCAAACGGTGTTGGGAGTTGAGTAGAAACCGTTTCATCCGCAGCACTTCTTGGAAATCGGCGTAGATTAAATGCCGCCAACTTACCCTCCATATAAGAAATAGGGTAGGAGGTCATTCCTTCACGTACAGACCCTTCAATCCTTTCAAACTCCTAATCCCTCAGCTGTGCTCAAAATTTTTATTGTCAGTGCAGCTAAAACCTTAAAGAGTGACATGTTTGAGGCACGAGTGGGGGTGAAGGAACCACACCCGCTCCAGAGGAACTGGATCCTTCCGAAACTCAAGATGACGCGGTCAGGACAGGGGAGACAGAGACTCAAGACAGTTCTCCACTTTCACAAGGTGGGGGCGATGCCTCCACTTCTTTCAGTCAAAATCCGAAGCAGATGCTGGTCGCGTTAGATTTTTGGTGCGACAGCAATGGGATTTCTCGTCGTCAGCACCATCCGCTCTATCCCGAGCGCTACTAATATGACACCTGCGTGTTAGGAGTCAGAGCTGAGACGGGGACTAAGTATCCCTACTTCTTCCTCTCTTTCGTCACTGGTGCCTCCTTTCGACTCTGCTTCTTCTTCTTTCTCATCACCAGGGCTACCCTGATGTTTCTACTTCTTCTTCCTCTGCTTCTTCTTCTCTTCTATCAGCGGGGCCATCTTGTCATGCATAATCTCTACCAGAGCAGAGTTTCGAAGGATTTATCTCTTCTTTGTATCTTTTTCTTTTTGCTTCTGTAGTTAGCTTTTGGGTATAGGCTTACTTAAGCCCCTTATTGTACACTGTACTGTTTCTTTGTTTTAATAAAAGATGATTCTGTTTTATTCTACATATTCTTTCTTTTCTGCAGTAATTACTTTGTGAATGGATATATTTCACATGGGTATTTTTTATTGTTGTTATTTTTTCTGAACGATACTTAGGGCAAAAACCCTTGTAACGAAAAGCTGTTATTTTGAACTTGTTGCGACTGTCAAGCATGATGATATCAACCTACAGTAGATTAAACATACAAGACTAACCGTGATAATGGCTGAATGCCCTGTATTGCGCGAGGCAGCCGTCCGAGAAGGAGTAACCTAAAATAAACCATCCGATAGGGTTGCCGAGTAGTAGGGGACTTTGACCGTGTTTTTGATAACACCTAGCCTTGATCGTTTTTTTTTTGGCATCTGATCCGAGGATAGAGGTATGGCCATACCAGACCCAAACACTTATTCGCATTGGTTCCCTTAGAATTGAAGATCCGAGGATAGACCGGGGCTTCCATTCGGTCTAGGACTTAATCTCTCCACGGGACAGAATCTGGGGACCTTACATTGCCCGGACTTGTAGTTTTTTTTTTAAGTAGTTGGTTTCCCCATAGGCTTGAGTCCGAGGACCATACAAGGCCTTGGTTCTGTCCAAAACTTGTAGATTTCCTTTTAAGTAGTTGGTTTCCCCATAGGCTTGAGCCCGAGGACCATACAAGACCTTGGTTCTGTCCAAAACTTGTAGTTTTTCTTTTAAGTAGTTGGTTTCCCCATAGGCTTGAGTCCGAGGACCATACAAGGCCTTGGTTCTGTCCAAAACTTGTAGTTTTTCTTTTATTTATATTTTTTTTTTTAGTTTCGAGAATTAGCCCCTCGACCAAGGTGTGGAGCGTTAACTTGATGTTGGAAGCCCCTACAACTGCCCGTGCCATTGACACTGCGAGGTGTAGCCCCTAGAGGAAATTTATGTCAGGACAACGACAGCGTGTTGCTGGAAACGGAGGAGCTTTCGCAGATCTTTGTTTGACAGAGGCTTGATTCCGCCACCACCTGTGCCAACGCACAAGCCTTCCCATAGACGGCGCCAACTGTAAGGATACAATTTGTAATGGCCCAAAAGAAATATGGGGTTCGTACATTTAAGGGCCCGAACAATATCATTTGTAGAGCGTGGGCTTGAAAGGCTAGGTCTGGGTCACCGAACAGCGATTAGCCATGGTTTCTATAGAAATTTACATGAAGGTAAACCTGTCGTGCCTAACAAAACCTTCCTCTGATGCGGCAATGGGTGGTTCCAGTCTTTAGACCTCGTCCGAGGAGCTCAGTGTTCTTCTTCTTCTCCTTTTTCTAGACTTCATGGTCTGGGCCCCCCCCTTTCCGTTGGTTCTTTTTCCCTTTTATACTAACATTTACCCTCATTCCAGTGTCCACGTGTAAGCTCCACTTTTTGGGGTTGAGACTTGTCCCATCGACCCATACCTATAGTGGTTGGGGGTAGCTGTAAAGCTAAAAAGCATGGTGAAGAGCATGGACCTGTCAGACGCAGAGTTCTTTATTGCAGTATTGGCAGCTTTTCATTTGCCCTGCTCCTGTACCGAGCTCGTCTTTTCCTTTAGGGTATTACAAGATGCCGAGGACGGAATCCTCCTCGGCTGTGCCTTAAGATAATTTGGACTTTCATGTCCTTAGCAATGTTCTCCTCGGCTCGGGCCTTAGGCCCTAATGTAAAGTGGGCCAGGGCCACAGATTATTGGGCCCCACAGCTACTTTCACGGTATTTTCATAGTAATAAAGGTTAAGCAGTAAGTTGTAGCTATTTTTTTTATCTGCACCCAAAACTAGCGTAACTTTTTTACAATTTTTTTTTGTATGGATAGTTTAGCTATAAAATTGGTTATAGTCTAAGACTCACAACCTTACTCAATATATTTATTGAAGGTGAATTTTGATAAATCCACCATTGGATTATATCTTCTTCTTATATCCTCTATGCTTACAAAATTTCTAAAAAAAATTAAGGATAAATACATATGTCATCAATAAATTGTTTAAATTGCAAGTTTTGTAATTTAAAATTATGCATAAAATATAAGCTTATAAATCATATAATAAATAATATCCAATTAACACAAAATTTGACATGTATATTAAGAGCGTAAAGAATATGCAATTAAGCAGTTGTTTTTTTCAAAATATGTAATAATATTTATTTTATCGAGTAAGGTTGTAGCCTTAGACTACAACCAATTTTGTAGCTAAATTTTGCTATCTAGTGCGCTGAGGAGATTCCAAAATGTGTTTTAAACATATTTGCTATGCAGTATCTCCCAGTGAAGCATTTAACAAACAACAACAAACTAGATGTTCAATAAATCAGTATTATGCTTTGTTACCATATAGATGCAGGACGAACATTTGATATTGAAAGCTTATCGATATCACTCGTAACCAGTTCTTTTTTAAGGAAAGATAATGTTCCACTGGATATATTGACTGGTATAAGGATAAGGAGTGCCAGGACTGTCATTGGCACAAAAATCTTTAAGCTGTCAGATAGCCAAGAAAAAATATGGTTACAAAATTGCCAATGTTCCTGAGTGAATATTAAGCAGATGATATAACTCAAAGCAGTTGCAACTTTAAAGAACATAAAACTGAACCAGATGAACTCCATCTCAACCATAAAGGTCTTACCCTTGATGTGGATGTTATGCTCATAACCTCATACTGACCAAGATTGGATGTCGGAAAGGAGCTTAATTTTGGTCTAAGAGTCAAGTGACACTTGAATACAACAAAACACATCACATTCAATTTAGTTTGGTTCATAATCAAGATCTCCAAATTTAAAATGCAAACACTATAATTTGCCTACAGAAATGTTGCATTATCAAAGCATTTTAACAATATGCCTAGTGCCAAAATTTTGAAACTTTAAATATATAATGAGGATAGTAAAAATTAATAACGATGGAGGAGGAAAATTTCAAGGAAATTGGAAATTTCACTGTTTCTTTTCCGGTCCAAAGTCCCAAGAACCTAACACTAGCAATAACTACATGCAGACATGCTCGAGTAGCAAAGCTCAATCCTAAAGAAGGGTAATTAGAGTTTTTCTGTCAAAAAATGGATACTTTGAAATTAACTAATACCCATAGCCATTGAACACTGAATTAGTAAGAAGGATATATAAATTTTGGAACCTTACAGGATTAAGAATTCGAGAACTCTTAATATGATGTTAGCATAGGGTGAAGGCCCATCAGGTTCTTTGAATTTTCATAATTTTTCCTGCTATTTCTCAGCTATAGAACAGGGTACTAGTGTATCAAACTGTGAACAGCTTAAAAACAATGGCATAGACACACAGAGGCAAAAGGATAATATAAAATTTCTTATTCCAAAGCCTAAGAATTTTCCTTTCAAATATAAGCAACATCCACATATGAACTTATATTCCAACCCAATCTTGAGCATACCATAATTTGTGATAGTCCTAATTGTCAAATTTTTACTAGCATTTAGCAACACCAACAACTACACAATTTGGACAAAGTAAGAAAAATTAGTGAAGTTGAAACCCTAGAATGCAAATTCTTAAAGGAACCAAGAATGTAGAGGAACACCGAGAGTTCACAATTTTATTGACCTATAACTGATTACAAAAGCAAAGGTCTGAAGCAAACCATTGCCAATTAATTACAGCTTGTCTTGTAAAATTAAGGCCATTCTCAGTGCATTAGGCTCCCACCTTCGCAGGGTTTGAGGGAGGTGGTTGAAGAGGCCGATTATTAAACTCAAACCTTATGACTTTTTTTTAAAAAACAAAAAAATATATACTAGTGAGCATAGTACATAGAAAACGAGTGGAGAAAAGAAACTTGAGGAAAATCAAATAATAAGTAAGCATAATACAATGCTCAAAATCAAAGATAAGAAGGTGAAAATTGCATATTACCCCTCCAATTTTTTTCTCTTTTTCTCCAAAAGAATCTTCATAAGAAAGCAACAAGCCGAACAAAATACGTAGAAAGGAAAAGAAAAGAAAACTGGAACGTCAAGTTTTGGGTAAACAACACAGAGAAGAGGTCAAAAACTTCATAGAGAACTTTGTTTTAAAAAAATTGCTACAAAAAACACTTAAAAAAAATAACAGGGAAATTGAGTACCCCAGAAAAGAATCTCACGTGACAAAAACTAATTATTCATGACCAACATATATATAGCACAGAACATTTAAGATTGTAGCAAAAAAATTCCACTTTCTCGAGTAAAAAAAAAAAAAAAAACACCCAGAAAGCAAAAAACAACAAGGAAAATAGAGAGTACACAAGACAAGAGTGTAAATTCTCAAGAAAACAGCAGAGTCAAGGCCAGCATGGTTGATAATCTCAGTCTCAGTCATCCTCATAGCCTGTGGCATCCAGTTCAAGAAGGTAAGATAAGTCTTGATATTGAGGTTGACAAATTTGGCCACAAATTTACCCTTTAAATTTTATCATATCTATAAATATATAATTTAGTTATTTAAAAAATTAATTCCCACATAAAATTTCTATAAAAAATAATAAATAAATAAAAGTCCCACATGGAATAGTACCGAAATAGTAAATGGTTCATTTATCGTTGTAAAACTAACACATTGATAACGGCATAGTAATAGTGAACGATTAAAATAGTCAGAGAGAGTATTCTTTATAACTTCCCTGGAAGAGGAGCATAAGATAAGAGTGTGTGACTATTTAGGATTGAAAGGAAGCCCCGTGAAGGAAGGAAGGATGATTAAAATAGTCAGAGACGAAGAGTACGGTTAACATGCAGTTGTGCATAAGAGTGGGCTGACAAACCAAAGATTTGTCCACCACTTTCTTTGTTCGTTTTTCTATGGCCCTATATATGCTGGTCCCTCGACTCTTGGGAGCAACAAAGTTTCATCTCAAGAATAACCGAAGATCTTGAATGCCATTAAAATGAGTACGCATTGCTAGATAAGTATATTAGTATATACCCTGAAGTATCTAAATAAAGGCCAAACACCCATTAAGATAAGCATCCACCGTTGACTTGACGGTAAGGAAAAGCAGTACTTTCCAAGGACCCATTAAAATATGAACTGTGGTTTAGAAATTATGAAGTTTGTATTCACAGATCCTCATTTTTCAGTTTGATATTGAATGAATAAGACTAATATCGTCTTACATTAGAAAAAAACAAAATAGCAATCTCTCCTGTTTTTTTTCTTCTCCCATTTTTCTTCCTCCTAAAATCACAAATAAGGTGGAATAGTAATAGATAATTGAGATTAAAAAATTAAAAAATAATTTTTAATCTCAACCGTATTAAATAAAAAAAAGTTAAAAAATATTTAAAAAGTTGGAATTAAAAAATGAAAATGATAAAAATTTATGTGAGAAGGGTTGAGTAATTGCAGTGGTGCAATACCCAATCCAGATTCTAAAATCACACGTACCAATCAGAGAGATAGTAGAATGAGACAAAACTTACGTCACAGAAAAAGCATATGGGCCCTTATTTTCTTTCCTTGCAAATACGCAAGAAGAAAAATCTAAGCGGCCAACACAAAGCAACGAACACCATCTTTGAGCAGTTGGATTAGGGTTTTTTTTTTTTTTTTTAAACTTAGAAATTTATGTACAATTTTTTTTCTTTTAAATACAAAAAAGACGTATAACTGTGTTCCTTTCAACTTTTTCTTTTAAAAAAATTAATTAGTAAAAAGGTAATATGATTTTGCATTTAAAGAGAAAGACTAAGCAATGAGTGATATTTAATTTTTCTTTGTGGAGTAAAACTTGTTAAATTTAGTCGCAAAGAAACGCAGTGATCAGCAAATTTCGAAGAAGCAATGTTTGTGGACATTTGGTTCAGGAAGCTAAGGAGGAGCTATCTCGGTTCCTACACTTCCAGCTGAGTTACAAAAAGAGGGAAGGAAACGCTGTTACACATAAGCTTGCTAGAATGTGTAAGAATTTATTGGGCTAAACACATGAATAGAAGAGCACCTAATTTGGCTAAACGATCTGCTAAATGAGGATGTTTTTCATTTCGTTGTATTCTGTTAACTAATTCAATAAAATGATGGTTTCCGTTCAAAAATAAATAAAATGGAGGTTAAGAGAGCTTAATAGAAAATAATTTTGAAATTTTAGACCGCATCTAATTCGGGTATTATTTTTGATAGTTTTGAAATTATTAATATAATTTATACTTTTAATTTTTTTTCAAATCTAATTTCGTTAAATATGTTCATTTTCTTCTTTTCAAATCCAATTTCTGATTTAATTTTTATAAATGAAATCTAATTTCAGACTTCTTGTAAAATTTAGACCATATTCTTCAAAAAGTGGTCTTTGAATAGTCTGTTTTAGAAATGCTTGTATTTTTCAAAATGATTCAGAATACTTGGTTTTAATATTATGAAGAGGAGCATAAAAATACAATTATATGGAGAGACATTTTAAAAAGCTGTTCAAAAATTTTTATAATAATGAAGTCTGATTTCAGACTTGCTGGCCTCAATCAAAAGAACCAGTTCTTAACCAAACAAAAGGTATCAATATGATGGAGGAAATTTCCAATGAGCCTTAGGTCAGTTGACATCCCAACTATCGGTCTAGTCTTGTATCAGCCTTTTGTTTTCCACTTCTCATCCTATATTACATATATTCTTATAACTTAAAAGAAATTAATTGGCATGAGTCTCGATTATGCTTTGTGACCAAATTTGGCAAAAAAACAAGTTATTGTGTCAGTCAGAACCCAGTTCATGAGCTTTTTAGTATAAATGGGATTTATATAGTCTTGAGCCACTGCGAGATAAGGAGAATAGAGCTAACGTTCAATCTAATTAATGGGAAGTTTCTTGTCGCATTTGTTTTGGTATGTCACATTAGGTACTGCATTATTTTTGGAATTCATAATTTGACAATGACGATGTGTACATGCGTGGCCTAACTAGATATAGAAAGTCCGGAGATGCATAATAAAGATACTACAAGAAAATTTTCAAAAAGCTAGATAGTCCATGGCTAATCCAATTTCAACAAAGCGGCTAAATTATATAGCTGAATAATTCAGTTGGTTTGCATTTCAGGAAACGCATGCATGAGATATAAATTGACAAATTCCATGAGATTTTCTTCATTAGAATTCTTTGCATGCTGGCACTTCAATACTAGATTAAATCATTCTTCATCTATATTATATTTGTTTGTGTGATAGGTATAATTTTTTTATGAGTTGGCTTTTACAGGCATAGATGGACTTGTAGATATGAGCTCATCTATGGAATAAAAGTTGAAAAAGAGAGAGACAGACTCCTAAAGGAAGGCAAGGTAGAGCATATATTTTTTCTACTAATTGCAGCATCTCCAAATTGGAAAGTGTCTCTTTTCAATTTTTGTACAAAAAGTAACCATAATGTTGCATTAACTCCTGTTTTCCTTATGTGGGTTTTTTCCTCTTATCTTGATGTGTGGCTTCCTCAACTTTCTTGCAGTTCATTTTTCTAAGTTTAAAAGTGGACCTTCCCCAAAGTCGATCAGATTCCCTAGTAGCACAACCTGTGGTTGAGCTAAAACCAACTAAAACAAAAACCCAATTGGAAATTTAAAGGCAGTACTGTTTTGAGACATGCCCTAAATTTTGTACTTTTATTAAGCTCAAGACGGTTTCTGGGGAAAAAAAAAAAACACACAAATACGCACCACAAAATCTTGTTTTCAAATTGATGGTAATACAAGTTCATGATGACCCAGTTGTGAAAATACAAAATCCCATCAAAAAACGTTGTAAATTAAAACAAAACGTCAGTTATCAATATATGAAGTGGAAAGTTACAGAAATACATAAAATCCACTCACAGCTTCATCACAACAAGGAAAAATACCCATGTACAGTACTTTGTTGGCCTCTCGGCATCTTTTGTCGTTCCTTACTTAGACATCATCACATAGCAAAAGTAAAAGAGGATAAAAAGAACAACCCACCTGGAATAACCTCTAAATTTATAGGCGGTGCAGTTTTGAGGTCAGCTCTAAATTTTGTACTATTATTAAGCTCAAGATGGGTTTTGAAAAAAATACTCATACGTACGATATAGGCTTGTTTTCAAATTAATGTTAAAACATGTTTGTGATAATTCAGAATCCTATGTGAAATCCTTGTAAAACCAAACTTCACTTATCAATATATAGTGGAAAAATACAGAAATACATAAATCCACCCACATAATCTTTATCACAACAAGGTTAAATACCCATGTCCAGTACTTTGGCCTCACGACCCCTTTTGTGGTTCCTTAGGCATCAACAAGCAGCAAAAGCTAAAAAGGATAAAAACAAAGGTCTAGATTACTAGCACAACCGATGTATAATCAACAAATACAAATATTCAGATACCAACCCAGAAGAGTTTCTGTCACCTTTGAAATCATCAGACAAGGTTCCCAAAGTTGAAGCCCGGAATCCCACCCTGAAGTTCGATTCTGGGAGGTGCTTCATTGTTGTTGGATCTACACCTCCGTATAGCGAGATATAGAGAGATAAGAGCGATCCCTAGGCCAACTGTGGCAGTAGCAACCTTGATCCAAACCAGCATGTCTAACCTGGTACAAGAGGGAAAGTGGTATCAATATCACAAAAGTAAAAATAAAACAAAACAAAATTTCAATACAAATAAATAAAAGCTACGTTCATACCCCTTCTGAGGTGGAGGAAGAGGAGGAAAAGAGTCTACCAGTCTCACCATAGTTAGGGCTCAGCAACAGCAACTACTTCAGTGTGAGAAATGGAAACATTAATCACCAAACCATATATTATGGGGCAACTTCAAACAGTAGCTAGGCCCCACAGCCTTAACCAAACAACTTTGGTCGAGTGAAAAGTGTGATCTCATGTTTAACTTATTGGCTAGTGGCTAGGGCCCACTGCCACAGCCTCCATGTTTGACAATGGAAAACCCAAAATTGTATGAGGCAGGTGTGATCATAATCTTCTCTCATTATGTAAATGATGTCATACCCCACACCACATTTCCTGTCATTTAGCAAGGAATGAAAATCCTATATCAAGGATTCAACAGCATTCCATCAAATTTAATCTCACCTTGCCCATGAGTTTAGGTTGATCAAATTATATTTTTGAGTATTCCGTATTTTTAACAAAGGTATTTTAGGGTTTAAATTTTTTTTCTAACTTTTTAAAAATCTCACGGTATGGTAACAAACTTAACACTCTCTTAAATTGATTCAAAATATCCTGAAAACTGAGTGATTTGTTTGAGTACACAAAAGTATATATATACTGTGAATATGTGTGTATAGTTTGTTGCATAGTCAAGCAAAATATCCGTTGGTAATAATATGAATAGAGGATTAAAATATAATTTTTTTAACTAATTGAGAAGGTAGTATCCAGTGGGGAATTTATTACGTTCTACGACATAAATCCACCGAGAGACATTATCGTTAGGTGCGTTAATTAATCTAGTGGGCTGAAAGGAAAATTCTAAATTTTCTTCCGTGGTACGACTAATTCTTCGGTGATCTTTTTTGTGCTGAACAATGCTTCGGTGATCTTGGAAGTGTATGGGAGCAGAATCTTTCTTTTTTTTTTTCTTTTTTTTTTTTAACAAGATAGAATTTTTATTCTATCCTAATTTAAGTATATATGTGTGTGAAGTTTCCTTTTGAAAACTCGAACAGTTGAATCCCGGTCTTTGCCTTCCACACTTTATAAGCATTTATATTTATAGAGTGACCATCGCACAAAGAGTGCACATGATAGTAGAATCTAATTCCTTTTCCAAACTTCCTATATAAACCGGCCACCTTCTGCTTTGACTTTGATAATCTAAAACAATAATATAAAAAATAAAAAAACCATTTTCTACCCCTAGCCATGGTTTGAGAAGTTCAAAAGATAAACCCTATCTACTCTTAAAGGTACTTCAATTTTTATTTTTGAAAGTACTCTTTAAGGCACTTACACAATAATAGTTGAAGGTAAGTTTTGATTTCTTCTATTATTTTCAATTTCTTTTAAGTCCCTCTCATACGCACACACTAATAAATAAAACTAAAAAAAATCTAAATAAATTTTAATTGAATTCTCAATTTTGCGCCACATGTTTTATTTAATTTTTAATTTTGTGCCAAGTAAATTATTGAACATAAAAATCAAAGAGTCTAAATCCAATTAGATTTTAAACTGGATTTCAATTTTTGACCACGTTTCTATTTAAGTTCTTAATTTTTGTGGCAAGTGAATTATTGGGTGCAAAAACTGAAGAGTTAGAACTAATTAAATTCTAAATGATATATATAATGAGAAACCATTACATATTTTTGAAATTTATAATTTAAAAAAAAAGTGTAAGCTAATACCATGTATAATTTTAACCTTTTTTAAAAAATATATATATATATATAATTTGAACTGTATTATTGTGATTATTTTTAGTTATACCAATGTATAAGCATGAGGCTACACACTAGTATATGGAGTGTGTGTGTGTGTCTATATATATATATATATATATATATATAGCCAAAACTTAGAGAAAAATCTAATTAAATTTTAATTTGATTCTCAATTTTGAGCCACGTGTCATATTTAATTTTTAATTTTGTGCCAAGTGAATTATTGAATGTAAAAATTGAAGAATCCAAATCAAATTAGATTCTAAATTGGATTTTAATTGGAGTCTAATTTTTTGCCATATGTCCATTTAAGTTTTTAATTTTTGTGGTGAGTGAATTATTGGGTGCAAAAATCAAAGAGTCTAAAATCAATTAGGGTTTGTTTGGTTAACTCATCACTTATAACCCATATCCCATAACTCAATTTTCAGTTTTTGAAAACACCTAAAGTTTTTTTTTATTTTTTTTATTTTAGTTTTCATGACTCCAACTCACTTTTTTTTTTGAATAATGAGTCATGAGAATTGAGACTAAAAAAAAAAAAAAAAATTGAACCAAACAGGCTTAAGGTTGAGCCCATAAAATTTGAGAATTGAGTGATGAAATTAAATTCTTAAACCAAACAACCCCTTAAATACTGAATTATATATATATATATATAATGAGAAACCATTATATATTTTAGAAAATGTATAGTTTAAAAAAGTGTAAGCTAATAGCATATATAATTTGAAACTCTTCTAAAAAAATGCATGTGTAATTGAACTGTATAATTATGATTATTTTTTATTGTACTCGTGCATATACATGGGGCTACACACTAGTATATATTGAAAATCCAATTAAATTTCAAATTAGATTTCAATTACAGTTTCATTTTGGGCCACATGTCCCATCTAATCTTTTTTTTTTAAAAAAAATATTTTGTGTCAAGTGAGTTATTTCAGTATAGAAAACGAGGACACGTTATTATTTTCATGCGTAAGCACAAGTTACACACTAATTTTTGTATAAAGGTGATTTACATGTTTGTTAGTGGAAATTAAGGTAATTTTTGAATAATGTAACTTGGACAGAACTCAACTTATTTCAACTTCACAACTGCTTTGCATAGAAATTACAACGAAAACGGTTGATATTACTTGCGTGTGGATAAAAATTGAGATTCAAGCCAGCATTTCAAGTTTCAAGTTCTAAGAATAACTGAGGTTGGATAAAAAATGGGGGAAAAAAAAAAAAAAGCAAAGGAATTCCTTTCATCGTCATCATCACGTTATTATTATTTTATGTGGTAATATCTTTTCATAAGAAAGATGCCCAAGGGAAGATAACCACAACTGAACAGGTCCAAACACCAAATAGGCCTTTAAAAAACCTTTTTTTTATTTAAATGTGATTGTTTAATCAAACTAAACAGAGTCAATACGATGATAGAAAATCCTTAGCTTCGCCCAAGATTTCTACCTACCTCAGATATTCTTAGAATTTGAAAGAAGTTAATGCAGAGTTTCAATTTTCTTAATCGCATTAAGGGTCACGAGCTTACCGGTGAGGATCATAGGAGCAACTTGATTGGATGATGCGGAATCAACATCCAATCTGGCTCGCTTGGATTCCCTTTCTAAAAGAGAATGGTCCTCCTGAAGAAAGAGAGAACAAAATTTTGCATCACCCTAATTAGTAATCACATTTCTGGCTGAGCTCACTCATACTTGAGGGCCATTAATTTGAGGACAAAATTTAGCTTAAAAATTGGTTGTAGCATAAAGCTATAATTTAATTTGAAAAAAAATTAATATTACTACATATTTGGAAGATATATTCTTTACGCTCTTAATACACATATCAAATTTTGTGTTGTTTAGATATTATTTATTATATGATCTATAAGCTTGTATTTTATGCATAATTTTAAACTACAAATACTTGCAATTTAAACAATTTATTAATGATATAACTATTGATCTTTAATTTTTTAGAAATTTTGTAACATGAGGTTACAACTTACGATATGTTAATTTAGAAAGATTGAATAAAATCAGTAGGAGTTAGTGGTGTAACCCCCCCAAAATCAGATTAATAAATCAGGCTTTGATGAGTTGAGCGTGTACAATTCCAATTTCTTAAATAAATTAAACCCACTACTCCCCCCCCCCCCCCCCCCCCCCCACCCCCAAGAAAAAAAAAAAAAAAAAAAAACAATGTTAGAGCGTTAGTCTTTTTTTCTTTTTCTTTTTTCTCCTCTTAATATTTTTTCCCATTTATTTAATTTAATGTTCCTTTATTTCTGTAATGATTTGTAGCTTGCGAATTGCTTGGCTTTTGTACAATATTCTTTGCATTTATATATGTTGTTTAAATTCTATCTGTTAATTGATCTGAGACTAGAATTTCTCTTTTGTTATTTATTACTTTTGTGATAAATCAAAGATTTTGAAATAAGGAACTATTGATGTTGAATTTGGCAGTGCCATTTATTCTATAGAAAAATTCATGATGCCAAATGTGAGATAGGAAGGAGACAGATCTAGGTCAAAACAATAAATTTTGATGACGACCGGTTGGTCCAAGGTCAAAACCAATCAGAATATACGTTGCGAAAACAAAACGAGAAAAATTGGGTTACATTCTGAATCCATAGTCATGAACACGTCACACATCATACAATGGATAGCGAAGTTTTGGCTGTTTTCTTTTGTACATAGGTAAGAACTAAGAATGAGAATATGAATTACGTGGAGGCTGGGAAGGTGAAGGGAAACTTCTCCTAGCTGCATGTTGGCTTTAGCTCTAAAAGTTTTTCAATTTATGATATATATTTTTTAAGGAAAAAAAATACTTTCTTTAAATAACAAAAACAAAATGTCCATTTTTCCCACACAAAAAAACTACTTTCTTTAAATAACAAATTGGTATGTTTGGTAACTATTTTTTTCCTCAATTTTTTGTTTTCAGAAACAATTTTTTGTTTCCTAAGCCAAAAAACTTGTTTGGTAACTGTTTTCAAGCAAAAATCAAAATTTTTTTCAATTTTCATAATGTGAAGGAAACTGAAAACTGGTCTTTAGCTGTTTTTATTTTTCAGTTTTCTCACATCTTAGAAAACACGCTGAAACACAGCCGATTAATGAACCAGCGCACTAGTTCGACCCACATGACTGACAAAATGTTTTTCCAGCGTTTTTTTTTTTTTTTTTTTTTTTTTCACTCAGTATTTTAGCGCCTAGTATCTGATAACACGCTATATCTTCCTCTGCACCTCCACTGCCTCCATCTTGCTCACGGAGAAAACCTTGATTGAGAGAACAACTTGTAAGGTAAGTGAATGGTCTTCACCGGATTGTCCTTCATGACTGCCTCTTGTTTTTCATCAGATTCTATTCCTTTTCTATTCATTATCTCACTCTCCTTTTCTTATTTTTGTGTGTGTGCGTGTGATGTAGCAGGTCTGTGCGATCTCAGATTTGGGGAAGTATTTCATAATTTTAGGGACCCAATCACTCAAAGGTACGGGTCTTTTCCTTTTTTCTTTGTTCATGGATTATTACGAAATTGCTTGAAGTTTGCTATGTATTTTATGTAATGCAATTTGTGTATGTGCGTTGAATCTGGGTTTATTCAGAATGGGTATTTTCTGTGTGTGTTTGATTTAGGATTTCGGGGTTTTGGGTTTGCTTTGGCTGTGTTGGTATGCTTGTGGGCTCTATGGTGTTGGGTTTGTGTGTGTCTTGCGAATTTTCTCCCCTATTTGAGTGTTACCTCCCCTATTTCTTGAACATGTTTTCACAATATGCTTTGTTTAATCAAAAACTATCCAATAAATATATATGTATAAATTCCAAATTGAAAGCTTGAGAAAGTCCTTGATCCCATGGAGTTTATTCAAGTGCGAGGTAAACAATGAGAAACAGTCCACGATGATATAATCTAATATTAATTCAAATATAGAATCTTGTTTGCAATGCCATATTCAAATTGAAATTAGTAATCAATGCTTGAACATGTTTTGGGTTCTGTTTCTGGAGTTTTGGAGAAAGAAAAATAAAAGGACCTTGCATTGCTGGACTTTAGATTGTTAGAGATGTAATTTGTAAGCAAAAATATAATAACTTGCAAGTCAAATAGTCTGAGGCGGTTACTTTGTTGTAAGGAGATGCAAGTTTAATAAACTTGTCATTCAGCAAGAATTCTAGCACCCAATTTGTATTTCTAATCATTTGAAGATTATGAGCTAAAAAGCTGTATCATTGCAGCAATGCCAAAGACCTTCTAAGTAAATGGCAGAGGATGTCTTAAGTTACACATGATTGAAAGTCTAAGGCAAGCCAGTATATTGTACCTCAAGTGCATTAGAAATTCATAAAAGCATTGAATTGTGACAGTTTATCATCATAGAATCTTTCCATCTTGCATCCGACATAGTTCTTGTCAATTTTTGCTTCTTCAAAAGTACTGTGCAAATTATGTTCAAGTATTATAATTGTGAGAACTGTGTGAAACCAAGCTGAAAAAGAAATGAATCAGGACAAAGCTGTAATATCCATAGGAGTATTGCTTAGCATATTGTAACAGAAATACTTCTTCAGTTGTTGAATCACCACATCATTTACGTCCTTTCTCTAAGTTCTTTCACATTCTCTCCTTCCTCACAATTATAGCCTAATTTGGAGAGTTGGTCTGGTTGTGGCAGAAAATTGTTGCTGTTTTGTGTTTGTAGTTGCTGTTGTTGTTGAGAATGGTTTGAATTGACAGTATATGTGATTTGAAGTCAGTAGATTTTGCTTTAAAAAAAAAAAAAAAAACCTCAAGATCCCAATCTGTTACTGATGAGTGTCAATTGTTAATGTGAGCTTAATGGTTAATGATGTCCACGAGAAGCTAAAGATACCTCAAGATACCATTTTTGTTGATGGTTTTCATTATTTATAGTCAGCCTTATTTACAATAATCGGGCTTGTGCTATAACATCAAATAGAGAACATGATGGGGAAATCAGATTTCCATGAGATGTCCAAGCAGAGCCCTTTTATAGTTTAACACTATTTGTATTTTAGTCATTTCAGATAACCAAGGCCTGCTTCTCATGTGTGAATTCAGTGCTTGTAGCCTTCTTTTCTTTTTTATCCATTGAGTAGGCTTGCATCTCCTACCCTCATAGGAATGGGATGAGGTTGTGGGTTTGAAACACATTGGTCCATGCAGATGCAGAGCTTACGAATTACGGGGAAAGCGAAGTAGGCTCACATGCTTACTTTGACATTGGTCATTGATTTTTATTTATTATTTTACTGCTTCAAGTTTGGCACGTTGAAATGTCTCCAAATTGACTTGCAGATTGGAGGTACTTCCCCAAGCTATCAAAATCTAGTAAAATGGCCTATAAAATATAGTAGGAAGAGTCAAAACAATAATTTTCTATTCTATTGTTATTTAATGTTGTTAAATGATGGTTTATTATTATTTTATGGTAATCTTTTTTTATTTATGTTGATAATGTTTTATTTATGTTAATAAAAATCACTATTTGAGATCAAATTTGTTGTTTAATTCTCTAGGATGAATGTAGAACCAAATTTTTATAGCAATTCATCCTCTTCAGATGAGGAAGAGGACGATCATATGTTTTTCCTACTAATATTTGTTGAGAATAAAAACAACTACATTCCCAAGGAGCTTACTGTTGAAGGTGAAGATAGGGATAATTCGGGTGAGCCACCGCACACTATTAACTTAACTGATTAAGCCGCTGAAGCTATGGTAGCTTATAGGGATCAGATCGCAGGATTGATGTTGGTAAATAATAGGCATCATTGATGCCACGTTATTATTATTATTATTATTATTATTATTTTTTGATGAAATTGATTCCCGGCATTGATGCCATGTAGTAAACTTTTTAGTTATTGATTATCTTTTATAACACTTGATAATTGTTATAGTTTCAGTCTTACTTATATGATTAAAGTTATAGGCTTGAATGTTATACACAAGACAATTGATTTATAATTTCTTTAGGTGTAAGGATTTTAAATACTTTGGAGCAAATGTGTTTTTGAATTAGAATAAATATAATTTAAAAAAAAAAAAAAAAAAAACCAAAGAAAACAAAATCCAACTTTTTCAAAAACAACTACCAAACAAATTTCCTGAATTTTTTTTTTTTAAAATGTGTTTTTCAAAACAACTAACCAAACGTGTTTTTCATTTTGAAAACAGAAAAAAATTTGTTTTTTTTTTCTTTTTCCCTTGAAAACAAGAAAACAAAAACAATTTCCTTTGGGGCCTAATGATCGATGGGGTCTATTGGAATCTTTTATTTGCTAATTTTGCTTATGACTTATAAATATAAATCAAAATCAATTCGATCGAAATCCCTAAGCCTAAATCCTATTTAAACGATAAAATTTTAAAACAAATAAAAAAACCTTACTGGTGAAGGTTTTGACGTGGTGACAGAATGGTAGAAAAAATAGTGAACCGGTTTGCTAAATCAGCCATATGATAAAGCCGCATTATTTCTTTTGCTTGTTTGTGTTGAAAGAATGGGTTTAAGTTTTGGTTGAAGGGAAGAACCTTTATTGAAACCATAAATAACCGAAATGCTTAAATAAAAACAAAGCAAATACCAAAACTGCCAAACATAAATCATTGTTATCGCAAGATTTTGGTTTTTTCTTTTAAAAATTTATAAATAAATAAAAAAAAACAAATAAAGCAAAAAAAGAAAACTCACCCTATAACAGTGTACCTTCGGTTGAGGGATGCAATTTTTTTGGTGGTTAGATTCCGACAATGGTGCTGGCCTGAGATGTCTCTCCATCTCCCTTGCGCCTATGCTTTTTTGTAGTCCACTCTAAACTATAGAAAAAACAATGACAGAACCGGCTGTTTTGTTTTTATAAGAAGTAAACCAGAGATGATAATTTGAGACGAAAGCATCAAAGAAAGAGAATAAAGCAGTCTATTTTTCAAAAGGGGTCAAAGAAGAATCCTAGACGTCTCAACAAGGGAAAATCAACAGTGAGAAGTTTCAGAAAACAAAAAACAATAGAGAATTTTTGCATGTTTATAAATTTGACCAAATCTGACCCAAAATACCAATCTAAATCATAATTAACACCCAATTGATTCTCTAAATAAAAGGCAAAAACCCTAAATTTTTAAATTTAAAACAAAACTTTACCAGTAGCGATTCCGATAGTCGGGTAGTGAGTGGAGGCTTACGGTGATGGCAAAAGATCTGGGTGGCACCCTTCTCTCTATCTCTGTCTCTCTATTTCTCTATCTCTCTTTTCTGGCAAAGGAACGAAAAACTCTCTCTGTGTGCTGAGTTTTTTTTTTTTTTTTGAGGAGAATTGCAAGCCTTTTAAATGTATTTTAACCGGTTATTTTTCCTTTTATGATAAGATGCCATTAAATGGTGTGTTAACCGAACGAAAGAATATAATTTATCCTCTTTTAATTGCAAGCGTGGCAGAGTTTTAAAAGGCCATACATTGCAACGTGCGGCTGGTTTATCTTAAAAGTTGTATACGTGTCAATTTTTAAAGGGGTCTTTTTTCCTAACGTGGCAGCAACTCCTTAAAGTTTCTGTTATTATATATAGTATTAGAAATGTGTGTAATTATATATTTGTACATATATGTGTACGTGTGTTAGAATTAGTGTCAATTTTTTTTTTTTTTTTTTGGGATGATTCAATAATTACGAGCAAAGGGGATTTCAACATCTGGAAGTAAAAATTCAGCTAAAGACATTTGGCATGTGTTAAAGTATTTCAAAACATTTTATTGTGTAACAACAAAATCTATGTTGAAATGAAAAGGTTACACCAAATTACCAATGTCCTTTAGGTCGATTGGCCTGGCACTTTTGAGTCTTTCAAATGTCCAGTGTTTAAATCTTCATCTCTTTTATATATATATATATATATATATATATAACCGAAACCTCTAAAACTCCCACAATTTTTCATGTCAGCATAATATTTAAATAAATTTTTTTTTGTTTAGTCCAAACTTAATAAGGATTGAAACTCTATCTCTCTAACAAGTCCAACTAAAACTCAAACTCGTCATTATCATTTTTTTTTAATATTTAAATAAAATTATCATTTTTTAAAATAAAATTATTTTTGTTTAGTCCAAACTTAATATATATATATAAATATATATATATATATATATATAATCGAAGCCTCTAAAGCTCCCACAATTTTCCACGTTAGCATAATATTTAAATAAAACTATCATTTTATTTAAATAAAATTATTTTTGTTTAGTCCAAACTTGACAAAGAATGAAACTCTATCTTTCTAACAAGTCCAACTAAAACTCAAACGCATCATTATCATTTTTTAAAATATTTAAATAAAATTATTTTTGTTTAGTTCAAACTTAATAAGGAGTGAAACTCTATCTTTGTAACAAGTCCAACTAAAACTCAAATTCATCATTATTATTTTTTTAAACAAAATTATTTTTGTTTAATCCAAACTTAACAAGGAGTAAAACTCTATCTCTCTAACAAAGTCAAACTTTAACTCAAACTCAAACATTGATAATTTATCTCCAAATTTGCGAGGTTAATCATGAATACTATAAAAGCAAAGCAAAGCCCAATATTTTTTTTAAAAGTCGAGTAGAGATATGAGCTCTTCTTATATTATTTTCTTCTCCTCTATTTTGTTAAAAAAAATTATTTTATGGTTTTTTGTGTATTTTTTACAAGATAAAAAAGCTTGCAATAATTGAAATTATTCTTTTGAATGTAACTCTTCTTTCTCTTATATTTCTCTATTGTTTAGTCATATATATTTTGTTTTGTTTCAATAATTTCTAAACAGTGAATTATTCTTTAATATATTTGGTCTTTCAGAAGTTTTAATATCTGAATTTTTGGGTTTTTTTTTTTTTTTTGGTTGTATGTGAAATTGTCTGATAAATTTTTTGTAAGCCATTGTAATTGTAACACAAATTGAAGTCATACAAAAGCAACTCATGCAATGGTATAGTTTCTTAAATTTTTTATAAAATTATTTTAATTTACCTCACAAATAGGTAGGTTCCCGTGCATAGCACAGGTTAGCAACTAGTTTGAAATATATACAAAAATACTATGAAATTACTCGGATCAATTAATTATACAATTTAAGCATGACACATGACAAAACCAATATATAGGCAGCTAAGTTATATGGACATAAAACATACAGTCCCTCAACAATGTGTTCTTGAAAGATTTTATTATCATTAAATACTAGTGTAACTGTTACACACAACAAAATTTTGTTACAATAAAATTATTATGAAGTTTTAGGGATCAATTCAAGATAGCATTTAAGCGCAAGACCAATATATGGGGAGGTGAAGTTAGCTAGGGTCAAGGACGGAGCTAGGACTTTGAGTTAAAGGGGGTGACTCTGACCTCTAGCTCGGCGACTTCTTAGGTGCTGAGGATTTTTTTTTTCTTTTGATGTGCGCGTCTGCTAGTTAAAGACAAAATTATTTTGTTTAAAACTTTTTAAAGGGCCAGTTGTTTGTTTGAGTAAAATTGGTTAATTGGACTTAATTTTTTTTAGCTTTGCTATTGGTGATTTTTGTTGTTGCACAAATGTTTTTGGGCTAGTATATGTTGTTTTAAATTTTAGATCTATAAATTTTTTTAATGGCCTTTAAAATGAGGAAAGTGCTAGAGGTATATTGCTACTATAGTGAGTGATTATTGGTAAGTAAAAAAGTGATGTAAGTGATAGACTCAGATGCAAACTAATAAGAATTTGTACCTCAACAATTAATGCCTCTATCCCTGACTAGGGCCATAAAATTGTATCGTTGATGAATTAAATCTTCTAATTGTTAATAATGCTTTAGTGATCATCCTTTTGTTCCTATAGTCAAATGAAGAGAAAATGATAAAAGTTAATGTTTTAGTCTAATATTAACTGAGTTGTATACAAATAATATATATATATATATATATAATCTTTATTATGAATTCTTATAATTTGTTGAACATAAATCTCTTAAAAACAAATTAAGAATAATTTTGAGAATTAAACCAATTATAATTACTTGTGTTTTTTCTTTTGTTGTTGAGGGAGATAAATTAGAAGTAAGCTAAATGGTTCAGAATTATTGCTATAAATTACCTAGTTAATTAAATGACAAAGTCCTACATAGGATAATAATAGTAAGAATAAATGGTTAATATATAGTTGGTAATTTCCGAATACTAACGGCCGCTAATCTGGCCCCGTTGACTGTAAGTCAGTTCCAGATGAAAACAAACCCAAAGCTGATACCAGCTTAAGATAAAAAAAATGATCCAACAATCTACATCTACGAGTTCTACGTATGTCCCAAATGTCTCTATGTGAGGTCAGCAAGAATAGTGACCTCAAAGGTTAGAGTAGTCATTTCCTCAGAACAGCAAAGGTAGCAAAGGTTAGAGTAGTCATTAAATCAGAACAGCCAAGGTTAGAGTAGTCAGAGCAGAACAACCTCGTTTACAAACATACATTCTT
The DNA here is from genome assembly GCA_028535165.1 of Quercus tomentella. NCBI lineage: Eukaryota > Viridiplantae > Streptophyta > Magnoliopsida > Fagales > Fagaceae > Quercus > Quercus tomentella. Next base: position 189,455 of record JAPQVY010000034.1, on the reverse strand, counting down.
TCCTCAGAGCAGAGCAACCTCGTTTACAAACATACATTCTTTCATAATTTTTTACTTTTGTTGGTTTTTCAGTATTTCATTCAATTAATTTTCTCTTGGTTACTACAGTGAATGAGCTTAATTCAGACCTTAAACTTGCTGCTCAAATAGTTCTTGGCCTGGTCATTCTCATCATCACACTCCTTCTCGCACTTCCCATGTTTTTAACTAACAACACTGCTATGTTAATACCTATACTTTGTGGGTTTTACTTTTACATAACTTGGAGCTTCCAATATAAACAAGCTTTGTTGGTTTGTTTGAATTTATATCCACTTAGAAATTATAGTTGAAGAAAACTTATATATATTTTTTCTTAAAATATAAAAATTTAAGAAAATTTCTACAATTTGGTGCCACCACTTAGTTCAACCACGGCGTTTAAACCCAACTTTTATTAGACATGACATTCTTCTATACCATCTGATTTTAGGAGGAAATAATATATTACTGTGAATTTTACGATAAATGTTTAGAACATTCACATCAAGTGTCTTGCAAATTTTAGCATTTAACCACTCAAAAACTTACTTTACCTCTTTTATTACTTTACTTTACAATGTAATCAACGTTAGAGCATTAGCATTGGAAAATTGCAATGCTATTCTATTTTCCAATTCTAAAAACCACTTTATCATTTATACCATCTTACTTTACAATACATCCACATCCCAAACTTCTATTTTTATTAAAATATTATTTTTTAATCTTTCTTTATTATTTTTTTTCTAACCGAAACTTTTGTTTTCCTAGGCTTTCCAACAGTCTTTTTTTTCCTCTCTTTCTCCCTCAACACCGGTTCAACACACAAAGCCTTCCTCTCTTTCTCCCTCAACACCTGTGTGACACACATAGACCCATCGGAACAAAAACCCAGAAAAACCCAAGCCACCACTGCCCACTGCTCACCAAAATCCCACCGAAACAAAAACCCATATTAAAAAAAAAAAAAAAAAACCCAGCGTCACAACAGAAGGAAAAAAAAAAAAAAAAAAAACCCCAATCGAAAACCCAAAATAACCAGCCACTTCAGCCACAACCCAACCACAACAAAGCCACACACACACAAACACAAACCATCAACAGAGCCACACACACACAAACCATCAAACCAGTTGGAGCCAACAACGGCCACCACACCCACCACCCAAGCCACCAATCAGCAAACCTAAGCCACCGATCAACAAACCCATGCCGCCGATTTGAAACCCAGGCCGTCGAAAATACCCAAAAATCATCACCGGAGCGACCATCGGAGCTACCGATGATCAACCCAAACGATCCACCCACCAATCAACGGATCCACCATTTCAAACCCACCAATCAACCGATCCAAACCCACCATCAACCGATCCCAGCCCAACGATCCAAACCCAGCTCGTCGATCCACGCTGATCCAACCTCCAACCTCAAAAATCCAAAACCCAGCACCAATGCAATAAGAGAGAAGCCGTGCGATGAGAGATGAGAGAGTGGCCGTGTGAGATGGGTGAGAAATTTCGGAGATGGGTGAGAAATTTTGGTGATGAAGCTTTAGAGAGGAGAGAGCAGATGGAGAAAGAGAAGGAAGAGTGAGAAGAGCACAAAAAAAATAAGAGGGATGAGAGAGAAATTCCGGGGGAAATAGGAGAGTAAAATATTATTATTTTTTTGCAATTCTGTGAACAGTACAATTCTATGTTTAGAATTGTACTGTAGCAGTATTGCAAAAAAATTTGCAATACTGCTATTTACCATTCTCTGATACAGGAGGTTTTTAGGTTTAAAATGTCAAATTCCTCTTAGATATGGCATTAGCATTCCCCAATGCTAATGCTCTTAAAACTTCTATTTTTTTTACCAATTATTTATATATTCTTCCTTTATTATTTTTTATAATTTTTTTATTCTTCCGCTCTGGCTCTCTCTTCTCTCTTCTCTCTTCTCAACCAAGATATTGTGGGAATATCCATCAGTGTGTTACACATATATGTGCACTTGCTTTTTATGTATCAGTTTAGGGATAATATTTGAATTATATTGGATGTATATAGCATAAGGAGAATATAAAGCAAACTAAGTAACCCATAGTACACTCAACCCTAGAACATGCTTCACAAACCAGAGGCGACTAGTTTGACTCTCCCCTTTTCCCCTTCCCTTTAGGCCACTCACTTATCCAAAAGAAAGGCAATATCTTCGGAACACTCGCTCAAAAAAAAAAAAAAAAAAACATAAAAAGGATAGAGTTAAAGAAAACAAAGTAAGGATAAAAGTCTAAGGAAGCTTATCCATAAACAAAACTATAGATTTGTAATGGGCTCCCTTAAAAGGAAGCTTATCCATAAACAAGTCTAAGGAATTTACAGTAAAGGGCACCCTGGTTGGAATTGAAGAATGAAACTTTATGTGTTGTCTAATCAAGTGGGCCTCATATTTTTCAACATATTTACAAAAGTGTCGTTGAGCAACATTGTTTAAAAACTAAAAACTGGTAAGATGAGTTTTCTAAATTTAGTATTTAAACACCTTAAAATGAGCAACGTAATTCAAACACTCCAAAAAAACACATTTACCAAACACGTTGTTTTTTGTTACAAGCCCGGGCGTCTGCACACTGGTTAACTTCTTGTAAGCAATGATTAATCCTCAATCCTATACTATCTAACCAATGCATGAGAACTGCTACAACAAGAAAGCCCACCAATGCATTACACAACCACTTAATTTAGCATCAATCTCAGCTTCTATTAGCCAACAAATTTAGGTTAAGAACTTTAGACACATACTAAGGCCATATCTATGGGCCGAGAACTCCATATCCAAACTAGAAGCTACAACAATGGCAGGTGTGTACCCTATAATCCATAGTCCTCCATGGTTTCAGATATCACCCCTAACCACTACCACTAGCTACACTCAATTTGCCCAAGTAAGAACCAGACATGTTGAGTTTATGCCAATTATACTCAGGGTATTTCAATCTATTTTTGACTGAGTGCTTTGTCTTACGCTTGTGAATGACCAACACAAAGGAAATACTCAACTTTAAGTTTAAATCTGTAGCCAAGGCAGCAGCCCAAATGTATTTTTTTTTTTTTTTTTTTTTTCATATGCTCAACTTCTTAAAACATGTAATATGGTCTGTGTTCCTTCACACATAACATCCCCAGACAATCTCCTAACCTTAATTAAGATTGGTTTTCATTGGGATACTATTTATGAAACTTGAAACATTTCCAAATAAAATTTTGTATTTTCGTTAAGGTGTAAGCTTTCCAAATCCATTTCTCTATGAACGGAGGGACTCAGGTCAGGACAGCCACTTGGCATTCTTGGCTAAAAATCACTTTAAGATGATGAGGCCCAGCACAATCTATATTAACTAGCAAAAAACATAGGAATGGGAGCAGCTTTTAGAAGGAGCACTAGATCTATACTCTATAGGGAGGATAAATGAGCAAACATTAAAATTCCTAAGGCTACCATATATGCCACTTCCTTAACTAGCAGATTTTTCTCTCCAGGAGATAAGAGGTACAGCAATCAAGCTCCTCAATGACCAATCAACAAGCCGTTCATTAAGTTAGAAATTCAGAAAGTTATTAAATCCAACCATCCATTTAGGCCTGATTTTCTTCCAACAAAAAAGATGTAACTGGTGTTTCTCCTCAGTTTATCCCCAAAAAAAAAGAACTCTTACAAATTTTTATATGGAAGGAATCAAGGATTCTCCCTAGAAGGACCCTTACATCACATAGGCAAGCTGATGATGATATAGGAGCCCGTAAAGGAGATTCCGATGATGATGATGAAGAAATACCACATTTAAATTTTTTTTTTTTTTTCAATTCTAACAATCACATAAAAACTAATGTCATTGCCAAAACAAAACCATATTCTCAGAACACCAACAAAAAAAACACACAAAAAAAAAAAAAAAACCCAAAAAGATCCGAAAAACCCTAGGTCACGGTGGAATTCCAAAATCTAAAATTGGAGAAAGAGAGAGAGACAGAGGAATCTAAGAAGCAAAAACGACAAAGTATTGAGAAGAAACAGAGAGTACCTTCGGCACGGTGGGCTACGAACGGCGACAATGAGCTACGATTGCTTGAGAGATTACCTTCGTGACAGTGGGCAAACGAATTTGCTTCAGCACTGGGCTACGGATTTGCTTTATGAATGAGTGAGTGAGTGAGTGAGTTTGAGAGTGAGTTTCAGAGGGCAGTGCGAATGGGTGTACAAGTGAGATAGTGTTTGAACTTTGAGATTTTGTAATGAGCCGTTTGAAACTGTGGAAGTGTTTATATTTTGAAGATTTCGAGTTTTATAAACTTGATTTCCACGTGGCTCCACGTGGCAATTTTGTCTAGCTAAGGGTGGCACAAAAACATGAACTCGAGCTTTAGAAACTCGAGTTCTAATTGAATCTCGAGTTTCTAATACTCGAGATGCTAGTTTCACAGATTCTTTCAAAACCAGGCAACTAACGAAAATGTTAAAATATTATTGTTATTTGGAAAGGGTGTTCTACTACCCACTTGACCACTTCTCTTTCTTTCCTTTTGGCTGCTGAAGCCATATTTGATTATTCATTCTCATTTTTGTTCCCCTTATATCTCTGTGTCTCTTTGCAGCAGATCTAAAGATGGAGTCTCTTTTTGCTTCAGATTTGAAGATTATGAATCAATGACGCTAAAGTACCTCAAAAACTTATCAGATCCTTGTTCCTACAATTTTTCTTTTTCTTTTCTCACTTCTTCTATATCTGTTCATAACTTCCTATTGGTGTATTAGCCGAATTTCACCGGAACAGATGAAACAAAAAGGAACTGTGTGAACTGCTAGAATTGTTCACGGTTCTCAAAACCAGGTAGGCGGACCGCGTTCGTACGGATCCTTGCTTTTTTTGCATAGAACAGTTCTTGATGTTAAATAGACCACAAAAGTGAACGTTCAAGGTTTTTCTAATATCAAGAGTAGATGCTAGGTTGAAATTGTCTAAAAAAAATTATTATTTCCATTATAAAGGAAAGGCACAAGAAATGGAAAGCTTTTTAATCAAAAGTCGTAAAACTTTATATACAAATTTACCTGCAAGTCAACAAAAGAGAAAAATAATAAAAGATCGTCACCTACGTAACAGTAATATCAAGTATAAACATTTTCTTCGCTTTTATATTCTAGCCCACAATCTGCATAACCAAACAAAGAAAGAGAATATACGCTTATCTTGTTGAATCCTTGGCTTGGCCTTTAACTAGCTTGTAGTTCTAGGACCATAAGGCCTTTTGAATATATATACACCATTGTAAGTTTCTTTAAAAAATCTTTTCTCCTCTTTTCGTGTGTGTTAAAAATATTTAGTATTCTCAAAAGTTCTAAGACCACAAATTATTCCATAATTTTTTTGCCACAACTCTAAAGTGGTAGATTGTGAGTGGTTAACTATCACTCACACATGGACCCACCATTTTTTCTTTACCAATCACACTCTGCCATGTCACAATTGTAGAAAGAAGTTGTGAAAAATTGGTCCTAGACTTTTCCTTAACTAGCTAGATTGGGATAGCAGAAATTGTTTGACACCAGTTATTTTCAGGAACTTAGCATCCCTTACCAGGTGATTTCTTTCGACAATGTGTGTTTGACCCAGCTTATAAGACAGTTTTTTTTTTTTATATAAAACTTTTTTTAATTATAGTTTTTTATTTTTTCAAAAATACAAATATATTTTAGCATAATTTCAACAAAAAAGCTAAATAAATTGTTCCCAAAGAGAGTGGTTGATCCAAAATTCGTGAAGCTTTTATTTATTTGTTTTTAATTATGAGAAGAAAAATTCATGAAGCTTGTGTAAGGAAAGGAGTTGAGTTTTTTGCCCTATGCTTTAATGTGGGGTTACAAACCAAGTGATATCATTATACATGTTAAATATTTAATGGACTAATTAAACCTACCAAAGAATGAGCTAAACACAACACAGATGTATCTTTCTTCGAAAATCTATCCCGTGTAGAGGGAGGATTACGCAGATACACAACAAAGTGTGATGGATGGTTGAACCCTGGGATCTTGTGCATGACCTTTTAGCCTCAAAGCTTGGCATCACTAACATCAATGTGGAATTTGATGCAAAGACGGTTTTTCAGCTTTTGAAGAATAATCTTAATAAAAATCCTCTAATGGAACTATTACTGACTGTAGGAGCCTCTTGAATACTTTCCTAAACAAGTGGATTGATCATGTCTACTGTAGAGGCAATCAATGAACGGATGTTCTTACTGAACTTGGAGCACTTCAAACATGTATTTTTGTTTTTAGTTTTTTTAATTTTTATAACCCAATGACAATGTTAGAGAATTTTTTGATCATTAATAAGACTGAACTCTTTTTGATAATTCAATAGTTACGATGGGAAAGAGAGATTTGAACACTTGATATCACAAAAATAGTAAGAGGTGACAACTAGAAAAGTTACAAGTCCTTGACAATAATTCTGAGCTATTTTGTGACAAACTTATTTTTCTTTAATTTAATGCATTACCACTATTTACCAAAAATATGAAAACATTAATCCGTCCCTTCTTTTTCATTTTGTTTCCTTTGCAATCTCATTAATATCTTAAATATTCCACCAGATATTATGGATATTGAAGTTATCCTTAACTTCAATTCTCAACCCACTTTCTTCCCAAAGTAAGCACTTAAACAAAGTTAAGTATGCAAACAATTATATGATTTAATTCATGGGTGGTACATATATAGTAGAGGCTTGGGGGCCTCCAAAAAAGAACACCAAAATTTGAGCTCCTCCCTAAAACAAAAAGTTAGATTTCTTAAATTCAAACATTCTTTAGGTTGAAATTTTCAAAAATCCAAAATTATCTCAAAAATATGAATAAAGATTTAAGTTAAGTATATCACAGGGATAATAAAGATATCCAATTTACATTCAATTATCTTAATATTGTATGAAATTTTCCGTACTTTTATTAAAAATATAATGTTAAAAAGTCAAAAAGAGAATTCAATCAAGAAACAAGAAGTATTGTGTTAGTTTAGACCTTTCTTTAAAAGTATGAAGTTTTATCATTTACACTATAAAGTTTTAAAAAAAAAAAAAAACACACATAGAGGGAAAATTAATTATCATTAATGTATTTACATTTCATTTTTCCAAACAATTTAGTGTTTTAATTGAGTTGGATTTCTATTGGTTTAAATATTTTGGGGCCATGTTAGAGGTAGGAAAAATAGGGCATAACCAATATTAAAAAAACTAGGGTAAAATACTATTTTGATTCCTAAACTCTACCAAAAGTTTGTTTTCTATTCCTAAAATTATTTTTTTTTCTTCCTTAAACTTTGTAAAGAAATTTTTAAATAGTTTAGAGACAAAATTAAGGATGAAAAAAGAACTTTCTTCAATAGTTTAAGAATGAAAAAAAAAAAAAAAAAACTTTTGGTAAAGTTTAAGGATAGAAAATAAAATATTTTCAATAATATAGGGATGGAAAATGAATTTTTCAATAGTTTAAGGTCGAAAAGTGAACATTTTAAAGTTTATAGATGAAAAAAAAATTTTGGTAAATATCAAATACCAAAATAGTATTTTACAAAAAAATTCTAATTATTTTCATAAAATTTTAGGCTTTTATAATAGGGATGAAACTTTTTTATAAAGGGCATGAGATAAGACTTTTTTGTAATGGGGTTCGGGTTTAGGCCAAGGCCTTGGGTCAGCCCTATATTAGACTAATACTAATTGCAACCGGTAATTAAAGCAGTTTTTCCTATATTTAGTGACCATTTGGTGGCTTAACAGAGTGCCCATGCGGTATCTGACCTGGACTAAAGTTAATTTATTTTTTTAAACTATCAACATATGGCACACAATGATTGGAATACAGGGATTTAAATTTTCACTCCGGTCAAAGCCTCGTCGTCAATCTGCTCCGCCTCCACAGCCGCTTGTCCTCCTCTCCACCACCATGCCGCCCGGATGGGTCTTTCTCTTCCTTTTGCTTTTATTGTTCTGATTTCATTAGGCTTATGAGAAAGATTGTTTTCGTGGTTCGAATATTTCGATTGTGTTTTTGTTCTGATGACGGTGTGTTGTACTTTTCAACCGTTGAGATAAAGAAGCATTAGAGAGAGAGATGAACAAAGAAGAAAGGAGGAAAGAGAAAGAATATATATATTTTTAAACTATATTATATATAATTTCGGTACTATGCATACATTAGCTGAAGTCATAACAACTTTAACTATATTACTATTTCTCATATGTTTGGCGTCCAAGGAAGAGAGAGAGTCAAAGGTAGAGAAGAGTCAAAGAGCAGCTAGCTGCTGGATATATCTCATATGTTTGGCCTCCAAGGAAAGAGAATGTATATTATAAGATAATAATGAATTCGCACATGCGAATGTACGCTTAGTTTCAAGGGGAGGGAGATATAAATAGACTAGCTATAGGCATATGTATCTTGCGCTCACACACACACTACAGAACGAAGGAGATGGATTCTAAGACACAAGTAGCTGATAAGCCTCATGCAGTTTGTATTCCATGCCCAGCTCAAAGTCACATGAAGGCAATGCTAAAGCTTTCAAAGCTTCTCCATCATGAAGGGTTTCACATAACCTATGTAAACACTGAGTTCAACCACCAACGTTTTATGAAATCCAGAGGTCCCAACTCCCTAGATGGCTTGTCTGACTTTCGATTTGAAACCATCCCCGATGGCCTTCCTCCATCAGATATCAACGCCACCCAAGACATCCCTTCTCTTTCTGAATCCATTATGACCAACTTCTTGGCTCCATTTTCTGACCTCCTTGTAAAACTCAACAGTCCAACTTCAGATAATCCTCCAGTTACTTGTATTGTTTCAGATGCTTTCATGTCGTTTACAATTACTGCTGCTCAAGAATTCAAAATCCCTGTTGTGATGTTCTTCACTAGCTCTGCTTGCAGCGTAATGGGTTGTCTGCAGCTTCCTTCTCTCAAGGACAAAGGCATCATACCTCTTAAAGGTATAACAAAAAGTGCAAAATCCAATTGAAATCTTGCATTATTTTATTGTAATTGATCACTATATGCTGAAAACTTTGTCTTTGCAGATGAGAGCTATTTGACAAATGGGTATCTTGACACAATTATAGACGGGATTCCTGGTATGAGAGACATGCGTCTGAGGGATCTCCCAAGCTTTGTACGAACCATTGATGCAAATGATATTGTTTTTAGAATGGTGATTGATGCAGCAGAGAGAGCTCCTAGTGCTTCAGGAATTATTGTTCACACATTCGACGAGTTAGAGCAAGATGTTTTGCATGCTCTCTCTACCATGTTTCCTCATGTATATGCTATTGGCCCTCTAGAACCACAACTCAATTGCTTATCCAATGATCATTTGGAATCAATTGGGTATGGTTTATGGAAGGAAGAAACCGAGTGCCTCAATTGGCTTAATTCAAAGGCACCTAACTCAGTGATATATGTGAGTTTTGGTAGCATAGCTGTCATGACATCAACACAATTGGTTGAGATTGGTTAGGGACTTGCAAATAGTAAGCACCCATTTTTGTGGATAATTAGGCCTGACTTAGTTGAAGGCGGATCAACGATTTTGTCACCTGAGTTTCAGGAGGAAATTAAAGAAAGAGGTCTAATAACTAGTTGGTGCCCTCAAGAAGAAGTGCTAAACCACCCCTCCATTGGAGGGTTCTTGACACATAGCGGTTGGAATTCAACCATTGAAAGTGTGTGTGCAGGAGTGCCAATGCTTTGCTTACCATTCTTTTCAGATCAACAAACGAACTGCAAGTACACTTGCAATGAATGGGCCATCGGCATGGAAATTGACTTTGATGTCAAAAGAGAGGAAGTAGAGAAGATTGTAAGAGAATTGTTGGAAGAAGATAAGGGCAAGAAAATGAAGAAAAAGGCCATGGAGTGGAAAAAATTGGCTGAAGAGGCCACAAGTCCACTTGGTTCATCATCCATTAACTTAAAAAATTTGGTGGGTGAAGTGCTTTTATCAAAAGGCTAATGTACCATTCTACTCTCCTTAAGTTTAGGATCTGTTACTTCACTTGTCTTTAGAATCTCTCTCAATTTGGTCTTCCTTTTTTAAAGTTATTTTTTATATTTTCTTGTTTTTGAGGTTTGCCCTTTGTTGTTATTGTTAATGTTAATGTTTTTTAATAATAAATGGAAGGTATTATTTAAGATATAGACATTTAGATTTATTGCACTGGCACTCTTTGACTGAACCCAATCATATTTCATCCTAAACATAGCATTTAAAACAAAAGGACACTAGGAAAAATCAATAGCTTTGCTGCTTTGATCTCCACTCGTGGTTGCCAAAATATCAGTGCTATTTTTTTTTTTTTTTGGTAAGCAAATATCAGTGCTATTGATACCATATTTTATTGGCTTTTAAATTTCAATGGAAATTTAATTCTTGAATAAACTGTTTAATAGAATTTGAAGGTGACCCAATTTTGTTTGAAAAATACATTAGGGAGGATTTGGATCTTGTGCAATACCACCGGGTGCAATTATCCAATCCCTCTCCCATAAAAGGCTTTTACCACTCTCACTTTCTAACTTTTGCACACTTTTTTTATTCAACGGTTGAGATTGAACTCTCAATCTCAACCATTGAAAACAATTGCATCGGGTGCAATACTTAGATATTGCACATGATCTCAATCCCACTAGGATTTCAATGCCTAGTAAATTATATCTATACCTACCACCTGGTGTTTAAGCTCACTCTTTTTAGGAGTTCGGTAGTAGAACTAAATATTGCTTGTATTTTATTTTTAACAATTGCATCGGGTGCAATACTTAAATATTGTACCTGATCTCAATTCCACTAGAATTTCTATGCCTAATAGATTGTCTCTGTACCTACCACCTAGTGTCTAAACTCACTCTTTTTAGGACTTCAATAGTGAAACTAAATATCAATTGTGTACATAGGAAAAATCTATTTCACTATATAAGATATAATATCCTAGGCAAGTTTCATAAAAGTATAATAGCCGCCTTAAAGGTTATAAGCAAAATATGTCATTGATTGAAAATTTTATTAAAGAGCTTTTCTCCTTCCCTTAGAGTTGAAGAAAAAGGTTTAAAGTTAAACTAAATATAGGAATGCCCAGAGCACTGCTCTAGTCTTTATATATTGAACACATACTTATTTTTTAATATAGTATAATATTTAGTACTCATCCATTTTGAAAAAGATAAAGAGCTTAATAATAAATACTAATCATCAATTAAATTAATTGAATTCAAGTATCAAACATGTAACACTTTCAGGTTTTTTTTTTTTTTTTTTTCACTTTCTCACCTCTAAAAACTCTTTATTGATTGGGTTATGACATGTGTAACGATTATAAAACCACAGTAAGCCCACAAAGAGTTGGTATTAGTTTCCACAGTAATATCAGACTTATTAAGAATCATTTGGCTAAGCCATAGCCTTAAATTGAATTTACCAATTGTTGTAAACAACCAGATACAAAAATCCTGCTCTACAACCTGCTTGATTGAGGGACAGAAATGCAAGCAGTAGGAGAAAAGCATGAAAAAACAGAAGGCTGGAGGAGAATTTTTCCCTCTTTAATTCCAGGAATTGGCAGCACCAACTTTGGAATCCTAATGTTTAACCACAAAAATTGAGCTTCTTCATCACTTTGGCATAAGCAGCAGGGACAATGCCAGGTTGTCTGAGCCTACGTTTTGATTTCTTTGACTGCATTAACACCAAAATTTTATTAGTTACATCAACTGCACTAAACACCCAAAATGCAATAAATTTCAAATAAACTCAGCATATACCAGCCTACGTTCTGTGTTTCGCATCACCAGGGGTGAACATTATGAGCATGAAAAGAAAAGCAAATTTGCACATCAGTCGTTGAATAGCTAAACATTCCAAATGTGAGATTATATTAATTTATTTAAATACATCTTGGGACATGCACCTTTTCATTCAACCCACCTTTGCATAAGAAGCTACCTCCACCATTCTTATTAACCCTGTAGTTCTGCTCATCACTATTACTCTTCTCCATAACCTTTCATCTCCAATTCAGACTTCCATAACCTTTTATTTGTAAGGACTATTTTCACTTTCCAAGTGAGCATAAGATCTAGTGCCCCCAATACTCACCCTTTTCCACTTCGCAGAAGAACATCCTACCAACCAGTCTTCACCCAGACTTCCTAATAAGAAATTCACTACCCCTTCTAACAAGTAGCATGAATTCTACTGCCACACGAACAACTTCTCAGGTTTTCATTGCTAATTTGGATCTAAAGGAACACCAAATGTGAAGCTTTACATATTAGGAAGGTGATACATTCACTCCTTGATTGTCTCACCACTCCCTTTATACACTTTCCATACACATCATGTGTCACTGTGTTCATTTGAACATTCTTGAAAAATGTGTATACCTAGTGTGAAAGTGGATATTGTGTGTTAGGAGTGTACATCAAGAGTGTGAAACAAATCAAACAATAATTTCCCTTGTTATAGTCACTCCCAAAGACGGTTGTTTTATATCATGAGGCACCAATATTTTGGTGGTAGGAGGCACACAAAACATGGTTGGCAAACATATTTAATAAACAACGTTAAAGAAAAAGTAGACAGTGGATGAATTGATACATTTTCAAAAAAATTAGGGTTAAATTGATTTTTTTTTTTTAATCAGGATTTAAGACCATCCTCTAACTAGGGTTTGAAACGTAACTTGCCATGGAAATGTAGATCCCCAGAGTTTAAACTTTTCCAGTGATCTGGCCCAGCTAGCCATTCTGATACCGATAACACTTAGAATCATGAGAAGATGCTTTGGACTCCCAAAATATTATACATAACAAAAAATATATCGGGTCTAAATAACTTTTATTTATATATTTTTAAGTTTGGCCCCAAGGAGATGGTGAAGAGAAGGTTACTTCTAAATGATTGTAATCACTTTGTTTGAACATTTGTAACACTTCATGATTTTTTATTATTCTTTGCAAGTTTTGTAACTCTGTTGCTCTTCCTATTAACCATGAATATTTTCCAATCAAAAATAATTTTAATAGATTAGACAACTAGAATCATTCAGTAAAGTTAAGAACAGTACGGATGATAAATTTTAACAAAAGACTCTAAAAAAACCTGTAAAAAAAACAACATGAAAAACTAGCATAGTTCTTCCCAGGAAAAAGTGAAACCAATACTTTAACTACATAGAGAATTCAACACAAACAAAAAGATTTCATAAAGGATCATTGGGACTCCCAAAGACTCAGATTCAAAAACTCTTCAAGCAATCCATCCAAGAGTATACAATGTACAACTAAGTAAGCTACAGCATAGTCTCCCTTATAATACATCTCCAAAACCAGCTAATCACCTCTTGCAGCACAGACAATTATCCAAGGAGAGGCACCCCCAAGAAGAAGGTCCTAACCATCCCACTCCTCAGCATGCCAACCCAAAAATAATGGCCTGACAAATAGGTGCAGAAAATCACAAATAATTCTTCCCCATTATCAATTTATAAAATTAGTCTGAGTCAGCAAGAAACCATCAATTTGAACTTCCACTTGGACTATTGGAGATAACTTCCCAAAACGTAAAGACATAAGCTACTACTACATGACAAGTAGCCTTTCATATTCAAGAGCAAAGGGAATGGAGATCCATCCGAACTAAATAGTACACCAAGCCCAAGAACAAAGCCAATACATGAACCCATCCTGAGTTCATCCATAACTGTACCCTGATGCTCAATGACCTTTTTTTTATAGGTACCTGATCCTCAATGACGCTTTTACATTTTTTAATATCTCAATTTGATATCACTTATAATGAACAAAACTCTTCAAAATTGAAAAGGAGAAAATACTGCTAAATCTGATTGGAGAGAGTAGGGAGAAGGCACACTAAACTAACACCATAGTTATCAAAATTGAACTGAGGATCAACCCGGCTAAAAGAACAGTTTAGTAGTTCATTGGATGAACTGTATGTTTGATAATGAGAACCATTTGGTACACAGCCTTTCCAATGAAGCGCCAATACCTCCCGATGGTTTTTGGTACAGATGGGATCTAAATTCAAAGCTATCTGTTACCATTGACTATTTATATTCCATGTCAATAATGAAATAGAATAAACTAGAGAGAGATAAAGAGGATTAGGAATAGGAAGGGTCAAGTCCATTTGTGTCATTCACACCCAAGCTCTATACCTTTTTTTTCCAACACATCAGCACTCACAAAGACAAACAACAAAGGCCCAGAACCACAAAATAAAGGGTGAATAGGAAAGAAAAACACACCTTTTTCAGAGGCAAGCAAATTGTTGTATTGTCAACTGCAGTGACAGATCTCAGATTGTCCAACACAATCTTTGGAAACTCCCTCTTATCCACTTCCCCTTTTGTGATTTATATCATCCACACCTCTCTCACAATGTCCTCTGTCTCCATCACTTCTAACAGCCTTAACGACACAACAGCTGTACTACTGGTTCCCTTTCTTGCTTCATCATGTGTGCTTACAAGCAGCGTAAAGCACACTCACTGCATTGATGTGGTCAGAAAATTTCCAGTGGGTAGCCTATTTGTTTTGGGTGGGGTTGCTTTTCTTGGTGGGCATGGAGTATATGCTTAAATGGTCCATCTGTCCTTAGAGCCATTTGGACCTGGCTTTGTCACCGGGCACCCGTCCCATCATGTTCTGGCAATGTGGCCGCTGGCCCAAGTTGAACACTTAGTTCATGGCTCTTAATAACACTTATTAATATCCTGTGGGTAGTCCAGGGTATGGAAAATTCCACAGTTTTCAACGGATTAACATGGGCTGACAGCGAAAATGGTAGAACACAAATTCCAAACTGACTTCACTCATGGATCTATGGTTTTCTGGTCAAACTTGCAGTACAGGCCAGTTATGATAACACTGACTAACACAAAAACCAAGTGCAAAACACTACAAAGCCATGCTAGTGCACAATGGCTTTCTCTTATTGAAGCAGTGTTGGTAAAAGCTTATGTGTGCTTAGAGCACAAAGCACCAAGCCTTAGGGGCTTCTTGCACATAAAGCAAAGCATCTATGGAAAAGCATTTGAGCTTTGTATTTAAAAATAAATAAATCACTTATGAAATTTAGCCGTTAGATCTTTAATGCTAATGATATCATATGGATGAGGACTATGTATGCGTTTGGGAATTGTTGAAAAATGTTTTGCTTTTTGCTTTTTGTCTCAGTTTTTTTGTAAATAATCTCGCTTTTAGCTTTTTCAATTAAACTAGCTTTTAATTTTTTGAATCACATCTAACAAAAAAGCTACTAAAAACTATATCTTTTGATAAACACTATGCAAATAAGCTACTAAAAATAAGCAATTCCCAAACGGACACTATATACTCTAGGATTGTATCATATTGCATTTGCTTATGTTAGAAATAGAATCCACTACTTACCGTTTTAGTGCTTTTTGGCCTTCACTATGTGGGTGTATTTTGATTCAACCACATAGCTACGAAAGACCATGGTTTTGTATATTTTGTAAAGCACAAACAAATTATATAAAATTTTATTTTTTTATTTTTTTAAATAAGTAATTAATGTCATTGAAAAAAGATAGAATAAAAACCACACAGGCAGTGGGTAAAAGAAACAATAAAACACTTCAACAAACCTAGGACTCATGAAAAGTACATCTATCAGTCAAATCAGACAGGAAAAAAAAAATTGAAAAGACCCATTGCATTTGTCAATTAAAATAAGGTCTGGAAAAAATAGCGCTTGAGGTCCTAGATTGATCTTTCAATCCCTTCAAAGGTCCAAGCATTTCTCTCCCTCCAAATACCCCACAAAAGGCAGTGAGGGATCATGTTCCAAATTGCTACATTTCTATGTCTTTTAAACTAGCCCGGCCAACTAGCTAGAAGCTCCACAACATATAAAATGTTTATTTATTGTAATTAGGCGCACACTTTCCCTATGCGCTTAAGCTTCAAGGTTTTTCTACCAACACCAGATTGAAGTTCACTTCTTCAAGCTTCTTGTTTTTTTTTTTTTTTTTTTTTAATTTGATAAGTAAGAAAGTAATATTATTAATAGAAAAGAAGAAAAAATACACTGAGTTCATGGTAGTGAACAAAGAACAACATAGAAACAAAAAGAAATAAAGAAATCAAAAACCTACTCTAAGAGACAAAAGAAAATCAATAATAGTAGAACAATCCAAAAAACCCAACACCAAGACCAATCGAAGAGAGACCACTGGCACAAATCTATCAAGCTTCAACTAAACTATTCAACAATGTTGTTAAAAGTGCTAGGAATACTTAAGCGCAAAGGGCTCTTACAAATTAGGCACAAAAACCACGCATACCTGTTTGATGTGCATGGTTCTTTTTATATATATGTATATATATATATATATATTGTCTCCTAATAAAAAAACTCATAACATATATTTCAAAAAAGTATTTTTGGTGGCTCTGTCCCCTTTAATTCTTTTTTCTTCTTGGCTTTTCAATTGCCTTTGATACATAGTTGAAGTGTAGCACAAGATAAGCACTGTTTGTATACAAATCAACAATCCAAGTCAATTACTTAAGATACAACAATTAATGATTCATATATTCAGCAAAAGAAAATTAGAAAAGCACACTTTTTTACCATTTGGGCTTTCCCAAAAAGAGCCAAGTAATGCAACATCCATAACATTTTTTCACAAAAATTTTACAACAAATCCTATGTGGCAAGTTGTTACTAGCTCTAATCTTGAATTAATACTGAAATTACTTTTTTACCCTTCAATAACAACCAATAAAAACTTGTCGCTTAGGATTTGTTGTGAAAATGTTGTGGATGTAGAATTTCTCAAAAGAGCCAAAGAATTACATATAAATTAAATGCACTTTGCTTCCCTAAATTGAAGCACTTCACCCTTGGGGCTTCGCAATCCACACTTTAAGTATGCCTAGTTGTACAAGGTTTTGTTAGCTTTCTCTCAAACCACTAGCTGCCAATGCTAATTGGCATTCTACAAGACATTCGGACGTTGTCTTGACACTTTGGTTATAAGGTTTCTGGGGTCCAGGTTTACAATCGAATTTAGTCAATCTGCAAAAGTCCCACAAATTCTATCAGCATTAGCATGTTATGACTAGTATGGCTAGGTTGATTTTATCAAGGAAGCAGGTAGTTTTCAATGCTCATAGATACACCTTTAGTGTTGGTAAGGTTAGGACCACTATTGACTATATTTAGTTTGCCAACCAAGAAATTGATGGTCAACTAGGTTGGTTAGGCTATTCCCTTTTCTTTTCATTTTTCCTATTCATAAATTACACACATGCCCAATGGGTGTTCAAACCATGACCTTCCCCTCCACCTTGTTTTTACAAAGGGAGGAAGTGGCATTTGGACAAGAGCTCATTGGCTTAGGCTATTCCTTTATACATAAGAGGAAACAAATGTCTTTAACTCGTATTTCATTCATACTACTTGTTACAACTAGATTACATAGTGTGGTGTCAAATACACCAAGAGAGGAAACTACAATGATGCAAACTTGCTAACAAAATTATATGCATATACTTCCTTGTTGAAGAAATCTGCTAGTCTATATAATAGTTCCAAATACAGCAAAGCACAAAGTCATATGTAAGATAATACTGAAAATTCTCGATCGGGCTTTTTATAGGTTATTCAATTTTCCAATCAGACTGAAAATGGAGTTGATAGTTCAATTTTGAAAGGGATTTGAAAAGACAAACCTTCAAATGTGCATTGTGCCGCTTTCCCTCCTTCCAACGCCGAATATTCCCATCATTCATCACCCTAAACCTGGACTTGAAAGACCTGACCAAGACATCTCAAAAATGATTTAGTCACCACAAAAGAATGATAACTAAAATAAAGTTGATCTAACTATAAATGCCTAAAAACCTACGAAAAAAACTTCATTTTGGTTTTCTTAATCTTGGACGTGACCGGTGTCATTGGCTTTCTCCTCTTCTTCCGCTCTCTTGATGAAACGTGCCGCGCTTGATTCACCTGAACACATATCAACCAATAAAAACTTCTAATTTCAAAATTTATCATGAATTGGTCAAACCCCATCAAGCCAAGAGTATAAGTAAGACTTTTGAAATTCAAAATCAGGCCATTCCTCTTTCAGGAATTTAACCAAACATACATAACATGAATTAACAAAACCCCATTAAGCCAAGAGTTTAAATAAAACTTTTGACATTCAAAATTCACGGTATTCCTCTTTCAGCCATTTTCTCAGTAACCAAACATCCTTAACATGAATTAGTAAAACCCCATTAAGCCAAGAGATTAAATAAAACTTTTGACATTCAAAATTCAGGGTCTTCCTCTTTCGTGCATTTTTTCAGCAACCAAACATACTTAAAATGAATTAGTCAAACCCCATGAAGCCAAGAGTTTAAATAAGACTTTTGACATTCAAAATCCAGGGTCTCCCTCTATCAGGCATATTCTCAGTAAACAAACATACTAAACATGAATTAGTCAAACCCCATTAAGCCAAGAGTTTGACATTCAAAATAGAGGGTCTTCCTCTTTCAGGCATTTTCTCAGTAACCAATCAGGCATAAAAGGAAATAGCCAAAAAATGAATAAACCCAACTTACAGAAGGAGGAAACGGAGGAGCCAGAAAGGGCTGCAAAGCCAATGAGGAATGGGTTGTTGAAGAGGCATTGAACCTCGATCTACACGAAGCAAAATGGATGGGTTGGTGAAGCTGTGGGGAGGAGTGGATGAGGCGGCGTGAAGTAAAAGAAGAAGAAGAAGAAGAAGAAGAGATAGACCGCAGAGGGTGAGGCGATTGAAGGGCTAGAGACCGAAGCTTAGCGCTCCAACTTCGCATCATTGTCGTCTGCAATGGCCTTTATGGAATTGGAAAATGAAGTTTTTTTTTTTGTACTTTCGTTCTACAAAACCTTACTCAACAGTTAACAGTTCGCTGAGCATGGTTGTAAATGAAATTGTATATTAAAAAACACGAATTTAAAAATAAATAATAAAAAATAAAAAAAGGCTAGATTCCCAAATTACTCCAAAATGGTACCACCTTCCACAAGGCTTTTGGGTCAACACCCTTAGTCTATATTGTTAATGGGCCAAGCTCATTATCAAGAAGTAAGGAATTCATCTTTTCCTTATGTAAAGGTAAGGCTAATTCCTTTCATTTGTTTAGGTTTCACTTGCACATTCAATCCTTGTGAGTACTAGTGCTAGCCCAAGGGCTTGCTTCATCCAATCCATTTTTGGGCTTTAGCAATTTCATTTTCTTCCTTTTGTGCAAAGGTGGGGAAGTCCATACCTGACTCCACTCTCCACAACGAGCTTATTTTATTTTGCATAACTTTATCTATGATTTTTTTTTTCTTCTATTTTTTTGGTTGGTATAGGTGTAGAGCGTAAAGGTAAAAGAACTAGCCAAACAGATAAGAAACGAAATGTGTTTGATTAGTGAAGACCTAGCTGGTTCTTGAAAAATTGGGCACGATATATTAAGAACTAAAAAGGTAGTCAAAAAAATAAAATAAAGGTAAAAGGAATTAATTTTTTTTTTTAAAGGCTAATTGACGGCTCGCCTATATTTATGAAATTGACAATAAGATAGGGAACTAAACTTAATAACAATATTTTCTTAGAAAAACTTCTTATTTGTTTGGTTGTTTATTTATTAATTGACATTAAATGTAATGGTGATGGACTAAACTCTATGAAGCATGGGTGCGATTCCAATTCAGGTGCAGGTGTAGGACTCAGCAATTTTTGAAAAAGTAGGGTGCGGGTATGGCGGGGTGCGATTAAAAAATTATTAAAAATATTTTTATTTATATTTTCTATATATTGCTAATCATATTTTTTTATATAATGGTAAACATATACCAATTTAAGAATAATGGTAAACATATATTAATAAATTTAAAAGCATATTTATATATATATATATATATATTATTATAATGTTTACACAACCCCAATTTGAGCTCAATAACATTTATAATATTAAATTATTTTCGTTCAAAAAAAAAGGTAATGAGGTGATAAAATCAAAGTATTAAAGAATAATAAAAACTGATGGGTAAATGTGATAAAATCAAAGAATCAAAACCTACATTTTTATTGTTTTCACAAGTTCCAACATTTTCTATCTTTTTTACTTTTCAAGTCCTTATCTCTTATGCCAATACACCTATTCAAAAATCTATCCACAGTCCACAACTTTCTCTCTTGCTCTTTCTATCACAGTTTCAGGAGCTCAATTCATAGCCTCCATGAACTTCCAATGTCGCCCTTCATTGCCAATCAACGCTACCTTTACCAATAAGTGCACATGAAGCAGTGTCGTCCTTATCTCTTCTTCCTTCTCTCTCTCTCTTCTTCTTCTTTTTTTTTTTTTTTTTTTTTTTTCCTTCTCTCACAAGGCCACATGAAGCAGAAGAATGGAGGGCCGCAACATGGTGGCGGCCTGTTTTCGCCAGAATCGGCCCGAACCAGCGGTGTCACACACCGCACACCACGTCTGCGTCAGTGCTTTCTAGACTAAACTCATACATTTTCAAACATTTTGATGGTTTTTTTTTTTTTAATAACTCATAAAGGTCCAAAAATAACACATACCAAGTACAAGGCGGGTTGGCCTTGATTATATTATTAATAGATGTTAACACACGAAACACATAAATAACAATTGTTCTCTGTTTGTGATCTTAATTATACTGAATAAAATAAAATACTTCAAATCAATTGCTATGGTGTTTCCATAAGCACACGTTCCTTTGTCTCAGCCCCTGTATTCTGACCATTCAATACTGGTGATCCCTTCTTGCTACCACCTTTCACATGTCCTGCACCTGCAGCTTCAGCTCCACCATATCCATAATCATTGAAATTCCCAAAAATGAACATAACTATTCCGGCAACAGCGGTGCAAAATGCAATTCCAAAAGCAGTGCCAATCTTTCCAGGGATTGATGATGATACTGCAAAGCCTGCAAAAGTGCCAAAAGCTTTTATCCATGAGAACCATATAGAGAATGCACCTTCATTCCCGGGAGGTGAACAATCTAGTAGTAAAACCCGTCCGAAAGCATGAAAAAGCCCGGTCGATGTGCTTTGAACAGCGGCAAAAAATAAGACCGTCGAAATCTTCCAATTCCTATCTTGGAAATAGAATCCTGCTCCTGAAGTTGCTGTGGATAAAAGGAAACCGAGCAGTTGCATTTTCGCTGCGTCTGCCATGAGAAGATGCTGCAATGGTTGCAATAATGGCAGAGAAAACAAAGGAAACATGAAATAAACCAACCAAAAATAAAGCAAATGCACTGGCTTGAGACACATTTGGCCTACAAGGAAAAGCACCCCTCCTATGAAAATGGAGATTGTGGTGAATGAAGAAAGAAAAACCCCAACAAGGCTTCCAATTGCACGAGGGTAATGGAATATGTAAAAGGCATAATGGGGTTTTGATATGGATGCTGCAGTATTGGTTGGAGTCGGAGAGGTTCTATAATTCTTAGTTGTGAACACATGAGCTATACCACCGAACCATATAAGGCCACTGAAGATTGAGACAATCCAAAGGCTTATAAACTCTTGATCTGCTGGCTCTCGAAGCATATAGTAAGTGAATGCTGAGATGATAGCAGAGCCCACCGAGCCAGCAACAGTAGCATAAAGAGAGAACCAACCAGAAACTGCAGTTCTAATGGGGATTCGGCGTTGTTGTTGTTGTTGTTGATGGGTTGGTGAAGTAAAGCAGCGAAGCATTAGGCCAAGGTGGCGGGTGTGGCAGGCGGTGGCAACAGAAAGTGCTGCTACAATGCCTGTAATATATGGCAGAAAGATCCACACGGTCTTAAAGAATCCGGCAGGGAGACAGAAAATAGCTCCGGTGGCAGTGGCAGCTGCAGCAATAAGTATTTGTTGATCGCCATGGTCAAGGTTGAAGGATATGGAGCCAAGTATGGGAGCAGCAGCAGCTAGCCCTATAGCCCAGGAAATTGATGTCCATACTAAAGGGGAGTATTTGTGATTGATAATCGTGATAGAACGGTGTGTTAGTCCGTGGTACCTGCAATTATAAGCCCAATGGTACCAATTACCTACCTGGGAGGCTAAATATATAAAGGATAGTTATAGATTTACATTTGTAATAGCAATGTCAATCTTACATTATAGACTGAATAAATGTGTGCAATGTTGTACATTTTTTTGCAAATGCATGTGTATGATATTGTACATATTTATTTAGTCTGCAATGTAAATTTTACTTTGTTAATGCAATGTAAACTAAAAATTTTTTCATATATAAATTTTGTATAATAACTTTGAAGATACAAATTTTTTCACGTGATATATTTTGATCGTTATTAATAAAAATGTTGTCAGTAATTAGCTCATGTGAAAATAATGTTATTCTCATCATGTGAATGATGGACATGAAATTTTTTTTGGCCGAAATATAATAATTGACAACTAGGGGGTTCAATTTTTCACAAGACGTTACCTGAAACGCAGCCCCTGTTTGTCAATTACTATATTTCGGCAAAAAATATTTCATGTCCCTCAATATTCCCTAGAGTCAACTAAGTCCACCGATAAGAATTTCTAAAGTCCTATAATTTGCATGCAAGTTAAAGTATAAATTCATTCCCTTTATATGTATATATATATATATATATCATATCATATACTATACAATAAAAGTTAGGTATAGAAGTTGTAGTTGCGCCAAGTGGCTGCACTAAATTGCATAAATTTTTTTAGAATTTTAAAAAAATTAATATAATTTTTTTTGTACTTATCTTCTTCTCCTATAATTTCTAAATTGATGAAAATCTTAATTTGATTACAATCCAAACTCTTCAGCTAATCATTTTATTATTATAATTTATAAGTTGATAAAAAATTTTAATTTGATTACAATTCAAACTCTTCATCTAATCCTTTTTTTTTTATTTAAATTATATCACTACGTGTAAAAAAAAAAAAAAATGTTCTCAAAGTGATAAAGAAAATAAACAGGTTTATTCTTTATTGTTTTTCTAAATTTATATCTTAATTTATAATTTGTGTTAATTTCTTAATTTTAAATTATGAATAATTTTGATTATATTCTTTATATTGAATGTAAATTATCGTTTATAGGTTTTTGGTTGTGTTATATTCTTCGGAAAAAAAAAAGAAATAAAATAAAAAAGTTTATATAAATTTGGCAACAGAGCTAAATAGATAAGGTTAAGAAATGTTTACTAATAATAATTTTATTAGTAACTTTTTTTTAACGTGATTAAAAAAAAATGAATAGAGAGATAATTTATTAACGTGATTTAAACTGTTCTAAAACTTTTTTAAGGGGTTGGTTTAAAAAAATTGCAAAGTAATTTTCTAATTATTAACTACTATGCGCTAACTTCTAACTACCAAAACCCACAATTGAAATACTAATCCGTATGAGATATCACTTCCAAATATTAATATCTTAGCTATTATATATTAACATTGACTTTTATATATATATAAAAGAGGGGTTTTCTACCTCCTTGCAAAACAAATGAACTATAACAAGAATTACCTAGATAGAGGTAAGACTACACCACCTCTTTTCTACAATATATGTTAAATACATATCATTTTTCATGCATATTCACACGCTACACAAAGGAATTATAATAAGAATTAACTAGACAGGGGTAAGACTACACCACCTCTTTTCTACAATAAATATTAAATTTAGATCATTTTTCATGCATATACACACACATGTAGCATGCAACGCACAAGACTTAAACTTTAAGTTTAAACTTAAACTGGGTAGGGTGAAACTCACTCAAGTTTCAGTGCCTTCTTCCATGCTTTCAAGGACAAAAATTAAATTCTCATGTGAGTCTCTCTTTACTTCAAATTTTTAAATGTTTAATAATTTAGATTGTTCTTAATTATTAAATTGAGGTTTCACTTAAACATTATTTCAATTATTGTTTCGAATAGTTTTTAATTATTAAATTCAAGAGTTTTCCATTTAAATATATGTGATTAATTGAGCCTTAAAGTTCAATGTATTATTGAAAATCATTTTATATATATATATATATATTTTAGGTACCTCTACCATCTTCCATTCAATTATATATATATATATATATATATATATATATATATATATATATATGCATATTATGATACCTTAGTTTCACACAACATGCATTCATTATGTAACTTAAAAGTAAAATATTCATTTATTTTTATTATTTATTTTATGTAAATTAATAAAAAAATTATTTTTCTAGATAGGAATAAGACTACACCACCTCTTTTCTACAATATATGTTAAATTCATATCATTTTTCATGCATATTCACACGCCACACGAATAAATTATAATAAGAATTAGCTAGATAGAGGTAAGACTACACCACCTATTTTCTACAATATATGTTAAATTCAGATCATTTTTCATGCATATTCACAGGCTACACAAATGAATTATAATAAGAATTACCTAGACAGGGGTAAGACTACTCCACCTCATTTCTACAATAAATATTAAATTTAGATCATTTTTCATGCATATACACACGCATGTAGCATGCAACGCACAAGACTTAAACTTTAAGTTTAAACTTAAACATGGTAGGGTGAAACTCACTTGAGTTTCAGTGCCTTTTTCCATGCTTTCAAGGACAAAAATTAAATTCTCATGTGAGTCTCTCTTTACTTCAAATTTTTAAATGATTAATAATTTAGATTGTTCTTAATTATTAAATTGAGGTTTCACTTAAACATTATTTCAATTATTGTTTCGAATAGTTTTTAATTATTAAATTCAAGAGTTTTCCATTTAAATATATGTGATTAATTGAGCCTTAAAGTTCAATGTATTATTGAAAATCATTTTATATATATATATTTTAGGTACCTCTACCATCTTCCATTCAATTATATATATATATATATATGCATATTATGATACCTTAGTTTCACACAACATGCATTCATTATGTAACTTAAAAGTAAAATATTCATTTATTTTTATTATTTATTTTATGTAAATTAATAAAAAAAATTATTTTTCTTGATAGGAATAAGACTACACCACCTCTTTTCTACAATATATGTTAAATTCATATCATTTTTCATGCATATTCACACGCCACACGAATAAATTATAATAAGAATTAGCTAGATAGAGGTAAGATTACACCACCTCTTTGCTACAATATATGTTAAATTCAGATCATTTTTCATGTATATTCACAGGCTACACAAATGAATTATAATAAGAATTACCTAGACAGGGGTAAGACTACTCCACCTCATTTCTACAATAAATATTAAATTTAGATAATTTTTCATGCGTATACACACGCATGTAGCATGCAACGCACAAGACTTAAACTTTAAGTTTAAACTTAAACATGGTAGGGTGAAACTCACTTGAGTTTCAGTGCCTTTTTCCATGCTTTCAAGGACAAAAATTAAATTCTCATGTGAGTCTCTCTTTACTTCAAATTTTTAAATGTTTAATAATTTAGATTGTTCTTAATTATTAAATTGAGGTTTCACTTAAACATTATTTCAATTATTGTTTCGAATAGTTTTTAATTATTAAATTCAAGAGTTTTCCATTTAAATATATGTGATTAATTGAGCCTTAAAGTTCAATGTATTATTGAAAATCATTTTATATATATATATTTTAGGTACCTCTACCATCTTCCATTCAATTATATATATATATATGCATATTATGATACCTTAGTTTCACACAACATGCATTCATTATGTAACTTAAAAGTAAAATATTCATTTATTTTTATTATTTATTTTATGTAAATTAATAAAAAAATTATTTTTCTAGATAGGAATAAGACTACACCACCTCTTTTCTACAATATATGTTAAATTCATATCACTTTTCATGCATATTCACACGCCACACGAATAAATTATAATAAGAATTAGCTAGATAGAGGTAAGACTACACCACCTCTTTTCTACAATATATGTTAAATTCAGATCATTTTTCATGCATATTCACAGGCTACACAAATGAATTATAATAAGAATTACCTAGACAGGGGTAAGACTACTCCACCTCATTTCTAAAATAAATATTAAATTTAGATCATTTTTCATGCATATACACACGCATGTAGCATGCAACGCACAAGACTTAAACTTTAAGTTTAAACTTAAACTTGGTAGGGTGAAACTCACTTGAGTTTCAGTGCCTTTTTCCATGCTTTCAAGGACAAAAATTAAATTCTCATGTGAGTCTCTCTCTATTTCAAATTTTTAAATGTTTAATAATTTAGATTGTTCTTAATTATTGAATTGAGGTTTCACTTAAACATTATTTCAATTATTGTTTTGAATAGTTTTTAATTATTAAATTCAAGGGTTTTCCATTTAAATATATGTGATTAATTGAGCCTTAAAGTTCAATGTATTATTGAAAATCATTATATATATATATATATATATATATATATATTAGGTACCTCTACCATCTTCCATTCAATTATATATATATATATGCATATTATGATACCTTAGTTTCACACAACATGCATTCATTATGTAACTTAAAAGTAAAATATTCATTTATTTTAAGTACATTAATAAAAAAAATTATTTTTCTAGACAGGGATAAGACTACACCACCTCTTTTTTACAAAATATGTTAAATTCAAATCATTTTTCATGCATATTCACACACTACACAAAGGAATTATAATAAGAATTACCTAGACAGGAATAAGATTACTCCACCTCTTTTTTACAATAAATATTAAATTTAGATCATTTTTCATGCTTATACACACACATGTAGCATGCAACGCACAAGACTTAAACTTTAAGTTTAAACTTAAACTTGGTAGGGTGAAACTCAC
The DNA here is from genome assembly GCA_028535165.1 of Quercus tomentella. Lineage (NCBI taxonomy): Eukaryota > Viridiplantae > Streptophyta > Magnoliopsida > Fagales > Fagaceae > Quercus > Quercus tomentella. The sequence continues at coordinate 162,441 of JAPQVY010000034.1, read as the reverse complement.
TTGAGTTTCAGTGCTTTCTTCCATGCTTTCAAGGACAAAAATTAAATTCTCATGTGAGTCTCTCTCTACTTCAAATTTTTAAATGTTTAATAATTTAGATTGTTCTTAATTATTGAATTGAGGTTTCACTTAAACATTATTTCAATTATTGTTTCGGATAGTTTTTAATTATTAAATTCAAGAGTTTTCCATTTAAATATATGTGATTAATTGATCCTTAAAGTTTTTTTTTTTTTTTTTGAGAGAGTTTCAACTTATGACGTTCGCCCCTGATGATACTGATGATAGCTTTTTATCATCAAATCAAGACACCAATCAGTTTTTGGTGTAGGCGGGGATTGAACCCCAGATCTCTTATACAACTATCAGAGACTTTACCAGTTAAGCTAACTGAAACCCACGAGTCTTAAAGTTCAATGTATTATTGAAAATCATTTTATATATATATTTTAGGTACCTCTACCATCTTCCATTCAATTATATATATATATATATATATGCATATTATGATACCTTAGTTTCACATAACATGCATTCATTATGTAACTTAAAAGTAAAATATTCATTTATTTTTATTTTTTATTTTAATTAAATTAATGAAAAAATTATTTACATATAAATTTTAATTAAACCGTGCATCGCACGGGCATAATGCTAGTGTCTATATATATATATATATATATACACACACGTGTACACACACAACTATAGAAAGTTAGCATTTTAAAATTTTGGATTTTGTTGAGAAATTAGAAAATAAATATTTTGTTATTATTTTTATATGTCTATAATTGTACAATAGATTGTGCCTTTATATTTAAAATATAAACAGGAAAGAATGTTATACAAGCAATAAGCAATTAGTGATGGCCTCAGGAGTTTTTTTTCTAAGGGGTCAATAGTATTAGAGCTAGGAATAGTCCAGAGAGAAGGTTTATTTATTTATTTTGCTCAATGAAGAAGCAATCTTAACAATAATGTTATTGACGCAACACTTTTATAATAAAATCTAGGTGACAAGTTGTTAAAGGTATGTAAAAAAATGATGTCAGTTGTGGATTTAGATAAAAACCAATTACAAAATACAACTTAACATTTATTGTAAAATTATTGTGAAAGTAGTACTAAAATAATTATATTCAAGCTTATTTCATCTGAGTTTAAACAAAATTTAGATTTAGAGTGTTTAAATTTTTTATTTAGTGGTAAAAAAATTATATAATATATATATATATATTTTTTGCCAGATCAGGGGTTCATTTGAACCCCTGGGTTGGCTGTAGCGCCGCCCATGTAAGCAATAGGTTTACACAACAAGTAATGTATTGTTACATGAAATAAACTCGCTATATATCAGCCAGTTAACACATCAAACCAAACTGGTGTATAAACAAAAAAAGTTAATTTAGGATATTATACGCGCGTGCAGTTCAGTCATCAGTGCAGTCCAGTGTTGTATGTGTATTTATATAAACAGAAAGTCTCAACTAACATGTGCTGTTTCAGATTCATTAAAAGGCACTTGTTATGAAAAGAGTCAAAAGCCCAATATATTATATCTAAAATTAAACTTGAGAACTATTTTTTTTCACTCAATATATGTTATCATTTTTTTTTCATAATTTAATAATTGACGAGAGGAATTTGAACATATTTTCACTCAATATATGTTATCAAATTTCTTTTTTTTAATAGTTTGATAATTGACGAATTTGAACGGTGAATATCTCTTTATAGAAAAAAAAAAAAAAATGTAATTTGAATTGCACGCCTTTTGGTAATATAATCAACTATTAAGCTATAATGATTGAAGAGCCATACTTTATTTTAGAATCACACAATTTGAATACATAGTTACATACTCATCCATTCTATTTTAAATTATTCTATTGAGAGAAATGTTAACGAGTACCGTAAGGTATTCGTTAAGGATGATTTATTGTGAAATCTACTTAATAAAAAAAATTGGTATAAATTGATGAAATGACTTAAAATAGTATGGAAAGGACAAGTGTTTTTTTTTTTTTGAAAGATTTTCAACCTATGGCATTTGCTCCTGAAAATAGCTTTTTATCGTCAAGTATAGAAATGACAAGTAAAACTCAAAAAGTTAACTTTATTGGCTCTACATCCTATAAAATTGGTAAAAAATTTGACAAAAATTGACTTTATTGACACAAAGTTGTTTTTTAATGAACACCTCAACACTACCCTTCTATTAAATAAGTGAATTCAAATGCTATAATTTATAAAGAAAAAAAAATTAGGAAACTCACAATTTTGATTCCTTCTCCTTACAAACCAAGCCCCTGGGGCTCATGTCCCAACCTTGCACAGGCTGTGGTGGCCATGACACGGTCTGGGCGATGATGAGTGGGAACACAATAGGTATGAGAACTGAATGAATGAAGTAGGTGCAAAAGTCATACATGTACCAACCCACAACTTCCACACTACCAGGCTTCTCTTCTTCATCATCATCCCTTAAATTTTCATAGTCCTTGTAAGCCTCCTTGCTCTGCTGCTTCATCATCTCCATCTTTGTTTCTGTGCTCTGGACATCCGGCGTATCAACGCCCTTTGCTGCTGGCCTTGATGTAGACGTTGATTCTTGGACAGTTTCAATATCCGGTGTAATCAAATCCGCCATTTTAATTCTGTGCAAAAAAGTTCTACAAGAAAGCAAAGATGAGAGTGGAGTAGGAGTAGGAATATTAGAGATGTGGGGGATGATATAAGAATACTAGGGCTATTTGCTTGGAATAATAAAGAACTAGAAAAAGTATAAAGAAGAATGAAAATTAAAAAAATAATAATAGTAATGAAATAAGAAATGGTGGGGGCATCACGAGAACATAGGGTCCGTTTGGATACAGCTTATTTTTGCTGAAATTGAAAACTGAAACTGAAAACACTGTAGCGAAATAATTTTTAAATGTGTAAATAGTACTGTGAAACCCATTTTTAATTAAAAAAAATTACTGAAAAGTGTAATTTGTGGGATCCATGAACAGTGCACGGATGCTCTGTTCACAGTTAACTTGTCAACAATTGCGGGCTGAACAAAAAATAAAAAAAATAAAAAAAAAAAGAAGAGAAAACGCGTGAAAGCCGTGGACGTGGAATCCAAAAACATACATAAAATCCTCTTAGATTTCAACTTTTTTTTTCTTTTTTTGCTGAAATTTTTTTTTTTTTTTTTGTTGAAATTCAACTCTTTTTTTTCTATGGACTATGGAGTGAGTGTTATGCATTATTATGCAATGCAATTTGGACAATAATCCTTTCGTTATTATGTAGATAATAATTAAAATAGCTCTAGCAAAGATATCCTACTCCTACACTTAAATCATACGTGGCTGCTTGCATATGGATTCCATGAAACATAATTACTGTTGTAGTAACGAGGTGCTGTACTCTTTTTTAATTGGAGTTATGACGTTGTATTGTCCAAATTTGACACTTGGAGACGGCATTGGTATATGGTGATAATTGATAATATCCTTCTTCTTCTCTCTTTTCCTTTTTTTTTTTTTTTTTTTTTTTTTGAGTTTTAACCTATGGTGTCCGTTTCTGATAATAGCTTTTTATCATCAGTCCAAGACACTAATCAGTTTTTGGCATAGGTAGAGATTGAACCCCAGATCTTTTATTCAACCATAAAGAACTTTACTAGTTGAGTTAATTGGAACCCACATATCCCTTATACATTTCATAAGAAAAGGAAAACAAACTATCTTCTTCTTCTTTTTTAATATTTTTATTTTTATTTTTGTACAAATATATATATATATATATATATATATTTCATGTTGGGTTTAAAGCTGACTGTAGTTAAATTAACTAATTACCCAAATTGATTAAGTAATTCAATTACATGCAAGTTCCAATTAATAGCACAATCACATCACCAATCTAGAGCTAAATGCAGCAGAAAATAAATTAACACGACGATATGATAATGATGGGAAAAACCTTCAAAGGAAAAACACCAAGGAGTTATATTTAAATAATCCACTAATAAAAAATCGATGTTACAAGTATAAGTAATCTTACCAAATCTCAAATACCAGCCTACAGTATAACCTAGTGATCCTAACTCAACTCCAACTCCTATTGGACTTTTCTTAAAATAGACTTCTTTAGTTTGGACAAATCTACCAATCAATGTGATTGACAACAATTGCATGATTCTCATATCAACATAGCAGCCTTACCACAACAAGAACTTGATTGTAGTAGTAGTAGGTGCAAAATTCTTCACAACAACATACTTTAATAGCGGATTGGAAGTAGCTCAAAACAAAACCCTAGATGCACAAAAGTCGTAGTAACTTCTCTTTATGATGTGGCTATAAAATGTAGTTTTTATATATTTGGGAACCTTAATGCGCATTGATAGAAAGACGAACCAAGTCATAATAAGTTTAAACAAAATTGATTGTTCTATTTTCCCAAAGCTTAATCAATTGGGAGGTGTCGAGCCAGGTATTAACATTTCTTATGCCTCCGTTTGGATATCAATGAAAAATGAAAATTATTTCACTATTCAGCTTATTTTTGCTACTATTTATAGGCCTTATTGCACTTTTTGATACTATTCATGGGCCCCACTATACTATTTCAACTAACTTTTACCTTTTATCTATAGTACTTTCAGTAATAAGTTTTCAGTTTCAGCAAAATAAGCAGTATCCAAACAGACCCTAAGTCTCGATAGGTCAAGTAGATATTGAGAGATATCAAGATACATGTCATAAGAACCAAGGAATCCAAATCGCAACTGTTTCGCAGAAGATGATAATGCAAGAATAGATGTTGCGGAGGAAGAAATTGCTTATCTATCTAGAGGTATTTCTCTTTTTAGCTTTAAGTTTGAAATTAGCTCCACTGGATCAAAGCTTGTTGATGTTACAGCTACAAAGATCCTTCCTATGGATAGCTTGTTTATTTTACTTGCTGTGGAAGTTGAGCTTATAATGGTGTACTTTTTTTCTAATCAAGAAGTTGTTACTCAATTTGAAACAATAGCATGTTCTTTAGTATCTTGGTTAGTCTCTAAAAGCTATCATGGGAAGCGAGTAAAGGGAAGAAGTTACAAAATAGTAGCAGTTGTGGTTAAATGCTTGGAAGTATTTGATGTGTTCTGCAGATAAGATGTTTTGGCATATTAGGTTAGTCTTGCATCTTAGATTCTTGGGTGGTAGTCTCCATTGATGCATCAAAGATTGGTGCTCGAAACTGATCTTGTAGGGCGCATTTGAAATGCACCCAATTTGTGCATAAGCCTGATAACTCCGCATATTGTAACCATTCCCACACTTCTCCTTCCATGTAATAAGAGGCAATGGAAACCATGTGATTTGGTGGTGTGTTGTCTAGAGTAAAGAGTTCATAGAGCTTGACAAGCCACTGAAAATGATCTCTACATTTGAAATAAAACTCCATGAAAGCTTGATTAGCTGCAATGAATTCGGTCATCTCAAGATCGACGGCTCTGATACCACTTGTTAGGTCATAATGGGGATAAATGGGAATTGTAAAGGAATGCATGAGAGTTGTAGGGAAATTGACTTAATTCGAGGTAATCACATTCTATAGAGAAATATTAAGAGAGAGAGAGAGAGAGAGAGAGAGAGAGAGAGAGAGAGAGAGAGAAAGAGAGAGAGAGCAAATGCACTAAGCAATCAATTGGTTTATTCTTCAATGAAATGTAAATGTGATTACAATTAGGTATTTATAGAACCATAAAACTATTCTATTGGCTCACATGGCCTTATCCTAATGACTCCATTATTCCCCATGTGTATTAATAATTCTAAGAGCATCCACACCAATGCCTTTAAAATACAAAATGTGTCGAAATTTACACAATTTTCCTCCCAAACTACCCACATCAATGGGTGAAAAAATGTGTATATTCACACTCTTGCTACAATAATCGTACAAATATACACGGTAACTGTAGCTATGTATAACAATAATTTATTCTTTTTTTCTCTCTCACCATTCAAGTTCCCTCTCTTTCCTAATGGCCACAGCAACCCAACAAAGAAGAAAAAGACAAACATCCAACCACTAACTCAGCACCACCCAACCATCACCACCGTAATCCATTTCAACAGTTGATAATCCACCACAAATTGACCCAAAATCAACATCAAATTAAGCTAAACCATCAGAAAACCCAACTCAAAATGAAGCCAAACAAAAATTAAGCCAAACCCACCTGAAAACCTAACTCATAATCAATCCAAACCCGCCAAAAAAACCATCCCAAACCTAAACAAAAATCAATAAAACTGAATCCAATGGAAAACCCACAAGAAAAATCCAACAGAAAACCCACATGTAAAAACCCAACAGAAATTAGCCGAATCTGCTATCGTTGATGCCGCCAGATTTGCCTTGCTGCTGCTGCCAGATCCTCTGCCATGTGTGAGTGTTAGGTTTGAGATATGAGAGAGGAAGAGAGTTCAGGGGAGTACCATTATACCAGATGTGTTGGTTTGAGATATGAGAGAGGAAGAGAGCTAAGGGAGAGAGAGAGAGAGAGAGAGAGAGAGAGAGAGAGAGAGGGTTGAGATGAGAAAAAAATATGTATTAATGAAAGAGATAGATATTAATAAAATAATAATAAATATTATTTAAATAAATTAGAGTATATAATAGATAATCTAATGTGAGTGTTTTGGAAAAGTGATTGTGTAAAATAGAAAAAATAGGTTCTTATTGTAAAATAGACAGAAAATTTTAGCCGAACTAGTGCAGATGCTCTAACATGTGTTAAATGTGATTAACATGCTTGGAATTGTAACTAACTAACTAACTAAATGTAACATTACAACAATTATTGTCTATATACCTCTAGAAGTTCCTAATAGTGCATTTTGAATCGAAATAAGCAATACCTAAAAGTATGATCTAACATTTCAAATTATAAAAGTTTTTGTAAGATTTTTCAATGTCGTAGTGTCAAGTAAAAACACAACAAAAATCATCATAATATGTTAGGAATAGAGGGAGTAGAGGGAAAAAAGAATAGAGTAGAGAAAAAGTCACCATAATATAATAAAATATAATACATTCACACCTTTCCGCCTTCTCTTATCTCCTCTTCGATCTCTCATTCCAAACATAAGGTGTAAATATATGATATCTTAAAATACAGTTATTTTATAATAAATCCTAACCTTTCGTCTTAATATCAAGTTAAAATTTAAAATTAGAAGTTCATCAGTATCCACCTTATAATTACAACATTTTTGGAACTTAGATTCTCAACAATATTCCATTTGTTTCATTGTAAAATGTTTTCAGTTAAAAACATTTGCAGGGAAAACATTTTATTTTTCGATGTGGTTGTGTTCCAAAAAAATGCTATGGAAATCATTTTCTTTATTTGGTTGATTTCTAAAAATTTGGTCATTTTGAAGCATTGTTGCCGATGTAACCAACCCCCCCCCCCCAAACCAAAAAGACATCCACCCTCTTCTTCTTCAGTCATCATCATTCACAAGCTTTATTACCAACCAAAAAAAGAAGGGAAAAAACTAGAAAAAACCCACCACACCCGAGTTGTTGCCGTTGCTAAGATCCAAAACCCACCAAATTCAAATTTTTTCAAATTACTAACATCACCACTAGCTATATAGTAGCATCACCGACCTTCGTCTACCCCAGTCGATTCCCTTCAAGACCCCTCACAAATTGACCACTGATAAAGTCCACCCACCACCTGCATCAAAACAAACAACGTTAATATACTCCTTAAAAGATCAACCCCTTACTCCTTAATGCATCTAAAGATGTGTCGTGACCGCCATTGAACCTCCTTTACAAAACTCTCCATAATGCTGCTAAAGACCTACTGATGGAGAAGTAGAAAATAATTCATCTTCAGTTCGTCCAAATGGTTCGTCCAGTCAAAACAGAGCAAGTTGGGCCAAGAATTATCCCAGAAGAGAGAAAAACGTTCATAGACAATAATACTACTCTTGATCGGTGAAATCTCCCATGGATGATATACTCGTCCATGAAGGTCGTCCATGGACAATCATCAAATATCCGTGGACGACCAAACCATCCTACACTAGACGGACGAATACACAACACTTAGAACTCTTGACTCTCTGTAGCGGTTGCCAAACCCACAACTATCTCAGCGAATCCAACGAATAAGTTAACTTCCATTAGCGGTTACAATTTTAGTAGCCGTTGAGGAAGTTAACTCCGAACTTGTTGGCTTCCACAAATCTTGGGGAGGTTATTGGACAAATAACCGTCCCCCAGGATCCCTATATAAAGAACCGGTCTGAACCCGACAGGGGTAAGTTTTTTCTAAGACACTATTCCCAAATACTTGGAACTCCCTTCTCTGCGAGACTAACTTCTTCATCGAAGAGGGTTTGGCCGGTAGTCTCCGGTCTCCTCTTTGACTGTTTGTTTCTTGTAGACCTTCCACCACAGGAGTAGCCCACCGAAACTAGATCATCCACCTTACTGATTCGGAGCGATATCAGTTGGCGCCGTCTGTGGGGAGAGATTGTTTTGCGACTTTCTTTTCCGCGACAAAGGGTTAGGATGGTTAGGACCAGGTCGAGGGCTACTAGCCCAGGCCGTCAGGGAAGCAGAGGCGCTTCAAGTGATCCCCAACGTGATCGCCAATCTGCGCCAGTCATGCAGATGTCGTCTGTTCAACATGTGCAATCTATGGCGGCTGCAATGGCGGAGTTGACTCGCCAAAACCAGGAGTTAAGAATGGAGATCAATCAGAGAAGGCAAACACGTGAGGAACACGAAGGAGGAGGACAAACACAAGGCCATGGTGACAGAGAGAATACTGAGATCGGAAGTCAGTTTAGAGGCACCACTTCACGAACGGTACCACATTTGAAAGAAGAAATGGACCAAATGAAGAAAGTCATGGAGGAAATGAAAGAGAACATGAGGAGGACGAATCCTATAGAAGATTTGGTCCATAGAACTGACTCTCCTTTTACGGCTTCCATCAACGGCCATCCTCTACCATCAAAGTTCAAACTGCCTTCCCTGGATTCGTACGATGGGACGCGTGACCCATTTGATCACATTGCCACATTCAAAACAACGATGCACCTTCAAGGGGTCCCTGATGAAATCATGTGTCGAGCCTTCTCTACTACCCTTAAAGGCCCGGCACGAGTTTGGTTCAGCAAAATACCCCCAAGTTCTGTAGGTTCTTTCGAAGAGTTGAGCAAATTGTTTGTTAACAATTTCATCGGGGGACAGAGACACAAACGTTCTTCGTCCAGCTTACTGACCATAGAGCAAGGGGAAAACGAAAGCTTGCGATCATTCATCACTTGCTTCAACAGAGAAGCCCTTAGTGTGGACGAGGTAGATGATAAACTTCTATTGGCGGCCTTCCACAACGGGATCAATTCTGACCTATTTATCCACAAGCTATATGAGAAGGAGCCTCAAACCATGGCTGAGCTTGTCCATTCGGCTCAGAACTTCATGAATGCAGAAGATGCGATCATAGCCAAGAAGAGAAAAAGAGCTGAAAGGATGGAAGCGCACCCAGCACGCCACTCTGAACAAGCCCCTCGTCCAAAGAAGGGACGGACGGAAGATAAGAAGGAACGAGATAACAGGAAGACGGGTCCCTTGGGAAGAAGCCAAAATTATACGCCCCTGAACGCTCCACTTGATCAGGTGCTCATGCAAATCAAAGACGACCCTTCTCTAAAATGGCCGGAGAAGATGAAGGGAGATCCCAATAAGCGCAATAAAAGTAAATATTGTCGCTTCCACAGGGACCATGGGCATGACACGGATGAATGTTATGATCTGAAACAGCAAATTGAGAATCTTATTAGACAAGGGAAGTTGAGACACTTTGTTGGAAGAGATCATAAAGATGAGAAGTTGAAAGGAAAAATGGAGGAATCGTCCCGGCCCCCACTAGGAGAGATAAGGATTATCATTGGAGGAAACTCGACAGGGCAATCTACCAAGTCGAAGAAGATGTATCTCAAGGTGGTATAAAATGTCCAACTCTCTGGACGACCACAAAGGACGAGACCAATGGACGAGCCGGCCATTTCTTTCACCAACGAAGATGCTGAGAGGATCCATCACCCGCATGACGATGCAATTGTCATTACTCTGCTTATTGCAGATTATACGACCAGGAGAGTATTAGTTGACAATGGAAGCTCAGCAGATATATTGTACTACCCTGCCTTTCAACAGATGAGGCTGAGGCGGGATCAACTTCGTCCAGTATGTTCACCATTGATAGGGTTCGGAGGAATGAAGGTGCAGTCCTAGGCACCATTACATTACCAGTAGTGGTAGGGTCGTACCCGCAGCAGATAACTAGGGAAGTCAATTTCCTCGTGGTGGACTGTTTGTCTTCATACAATGCCATTATCGGAAGACCAACTCTGAACAGTTGGAAGGCGATAACATCTACCTATCATCTGTCAGTCAAATTCCCTACGGAGTACGGGATAGGGCAGGCACAAGGAGATCAGTTGGCAGCTAGAGAATGCTATTTAGCCATGATGGCCTTGGACGAACAGGTGCAGACAATGAGCATTGAGGAAAGAAGGGTTGTTGCAGAGCCCACGGAAGTGTTGGAAGATGTTCTTTTGCAAGAAGATGATCCCGAGAAATTCACCAGAATTGGAACAGGTATGAAGGAGAAGGCAAGAAAAGACCTCATCCAGTTCCTGAGAAAGAATATCGACGTTTTCGCATGGAGTCATGACGACATGCCAGGAATCGACCCAAATGTGATCACTCATCGATTAAATGTGTACCCCTTTTTTAAGCCTGTTTGTCAGAAGAAGAGGGTATTCGCTCCCGAGCGGGATATGGCGATCAAGGAAGAGGTTCAAAAACTGACCATGGCACAGTTCATTAAGGAAGTCTATTACCCGGATTGGTTAGCCAATGTGGTGATGGTGAAGAAAGCGAATGGAAAGTGGAGAATGTGCGTAGATTTCACTGACTTGAACAAGGCGTGTCCCAAGGACAGTTATCCTTTGCCACGCATTGATCAATTGGTGGACTCTACGGCTGGCCATCAGTTGCTGAGCTTCATGGACGCCTTCTCAGGATATAATCAGATCAAGATGGATGAAACTGGTCAGGAGAAAACTTCCTTCATTACCAGCCAAGGCTTGTTTGCGATAAATTGAAGTACAAGGCCCGTTTGCAATACCAGACTACTAATAATGAAGTGGAGTATGAAGCCCTTTTAAAGGGGTTGGAGTTGGCCAAGTCTGTAGAAGCAGACTCAATACTTGTCTTGGGAGACTCTCAATTGGTCACAGGGCAAGTAAATGGGACATGCGAAGCCAAGGAAGACAGAATGAAGAAATATCTAAGGAAGGTAGTACACCTTGTAAAGAAATTCAAAAAAGCTGATTTTATTCAAATCCCAAGGGAAGAGAATGTGGAAGCAGATATTCTGGCAAAGGAAGCATCTGCGAATGAAGCGTTGGATGAGTTAGACGAAGTACACTACATGCCAAGTATAGACCTTCCAGAAATGCTGCAGATAGAAGGTGACGAAAATTGGATGACCCCAATAGTGTCATACTTGAAAGACGGAAGGCTTCCAGAAGAGAAGGACGAAGCTAGGAAGCTCAGGGTCAAATCAGCAAGGTACGTACTTATGGATGAAGTGTTATACAAAAGAGGTTTTTCCCAACCTCTCTTAAGATGTTTGGCTCCAGACAAGGCAAACTACATGTTGAGGGAGGTTCATGAAGGAGCATGTGGAAACCATTCGGGAGCCAGGTCACTCGTCCATAAAGTCATCCGCAGCGGATTCTATTGGCCAACCATCCAAGCTGATGCGAAGGCATATGTCAAAGTATGTGATCAATGTCAACGCTTCAGCAACATCCCCAGACAACCAGCAGAGTATCTAACGCCAATGACGGCCCCTTGGCCTTTCGCGCAATGGGGACTGGACATTCTGGGGCCCTTTCCAACTGGAACTCGGCAAATGAAATTTCTGGTGGTAGGAATAGACTACTTCACAAAATGGGTGGAAGCCGAACCCTTGGCAAAAATTACGCAGCAGAATGTCAAGAACTTCGTCTGAAAGAACATTGTATGCAGGTTTGGGGTACCTAGAGTACTAGTGTCTGACAATGGATGACAGTTTGACAACACACCTTTCAGAGAATTTTGTGAACAGCTTGGAATGAAGAACCATTACTCCTCACCCTCCCACCCACAGGCCAATGGCCAGGCAGAAGTAGCGAACCGATCCTTGTTGAAGATCATCAAGACTCGGCTCGAAGGGGCAAAGGGAGTATGGCCGGATGAGTTACCAGGTGTCTTATGGGCTTATAGAACGACAGTAAGAACTCCAACAGGGGAAACTCCTTTTAAACTAGCCTATGGGAGTGAGGCAGTAATACCGGTAGAGGTACATATGACGAGCCACAGGGTGAGGAAGTATCATACTGAAGAAAACGAAGAACAGCTCCGTCTTAACCTGGACCTTATGGACGAAGTCAGGATGGATGCAGAACAGAGGACAGCAAGGTACAAAAATCTCATGGCAAGACAATATGATGCCATGGTGAAGCCTAGGCGTTTCAACATTGGTGATCTCGTCTTGAAAAGGGTTACCTTGGCAACAAGAAACCCGGCCTACGGGAAACTTGGGCCAAATTGGGAAGGACCTTATAGGGTTATCAACTGCAAGAGGCAAGGATCCTACTATTTGGAAGCTTTGGATGGTCGAAGGCTAGAACACCCTTGGAATGTTGAGCACCTAAGGAAATACCATCAATAAGTGCCGACTCTTGACAAAAGTGGCCTTGGACGAGACCGCTGGACGAGTAGAAGTACATGTTTATTTACTACTATTATGTGTTCTAAGTATTTTAATAATCCCCTAGAAAGTACATTAGTGTTTTCACTTTTGTGCTATTCATGGACGAGTTGGTTTGTATTTTTAATTTTATAAGGCACTAGCTCATGAGCATGTGCCATGCCTGTGGACGAATGTTTACATAAGTTTGGATTTTCAAATATATATATGATGTATTTTCAAGTATAATATTGGAATCCTTCATCTTTGTATATTCATTCAGACTGATCCACACAAAAAATAATAAGCACGAACGAATGAAATCCTTGGACGCAAGGATAAATCGTCCATAAACTCTCCTCAAAAAAGAAAAATGAAGGTACATCCGTGCAAAGCTCAAAGACGAGATGAAACCTGAATTAAGGATATATCCGTCTAAAGCTCAAAGACGAGATTAAACCTGAATTAAGGATATATCCGTCTAAAGCTCAAAGACAAGATGAAACCTGAATTAAGGATGTATCCGTCTAAAGCTCAAGACGAGATGAAATCCAAAAAGTGATCGTCTAAAACACGGACGAGCAAAAACTAAAAAAAAAAAAAAACCAGCATAACAATTCATTGCGTTGGACGAGAAATTGCTGGGAAGTCTTATTAAGGACAACAAAATGATTGTCCCTAAAATTTGAATGATGAATTAGATCTAATCATAAAGGAAGTCATTCATAAACGAGCTATACATCAGCTAAAAGGATTCAATTTGCTCTATCTTGGTGATGTAATACAAATTCACCACCTTAATCAAGATGAGGCAAATTGAATTCCAGGGTGGACGAACCACACAACCACCAATGATATGATTAATGAGAATTAAAAATTCCATACATAAAGCTGAAAATATATGTATTCAAACAAACACAATGGAAGGTAAGAAAAGGAAATATTCATTTTTCATGAAAGTAGGGTGAGCGACCCACGTCCAAACCCCTTAAGTTGTGAAAATGAAACTGTATATAAAACTCGTCCACAATCCTGGACGAGATAATTGTACTTACATGAACTTTAAAAAAACCAAGAAGTAAAAAAGCCCAAAACAACGGGCACTTCTATAAAAAGGCAAATAAAAGTAAATTTTCTAAGGAAAATGATTTCACTTGGGCAAGCTTGTCTTGGGGTCGTCCTGAGTGACTTCAGTATAAGTATCGTCCATTATATTGACGTCCTCGGAACTCGTTTGCAATAAGGAACTCTCTGTAGCAAGGGGAAGCTTGAAGGAATTGAAGTCCAAGTCAGGATATGCCTCATTGGCATCAGCACGGAAGTCTTCATAGCCAGCTGCATAATGGCTGTCTAGACGATTCTTATACTCGTCAGACTTCTTAAAGGCTACAATAGCTTCTTTACGTGCCTTCTCCAAGGATGAGGCAAACTCTGAAACTTGCCCTTCAAGATGGACGATACGGGTATCCTTCTCTAAGTTGTCAGCTTTAAGCTCTTCCACCTCGTTCTTCAGCTTTGTTTCGCTTCCTTGCAGACAATTAAAATCCTCAGTCAACCTGATGACCTCCCCCTTCTTGAGCACAACCTCATTATTCAGCTCCTTAGCCTTGTCCTTAGCCGTCTTAGCCTCTGTGGCAAGCTCCTTGGCTTGGCAGGTTGCTGTATAAAATTTTGACATAGCCTGCATTTGGACGAAAGGGAGTTAGACAATTTATTCAAGATAAAATTTTTACACATAAGGACGAGAGAAAGACTTACCTTGAAAAGGTCATGTATGCCAGAACGTTCAAATTCCTTCACTGACATGTTGTAACATTCGTTAGCTTCATGCTCAGTGACGATCCCTTTGAACGTCCTCCATGCATAACCCTCGTCCAGAACTAAATTGGATGGACGATTAGAGGGCTCAGAAGGGCTAGGCTTGCGAGAAGCTTTTGGTGGAGGGGAAGGATTGGTCTGGACGGGATGGACTGTTTGGACGGGCTTCACATCCACCAGAGGTTCGTCCAAGTTCACTGTTGGTGGCACAAACTTGGGGACCTTTGGAAGGGAAGTCTTAGTTGACTTTTGCTTCTTAGGGCCTCGACGACTTAGGAGGTCGTCCAGGTCCACAGCACTAGAAATGGGCTTAGACTTCCTCTTCCCAGCCTGGACGGAAGCCACTTTGCCAGTGGGAGCAGCAACATCCTCGTCCCCGCTAGTCACTGTTTTCTCTTTATTTTCCCTCATCGTAATTATCCCTATGACGAGGAATATCAAATAAAAAAAGAAAAGAAAAAAAGAATAGAAATAATGAAATACAGTGGACGACACTTACTTCGACGAGTGAGCTCCTCGTGACTTAGGTTCTCAGCAGTAGGCACTGGACCAAGCCCCCAAGCTGCTAGACGACCAAGAGTAACCAAGTCGTGGAAAGTCCTCCCAGGGAAGGTACGAACCACTTCTATCCGGTCCAAGTAAAATTTGTCCAAGCGTGGACGAGCAACAGCTGCATCACCAAGAGAAAGGGTTAGACGATTGAAAGATGGGAAAAATTTAAAGACAAACGAGATAAAATGGAAAGAAAAACATACCCTCAGGACGAAGACGACCTAGAGGGCTGGTAAAAGGTAGGAAGGGGGGATTACCCATATCAGCTGGGTCCCCAGCCCAATTTCCAGAAATAATAAAAAATTCTTTTTTCCAAAGCCGGTCAGACGAGCTACAACCCTTTATTAAACTGAAATAAGAACCTCTGGACGAGAATTGGTAGAAACCAGCAGATTTTTTGATCTCTGAGGGCTTATAACAGTAAAGGAACTCGTCCACTGTAATTGGACAGTTCCCTTCCAATGCCTCACGCCATAACACTTGCATGGCGACTATCGTCCTCCAACCATTGGGGTTGAGCTGGTTAGGTCCAATACCCAGCCTTTGAAAGAGGTCTCTGCAGAAAGAATTTAGGGGAAACCTAAGACCAGCTAAAAGATAAGAGGCGTATACCCCTAAGCCAGAGGAAGGAGAACAACACCATTCTCCGGCCTTGGGTAGACGAGGGTTAAGGTTTTTAGGAATTTGGTATCTATCTACAAGAATTTTCAACTTAGCAGCGTTTAAGGTGGATGCTACCTTTGGGGCACAACTATAGATGACATCTTCTTCGTCCTCTTCCTCGTCATGAGGAGGACTAGATGGCTGTCTGGACGAGCTAGCCCCAGATCCAGAAGCCGCCCTACATCGTAGTTCCTGAAATTCCTCTAAGGGAATGCCAGGAACCCCAGACGAGTAATGCTCGTCTGAGGAGGCGCTATAAGATGAACTATCTACACTACCCTCACTCCCAGAGGAACCGTCCTGGTACTCGTCTATCTCCTTCTCTAAACTACTAGACGAAGACATGGTCGAAATGTAGAAAAGACTTGAGAACCTAAAAAAGAAAGAGGAAATACTTGATAAAACTAGGACGAGAGCTAGACGAGTCTCTTGGACGAGATGGCAGAAGAGAAAATGAGGAAAAGTAAGGGGCATGAAAGAGAATGCACTATTTATAGGCCCCAGCAACAGGATCAATGAAACGACGCTCGCCACTCAGAAATTGACATGTGGCAGTTCCTTGGGGAAACGGGATCGACACGATTGGCCAACCAACGTCTTCACAACACGTGGCGTACAAAAAAATTAAATTTTGTTAAAATCACAACAATGTCCAGGACGACCCTTTGTACAAAGGGGCAACTGATGGAGAAGTAGAAAATAATTCATCTCCAGTTCCTCCAAATGGTTCGTCCAGTCAAAACAGAGCAAGTTGGGCCAAGAATCATCCCAGAAGAGAGAAAAACGTTCATAGACAATAATACTACTCTTGATTGGTGAAATCTCCCATGGACGATATACTCGTCCATGAAGGTCGTCCATGGACAATCATCAAATATCCGTGGACGACCAAACCATCCTACACCAGACGGACGAATACACAACACTTAGAACTCTTGACTCTCTGTAGCGGTTGCCAAACCCACAACTATCTCAGCGAATCCAACGAATAAGTTAACTTCCATTAGCGGTTACAATTTTAGTAGCCGTTGAGGAAGTTAACTCCGAACTTGTTGGCTTCCACAAATCTTGGGGAGGTTATTGGACAAATAACCGTCCCCCAGGATCCCTATATAAAGAACCGGTCTGAACCCGACAGGGGTAAGTTTTTTCTGAGACACTATTCCCAAATACTTGGAACTCCCTTCTCTGCGAGACTAACTTCTTCATCGGAAAGGGTTTGGCCGGTATTCTCCGGTCTCCTCTTTGACTGTTTGTTTCTTGTAAGCCTTCCACCACAGGAGTAGCCCACCGAAGCCAGATCATCCACCTTACTGATTCGGAGCGATATCACCTACCATTGACAAACCCTTAAAAATTACGAAAAAAATATTGTAATCATGTTTCTCTTATTATAGTTTTATTGTATTTACACCAAAAGAGGGTAAAAGTAAAATTACTACATAATTTTTAAGGATTAAAATGACAATTTAGTTTACTAAAAAAAAAAATTTAAATAATCAAACAATTAAAACATTTCATAGGAAGAAGCTTTTATACATAACAGGCATAAATGCACTTTTTGTTTCTACATTTTGGGCTGATTCTTTGTTTAGGTCTTTACTTTTTAGTCGCGTCTACCTGAGTCCTTAAAAACAAAAAACCACCTGAGTCCTTAAAAACGAAAAACCATGTCTATTTTGGTTCCTGCCATCATCTCAGTAACGAAAATTGTCTATGTGGCAGATGAAGTGCACTATTTGTACAGTAAATGCTAACGTGACTAATAAAATAATAATAAAAAATATCACGTCAGCATCTTATTTAAAAATAATAATTTATCAATTTAAAAAGAGTTAAAAACACAAAAATACATAAATTTAAATCAAGTTCATCTTTAACACGAACACAAACCCACAAACCCAAATCAAAAGAACACAAAATGCAAACAAACAAAAAAAAAAAAAACTAAAACACTAAGAGTCTGTTTGGTTGGAGAAGTGGAAAAGTGGGAAGATAGAAAATGAAGAAGGGATTGAAAAGTGGGAAGATATAAAAGATTTAGAGTATGTTTGTAACTGTTTTTTTCCCCTTATTTTATGTTTTCAAAAACAATTTTCTATTTTTGAAACTAAAAAACTTGTTTGGCAACTTAAAATGGATAGAAAACAAAAATCGTTCTTAAAACTCAATTTGTGAAGGAAACTAAAAACATGTAAAATGTTGTTTTTAGTTTCTAATTTTCAAAAGTCAATGAAAATACGCATTTAATTTAATGAATTTGTCTCATTTAATGAGTTAGCATTAAAGTTCAAATCCTAGTAACAACATATTTTAGTATTTTTTGTTTTTTTTTTTTTTCAAAAAACTATTTTTTTAATTTCATCTAACCAAACATGTTTTTGATTTCAAAAATACAAGAAAATTGTTTTTTTTTTTATTCCCAAAAAAAAGTTTTTGAAAATAGAAAATAAAAAATTGTTACCAAACATAACCTTAGTTTTTTCTCATATGTGTTTGGTTGGGAGGATAGAAAAGTGGAGAAATTGAAAACTATGAAAAATGAAATTGGTATAAATTTACAATTATGTCCCTATTAAATAAAACAAAATGCAATACAATTTTTTATACACATTTATTTATTTAAAACATTATGTATGGACATTTCACTTTTTTAAATTATTATTTTAAAGGCACAAGTCAGATCATAAAACTGGTGAAAAAAAAAAAAAAAAAAAAGAGAAAGGAAAGTGATAAAAACAAAAGAAAGAAAAAGAAAAAAGTGAGATAAAAATTTAAAAAAAAAAACCAAAATAACGTGAACGTGCATGTTAGTAACAGTGAAAAAAAAGGGAAAATAAACTATGGAAGAGAGTGATCAAAACAAAAGAAAGAAAAAGAAAAAAGTGGGATGAAAAAAAAAATCATGAAACAACGTGAACCTGAAACAAAGAAAGAAAGAAAAAAAAGTTAGCACAGAAGAATGTGAGGGGCATTTTGGGCAGTTCATTTTAGTGAGCTTCTCCCCAACAGTTTTCTCTCCATTTTGGAGAGAAATTTTTGATGAATTCGGAGAAAAAACACTTGGACCTTACCATTTATTTTCTTTCCTATTTACCCAACCAAACACACTCCAAAAAAATTTTCTTTCCTATTTTCTCTTTAAAATTTTTCATCCACTCTATTTCACCTCCAAACAAACACACCATGAGGAGAATGAAGAACTAAGAACGAATGAAAACTCAAGGAATTTATATTCCAAAGTTTGTATACATTCTTCCACAAAGATCAAACACAAAGACCTTCAAAGATTCGTGGGGTAATTACAGTAAACCCATGTGTGGGTTGGCCCGAAATCTATTTATCTATCCTTGGTTTAAAAAATGTCACTTTACCCATTTGGAGTAAGTTCTATTTGCCTCCCATAACCTACCTTTGTTAAAAACAGGGGTAAATGTATATTTTTGCCTCGCTTTTATGTTTCTCTTCTCCGTAACATAAAAAAAAAACATACAAAAACAAGAGAAATAAAAGATCTAAAGTAAAAATTGAGAAGTTTTGGCTCAAGAACACTCTCATTTTTGAAAGAACATCCTTGACCCAATAAATCCATAAATATTTATTTAGCATTCCAAATTTCCAAATTCACAACTACGTTTCTTTTGTTTTGTACTAGTGTATTATACTACTGTACGGCACCTAACATCCAAGTCCATGTAGGCCTTGGGCCATGAATTAATGATATGGGCCGGGGGTCCAACCTCCGCATCGCTAAGGATCCCGTCCCAAGCCCACAATAACTACGTGTCTAAACTGGGTGTTGTCCGGATACTTGAAAAGCGGACTGCGGGTGCCTCGCTCACATACTGCTCGGAAAATCATCCCCAGGCAATATACACATGCTCGGTCATATCGCCATTTGAGTGCTCTGCAAAACCCTAGGGAACTCCGCTGCTGAACACATTTGCTGCAGTGGAAACCATTTCCAAAGCCACTCGTACCTAAACATCCACTTAAATTTATCAACATTGGACCTTTCTTTGCACTAGTTAAAAAGATAATGATGATCACCCCATTAACAATGGGCTATGAATAGGAGAAACCAATGAATAGAATGGGGATGCAATTTTGTTGAGAGAGAGAGAGAGAGAGAAAAAAAAAAAAAAGAGCTTGAGAGGAAGGAACATAGAGCAAAGAGAGAAGAGTCATCCCATCGGGCCTCTAAACCTAGAACAACCCAAAGTAGGAAACCCAGACCCACCATACAAATAAGTTGTGAGCCCAAATAACGGTTTGGCCCAGTAAACCCGTCTTTGGTGCGCACAACTACCAAATAAATGAAAGTTAAAATCCATTCATGACAATTTTAAGAATCAACCGAGATATGTTCATAATCCTCAACAAACAAAATTTTCTTTTAATTATTATTTTGATATAAAGTATATAAATGTATTAAAGAATTAAAAGAAATGTGTACACTTATAAGTCTGAAAGTAAAAAATTAACATTTTAATACCATCGTTAGCCATATAAGTATTTTCCATCCATCACTTGACAACAATGATTATTTTGACTCAAACATCATAAAGTTAGAGACTATTTTGACACATTTGAAATGTTAGAGACCAAATTAAAATATAGTGTAAACATTAAGGACCAAATATGTAGTTTACCCATAAATTTTTTATTAGCCACGTCAGCGTTTACTATATAAACAGTGCACTCTATCTATCCCATAAACAATTTTTGTTATTGAGATGATGGCAAGAACCAAAATAGACATGATTTTTCCTTTTTATGAATTCAGGTAGGTGCAACTAAAAAACAGAGACCAAGGGGGTGTTTGGTACATGCACTTAAAAATATGTGTTTTGTTGTTTGAAAACAGGCTTGAATCCAAGCTCACAGGTTGGAGAAGCAGAATGCTATTGAGGGCGGGGAGAACCACCCTTATAAAGTCTGTTGCACAAGCCATTCCAAACTATGCCATGTCCTCCTTCAAAATCCCCTCAGGTGTTTGTGATAAGCTGGATGCCGTATCCCGCAGATTTTGGTGGAAACCAAAATCCCAAAGTGGCCCTTACCTAGCTCTAACAGCCTGGGATAACATATGCAAGCCAACTTGCAAAGGTGGCTTGGGATTTAGAAAGGCAAAGGAGTTCAATGATGCTCTCCTAGCTAAATTAGCATGGATGATAGCTTCAAAGAGGGATAGTTTATGTATGTCCATTCTAAGAGCTAAGTACAAAGTTCGGCATAGTTGGTTACATGATGACCCCCCTTCAAAAGCTTCACCGGTTTGGAGGGCCATTGAGGGTGCAAAAAATATGATCATTAAGGGGGCGTGCTACCAAATTGGAGATGGAGCTACCGTTGATGTTTGGCGAGACCCTTAGGTTCCGTGGCTTCAGAACTTCTGTCCCAAACCTCAATAGGCTATGTATGTAGATTGCCCTATGATGCTTTCCATGCTCATTGACAACACCACCAATCACTGGAAAGTTGGGTTAATCAATGAAATCTTTGAGCCAGCCTCGGCACAAGCAATTCTAGCTCTCCCTATTCCACAAAGGTGCAGACCAGATAAACTGATATGGATTCCAGATGCTAAAGAAGCCTTCTCTGTGAAGTCAGTTTACAAAGCCAACCACAATTTTAGTATTACCACCCCTTTGAATGAGGCTCAATGGAAAGGCTTATGGAAAATCAAAACCACGGAAAGAATCGGAACTTTACTATGGAGGATGGCGACAAACTCTCTACCAACCAAAGACATCTTGAACCAAAGGTTTGAAACCTTTAACTCCTTCTGTGCTTTGTGCGGCAATGAGGTTGAGTTCATCTGCCACTTGTTTTTCACTTGTCCAATCGCCAGAGCTGTTTGGTTCGAGTCTTGCTGGGGTTTCAGAACTGATTCTCAGAATGTACAGAGCAGTGGTGACATAATCAAGCTCATCCTTGCACCCCCTCCTTCCACCACCACCTCAGACGTAGAAAGCTGGTATGTTTTTTTAGCTATGACCTTTGTGGTAGATGGAATATGGAATTTAAGAAACAAAGCTGTTTTCCAAGGTGAGAAAGTTAACATTCGTGAAGCCTGCTTGTGGATTCAAAGCAGAATCATAGAGTTTCGTACTGTAATCCAGGCAGCCAACAAAGCTCATTGCGCACCTTCGTCCTAGGTTTGGAAGCCACCCTTGACTAGGTTCATCAAGCTAAATGTGGATGCTACAACTGGACCATCAAGAACTACACTAGCAGTAGTAGCAAGGAACTCCCTCGGCGAGGTGATCAAAGTTTGGGCTAAACCTCACCATAGCTGCACCCCCATCCAAGCGGAAGCAAGTGCAATCCAATGGGCAGTCAACCTAGCCTCTATTGAAGGGTGGAAACAAGTAATCATCGAGAGCGATTCCAAGATGTGTATGGATTCACTGTCTCACAATCCTTTTGTGCCTAACTGGACCATCAGCAATGATATTGTTAATATCCTAAACTCTGCATCAGTTTTTCTTAGTTGCTCTTTTGTTTGGGTCCCTAGGTCTTGTAATTTTGTAGCACATAATGCTGCAAAAATAGGTTTAAATTCTGCTTTACCTTTGTGTTTTAAAAAGGAGAATCTACCTGAGGTTATCCTCTTTGCTTGTGTGGTAGACTCCCATGCTGTAGTATCTTCTTTTTCGTATGAATGACATTGAAGTTTAGCAAAAAAAAAAAATTAATTGAAAACTGAAAACATGTGTTTGAAATTATGTACTAAACAACCCTCAAAAGTGGTTTTTTATTTTTATTTATTTATTATTATTTTTTATGCCTACATAATACAAGGATTTTTGAATCCTTCTTATGTCACATAAAGTGGCAGAGCCCATGTGGCGAGTTGTGGTTGGTGGAGGGGTGGTAGTGAGACACCCCTCCACCAATCACAACTGTGACTTTTTTTTTGGTGTCACAAGACTTTTCCAGGATTTTGGTTTTTTTTTTCCATTTTACAGTAGAAATCTATATCCTGCACCCAGCATATATGCCGGGTACCTCACAAAGAGGTGGGCCCCACAGTGTGTGGGTCCCGCCTCCTTGTGAGGTACCCCGCATATATGCCGGGTATAAATGTAGAATGTAAAAGGTCAATTTTTGCTTTACAGTTTGGGGAACCTATAACAGTGTAAACTGTAAAGTGTTGACAGATACATGAGTCTCTGTCGGCGTAAGAGTGAGCACGTACAAATGGGTTGTGTTAATTAATTTATTTCACGACTCTTTCCCCAAATATACAATACATGTTTTGAACTTTCTAATTCAAAAAAAAAGCAGTGGGGACAAAAATTCCCGCCACAAAAAAAGTGTGTATCGACTGTAATGACTCACCAATCCACTCCTCCACTCGTGTAAGTTAAAAAGTCCTCGTTTTAGACATATACAAAAAAAAAAAAAAAAAAGGCACCCAAATTACAAGTGTACGAAAAAACATGCTACCCATCCATAAGGGAAGCAAGCCAGGCCTCTATCTATCTCACCCAATCATATCACAGACACAGAGAGAGCACCCTCTCGGGCCTCGTGTCAGGTGGCGCTGCACGCTCCTATTCTATTCTATTCTATAAAATCAAAATTCAAAACACCCACAGAGTCAGAAGAGTACTCTCTTACTTACATTTCAGATTCAGACGCGCACTCACTCTCACTTCTCTCTCTTGTGATATGTCTGTTTAAAGTCTATTTTTAAGATTCGGATTCGGAATTGGAATTTATCTCTTTCTCTCTCTCTCTCTCTCTCTCTCTCTCAAATTCCAAATCGCAAGCAAAAATGTCTTCCTCTCCAAAATCCAAATCCGAATCCGAATCTTTGCATCTGATGCTTGAGGAGAGCAACAGCGATCCGGTGCCTTCCTCTCCAAAAGTCAATGATAATAATAATAATGTAGCTAAGAAAACCACTTTAATAATGCAATGTGAGGTGGTCAGGAGGAGGTCGCCGAGGCTGTCTCCTTCTCAGGGTTTCAGAAGGTCGCCTAGATTGAGTTCCGATAGGGGCAGTTTGGGAAAGTCCGAAAAGTCACCACCGCCTCCGCCGCCGCCGAGACGACGCTCTTCCTCTTCCACTTCCAGATTCGCTTCGCCTCAAAATGCTACATCAACCGACCACCTCAAGGTATTTTTATTATGAAATGAAATGGGATACCTTATTCACTCACTCACACTAGATAGATGATGAAGCTCTATAGCATTTAACACCTGAATGAGAATGAATCTTCTCAAGTAATAAGTGTTATTGTTTACGAATAGGTACATCACCAAATTCCTCCTATTTCAAATTAGCTTTCGAACTACGCCCACTACTGTCTCACCTTATTATATGTTATGCATATTTCTATTGGAAGCCCTAATTAGTATATGCATATGTTTAGAAAAATGAAATGGAGTGCCAAAATAGTTAACCTGGTTCCTAACTTTTTTTTTTGGCCTAGGATGCTTGACCACACCTTCCAGCCATCTACCCATATTTATGCAGAGGTTCCCTTTGAGCTAGAGCTCATTGGGACATAGTCCACAACTTTTTTCATGCTAGTTCAATGTTTATTACTGCTATTGTAGGCTAATATGTTACTCTCTTTTTACTAATATAAAAAATTGTTACTCCCTTTTAATTTATTGGTTTCTGAGTATGGGTTAATGGATTTGACAGAGCAAAAAACCAGAAGGTCAGAGCTTAACATTAGAGTGAGTGAAAATCTCTTGACATGGCTTTTCGTGGTGTATGTTGTCTACTTACATTTCAATTCCACTTATGTTGCTAATTTAGGTTTGTCTTTTTTAGTGCCGATGAAGAAGAAGAAGTTGTTTTGAAAGTTGACTCTACTTCCAGTGGATTTTCTACATTAGATGAGCTGCCTTCCAACATGAGTATAATACCCTCTTCTGAAAAATTTAATTTGGATGAAAAATGCTTGAGACAATCTCTGAAAGAAACAACATCTTTGTTTGAGGATGAAAATGGAAAAAAGGAATGTTCTTTTGTTGATTCGACTGAGTCAGGTGAGAAACAGTGTTCAAAGAGATTTAAGGCCACGGCTTCTTTAGAGGAGAAACGCAAAAAGGGCAAAAATATGTCTTCCTTTATTGGTGATCCAATTCCTGATGATGAAGCTCAAGAAAGGTGGCGTTGGCGTTATGAAATGAAGGTCATTATCGAATTTTTATTTGCATTGATTTTACTTGACCAGTTGGCGTTGAATTTGTACTTATCTTTCACTGATGGCTACATATATTAGTCAGTTCTACCCCTATTTGGTTGCTGTCTATATGTATTGTGGCTATACTCAAATGCCAGATACTTTAAATTTGGTTCCAATGCTTTTTACATATTTCAAATTGTGTCAAAACTCTTTCAGATATGTTGAACTTGAATGTATAATTTAAGCATTTAACCAAGTGATTTTCATGTATAGTTGGGCATTTCCTACTAGATGATCTTCATATTAACAAGTTGACCTGGTAAATCATGTTCTTTTATGTGCTTATGACTTCCATCTGATGTGAATGGTGCTGGTTAGCAGAGCTACCTGTTGATCTTGTTTCCATGGCAGGACATATCCAGACTGGTATTTCAGATATAAACTGCTTTTCAACATCCAGTTGGTTTGATCTTCAACTGTTTTTGGTTGCCTACATCTTAGTGCTGATTGTGAACACTGAATGTGATGACTTAATTTGATCAAGCAATGAAATGTGGGGGGCAAGGCAAAATAAAAATCTGATGACCTTGATGTATTTTAAAGACTCCAAATTCTCTTGGTTGAAGATATTTAGTCATATATGTCTATGTTAAGTCTTAAACATATTGGATGGAAATTCTGTTTTTCGAGACCTCTATGAATTTATTTTCAGTTTTTAGCTGGTTGTCTTATATCTAAGTAAAGCTTGTCCTCATTGTAAAGGTATCAAATGCACCTGTACTTTTGAAAAAAAAAAGAAAAAAAGAAAAAAGAAAAGAAAAGAAAAACAAAGGCATCATATCATTTTCTGAGCATTAATCATTTATTTTTGTTAATGTATTTTTTATCTTTTAAATTGTGTCCAAGGGATGTTTTTATTAATTTCTGTGTGATTTAAATGGTTGTAGACCCATTTATACACCAAAGGTTGGTCCCTATAATTCAACTCTAACAAATTGTTTGAATTTAGGGATAACATGATGTTCTTGATTACGAAACTCTTCAGATTGTAGCACGCCTAAGTGGTTATTATTTATCCTTGACATTGTGTATGACTGAATAACTACTTTAGGTAGTCCCTTCATCATTTTATTTTTAAAATTCTGGATCTATTATGTTCCACTAATAATTTTGGCAGTAGCTTTTGTATACTTTCTGTATACCTGATGGGTTACTAAAATTTTTATTTTTATGGAAATAAAGGGAAAAAAGGCCAAATATAAAAAGAGTGTTTTTAACTTTACATCAGAGTGGAGATACAAGTCCTCATTAAAGTTCTCTAGTTTGTCGTTTATAATTTATTCTGGACTCTCTGATTCATCTGCAATTATTATAGCTTTGATTAAATATAATGCTCTATATCTTGGTAAGTTGGTATTTGTATAGAATCATTTTTTGTTACTAATAAAGGTCTGATACTCTGATGTGATTTAGTCCCTCTTAAATTGCATACATTGGCTATCATTTACCATTAAAATAACTGTGAAGATAATTTTATTTGCTACATATTTTCACATTTTTTGATTTTCTATATTTAAATACTATCCTTAGTTCTGCAGCACGTGCAATGGTATGGGTGACATGCAATTTTATATTATTTTAAGAAAAGGCGAAGGTAATATGGGAGATTGGAAAGATGCATATATTTATGGGCAACCTAGAAAGAAAAAGGTTATCATCTATTGTGGGCCGGAAGGAGTTTACTTTGTTAGCAAAATATAATTTGTGTAATTTAAGACTTCCAGAACAAAGATGAGAAACAAATTAACTGGAACATTCATCTAGCAGTTGATGCTATTATGGTAATTGTTACAATGATGGCTGATACTAAATGGTTTTATGTTCTCTGATTGCATCATTTAGGTGCTCACAATGCATTGACCAGAAAAGGTTCCTCCTGGTAAATCATTCGTGAAATCTAAGAGATCTTATTCCCAGTTGTTATAATCCTTCCTACTTATTAATATGCATCGAAACCTTGTCTAATTGTTTTGTTCCCTTTTCCCATGTGACTAGTTGACTTGTATTCTATTGAGTGATGGCATGGTTCATAATCTTTTGGCTGTGGGGTGTAACATTCACTGTTTTTGTCTGAATTGATATTTTATCTTGAATTCACCATATTAAAGCATTTGACATTTTACTTCTAAAATTTTGATTGCGTTTTTATTGGCAATTGCAGAGTCAAAGATCTAATAGTCATCACTTAAACTTTGAGTGAGTAATAACCACAAGCTTATCTCATTGGTTTTGTTTTTTTTTTTTAGTTTTATTTATTTATTTATTTTGGGTTGGTTGTATTTCATGTATTTTTTTCTCTATTTTTTCTTTTTTAATGTTATGCATGTTTGGCAGTGAGGATGAAGAAGATAAGATAATTTGGAATGTGCAATGCCATTATGCTCAAGCTAAAGTTGACAATTGCATATTCAGTCTTGGAGATTGTGCATATATAATGGTAAAAGAACTTTTATTTTATTTTTTATTTATTAAATTCAGCTTTTGTATCTTTGTTTTCTTTTGTTGTCACTACAAATTATCACTTTGCACATTGTTTAAATATGATTCTTTTCTTTGATCAAAAAAAGAAAAAAAAAGTGTGCCACTTCTTAAGTTCACTTCTGGATATTTTGATTTATATGCAAAACACTTGTTACAGGGTGATGGTGGGCAAAAACATGTAGGTAGGATCTTGGAAATTTTCAAAACAACTGATGGAGAACATTATTTCAGAGTCCAGTGGTTTTACAGAGTTGAAGACACAGTGAGTGTTAAAATTGTGTTGAATAAAACTTGTTCTTTTCAATATTTGTTATCCTTTTTTTTTTTTACATTTTTTTTATTTTGGCTCAGGTTATACAAGATGAGGGTGGTTTTCATGACAAGAGGCGTCTGTTCTACTCTACAATAATGAACGATAATTTGCTGGATTGTATTATTTCAAAAGTCACTGTTAAGCAAATAACACCTAAGGTACACATCAAGCTTGCCTGCTAGCCTTTTCTATTAAATATTCTTTTTTGAAAGAAAAATATAGCTTGGATCTTATATTGTTGAATTCTTTCGATGCATTTTGTGCCTTTGTTACAGGTAGGTTTAAGATCGAACTCTATTCCGAGGATTGACTTCTATTATGATATGGAGTACTGTGTTGATTATACCACATTTCGCTCTTTGGTAATTGGTAAGTAGGTTAATGCTCTTGAATGATAGCAATTATTTGTTTAACGTTTGCTTTTGCAAACATTGCCTATGTGGATAGTGTGAACTCTTTGATGGCGGTAGAAGACTTTTTTTAAAAACAAATTGCTTAAGTATCTGGTTTGCTCTAGTGAGAAGTCATGTTGTCATTTGCAGGGTGAAGGAGGAGGGGGTGGGGGGGAGGGGGGAGATCATGATGACATTAGAAGGGTTTTTTTTTTATTTTTTATTTTTAATTTATTTTTAATTTTTATACATGTTCTTAAAGTATCAAGTTTTGCTCCAATAAGAAGTCATATGGTACTGGGTTTAGGTGATAAAAAGAATGGGGAATGGGAAGAGAGGGAGAGAATGTGTCCATCTATTGGGGGAAAATATTACATGATTTGACACAATTAATAAAAGTCTGGTGGTAGATGGCAGTTTCAGTGTAGCATGCGCCATGTGGATACAATAGCTGTTAGTTTTCCCCTTCTCTCCCCAAATTTATTGCTATTAGAACTTGTTCGTTGATTTTTGTTAGTTGGGGAATTGGCTTATTGGCATAGACGCCCGATTAATATTGAATGATTCCATTGGTACAAATTATAAAGGTCATACCTAGTGCACAAAACTTCCACTCTTGCATTGGACCAGATCATGAATTCCATAATATTAACTGGAAGCAATGGTACTTGAATTTCCCAACAATAGATGGAACAATTCATGTCTTTGTGTAGTTAAAGTTACTGCTGCATTGTTGTTTCCTTGATCGCAGAAAAATTATTGTTTGGATGTTTTGCAGGGGCTCATAATTAGATCTCTTAAGATGGTGTGAGACTAACTTTTGGGTCAACTTATGCTGTAGTATTGAAGAAACAACAAAAAGAAGACATGTGGGAGAAAATATAATAATAAAAATTAGAATTTCTCTAGTAATGGAAATTGAATAGAAAGCTAGATTAGACAGAGGCACGGTAGTCTTACTCACTTTCAAGAGTTCAGACCTCCTCACCTCTCCCCATGCATTCGGGTTTGGCCTAGTTGCTGGACAAGATACTGAAACCTAATAATCAATTACATTATAAATAAGTAAACACTCTGCTTATCAATGTGGGAGTTAGTATTCTGCTGAATCGCAAATTCTAGTACACTTCTCATTACCTTTTTTCATAATAATTGGGAGTTAAGAGAGAAGGGAGGTGAAAGCACAAGGGTTTAGAAGAAATGAGAAGGATGAATTTGATTGTATAGAAGAGAAGAAAGATGAATGGGGGGCTAGTGTTCAAACATGCCTCAAGGGCCGTACAAGTTAAGTATTTGGAAATTTATTATGACGGGTTGGGAGGGTTTTCACCAGCATACAAGCTTCAAGGTTGGCGATGGTTCTTCTATCAGATTTTGGCTTGAGTCGTGGTGTGATGGACCTCCTTTGCAAGATAGATTCCTATAATTGTTTAATATTGCATGAGACAAGGTTGCTGCGGTGGGGGATCATTTGATACATGTTGGCGAATCTTACCACTAGGATATTTTCCTTGTCAAACTAGTTCATGATTGGGGTCTGGAGTCTGTACCCTCCTTTATGGAACTGCTCTATTCAGGGTTGATAAGGTAGGGTGGGGTGGATACTCTTCATTAGAATCCTTTGTCTCGGAATGTTTTTGAGGTAAGATCTTATTTTAAGATGTTACATTCCACACCCTCTAGGGTCAGCTTTCTCACTTGACAACAGCTTTGTGGAAAATCTAAATTGTTGACAACCTTAGGAAGCGTTGAGTAATTATTGTCAACTGTTGTTATATTTGTAAAAGGGAGGGGAGACTACTGATCACCCGCTCCTCCATTTGTAAGGGGTTTAGTGGGTTATGCCAAAGGCTGTTACCAAGCTAGCAAGGCAATTTTGATAAGAGCCATAATGTGGCGCTTTGGAGTATGATCCCCTATTGCCTAATGTGGGACATTTGGTGAGAGCAGAATGCCAGGACATTTGAAAGACGTGAAACCTCTATTTCTGACCTTAAGCTTTTATTCTTCAAAACTTTGTTTGAGCGGGTAAATGATTCCAGCTCCTCTTTCGATTCTTTGCTTGAGATGATTGATATTGGTGTACCTGCTGTACACTTCTTTTTTACATGGCTATGCTTTCTTTTCCCTTTTAATAATAAATTATTTACTTATCAAAAAGAAGAGAAATAAGATGAAAATCACTCATTTTATTATTGATCCCTACCATTAAGAATTTTATTTTTTACCTATAAAAAAAAATGTGATTCCTTGTGGGGCCTATTTAAAAATGTATTTACTTAAGGATATATTCATAATTACAAACACAACATTAAGATGTTAAGCATTTATGTCTCCATCCATCTCTGCCCATTGGTTTGGGGGATCGGCCAGACTTGGAGAGATTGAAAGTCGGCCAAAAAGCCCCCTCCCCTCCCCAAAAAAATCCTTTCTCTGTCCTCTTTTTTTTCTCAATCAAAGGATTATTCCTATCCTTGAGCTTTTTCCTTTCCTTTTTCCCCCTCCACCTAATTGGAGCGTTAATTCCCATTCCATTCCATTTATCATCCCACTCAAATACACATGAAGGCCTTCAATTTATTATGCAATTTGTTCATTTTATTTCTTTCAATATTAAAATGTTCAAAAAGATGTTTGCTGAAACATCTCTAGGATAAAAAGGACCATTTGCAGTGCATAAGGTTTATTGTCATACGACTTACTTTGTTCGTAGGATCCATAAAATCTGACTAATACTGTGCTATTTTTTTTAAGTATCTGATATTCTTTATTTTACCTCAAAAGTTTGAGAACAGACATCTATATCTAGTTCATTTTGTGTAACCCCTAGCCTTCCAAGCTAACAATTGGGACTGAAGACTAAGATCTCATATATTAATGTAGTCAAATTTCTTATTTGCTTCAGATAATTCTGTTAAGAGTCACAATGTATCATCACCTGATGGCATTAAGTCTGTCCATACAATGGCCACCAGAACTTTTTTGGAGAATGTACCCAATTGTGAAACACATGGAGCTGACTTAGCACTATTAGATCTTTTTTCTGGTTGCGGTGGAATGTCAACTGGATTGTGCCTTGGTGCCAAACTTTCTGGTGTTAATCTTGCAGCGGTACTTTCTATAAAATTTTTTGTTTCATTTCCATGCATTTCATACTAATTAGATGCCTTATTTTGTCTTTTATAACTTATCTTATTTTCTTTCCCCTACTATAGAGATGGGCCCTTGATTGTGATAAATCTGCATGTAAAAGTTTGAAACTCAATCATCCAGATACACACGTGAGTAAACTTTATCTATTACTAGATTTCAACATAATCTGATAAAGTCTTTTGGAGGTATTACAAAATATTTTTATGCCTAATTATATAGGTCAGGAATGAAACTGCTGAGGATTTTCTAGAACTATTGAAGGAATGGGAAAAGCTATGTAGACGTTATAAGGTCAGTGATGTAGGAAGAACACGTCAATCAAGGGCTGAGACCTTAAGATCACACAAAAGTGATGAAAATTCTAGTGATGATGAGTTTTCCTCTGGTGAATATGAAGTTTCTAGACTAGTTGATATTTGCTATGGTAATCCCAATAGGAAAGGCAAGCGTGGATTACATTTTAAGGTAAATGATGTTTTCTCTTTTTGTGGAAAATGCCATCTGGTGACAGTATTTGAGAGTTATCTGTTTTTTTTACTTAATCTTTATAATAAAAAGCTCGTCATTCATATTGTGCCCTTTGGCTAAAGCCTAAATGTGACCAATGGAACTTTTGCTATGGTTGTTCTTAAGCATTGTTCAATGATCATATAAGCTAAAAGTATTATTGTTGATATCTAAATAATTCGCAACATTGCATCTACTAGTGCGATGAGTAGTAGAAACAAATACAACATATGGTATTAGAAATAGATATTTAGAGCATTCCACATCAGCTTCTGTAGAATTTTAGCTAAACTAAGTAACTAACCCAATAAACTCCACTCTTGCTATTTTAACAAACAGACACCTACATTAGCACAAGTTTTATTTTTCTACTATATTTAAATATTATATTCCACTCTTTAAAAATGAATAAATATATTTTTTAATCTCTTCTCCACCCCCTTTTACAGCAACACCATTGCAACGCCTCAACTTAGACTCGATTTGTGAGCTCTGCAATTTTTGCTTCATGGATCTGGAACCTATACAAGCTATTGAGTATCCCTTAGGCACTGATTTAGGCTTTGGAGAGAGAAAGAGTGACGGTTTGGGTTTAAGTCAGTTCGGTTGAACCGATTTAGAGAAATTAAAGAGAGAGTGTGGGTAAAGAGAGAAAGGAGTAGTGAGTACAAGAGCCATTGCTAGCGACAGTGGCATTGGCTGTTAAAAGGAGGAGCATGGGTCTTGGCTAGAAAGATTTGGACAGAGAGAGAGGGTGAGCAAGGAGAGAGTGAGACAAAGGAAGGGGGGGGGGGTTGAGTTGACGATCTTTATTGGTGGTGGTGGCTTTGATGGAGGTTTGAAGAAGTCACAAATACATGAGAGAGAGAGAGTCATAGAGACCGAATAAATAAATATATATATATTAGTTTTGTTGATGAACAGTACATTAGTAAGAGTATTGAGGTATTGTTCATTGCTAAAATTTTTTTGGTAGTTTATTGAGCCTGATGTGGGGGTGTTTTTTGGTTTGTCATGTAAAATTTTAGCTAAAAATACCCTTTGTTGAGGTTGCTACGAGTGCTCTAAGTAATCATAACAACTTATAGTCCAGTCAAAATTTTTGTTATGGAAATATTTGTTCTTTTTTTTAGCTTATTTATTCTTCTATTTCGAGTGGTGAGGGGGCTAATAATCTGACTTGAAGTTGATTAAGACTGATGTGTTTGATGTGCTTGATGTGCACTTGTACTATAAGCTGTTGTTTGGTCCTCGAACTAATGTGTTTCCTTGGGAGTGAATTTGGTGTGCAAAGATGCCTAAATGGGTGTCTTTCTCTTTATGGACAGCAGCTAGGGGTGGGATACTCACCATTGATAATCTAGTTGATAGAGGTCAGTTCTCGGTTAATAGGTGTTGCTTGTGTTGTTGTGGTGGGGAATTTGTAGATCATCTTCTACTCCATTATAAGTTTTCTTGTGCTTTATGGACTGCAGTTTTTGGGCTGTTTGGGATTCAGTGGGTAATGCCGAAAAATGGTTAGCTCTCTTCTTTTTGCTTGAAGAAATTGGTTTGGAAAGCACCTGTCAACTATATGGAATATGGTTCCGACATGTTTAATGTGGTTAGTTTGGCAGGAACATAATACCTGCACCTTTGAGGACAATGAGAGACCCTTAGACTTCTTAAAATCTCTTCTCTTTGGTACCTTGTTTCAGTGGGTTTGTATGTATTGTAGTTCTTGAACTTCTTGTATTTGTTTCTTGTTCAGAGTGTTCTCCATTGTGAACATGGTGTTCAGTTTCTTCAATAAAAGTCTTATTACCTATCAAAAAAAAATAAAAGTCCAGGCAAAATAACTACATGAAAGGTGTAGCCATAATTTTACTTGAATTGTGTCTTGAATTATTTTTATATTCATTGTCTCTTGTTTGATATTGTAGTTTGGTGAAGATGATTTTCTTCTCTTAGCTGTTTCGTTAGGTGCATTGGAAGGGTTATAGTGCAAGTGAAGATACATGGGAACCAGTAGAAGCATTAAGGTATTACTCTCTGTGACCAAAGATCTCTCTCTCTCGACTTGTTGCTCAATGCATGTATAACTGTATTTTCTCAGTAATTGCCAAGAAAGGATACAGGATTTTATTCGGAATGGGCTGAAATTGAAAATCTTGCCACTGCCAGTAAGTAGTTTCAACTGATTGTATGATCTGGAAAAGTTCCATGAGAGTCTGCATTATTTATTTCCTTTGTACCACATCCTAATTTATAAATTAATTCCAGGGTGATGTTGATGTTATTTGTGGGGGTCCTCCTTGCCAAGGAATAAGTGGTTATAATCGGTTTAGAAACATTGATTCCCCGTTAGCTGATGATAGAAATCGTCAAATTGTAGTCTTCATGGATATAGTGGAATTTTTAAAGCCCAAGTTTGTCTTGATGGAAAATGTCATTGACATTTTGAGATTTGACAAGGCTTCTCTTGGAAGATATGCATTAAGCCGTTTGGTACATATGAATTACCAAGCAAGGCTTGGAACAATTGCTGCCGGCTGTTTTGGTCTTCCGCAATTTCGCTTGCGTGTTTTCTTGTGGGGTGCTCATCCTAGTGAGGTGAATTATCTTTATTTCTTGTTTCTTTTGAATTGAGAATTTATTTTTTATGAAAGATTTGTGAGATTACTATAATTGTTGTTATCATTGGTATTGTTGTAGTATCTACAAACATGTTCCTATATCAACTGTCCACTTAATTCTTTGTGTTAGGGTTTGCCCATAATAGGGGGGTTGTATTTGACTATAATCATCCACCGAACATGAAAAAAGAATAATTGCTACATGAATTGTAATATATTGTTAGTATTTTTTTTTTTTTTTTTGATTAGTAAGAAAGATGTATATTCAAGAAGCTGCTTTATGCAAAAAGGTCACAAAGCAAACCAAAGATTACAAAAAAGAGAAAAACAAAATAACAAAGAAGAAAATTAAGTATGAAGGAGAGAACTAAGGAACAAAGGGAGATAATCACTAGATGTGAATCCCCAAGCCCTAGACCAATAAAAAAGAGAACCACTAAAAGAAGCAAGAAATTGGTCTCCGGAGCTTTTCATGTCCTCAAAAGTTTGCCGATTACGCCCTTCCAAATACACCACATTAAACACAACGAAACTAAATTCCAAATGTTAGACAAGTGCTTCCCCAACCAATTCCACCAACCAAAAAGAATATCTGCAACCAATCTTGGTAAGACCCATGAAATACCAAAAGATCTAAAAGTAAAGCTCCACAATCGATAAGCCTTTTTACAATGAAGTAGCAAATGATCTACTGTCTCCCCACTACAACGACACATAATGCACTAGTCAACAAAATCAAAGCCCCTACTTTGCAAATTATCACTTGTAAGAATCTTATCCCAAGCTACAATCCAAACAAAGAAAGAAACACGCCAAGGTGCCTTAAACTTCCAAATACCTTTCCAAGGAAAGACAATGGATGAAGAACCTTGCAACTCATTATAAAACGAACAGATGTCAAAATCCCCATTCTTGTCAACTTTCATCTCATACGGTCTCCATTATCTGTTGAAGGTATATTGGATTCCAAGGTATGAAGGAACTCCTCCACTACATCCACCTCCTAATCATTTGAGTCCTGAATGAAATGAACATCCCAACTTCTCCGACCCCTAGCCCCTTGCTGTGCCAGAGTAGAGTCTACAGAGGTCTCTCTTTTGGTAGCAATCTTGTAAAAAACTGGGAAAGTCAGTTGGAGAGGTATATCCCCACACCACCGATCTTTTCAAAATTTCACTCTATTCTCCACCTTTGCCTCAAACTAAGTATTTCTGCTAAAAGCCTCCCAACCCATTCGGATACTTCTCCACAAACCACACACATGTACACCCCTACCCAACTTGGAGGTCCATCCCCCCACTCTTCCTCAAACTTCAAAGCTACAACCCTTCTCCAAAGCTGTGTCTCCTCAACCCCAAAACGCCATTGTCATTTCCCTAGTAAGACTTTTTTTGAAGTAGTTAGTTTCCTTACTCCTAAACCACCATTGGCCATAGGTGCACACATTTTATTCCATCCTACCAAATGTGTCTTGGAGTCACCGCACAAAAAATCCCTTTGCAACTTCTCAACTCGTAAAAGCCTAAAAACAAGACAAAGCCAACCTTATGGATAGCATCTGCTAGATTGGAAAGTATTCAGATGAATTTTCTTTGGGGGTAGTCTGAGGGGAGTTTCAAATATCCTTTGGTGGCTTGGGAAAGGTGTGTTTACCCATTGAGCTGGGTGGTTTGGGGATAAGAAGTGTGGTGTCGTTTAATCAAGTCTTATTAGGGAAATGGCTGTAGAGGTATGGTCATGAAGTTACCCATCTTTAGCGGAGAGTTACCCATCTCTGCAACGGTCGGAATTTCTCGTACCGGGATGCAATCTGGAACGGTAATACCACTCGTTCCACCTCGGGTCCAATTCCAGCCAGTTTCGGATCATTCCGGCCATTCCGGCAAATTTCGGTCAATTTCGGCCAAAATGTAAATTTCGGCCGGTACCATTTTTTAGAAGAAAAAATAGGAAAAAAGAAAAAAGAAAAATCCCTAAACTGACAAACTTGTTACTTAGCACAGCATGTCATTACCTAGCGTCGATCGCCTAAAAAAAAAACCCAGCCATCCCAGAGGTCACCCCTTCTTCTTCTTCTTCTTTGCTCCGTCTCAGACTCTGCCAGTTTGCTCTTCTTTCGTTTTTTACTTTAGTTTTTGCTTTGTCAAGTTTTTGCTTTGTTTCATATTTGTGTTTGCCTGGTAGACTTTTAGTTTGCTGACCCCACCCATGTGACAAAGTTTTGGAAATGACAAAACTCAAAAAAGCTGACAAAAGAGTTTGATTTCAAACATATATTTATTGAGTCTTACCTGTTCCAACGTGAGATATATATATATATATATATATATACTTATTGTACTGTTTTTAGTTGTTATTTTTTATTATTTAATTACATATTTATGTTTTAATATTCTAAAACGGTATTTGTTATGTAATAACTAAATGATTTGTGTTATTTGAGGTTTATTTATTTGGATCAATAATTTTATATTGTATAAGAAAATATAAATATATATTATTTTTAATTTTTATAGAAAACCCGAAACACCTTAAAACGGTAGGCTGAAATAGACCGGTACCGAAATATTCCGTTCCACTAGATAAACCGAAATGGGGTCCGAAACGGTATTCATAACAATGATCTCCACAAAATATGGTGAGGGTCAAGGGGGGTGGAGTACTAAAGTTTGCAGGAGGACTTATGGATGTGGGCCATGTGGCCTTTGGAGAAGCATTCATGAAGGGTGGGAGAGCTTTTCTAAGCATTTGTCTTTTGTAGTGGGTGAAGGCACTCGTATCCGCTTCTGGCATGATAGGTGGATTGGTGATAATACCGTAAAAGATCTCTATCCTGAGCTCTATGTGTGTTCAGCTACCAAGGATGCTTGTATCTTTGAAGTTTTGTGGATTCTGGAAGCGGATGCTGTTAGAGTGTGGGATTTAAGGTTTTATAGAGCTTTTGAAGATTGGGAGCTAGCTGCATCTTATTCTCTACTTCAGTTTATCCAAAC
The DNA here is from genome assembly GCA_028535165.1 of Quercus tomentella. NCBI lineage: Eukaryota > Viridiplantae > Streptophyta > Magnoliopsida > Fagales > Fagaceae > Quercus > Quercus tomentella. The sequence continues at coordinate 124,913 of JAPQVY010000034.1, read as the reverse complement.
TCGTATTCCTTGGGGTGAGAGGAGAGATACTCTTTGTTGGCGGCTCAAAGGTGATGGTAAGTTTGACACCCGGTCTTGCTACCATGCGATTCAGGGTACTCTGAATTCTTTGTTTCCTTGGAAGGGTGTTTGGAAACCAAAGGTTCCTAAGTGAGTGGCTTTCTTTTTGTGGATAGTTGCTCATGATTAGATTCTAACTTTGGATAATCTCATGCTTAGGGGTTGCCCTTTGGCAAATCGGTGTTGTATGTGTTGTGATGGAGAGTCGGTGGACCACCTTCTTCTTCATTCCTGTTACACATACCTTTTGGACTTTTATGCTTTAGGCTTTTGGTATACATTGGGTTTTGCCAAGATTGGTGGCAGGATTGTTATATTGTTGGCATTAGTGGCTTGGGAAGCATAATTCGAACATTTGGAATTTGATTCCAGAGTGCTTAATGTGGATTGTTTGGTTGGAACGAAATCGTTGCTCCTTTGAGGACAATGAGAAGACGTTGGATGAGTTAAAGGTTTTATGCCATCGTAGTCTTTTTGAGTGGTCTCGTTGTTGGGGTTTTACTGATTATTCTTCTCTCTCTGAGTGTATGTTTTCCCTTAGATTAGTTTCTTGATTACCCTCTTTTTTTTTTTTTTTTGGTTTTATCTTTTTCTTGTTGTTCATCATAATGAACAACTTGTACTCATGAACAACTTGTACTCTTCCTTATTTACTCTTTAATAATAGTTCTCTGATTACCTATCAAAAAAAAAAAATTCTCAATTTTGTTAGCCACATGGGTAGGGATGGTAAAAAGAGATAAAAAATTAGTTGGAAAGCTAGATAACGTACTCTTAAGCAATATTAATCTACTACCTTTTGACCAATACAACCTTTTCCACCTGGCCAACTTCCGCTCAATTTTTTCCAAAATAGGATTCCAAATAGTAGGTGACTTATGAGAAGCCCCCAGCTGCATGCCAATATAAGACACAGGCAAAGTCCCAACCCTACAACCCAAAATCTCTGCCAAGGTATACATGTTATTAACCTCCCCTATTGGAACCATTACACTTACGCATGTAAATCTTCAAGCCTGCCACAACCTGAAAACAAAGTAGTAACATCCAAACATGTAAGATCTGATCCACATCTGCATCACAAAAAAGAATGAGAGATCCATACCATGTAGACGCACTCTTACGTATGTTCCCTATTGTTCAATGTGGTTTCTTTGGAGGGAAAGAAATAGTAGGTTTTTTGAATATAATGAGAGATCCATACTAGACCTCAAGTTATTTCTCTTTAGAACTCTATTGGATTAGTTGTTTACTTTGTGAAACCAATCATTTCTTCTTTTCTTGATTTTCTTGATTTTTGTAATTTTTGTACTTGATTTGTTGACCCCTGTACACTCTGTGTGTGCTAGGGTGTCCCTTTTTTTATATCAATAAGACTTAAGAAAGATGTGAAACACATTCCCCTCCACCTTTTTACCATCAGCCTTGAAACCATGAAGTAAGCCGGCACCCTCGACATTCTTCAACATCCTATTGAAAACCTCCATCATAACCAAAAACAACGTAGGAGAAGCAGATTCCCTTGTCTCAATCCCCTCAAGCTTCCAAAAAAATCAGCTGGAGACCATTGACCAAGTGCTGTTATATCATTGGACAAAGTGTTGTTATATCATACAAAAATTTATTGTCAGGCCAGTAAATGGCTTCATTTCCATGAGGTAAATACACAAGCAGTTGATTCTTCTTCTCTTCTTCACTTCTTGCAGAAACTACCCCAATTTCCGCTTCCAACACATGATGTGATTGTTAGATATTGGCCTCCACCTGAGTTTGAGGTAATGTTCTACAGTACATTAAAACATTTACTCTTGTATTTTTATTTATTAATTCATTAATTTTTTTGCCTTCTTGTGCAGCGCAATACTGTTGCTTTGGATGAAGACCAACCTCGTGTTCTAGAAAAGGCGCTTGTTCTTCAAGATGCCATCTCTGATCTTCCACAGGTATTCACATAATATTTTATTTGCATGCCTTTTGCTTTTATGCAATTCAACTTGATATTAAACTAATTTGCTGTTATAGGTAACAAGCTTTGAAACTCGTGAGGAAATGTCTTACCAAAAACCTCCAGAATCTGATTTTCAAAGATATATAAGGTCAACTAGAGACGGTAATATTAACATCCTTCAAATGTTAAATGTGGAGCTAATTTTGGAAGTGTTTGTATACTTCATTTATGTGAATTGCCTGTTTTGCATAGCCATTTGGGTTTGGCTACTTATGGTAGTCTTGTTGCTGCGTGAATTTTCTATTTCTTTAAGATTCCAAATGGATATAGTTTTTTCTTGTTCTTTTTCTTTCTAGCTATTTTTGGGTTAGACAAGAACATATGATATCTTGCTTAAAATTATTATAGGTGTTAAATTACCGATTGTCCTAAAAGTTTAAACTATTGAGATATGATAAATTTAATCATTTAACCACATAATCTTAACACTCCCCCTTACGTGTGGGCCGAAACTACCTTTTAATAGGTGAGGCTCAACACGCGGGAATTTAAATGGGAGGTAGAGTGGAAGAGATAGGGATTGAACTCAAAACTTCCTGCTCTGATACCATGTTAAATTACCGATTATCCCAAAAGTTTAAGGTATTGGGATATGTTGAATTTAATTATTTAACCACACAATTATAACAATAGAGATTCTTGGACATTGGTAATTTGCATCTTCTAGAAATCACAACTAAGTTGGGGTTGGCATCCTCTGTGATGCTATGTGTTTGTGGTTTGAACCCCACCTCCCTTCCTACTCTCTACCTATAAAAAAGGAATCACAAATAAGGCCATTATTTTAGATGTGCTTGTGAGCTTTGACTTAGGTAGTGCAGAGTTGAATAATTACTGCGTATCTAAAAAGCTTAAGTTATTAAGAGTTGGGAACTAATATTGATTTAATTATTGCTTGTTGAAAAAGATTAACCTTAATCCTTTAATTTTATTAGTTGTGTTTAAAATATGAAAATTTCGGTGTAGAGAGAGAGAGAGAGAGAGAGAGAGAGAGAGAGAGAGAGAGAGAGAGAGAGAGAGAAGGAGAAGAAAGAAAACAAGGTTTAGGACTTAATGTATTGACCCCTAACCTTAGCACATATTTATCTTATAAAAATATGGCAAAATAACAAGAAGAGCCTTGTACTAATATAACAAGCAAAAATAAAATATAATAACATAATAACCTCAACATCAATAATTCCCTCAAGCTCGAGCATATAGATCAAACATGCCTAGCTTGAAGGTTGATCATTGAAAGGAGGCGCTGCTGGTGGAAATTGGTGAAAAGGAAGGTTGTTTTAGAAAGCTAAGAGGGTGTTTGGTTTAGCCAAAACTTTAACTAAAAACTCAATTTCCATCACCCAATTCTCAAAATCCGTGCCCCACCACAATTCAGCTTGTTTGGTTTTGTTCCCATAACTCAATTTCCATCACTCAAAACACAAAAAACTGAGTTTGAGTGATGAAAATTGAGAATAAGTTTTGGTTGTTTTTGGCTTATGGAAAATGAGTTAAGGTGGCATTTTTGTAATTATTAGCAACCTATGGGACCCACTTCTTTGTATTGTTCACATCAAGTCAGACTTGCCTTTACTTTCTCTCCCCCAATAGCTCTTTGGTCTGGTTCAGAGTGCCTTAACTCCAGACTTAGCTAATTTCTTTCTTTCCCTTCCTCTGCTTTCCTCATCCAAAAATCCCACAAATTCTCTCAAAATGTTTGCTCTGAAGCTGTCCTCTTGCATCCTCAAGTAAAGTAAAAAGGCTGAAATGAGACTCACGCTTCAACAAACCACTTCTAAATATAAAATTGGGGGAGGCATATGAACAACCAAAAGTTACAAGTCTTACATCATATTTGTTATTATAAATAAACAAATGACAGTTGATAAAACGGAAATGAAATACAGAACAATGTATTGGCACCACAAGCATAGGAAAGAACAAAAAGAAGTATAGCATTCACACTTTAAACTAGTCAATTTAGAGTGAAAAACTCACAGGAAAAAGACTTTTTTTTTGTAAGCAATTTCCTGTCCGTATTGTCTTTTTTCCACAAGGAAGACATGGGATGAATGTTAATGCCATAAGAGATCATAATTGGGATTGGGTTGTAGTTCTGAACTTCAAACAACAAAATTAATCAATGCGTTGTTCAATCGCTCGAGTAAGAGATGGTAAACATCCATGGTTGTCACATGACAAAGAACATATCTTGTAGTGGGTGATGCCACGGTTATTTCTCTTCTTTTTGCATGGGAGAATTTTTTGGGGTTACACTATTCTTCGGTTTGGAATATGGTGCCAGCCTGTTTGATGTGGTTGATTTGGAAGGAACGTAATACCCGCATTTTTGAGGATGTTGAGAAATTTGCTGATTTTTTTGAAGTTTTTGCTAGTTGGGACTTTGTTTGGGTGGTCTCGTATTTGGGGTTTTACACAATGTATTTCCATTTTTGATTTTGTGAAATCTGTTTTTGTTTCTGTTTGATTTGTTTCTAGTACTCTGTTCATCATCATGAACATGTTGTACTTTTTTTAATGAAAATATCTATTACCTATCAAAAAAAAAAAAAAAAAAGCAAGCTGCTAAGTTGGTTACAAGAACCTACCATGTGGCTGCAATGTGATTGCCCAAAGACTAACAAAATTCTCTAACTAATTGATAGGCTATTGCACTTATCGCTAACAAACTTATCAACTAACTAACTTTCTGTTACAAGTAAAAGTAACTACTTATCATATAACGAAAGCACTAGTGAACAGCTAGTTTTAAAAACAAACTGCATTAGTGCTGTCCCTATTTGGAACACACTTGTCCTTAAGTGTGGCTAGTTGTAAGATGATCTAGTGCATGATAGGGCAGCAAGTGATGCACATTGAAACTTTTGGAGATGTGCATATGATCTGGTAGTTCCACTGATTTGCATTCTTGTTAGTTGCTGTATCAAGCTGCTGCATCATGCTAGAGATTAAGGACTGTTGCTACTTTGTGTCAAGGCTGCAAGTGTAAGCAGCCATGTAGATGCTCTTGCATCCAACCTTCTTCATTTTGACCGTCGGTTTGGGGCTACCTTTCCCCTTCTTTGGTTGCAATGTGTAATGATCTCCTTTCTTGTATAATCTAAATGTGTTTCTCCTTCCACCCAGAATGGTTTGATATGGACATGATATTTCACGCCCAAGTAAGAGATGGTAAACATCCATGGTTGTCACATGACAGAGAACATATCTTGAAAGTCGTTAATTAATAGCACTAAGCACTTTCTTGAATCTCTAACTTCACCTCCTTCCTTGAAGCAAGATAGTTTTTTTGGTTGGGGTTGGTCTTGATTCTTCGATTCAAGATTGTTAAAAACTTATTGTGACACCATATCCTCGTAACTACTTCTAAGCCACTCGTCATCCTCCATTTGCAAGATGTTTGTTAATAATGATAAATCCTCTTCTTCCTCTATGTGAGCATCTACTTCTTTTTCCACGTATTGATCATATACGGGTTCTTGAATGCATTCCCCTCCTTTATTGTCTTCAATTACCAATACACTTTCACACATTTCTTCTTTTTCTTTATATGTATTATACATGGGTGCATTCATCAGCATATCTTTTTTGGGCGCTACAAAGGTGTTATCAAGGTTTATAGCTATACCTTCTTCTTTGCATGTATTGGCTGCCTTTGATGAGTCGGATGCCACATTAACAAAAAAACACGTTGCTGCATTTCCCTTGTCATTCTTTTTTTGCCAAGAATCATTTTTGTTGATAGCTTGCATATAGTTGAAAGGAAGAAATTGATTTTGCAATTTTTGCTTCATTTTGAACCATTCTTGGATCTTTCCTTTGCCTCTCCTAAGTCTCTGAACTTGGAGTTGTTCCTTCCAGGCTGAAGCTCTTCATCTCAGCTTGTAGAGATTAACCTCACCTTCTTGGAATCTTGGACTTCATAGTACTCAAAGATCTTCTCGATTTGATTCAACGTCCATAAATTCTTTAGGATTCAGGCTCCCTTGGAATTTTAGAAGGTCAACTTTGATGTTTGGCTCTTCTCTTTGAGGAACTTGCAAATGCACAAGACCTGGCCTTGGTTCTTGCACAGGCACTTGCTATTTTCCTCTCACAGGTTGGCCAAATGGGTTATTGAAGTTGTTGTTGCTATCAGCATCAGCATCTTCAGATTGTTCACCATCATTTTTAGGATGATGATGTTAGTTTCTTCTCACTTCCTCTGTCAAGGCAGCAAGCTGCTCCCTTAGCAGCTTCACAGTCAGCTCCGATTCACCTAGGGTTCTCCTTGGTTTGGTTGCGGCTGTTGCCTGGGATGAACCTTTACCTTAGGTTCATGTGCTGCAGAAGCTTTCTTGTTCCTTCTATCTATACTACTAGTGTCATATACACAAATCCTTAGGCTCATATGGTAGAGGATAAGAAAATGAGTGCAAGGATTGAATCTTGCATAGGCTATGCTGTAGAATAGAAAGGACAAGAAAGAACTTGAATTCCCAAATGGATCTCAAGCTTTGATACCAAATTATGATGGAGGAAACTGGTGAAAAGGAAGCCGTTTTACAAAACTAAGTTATTTAGAGAAAAGAAGGAATGAACTACCTCTTCAAGAGAGACACTCTTGGAATAAGTGTCTAAACTGCAATAGAGAGCAAGATCTAAATTGAATTGAGACGGGCCATACAATAGGTCTTTAGATAGTCAACATCATAAGTCTCTGTGAATACTCTCCAGCAATTGACCGCTCCTTAAGGCACTCAATAGAACCATTAGGGAGGCACTTGATAGTGTAAACCCAACGACAACTTACTCAATTTTGAGCCCTAGAAAAATGAATCATAATGCAAGAACAAAATTTTAAAAATAGAAGATTTATGGACGTCTTCAATGGGAACACCAGAGGTGTCAGTTGATCCATATGACTCTTGGTAGATGATTCAAGAATTTAGTTATGATTAATGTTGGCCTATGTCTAAAGGAATAATGTAATTTATATTACCAAAGAATTAGTTTGATAACTACTCAATTATGGGCCCTAGAAAAATAAAGCTTTAAATGATGCAAGCAATTCGAGAGAGCCTGCGTATATTTTGAAGTGAGCAAACATATAAAAGGAAATTTTACTATTCATAATTACCAAGAACAATTAGCAAAACAAATTTGAAAAAGCCAGACTTGAGCAGCATAATGTTTGATGTGAGATTTCCAGCTTGAAATAAGTTTGAAGTAAAACTAGGAATTATTGTCTCAAATGAATTTTAGACTTTAATTTCTCTTTCACTTCAAGAAAATTCCATGTCGAAAGTCTCACATCAAACATTATGTTGCTCAAGTCTAGCTTGTTCAAATTAGATTTGCAACTTGTTCCTTGGTTATTGACTTAGGTGCTACTGGTCATATGACCTGTACCTCAGGTTTCTCTTTGAGTTAGAACACTTTAGTAATCTTCCCAATGTCGCATTGGCAAATGTCCCAATCCCTAAGATTTTTGGTTTGTGTACTATCAATCTCATTCCTACTCTCTCCCTGTCTTCAGTCCTATATGTTCCTAGGTTTCCCTTAAGTCACATGTTGAATAGTAAACTTACAAGTTTCTTAATTGCGTTGTAATTTTATTGCCTACTCATTGTATCTTTCAGGATCTCATGGTAGGGAGGAAGATTGGTGGTCATCATGAGGCTGGTGGACTTTATTACTTGGATCAGTGTGGTTCTTCAAATTTAGTGGCTTCTTAGTCCTCTAATACACCCTTCAGCCTCATTGTTTTTTTTTTTAGTATTATTTATTTAAAAAAAAATCACTTCATGTTAACAATGATGAACACAAAGTAGCTAGAAGATTGCAAACAAATCATATAAGAAATTGGAGTCCTTGAACTTCAAAATAGAAAGTCAAAGAAAGTACGAAACAACAAAGACTTCAAATGTTCAATGGGCTGCTCCATATCCTCTAAGGTGCTGCTATTTTTTCCCTTCCACACAATCCACATCAAACATAATGGAGTAAGATTCCAAACCTTTGAATAGTGCCTCCATACCAATTCTGCAAACCAAGTAAAGATCAGTCACAGCCGATGACATTACACATTGAAGCAAAAGATGGACTACTGCTTCTCCATGACAGTGTCACATGCAGCACTAGTCTACCAGATAGAAACCCATCTTAATAGGATTATCGTTGGTCACCAAATACTTTTCTAAGGGCATGGGGACACACTTGACCACGAAAATCCTTAAAAAAAGAACGAACATCAAACTTACCACTCCCATTAATGCAGCACCTCAACCTATCAACCCCCAACCCCCTGCCCCCTAGGCATTTGGGAGTATATCAGGTCTAGGATGGAGTTCAAAGACTCTACTCCCAATCATGAAAGCCTTGAAGAAGACATACATTCCAACTTCTAGCTCCCCCATTCAATTGATGATTCAAAGAAGTAAAAATAGAGGCATCTCTATTTGTTGCACATAGGTCAAGATACAAATCCTTCAAGGGAAGGTTCCCATAACACCAATCATGCCAAAACCTTATACGTGTGCAATCACCAACCTTAAAGGATACATGCAGGAAGAAGCTATCCCACCCTGCTCTAATGCTTCGCCAAAGATTGCATCCATGCACTTTTCTATTTGACTTGGTAGTCCATCCACCCCTGTCAACCCCATACTTCAATGCAATCACATGTTGCCACAAACGAGTTTCGTCATGGCCGAAATGCCATAACCATTTCCTTAGTAAAGCCTGATTAAAACTCCCTATTTTCCTAATCCCCAAACCGCCTATCTCTGCAGGTAGGCAAACATTATCCCATGCCACCAATGGAAATTTAAACACATCCTTCATGGCACACTGAATTCTGTCCAATCTACTTGCCAGACATGGCAATGGTAAATAATGAGAGGAAATATGTTGGTAGGCTTGAAAGCTTACTCTTTAACAAGGTAAGCTTCCCACCCTTGGAAAAGTATAGCCTCTTTCAATTGGAATTTTTTTAAATTTTTTAATTTTTTTATAAGTAATGCAATTCTCTTTGATATCAAAATAGTCACCCACGTATAAAAAGAGTATACAACTGAGGAACAGATAATCACTCTCGCACATTACATGAATCTGTCACATCAATAACGTAACATAAGACAAACTAGGTAAAACCGACACCGAATCCAACAAAGTTCTAAAGAAAAATAACTTGAGATAGGCATAGTCCTTTCTATATCCTCAAAATTCCGATTGTTCCTCTCCCTTCATATACACCACATCAAGCAATGCAGGGCTGCCACCACAAATGACCATTCTGATGTCATTGAAAATGACTTGGCCAACAACCTCGCAACTCCCCAATAGTCTTCGACATCACCCAACAAGCTACAAATAAACCCAATACAATAGACCACAATTCTGTAGTAAAAAGACAATGTAGTAAAAGCTGGTCAGCTGATTCTCGCATTATACATATAACACCAATTCAATAGCCAAACTCTATTTTTTCGTAAATTGTCAATTGTCAAGAAATTCCCTAAAGCTAGAATCCAAATAACAAAAGCAACTCGAAATAGAATCTTTCATTTCCATATGCTTTTCCAAGGGAAAGATTGTTCACCATTGCGAGGTAGGACCCTGTAGTAACTACTTACTGTAAATCCCTTGTTCTTATTTGGTTTCAGGCACAGTTTATCCTCCCGACTTCCTTTTACTGATGTCCCATAAATCCTCTGCATGAAATTTGACATAGACTCTAACTTCCAATCCTACCCAACTTTGATAAAATTGATATCGCAATGGAGTACCCCATGCGTGTATTGCATGAGATTTGCTGCATTGGCCTACTTGTCATGGCAAATCCTGAATAACTCAGGAAAGCATGTATAGCAAGCGAATTCTCCTTGCACCAATGATCTTGCCAAGTCTTCACTCTAGATCCATCCCCTACCTCAAATTGGAGATAGCTTGACAAGGCAAGCCAACCTCATTTGATATAGTTCCACAAAATCACCCCTTAAGAACCGGACACTGAATTATTACACTAGCCCTGCCATCCACAACCAAAAACACATCCACCGACAACTAAATATTAGGAATCTCTCCCTCGGGTACTAATTCGGACTTTCCCAAATTAATTTTTAATCCCTACACCACCTTAAGCCAATAGAGTTCCATTTTCTTTGAAATAGGATTTCACATTGATGTTGCCTGAAAATGGGCCTCAAAAGGCATCTCCAACTAGGTCATCGGCAAGTTATCCACTCTACAACATATAATGCTTGCTAAAGCAGCTGGGTTAGCCACATCACCTACCACTTCAGTTTTGCCCAGATTAACCTGCAACCCTGTAATTGCTTTAAAGCAAATCAACACCATTCAAATATACAGAAGATGAGAAATACATAAACCTTCAAAAGTAACAGTCCCCACTCTAAAGTCACGGATAAAGCTACCCTCAGTTTTTTTTAAATGTCCTTAACGCCTCCATGACTAGCAAGAATAATAGTGGTGAAAAGGGGTCCTATTTCCTTAACTCCTGAGTGCTACCGAAAAAACCAGTAGGGGAACTATTGACCAACATAGAAAAACAAACAATAGGGAGCATGCGTCCACCTCCTCCCTCTCTCAAATCCCATCTGGCCCAATAATTAAAACAACGTGTCCCAATTCACATGATTATACGCTTTCTTAATATCCAGTTTGCAAATCAGTCCCAGGATTCATTCAACTCTTCACTCTACTGTCTAAACCATTCATTAGCAATAAGAGTCCAAAATCTGCTTCCTTCCTACACATGCATTTTGAGATTCAGAAATAATTTTATCCAATTCTAGACGAATTCTGTTGGCCTCCCTCCTACTAATGATTTTATCCAATACTACACCTTTGCTAATAACTTACACACTACACACAAGGCTGATAGGCCTAAAATCCCTTGTATTGATGGAATTATTCTTTTTTGGGAATTAACGCCAAAAAGGAAGCATTAAGGGATTTTTCAAAGATGCAATCTCTATGAAAATCTGCAAAGAAAACCACAACATCCCTTTCCACCACCCTCCAACACTTTCAGAAAAACGTTGTGGTAAACCCATCTAGACTTGGAGCTTTGTCACCGTTCATCTCCTTCAAAACATGAATGACGTCTTCTTTGGTGAATTATTTGTCTAAAAGAAGCCTATCATTCTCATCAATACTTGGAAAATCTAACCCATTCACCATAGGTATCCAATCTTCAATTTCATGGTACAAGGTCCCCTTAAATTGCACCACTTGATCCTGAACCTCCAATTCATCCTCATACAACACACTATCCACCTCCATGCCTCTCACATGATTTCTACGTCTATGGGAGTTAGCCTATCTATGAAAGAATCTGGTATTACAATTCTGCCTCTTTTAACCATATTTCTCGGGACTTTTGGGAACAGTAGTAATTTAATCATCTAAAATTCCAGTGGCCTAATTTATTTAAGGTTAAAGTAATTCGCAATGATTGATTTACATTTAGATTGGGAAATGTATTGACATCTACTTTCTCACTTTGTGCTTTGTTAAATATGTCCCAAACTTTTCCATTCATCTGAACATTTGCAGATCATTTGATCAAAGTCATGCTAGTAATTACCCTTTAGAGGACTTCTCTCCATTGGCATATTTTGTCCCAATTATGTATGTTTTAATTTTTTTTTTGTGTCTCTTTTACCATTTTATGTCAACAGTTACTAATTTGGTTTTGCATATGGATTAATATATATTCATCTCAGTTACATATTCTGTCCTCATTATTTCATATGAAACTAAGTTTATGACTATTCTTCACACTATTTTTTCTTTTGTTTTGTTCTGCAGAGATGACTGGCTCGACATTAGATGACTCTAAAATAAAACAATTACTCTACGATCATCGGTCTTTCCCGTTGGGTGAAGATGATTACCTACGTGTTTGCCAAATACCAAAAAGAAAAGTCTGATACATCTAAACTTTCCATTGATATCTGATGCTTGAGCCTATCTATTGTTTCTAACTTTTTAGAACTTTTAGGGAGCAAATTTTCGGGACCTTCCTGGTGTAGTTGTAGGAACTGACAATGTGGTTCGGCGGGATGCAACAGAACAACCACTGTTGCCATCTGGAAAGCCATTGGTGAGTGTTTATTATCTTTAATGAAATTTATATAGCATGTAATAGTATAATTTGAACTTGACTCTTCTGTGAGTATATGGCATGATAAAGCAGCAAAATTAAATTCAAAACAATGATAAAGATTCTCTCCAATCCAAGATAAATATTATAAATAATTAAGAATTGGATTTGATAACTATCTACACGGTGTTTCCTATGTAACATTAACTTTGTTTAGAAAATTTGTAGAAAATTGCCTTTTTTTTTTGTCTGAATTTTACATGGGCAAAATCTGAACTGAAGAGCTACAAAAAATCCAACCTGAACTATAGGCCACTTGAACTAATGTCCAATTGGCAGAAAATTGCAAATGTTGTTGCTTTTCTGCTTGTTGGTTGTACTAGAGTTATTGTTAAATTGAACATTTGGAGGAATTTAGTACTTGGAAACCTTATTTACCTTGTTTTCGTTCCTTAGTTCTCCATCAATTGCTTCACCTGCCAGCTATCTTTTTGGTGACATCTCGAGGTTGTTTTACTGGAGATCTTGAGTTTATCATATTTTGGGCATTAGTAGGAAGGAATGCGATTGCAATAATTATTTTTCCCCTTATTAAATAACATTATTCCTTTCCTTATGGTTTTTTATTTTTTATTTATTTTTATTTCTCAATCTCTTCTTGTCCTTCAACAAAACCAGGTATAAGCAATCGGAAAGTTCATTTTAGCTACCGTTTCCTGAAAATTGATCTGACATATATCCATAATAAAAAATATATTTCTTTTAAGATAATATAACTTTGAAACTGTAGTCATTAAATATACTTTTCCCAGTGAAGATAGGAAGGAAGAAATGCTATAAAGATAATTCATCTCAAAGGGTCTAGGTAAAATTCTGGGCAAGCATTGAGAGTTGCTGTCTTGTTTGTCGGAGGAAACTAGAATGTATTCTGAAGAATTGCTTAACTATTGGGATTATCAGTAAACAAAGACTTGTCTATTTAACAAGTCATTTTGAATTATTTGATTTTCTTGATTTTGAGTGCTTTTAGTCATAATATCTCATAAAATTTGTTTAAGAAGAGAAGGAAAAGAAAACTCGTAAGGGCTTGGGTGTACTGAAAGGATCTGACATTGTTCACAGTAACAGAAGCAGGCTGAAAGTGCATTGTGAAATCAGAAATAGATGCATTTTATGTTCGTTTCTGTAACATCTGGTCAGAATAGAAAGGTAGTTATTGTGATTAAATATTGTTTTATTTTCTTTTAGGTACCGGATTATGCCTTTACCTTTGAGCAAGGGAGGTCCAAAAGGTTAGATGCTTTCTCCTGGTAGCCTCTATGATATCTTGTATGGTAATTTTCATTATTTTGATATTGTTGGATTACATGTAGGCCATTTGCAAGGTTATGGTGGGATGAGACAGTACCCACTGTAATAACTTTCCCAAGCTGTCACAATCAGGTCTGCATCACTGCTCTGGTCCATTTTTTAATGGAATTACATGTTTAGGATATTGCTTTAAGCTATCAAAACCACTGTAGGCAGCATTACATCCAGAACAGGACCGAATCCTCACTATAAGGGAATATGCAAGGTTGCAAGGCTTTCCTGATTATTATAGATTCTGTGGCACAATTAAAGAAAGGTGTGAAAATTTATGTGCATTAATTTGCAATGATTATTTCTTTTCTTTTTTTCTTATTATTATTCTTTTTTGTTGAGAAGATGACTATTCATGTTATAGTTGACTTGAAAGTGAAAATGAATAATATCACTGCTGTCACGATATGAGTTTTCCAATTTGAAATCAGGCTTAGTGGCAACATCAATAATATAACATATAACTTGAAATATTATTACTGTATTTTAATAAAAGGGCATAAGAAAAAAAGGAATTCTATGGCCCAACAAAGTTGTTGAAAGTTTAGTGCAGGTATGCATTCTCAAAGTGCAGATCTTAAATTAGCCTAAAACTTTTTTGGTTAGTATTATTAATTTTGATTGCGTGTAAAGTAGACCTAAGAATTTTTTTTTTTTTTTTTTTTTCGTATCAAATTTCTTATTATCTCCTTTATGCATTATGCATATGTTCTGTAGTAAACTTGGTGTTATTAGTCTTCTTGTACTTTATACAGGTACTGTCAGATTGGAAATGCAGTTGCTGTTCCTGTTGCACGAGCCTTAGGATATGCCATGGGATTAGCATTTCGAAAGCTAATTGGGGATGAACCACTCATGACTCTTCCCCCAAAGTTCTCTCATTCTAATTATCATCAACTGGTGAAGTCCCTATCTGATGAGAGTCTCTAGTATTCATTCTTTACCCTCTTCCTTTGACCTTATAAATTGTGCCATTTTTTATTCATTAACCTTGAACCTTTGTTTTGTAATTTGCGGAATTGTTTCAAAAAAATTTGTTGCTGAGCCCTATTGTTGTTCATTGATGTAAACTGGTTCCGGCAAGGCATCCTCCATTCGCTTTCAATTTAAATATGGTGAAATGTGTGACTGTGTATCACCATAAACATTGTTATTTGAGCAACTTAATCTAAATGGAAGATGTGAATAAAACCACTTATGTACAAATTTGTCACCTGCCTAGAGGTTTGGATGTTGAAATCATTTACTTGCCAAGACTTATTTCGGCCTGCGTTGTTCTAGAATATGTAGAGTTGTTTACCTTAACAGTTTATATTTTGGGGGGAGGCGGAGCAAGTGGAATAAATTGGATTTTTAATGATATTTCATAGATTTCCTATTTGGGATTTGTGAGTGAATGGAATGGTAAAGAGGGAATTTTTATAATTAACCTTGCATGTCAGTTGTCTCTATGAGAGTTTGGGTAATTCTGTTCCTGCTCTGTTCTTGTGGGGAACAGGTAAGTTTGTTCTCTAGTTTTTGCGATTAGTTTGTTAATAATTGTTTCTATTATTCTTAAGACTTCGGTATGGATTCTGATTTGGTGGAAGATCATTGGAAAAGATTAAAACTATCTCCTAACGAGGAGGATGCGGTGGAGTGTAATGTTGATCATTTTGATGGTTTAGTGACAAACGAGTAAGTAGCTTACGGATTCCCATTTCAATTTGGAAGACTTAAATATTCAATGAAGATGATGTGGAAGCCAAGATGAGGAACGTTTGCATGTGAAGTTGGTGACAATTCATTTATTTGCTTTCAGTGGTAATGAAGACATGGAATGAGTGATCTCAACGATGGTCGTGAACGTTTGATGACCATTTCTTGCTTTTGTAAGCCTACAGGGGAGACACTCGTCCTTTTGAAGTCTATTTCACTAGGGTGTCTTTTTGTTTGTGTTTATAACCGACCTCTAAAGTGCATTATAAAGGAGATGGGAATCAAGATTGGTGTGTCCTACGGTAAATGTCTTGTGGATATTATGATAGATGGCATTGGTTGGGATGATATTTTCGAGTTAATATCGCTTTTAACATTACCAAGCCTCTACTCCAGGAAAGAAAGACGCAATTTGGTGAACAAGCAGTTTTTGTGGGGTTTCAGTCCGAGGGGAATGCTCATTCAAACTAAGGTCGTCATTCCTCGACTGAATTCCAGTTTGGTGCATGGTTGCGAGCTAGCCCTACCAATGTTAAAAACCCCCCACGTATTGTAAGCAATGCTGGAGTACAAAAATGGGCCTGTTTCGATGGTGCCGAAGAATCAACCATTGGTGATGGTTCTAAACAAATTGAGGAAGCCTTAATAGCAATTGGGCTTCTCTTAATCAATTATAAACCCAAAATTTAATTAGTAAAACTAAAAACCACCTGATATGAGACTCAAAACATGCCTGCACAAAATACTCAAACAATCTAAACCAATCAAATCTGTACAATTTAGGGTATTACAATCTTGTCTGCTTAAATTTCTAACATTTTTGTCAACGCTGCTTGTATTGTAGTGCCTCAAAGCCATATGATGTTATCAGATTTGCTTTGATACCATTTGTAATGGCTTAAGTAAAATGCTAGACATATTTGAGCTTACATTCCAAAAGGACCAGTTAAGAATCAACTAGGTCCATTGTAATAACTTATAAACTCAAGATACATCTAGTAAACAGGATAAGAAGCTCAATAAGCACTTGCAAAACACACTTTAATAACCTATTCCAATCTAATTCGTACCACTTGTGATATCACAATGGTGCTTCTCCAACTAACTATCAAGTTGAGAGTTCGAAGACTTCCAGGAGGAAAAGCAGTAATGGTGGCAAATCTAAGACTAAGAAAAATTGAAGTTAAACATAATGTGGAACAATTGGAGATTATTGCAGTGAAGTTATAATGTAATTCACAGTTATAATATAACAAGTAATAGGAGTGAAAAATATTTTTGAATTAAACAATAATTTTGAAAAAGCAAAACATTTGAGTCCTGTTTTGGTTTTTCCTTAAGGGCCTGGGTTTTTTTTACAATTAATAAAACATATAATAATAGTTTTCCAAAAAACCCAACAGTAGAGGGTATAAATGTCGCTAGTTTGAAACTCTAGTTTAGTTTAGTTAGGGTTTAAGGAAGGAATTGTCGTCCTGTCCAGTAGCAGTAGCAGAAGCAGAATGAGGTTCCTAATTTCAAGAAGTAAAACCCTTTTTTACTACCAACTCCAACATTCCTCCTCGGATTCTCGATTCCTCAGAAACCTTCTTCACTCTTTTCATTTCCATTCCACTAACTCCAGTAACAGGAGCTCATCAATTGATCCAAACTACAACTACAATACTCTCGATGATAACCGGGTTCCTGCCACTGTCATCACTGGTTTTCTCGGTTCCGGCAAGACAACTCTCCTCAATCATATACTTTCATCTCAACACGGCAAGCGGATTGCCATCATAGAAAATGAGGTACTTACCTCCTCCACTCAATCATATTCATATATATACACTGCTTTCCTTTCAATATGAACACTCTAGCACACAACTTTTGTCACTCAGAAAACAAAACCAAACCAACAAAAAAAGTGGTGGGTCCCAGTCGCTGGAATTTTCTAGCACTAGTAATGGACATCTAAATTGCAAATTTAAAAGACCTTTTTTTTTTTTTTTTATGGGCATCATCAGGTTCTATTGGAACTGGTTGTGAATTAATCAGTGTTCCCACAATCCATTTTTTCTTCTTCTTCTTCTTATTAGCGTATCTTTTGAATTTGATAGGAAGGTTTTATTTGACTTGGACTTGGTAGAATGCTAAAGTGACATGGGCAGTTTACTACGCCAGTAATTTGTAATTAACTAGAATGCTCAAAGTGTGTAAGAAGCTGTTTCTTATTCCACAAAGTGGGTGTTTTTCTTGGGATTCTTGATGCAAGACAGTTTAGGCTCCACCACCTAGAGCAGCCAGAAAACCTTAGGCTTCGCCACCTGAGGGTTGCTTGGAATCATCACCAAGGAGATTAAGATATTTCTCATTCAATAATAGTATTCTTAAAAAATAAACCACCTCGACTATCTGTATAGAGCTTCCGGTGTTACAAAAGATTGTGACCCATGAAAGTCTTAACTAAAAATAATCTGAAATCTTATCCCTAATAAAAAAAAAACTAAAAAAAAAAATTGATCCCTATTTGAAATCTAAATAAAAATGAAAAATTTAAAATAATCCAGTCCCATGAGATAAAGAAAATCTGAAATAATAAATTCCAAAATAATTTTGGTTATGCTCCCTGCATTAACTATGGAGACCTTCTGGTCTGTCACATATAGTTCCTATGTCAGAAGACTCAGATAGCGTAATTTGGTTAGAAGACTCATGTTAAGGAAGTGAGCATGCAAATATCTAGCGTTCTTTTACCTCCTTACTAGAGAGTTTATTTTTTTAATTTTTTATTATTAAAGGGCTGAGAATTATTTGCTGAGAGTGCTAAGGTTTTTCTTGTGCTTTATTAGTAATCTGATTACTATCAATGCAGTTTGGTGAAGTGGATATTGATGGATCATTGGTTGCTAGTCATTCCTCTGTATCTGAAGACATTATCATGGTTAATAATGGTTGCCTATGCTGTACTGTGCGAGGAGATCTTGTTAAAATGCTTTTGAAGTTAGTTAAGGAAAAACGGGACAAATTTGATCATATTGTTATAGAAACAACAGGTATTTTACATTAATACCTTTGCAATGCCAATTATCAATTTTTTATGTAAGCAGTGGGGGTGGAGGTTTTATTTTATGTATTTACTCAAATTCTAAAATGACTGATTAGTATAGAGGTATCAATCTTGAAGCATAAGTGGATCTTTCATCAAAATAAGAAAAAAGATGAAATTTAGAACTTATTATAAAAAAGAAGATGAAAGGAAATGTATATAAAAAAATCTTCACCAGTTTTCTTTGTTGAATTTATAAGCCTCATGTTCAACGGCTTCTTGTTCTTGATCTTGAAGATTTGCTGAATAGCTCTTGTCATTCCTTTAGTATGATGTTATGCCATTTATGGATTTTTTTTATTTATAAAAAAAGTAAATTTTGGCTCCAACAGGAGGGGGAAGGAGTGATTTGAACTAGTGACTCCACTTATGAGGCGTGGTCTCTAGCCAATTATGCTATCCCTTGGGTTTGTCTTTTATGGATGTTATTTTAGGGGAAAAAAGAGAGGTGAAACCTGGGAGTTTACTAACTCTATCAAGTGCAGGTACTGAAAGCTACTCTTTAATTCCTGGAATCTTTTTTGTAGGCCTTGCTAAGCCAGCTCCTGTTATAGAAACATTCTGTAGCGATGAACTGGTTTCACGTTATTTGAAACTAGATGGAGTTGTTACTTTGGTTGACTCGAAGCATGCCATGCAACATTTGAATGAAGTCAAACCAAGATTTGTGGTGAATGAGGCGGTAGAACAAGTTGCCTATGCTGACCGTATTATTTTCAACAAGGTGAATTTTGATTTCTTGCCTTGAAATGCTATGGTTCTAAGTTTTTTGTTGCGAAGAGATGTATGTCTAGAATAAAGCTATTTTGGCCACCCAAATTAATTAGATTTTTTCCCATATTGACAGATAGATTTAGTCAGTGAGGCTGAGTTGGAGGTACTGACTAAGAAAATCAAGGTAAATTTTTCCGTTGTACATGAATGCTCTGTTTAGCTTGTTAAGTAGTGAGGAGCTGATAAGTAGGAGAGAAGAGATACAGGTGGTAGGTTGTTTGGGATGGGTTGGTCCTTCTCGCCCCAGTTCAAAAGATGCAGGGTGGTTGTGGGAAGAGGATGCACTGGAAGCAAAAATGTAGGTTGGCTTCCCAGGGGAGAAATTAGAGTCATGATGCACTGATGTATCATGCATACTTTTTTGAAGATCACATGCTCATCAATCAAGAAAAGGAGTGCAAGGTCATTATAGATGAGAAAAGCACACACACACAAAAACACGCCCTTGATGTGGGACATGATAAACTTCATAGTATGGTCTGATGTCATGAAGTTACAATTAATAATTTGTGCTACATGGATTGGCAATATGTCAGTTCTATCTGTACCATCTTTTAGTTGCAGCTTTTTTTGCTTTGTTTCATTGAGTTCTATGCATTACCTTTCTATCTAAGAGTTACTTTTATCTTACAACTTTTTCACTTTTGGTTCTTTGTGCCAGCATATCAATGGGCTTGCACAAATTAAGCTAGCTAAATTTGGATCTGTTGACATGGACTTTGTTTTGGGAGTGGGAGGATATGATCTTGAAAGGTTGTTGTCTAATCTGTTTTTGCCAGTAATCTTGCAATGTCAAAGTCTTCCTCTTGAATTTTAATTCTTCTTTGTAGTATTTATTTGCAATTGAACCTACCCCTGTTTTATTGGACTTATGGTTTAGTTGAGCTGAGAATATTTATTTGCTTAACCTTCCCTTTTGTGTTTGTGCACATGTGCACAAGTTTTGCTTGGCACTACCAAATTCGTAATGCACATTAATATTTCAATCAGTATGATTTGAACTAATCTTTGATGATATGTCAAATGCCTTCATTTTGCAGATTTGACTCTGAAGCTCACCTAGATAGTTCCTGTTCTGTGACTTATCAACATGAAGCCGGACATGGTAGTATCTTCTCTTTTCCATTCCAACTTTCTTTCCTTTTCCTTTCTTCAGTTTTCCTTAATAGTAAGTGTTGTTAAGATGAAAGTGTTTAGGGTTTGATATGTCAACCCTAACACATAAAATATTATTTATATATAAAGAAGTACAATGACATTACTATTTTGCCCCTAGTTTAAACTCGTAACCTAATTTTGTTTTTAAAAATTTTCAATTATAATTTTATTTCTTTACCTTGCTTGGGAACTTGTAATTAATTTCATATATTAGATTGCAAATGGTTTTTTCTACTTTTAGTACATAATGGCATCATTGATCAGTTGTAATTAGGATGATGAGCTGTATGGTGGTTGTAAAATGTCACATGACAGGTTTTGATAGATTATCCATTAGCATTTAGTTCTAATTTCTCTCTTTAGACATCTTCAAAGAGACAAGTTCTACTTTCTTTTGTTGTATTTTGGTTTTTGATGCAAGACCAGTTTTATTATCAAAATTGGCTACCCACCCATGGTGGATGGGGTTGCACTTTAAACCCATGGGTGAGTGCCTTCCTTGTGAGGGGCTGTCCATGCAGTTCAATCAAATTTTAAATTCAAAGATAGCATATCTACCCATCCATAGTGGATGTGCTTTACCAGGACAAACCATAACAGCTGTGTCCTCTGCATGTAAACCTCAGGAATTTCCACTCAAATTAAACCACTTTAATGCCCCACTTGGTAACAAGCATGCATGACTATGCTCGGCAGTATTTTGGTTTGTTTTATGTGTTTTGGTTCCTATTTTCTCATCTGGATGATGTTTGGACAAAAATCTAGTTTCTAGTGCTAAGGTCCATATTTTAAAAAAAATAAAAAAATTGTATACACAGATATTGAGAAAGTTGAATGGTACATTATCCGGATGGTGAGGCCAATCTGGAGCCTCATTTATCATAAGAAGCTTCTGATATTGGAGTCTATGATTACTTGTTTACTGTCTTGACTAAAGTCAATAGGAAGAACATGGATTATCTTCTTTTGACTATTTATTAGAGTTTCAGAATTAACTCTTTAAAATCAGTTTGCTACTAGCAGAGAGTATGTTCAAGCAGTTGCATGACATTCTACATGCACCCAGAGATCTCTTAATTTCAATAACAATTAACTTTTCTCCTAAGCTAGGCCAAATTTCTGGGAAAGCCTAGTCTGAAATTGAAAATTTAGACAATTAAAGACGAAAAAAATATCAAAAGCTGCAAAAAATTAATAAATAATTTAACCAAACTATTTCATATTGATAATTAATTAAAATCAATTTTATTCATATAAGATTCCTTTACTTTCTCCTTTGTTGGGGCCCACAGCTTTAACTGTTTGATATATGAAACATTATACACAGTTGGAAAAAAAAAAGGATAGTTATGAGGAGAGGCTGATTGGGATTGGGGATTGTGGATGAAGACATATCGTTGGTGGTTTTTGATTTTAAAATATAATTTTCTTCATTGTAGTTCTTTTATTGTTTCATTATATTATTCATATTTCATGCTGGACTTCACTTTTTACCATGATCTTTTTTCTCTCCAAAGTGACTCAAAAATATTTTCCTCTGAATTAATTTTAATACATTTCATCATTTTGGGTGGATGTTGCAGGACACCACACAGGGCATCACCACGATCATGCTCATGATTCTGCCGTCTCTAGTGTCAGTATAGTTTCTGAAGGAACTCTTGATCTTGATGAGGTAATTTTTGTTTTTTCATTTTTTTTTGGTTTTTCATGTTTATATATGTCACCTTGCTGTTTCTACAGAAACCCGATGTCTTCTGAAAGCCATTGACTTGAATTTTATACCTCTAAGCTGTCGATGAATAATTAAAATACAAAATGATGGCAAACTAGTTGAATATGAATTACAACCCAACTCCCTCCTCTCTCCCCACCCCCCCCCCCCAAAAACACACACACAAAAGAACGTTCTTTGTAGAAGTTAGTTGCAACATTTAATGTGTGAAGGTGCTACACAAATCCTTGTTTTGCCATTCTGCATATAAGTTGCTTGATAGACTGCCTAACTGCTGGAGTCATTGGTTAATTTCCCTAATTGTCTGGATGAATATGTTTAAGGCTTACCTATCTAACTTCTTGGAATCATCTAATGATTAGTGTTATTTCAATAATTCTGTTGATATGCAATGTACAAATGTCAATTTCATACGTTTTAACTGAATCAATATCCTATCACCAACGGTCCACTTGGATAGTAATACGGATTATACGGTTAGTTCACTAGGGTGGGCCTATAAAGAACAATCACGCATATGGGTGTAATGCCCGCACAACCAGTATAATGTAAGGTAACCTACCAATCAGGCTGGGCCTAATTTTTGCATGGGACAAGCAAAATGAAGTCAGCCTACCCAAAAGAAATATGGTTCCTATTGGGATGCGGAGAGTGTCATATATATATACAGAGAGAGAGAAATATGGTTCCTATTGGGATGCGGAGAGTGTCATATATATATATAGAGAGAGAGAGAGAGAGAGAGAGAGAGCAAAAAGGGCTTTCTATCTCAATATATAAATAACAAGAGAATAAAATGGCTGTGTGGGGCATACTGACCCCAGCACAGCCAAATTAACACAGTGGGAATATAAGGAGAAAAGAACAATCTATCTTTACTCATATTAGCTGGGTGGAAGAAGCTGTATTTGTCTAAGGTGGGTCGATTGATGTTACTCAAGAGTACGCTATCTAGTCTTCTTACCTATTTTCTATCGTTATTCACAATTCCTACTCATGTGGCTAATAGAATTGAAAAGTTGCAAAGGGACTTTCTATGGGGTGATAGCAAAACTCATCTGGTAGGATGGGATAAAGTTTGTGCGCCTATAGCCAATGGTGGCTTGGGGATAAGGAAACTTACTACTTTCAATAAGGCCTTATTGGGGAAATGGTTGTGGCGGTTTGGGAAGGAAGAGGATCGGTTATGGAGGAGGGTGGTAGCTTCAAAATATGGGGAAGAATGGGAGGGTTGGACCTCAATACTGGGTAGGGGAGTTCATGGGTGTGGTTTGTGGAGAGGTATTCGCATGGGATGGGAGGATTTTAGTAAAAATTGTCAGTTTGTTGTTGGGTTGGGGAATAGAGTGAGGTTTTGGCAGGATGGGTGGTGTGGGGATTAACCTTTTCATTTGGCTTTCCCAAGGTTGTATGGTATTGCCATTGATAAGGAGGTATCTGTTGAAGCTTCTTTGTCAAGGCAAGGGGCGGAGGATAGAAGAATTTGGGATGTTCGTTTTATTCGAGAATTTAATGATTGGGAGATGGATGAAGGGCTGCATTTTCTTCGTATATTCGGAGCTAATACTCCTCCAATGGATGTGGGAGATCGGATGAGATGGAAGTTGAAGCTTAATGGGGATTTTGATATCCGGTCATATTATAACAAATTAAGGAATTCTCCTTCAATTGTCTTTCCTTGGAAAGCTATATGGAAAGTAAAGGCCCTTAGGCGAGTTTCCTTTTTTGTTTGGTGTGTAGCTTGGAATAAGATCCTAACGGGTGATAATCTGAGATTGAGGAGATTGGTTTTTGTGGACTGGTTTATTATGTGTCGACATTGTGGAGAGATGGTAGACCACTTACTTCTTCATTGTGAGATGGCTTATCGGTTATGGAGCTTTGTCTTTATAACTTTTGGCCTGTCTTGGGTTGTACCTAGATTGATCCTAGATTTGCTTTTTGGCTGGTGGAATTGGTTAGGGAAGCACTCGTCTCAGATACGGAATTTAGTTCCGTTGTGCATCTTTTGGTGTATTTGGAAGGAACGGAATCGGCGGACTTTTGAGGATTTGGATAGTTCCGGTGATTAGATGCTTGCTTCTTTTAGTGGGACTCTTTTTGATTGGTCTCGGGCTTGGGGACTCACGACTAGTGATTCTCTCCCTTCTTTCCTTAGCTCTCTTTCTCTTTGTAATTAATCTGTGGATTGGTTTTCTTTTTTGTTTTTTCTTTGTTTTTTCCTTGTATTTTCTGGGTTTGCTCTATATTCTTCATGCATAGAGTAGCCATTCGTATATATAACATTCTTACTTATCAAAAAAAAAAAAAAAAGTGTTTGCTAACTGCAAATTACAACACTGGTCTAAGCAAGTATATTGGTCTTATCTCTGCACTGTACAGCAACTTTTTGCTTCAGCTGTACCAACACCTTAAATATAAAACCTTGATAAAGTTCTTCCACTCCTCTCTTGACATAGGGCAAATATGTCAAGTGAATTTGTGGATTTAAGGTTTAAAATTGTTGAGGAAAGGGTTATAGGGTTATGTTAGGAATTAAAAGGTGGTTTGATGAGTTATTTGATGGTTATTTGGTTGAAGAAAGCATATGGCCATTTAGGGTTTTGATAGGTAGATACTCCACAAAAAAAAAGTAAAGTTTTTGATAGGTAAAAGAAAGGGTTTGATGTGGGGTTGTAAGGGAAAAGACAGAGCGGTCTTTATGGTCTTTAGGGGCTGTATGAACAACAGTACCTGTGAACAATACCATAAGAAAGAGAAGAAGAAGAAGAAGAAGAAAAGAGAGAGAAGGGAAATAGAGGAAACATCACGCAGAGGCTAACATGTCTCAATGCTCAAAAAACTCAATAATTTTATTAATCAGCTTTTTCTTCTTTGAATACATTGAGCATAAATATATATAAAGACTCTTTCTTGCCCTAGTAGAATTAGAACCTGTCCTAGTAGTATTAGAAACTCCTAGTTTGACTAGTAAACTAAAAAGCTAATAAATGACTAACTCCAACCCAAAGAAAATAAAACCTAAGATAGTTAGGGTATGTTTGGTAACTTTTTTTTTTCCCTTATTTTCTGTTTCCAAAAATAGTTTTTTATTTTCTAGACTAGAAAACTTATTTGGCAATCCAAAATGAATAGAAAAAAAAAATTGTTCACAAAACTTAATTTGTGAAAGAAATTGAAAACATGCAAAAGACTGTTTTCAATTTCTATTTATGAAAAGCCAATGAAAACATACACTTAATTTAATGAATTCGTCCCCTTTAAGGAGTTAGCACTAGTGTTCAAATCCGAGTAATAACAAATTTTAGTATTTTTTTTTTTTCTCACTCCTCCCACACAAGATTTTTTTCTCTTTATCTTCACTTTATTCAATGATCCTAAAGAGAATCACTTTATAGGTAGGAAGATCCATGACTTCTTCTTCACTACATCTCGAGAACCATGACTCTCTCTCTCTCTCTCCTTCCCAAATTTTGAACAGATCTATGTGGGAACTTCACTTTTCAACTTCTTACCTCCATAAATTTACAGACCCAAAGGATATCTCTAGTTTTGATCTAGAGTTGAGACAAGTTGTGTACAAAGGAGCTCTACTACAACTTATTTAGAGTTGAGACAAGTTGTGTACAAAAGGATATCTCAATTTTTTTTTTTTTTTTTTTTTTAATTTCAATTAGCCAAACATGTTTTTGATTTTGAAAATACAAGAAATTGTTTTTTCTTTCTATTCCCAAAAACAAATTTTTGAAAACAAAAGGCAAAAACTGTTACCAAACATGGCCTTAGGGTATGTTTAGCAACTGTTTTTTTTTTCCTAATTTTTTCTATTTTCAAAAACTATTTTCTATTTTGTAGAACAAAATACTTGTTTGGTAACTCAAAATAGACAAAAAAAAAACAAAAACTATTCCCAAATCTCAATTTCCTAAGGAAACTGAGAATAGCTAATGACCTCTATAAATAAATTACCATACCTAGTTGCTATATGTTCAAGGAATAGAAATTTGCATGGCAAATCTATAATTTAAAAAAGAAAAAAGAAAAATTTTAATTTTTTATCCTGTAAAAAGAAACCTTGGAAGAGGCTATTGGACTTGTTACTGGCCAATGGTGTGTGCTTATTTGCTGTCTGTCAATGTAGCTACTAGCAAGTATTTTCGCAACTGCATACTGGTGAAGGGAAGATCCTTCATTCTCACAATTATATTTTTCATGTTCCTTGTCTTTTGTTGGATTGAATGGAACCTCCTCCACATAAACAGGAGTTTGAGGTTAAGGTCAAAGGTTCAATCCCGTATTGATTCATGAGTTGTATTTGCTGTATATATATATATATATATATACACACTATTTGCTTCTCTTTAGGGTTACCTTTGATTAATCTAATAATTAATTTTCCTTCTTAAAATTGGTTGACTATTCCAGTTTGATGATTGGCTTGAAAGGCTGATTGAAGAAAAAGGAGAGGACTTGTACAGAATGAAGGGGATTTTGTCTGTTAGTGATTCTGACCAACGTTATGTTTTTCAGGTTCTTTTTCCCTTTTCCATACTATATTCCTTTTATTATCAAAGGAGTATATTTATAATAAAAAAATTGTGTTGCAGGCTTTCATTTCTTTTCTAATTTTTCTCCACCTTCTATGGTGCTGTTACCTTTTCAGGGGGTGCATTCTACATTGGATGGCTGCCCAGGCAAAACCTGGGGACCCAATGAGAAGAGGATTAACAAACTAGTGTTCATAGGAAGAAATTTGGATGAATTTTCCCTAAGAAAGGGTTTTAAAGGTTGTCTAGCATAAGCTATTGGTATATGCCAAATAATTAAACAGTGGATAGATGCTGGAACACAAAACAAAATGAGGCTTTAAAGAATCACAAATGCATAAATACATGGTCTCTGATGACGAAATGATTCATGAGAGAATTTTCACCGATGTATATTAGTTGTGCATTTTATGTCAAAGCTGTCAAAGAATTTATAAAATTGCTAATGTGTAGCAGAACTGTTTATAAACTCTTGAACTTTTTGCCATGAACTAACAGCTGTGGGATAAATCTTATAGCCCTCCATTGACGAAATATAATCTAGCTTTCACTATTGCATGATTTTCATATTATGCCAAATTCTTGAGAATGTCAAAAGGTGGCACTTCTTCTGGAAACCCAAACTAACAATGTCCTGTGTATTTTATTTTGTCATCTTTAGTCCCAGGTATAGATCTCCAGAATAAATATATAGGTCTTTAATGGTCATAAGTTTAATGAATAGTTAATATATTGACGTCAATGCTGTGCCTATCAAGGTAGCGATGATATTGTACTGTCTTCTAGGTTTTAATAAGTCGTTGATTTAGAATTTGGGACGTTCTTGTGTTCACATTAACGCTATCAATAGTAGGTAAGCTTGTAAATGAGTTGTGTGCTATAGTATTGATTAAATAATACATAAAAAAAAAAAAAAAAAAAAAAAGAGAGGAAAAAGAGCCGCCTCATTCTCTCCCACTTTTAAATAGATGAAACCCTGCAAATAAAAAAATCTTAGGATCTAGAAACAGCCACTCCAAATCTAATCCATTTTAGCATCACTTACCCTACACAAAAAGTTACCTATAATCCATTTTAGCACCACTTACTCCACATAAAAAGTTACCTAACAAAGAGTAGAGGTCCTAAAAAAAATAAAAAATATATGGCAATGTTATTTTGTGAATAAAAAAGTTGGTCAAATTTCGGACAAAAATACCTCTCAGCAACTATGGGTAATGATTTTTGACCGAAAAAAGGTCAGCACTTTCGCTCAAAAAATTGCACATGGCATATTTAGAGGTCCTAAAATAATTGCACATGGCATATTTAGAGGTCCTAAAATAAAGGTCAGCATTTTTGCTATGACCACCCTGAACGGCAATGCTTGCTCTCCACACATGTGGATAGGGCAGAAGGGAAACAGGAACATGCATCCCTTCTCTCTTCCCTTTTTGAGAATGATGTATGGTGGGTGTGAATTATGATAGTGAACCATTTTTTATTATAGTTCAAAAGTCACTACCAACCATTGGGTTTTTCTATGTATGATTGGTCACCTAACTCTATTTGATTTTATTATCGATCATAGGTTAAGAAAAAGTAAAATTTTCCTAATCTAAATGGATGATAAATAATCTTGATTCTTGGATTCAGACGTTTGGGTATGTGTAGGGAAGTTGTTAGAAACCCCACAACACTTGTCGTGAGACAGTCTTTTATTTTGGTAACTTAATTTTTGGTCATTGGAAGATAAAATCAAGTTATTGACTATAACTTTCGAGGCTTAATGAATTTGGGCTTTTGAGGTTTGATTTGGAAAATGTGTGTGGCCTTCACCAATGTTTTGCTAGCACATTGGAAATTCTATTAAATTTTTGTGATGAAAATCTGGTGGCATTTCATTTTATTTTCGAGACAAAAATCTGGCAGAATTTCATATCAGGTGCGTTGTGGCACACACAACGTAATCCTCACAAAGCTTTTGTAGTGAAAATACAGCAAGAAGTTGCACTATTTTCATAGAGAAAGTTCGACAGAGTTTCACATTTGGTGCATCACAATGCACTTGTAGGATTTCGCATTAGTGTATACTGTGTGCACCAATATGTTCGGTTAAAGGCACACCGAGGCGCACCTAAGTACAAAGCACGTAGTGCACGTCATATACACAGTGAAACCACATGTCAGTAGCTGACATGGATATGGGTAATCACACACGTGGTACATTATGCACCCAATAAAGTATGAATATGAATCTACAACACTAAGTGTTGAATGCATACCCACAATCCAAGGTCAAGAAGCATTCATGATTAGGGTGAGGTTATTATCTAATCGCTTATATCCATCATCCTAAGTGCATGATCACCTTTACAATATATAGCATGCATAATATATTTTCATCACACAATGTAGAAATGTATACATATCCACATGTAGAAGGTGTGGCTCAAAGCAAGGTAAATGAAATGTAGACATATCCACACCCATAAGGTGTGGCCCAAAGTGAGGTACAAAAAAGAAAACTAATCTAGGAAAGCGACTAGAGATGGTTCTAAAGGAAGGCTAAGGAAAGGATGGACCTTTTGGAGGGGCTAAACTCCTAAAATTTACTGATCAATGCCCTTTTGCTTGCCTCTTGGAAGTAGGGTGCATGCTCCATCCACCACATGCAAACAAACAAACAAGAACACCAAACAAAGCAAACAAGCATGACAAAAACCAAACAAACAAAGAAATGAAAACATGCAAACAAGCAAAGAAATAAGGAGGAATCATGCTAACAAACAAATAAACAAACAAACAAAGAGACATATATAACAGATGAAGGTTTGGATTGTGTCCGTAGATCCATTGAATTGAATTATGGACTCCACACATGCCAACAAGCAAAGCTATTAAAAGTGGGTCATGAGGTTTTGTGTATATGAACGGGTGTGAACCCGCATGAACTCCGATTGACTTGATTCTAGTGGCACTAAAAAGATATGAATGTCTAGTTTCCAAATCATTTGATTTTTTGAAAATTGGTTGGCGCACCAAAGAGTTATGGGCCCTAGAAACAAGCTAAGTGCTTGACACTATTTTTATGATATCTTAACTGTTTCAATTTCGATTTCGACCCATGAGTAGCCATTTTAAAGGGAATTCAATACTCTTCTCAATGATATTGATTTCATACCAATCGGACGGTTGGTTAAAAGTCAACCCTTGGTTACCACAAAAAGTCAACCTTATGTCAAAGTTGACAAAAAGATTATTACCTTGGATTTGATATAAAAACGCCATTTTGGTGAAATTTTGACCAATTTTGACATTTGGTCAACAATTGGTTGACTAAGGTTATTTTGGACATTTTGACATGAAGTGTCACTTTAAGTGCTCTGATGCCCAAACAGGATAAACCATGGTGATCTAGATGTTCCAACGGTCCCTTGGTAAGAAAATGATTTTTTTTTTTTTTTTGGGAATTTTCGGAGTTTGACATGCAAGTTGAAGGCAAACAAAGTACGATATCAACATAGCATGGGAAAAATGCTCATACACCTCCTAAACTTTAAGCTAGTGGACATAACACCCCCTAAACTTTTATTTCGGCCAATTTACTCCATAAACTTTACATAACTGTTAAATCAACACCTCTATTAATATCAGTTAAAATCACAAACGAAATGCTCACATGCATCTCACGTGAACTTCAAAAATACCAAATTAGCAAGGGCTGAACCAGTTGAGAGGAGAGAGAAACCAAGGGTTTAGTTGAGACTTAAGAGAGATGATCTAACAAGAAGAATCACCATTGCCGACCGCCTCGCCGTCAAAAAGCCACCGTTGTTACTGTTGTCATATAGCTGCTAGTATGCCTTTTTATTTTTTGCACTCTATTTTCAATCCTCCATGACCTGCAAGAAAGGGAGACAACGCAAGTTCATTTATTCTGGTTTTGGTGGCGATTTACTATAATTTTCCCTAATGGTTGCTTTGTTCACATTTTTTGTTGGGATTCGGTTGATTTCGGACTTGTTGGTTGACTTCTCTTGCTAGCTATATACTGGGTTTTTGTTAAAGATCTTGTGCTTACTATATGTTCGTCAATATTGCTCTGCAAAATAGTGTCCACTAAACTGTCATTTTGATTTATGCTTCATCTTGATTAATTTATGCTTTATTTTCACATTGTTTCTTACGGGTTTGGTTTGATTTGAAATGAAGTGGGCTTTCCCATTTTGTTTCTTTATTTTTAGCATCAATAGTATTATTCATTATTTGTTTGTGGGTTGTGGAGGATTGGGAAGATAAAGAGCAAAAACAAAAACAAAAACCAAAAAGCATAACAGCAGTAACAATGGTGGCAGTCAAAGGTAAGCTGGCCGACAACGGTGTTTCTTTTGGTTTGATCCTCTCTCTCAACCGGTTCAGTTTACCAAGGTATTTAAAAGTTTCACATGAGCATTCCGTTTATGATTTTAACGAATGATTAACAAAATTGTTGATTTGACAGTTGTATAAAGTTTATGGAGTAAATTGGCCGAAATAAAA
Organism: Quercus tomentella; assembly: GCA_028535165.1. NCBI lineage: Eukaryota > Viridiplantae > Streptophyta > Magnoliopsida > Fagales > Fagaceae > Quercus > Quercus tomentella. The sequence continues at coordinate 93,848 of JAPQVY010000034.1, read as the reverse complement.
GTTTAGGGGGTGTTCTGACTACTAGCTTAAAGTTTAGGGGGTGCATGAGCATTTTTCCCACATAGCATATCAACCATTGTCATATTTGCTATTAAATTTTTTGTGTCTATAGACTATAGACTCTCTTTCTCTTCACACAATTGGCCACACTCTCACGCAACTACGTTTTAGTTTGCCCTTTAAATTCATAATCATTATGGAAGAACTTATGTTAATTTAAATTTTACTATTGTTGGATATACCATTTTTGTTAATACTGAGTTTTATTACGTGTTGAGATTTTACTAATGGAAGATGTATGGAATTAACCATAAAAACTGTACCATCGCATATAGGATTTATTGTGAGACGTGTAAAATGTTGACTTATTGTTGGATTTATGTTCTTCTATTTTGACTCACTGCTGATACAAATTATTTTGACTCTTGGTTGTACGTTTGGGATGCTGTAATAGCTCCTGTAATAGCTCCTGTAATGGAATAATTATTCATGTGTAATAGAAATTCGGTCATTTGGTTGCATCTTTATTACATGTGACAGTTTTTAGACCCCTTAAACAATTGATTAAACCTAGGTAATTTGCCAAGTTGTTACTTAGTCCAATTAAACAAGTCTAGGTTATCACAATAATAAAGATCAAATCATGAAAAGCAGCGGAAAATAAATAACACACGATATGATCACCTAGGAAACCAAACCGGTAAAAACCTGGGGAGGATTTGACCTAGCTATCCTCAAGGTAAACTTGAATCCACTATCAGAAAGAATCGAAGTTCATACAAAAGGACTTACAAGCACCCCCGCTCGACTTCCTAATGCTACCAACCAGTAGAACTTACTGACACGACCCCGTGCAAGCTTCGAATCCACGGACTCCTTCTTTCTTGGATTCCCACTAGCTACAAGCACCCCCGCTTGTGTATTCTTTAAGCTTTAATGGCAGCAACTGTTTTGATCATCAAGGTGTAGAGAATATCTCTTCCTTGAAAACCCTAAGTTTGTGTAAAGGAAAACTCCTCTAGATCTCACAAGAGATTTACACAAACCGCAATTATGAGCAGCTCTAAAACGTGGCTAGGGTTTGCCTTTTATACTTAGGACACATAAGAAACCCTAAAAACGTTTTAAAACAACTAGGGCTGAGTTGGAAAATTCTGCAGAAAAGCGATCTGCCCGAGATTCGATCGGTCGAGCCTAAGCTTCGATCGATCGAGCCAGGCCGAAAGCCACAGTGCTTTCTGCTTTACACTCGATTCCAACTTTACATTGACATACAACTTTGAGCTAGCTTTAAACACTTCTAAACACATTGTTTTGATCATGGTTTGCCAACAATACAAATTAGAGTTCTAAATACATAAAGTCCTACACTTTAGAACCTAACAAACTCCCCCTTTGGCAATCCGTGACAAAACACAACTTAGAAGCTCAAAGTTTACAATATGAAAAGCCCTTTACAAAATAATGCTCATAAAACAAATTCAATCCTAACTACTATCCATCAGTTGCAAGTGTAGACAGCAGCTCAATTGAATCAACCTGTATATTTCCTGAAACACTAAACAAAATGCATAACCGCATGTGTGGAAATAATACAAGTAAACAAAATAACTTCTTGATTTCAAACAACACACAAAATAAAGACATATATCAATGAATAACTCATAAATATAAATCAATAAGCAGTTTGAAACAAGAAACAAATATAGTACCAATAAAAACATAAAACTCCCCCTAACATGAATATCCCATCAAAAACAAGGTAAGAGCTAAAAATGTTAAGTACACAGTGAAGCACCTAGATACAATCTAAAACTCCACAAGCTCCAACCAAAAACAAAAAATCTCCCCCTAAAAACAAAAACCCTACAAGTACTCCCCCTTTTTGTGACGGAATGCCAAAGGGCAAACAAAATATCCATCATCAAAAGGGAGGTGGTCTAAATTGCGCCAACTCCGCACGCAAGGCACGGATCTCATCAAGTACGTCCACCAAAATCTGTCCTTGAGCCGCCTGAACGGTCAAGACATGATCCAACGTGCGACGAATGTCTGAATCATCCGTAGTAGTCGGTGGAGGAACAGCAGCATCAGCATCAGCAGTAGCACCTGAAGTCTCAGCAGCAGCTGTACCTGTAGAAGAGGGAGGAAGGGGAACACTACTAGATGACGCACCACGAGGACGAGGAGGAGGACCTCTCAACTGAGCAGCCCTCTGACGAAGAAAGGTGGTACCTATAGGAGCTATCACATGAATAGGCTCACCTGACGGAAAATCATCTAGACCTAAGTAGAGCAAAATCCTATGAATGAAAATAGGATGAATCAGTGCATGCCCTATGGCAGAACTCCTATGAACCTCGTTCAAAGAATGAAGGAACAAGTGAGGAAAACTGATAGACGCTCCAAAAGCAAAGGCGTACAAAAACACACATCGCTCTAAAGGGATGGTGTGGAAGTGAGAGATAGGCCACAAGGAATGACACGCAATCCTAAAGAAGAGATAGGCTGTCTCGGTAAGCTCAGCAGACGTGATCTGAGGATCAGAACCCCACTGGATAGATGACCCAGTGATGTAAGACATGACAACATCTAAAGAGGGTGACTCATCATAGGGATAGTCAGCATCACGAACAACCGGCACCCCAAGAGCCTCAGCCACCACCCGAGGGGTAATGGTGAACTCTACACCTCGTATCCAACTCCTAACAAGGGTGTTGGAATCATAGATGTGGCAAGAGAGATTCGAGTAGAACTCTCTAATCAGGGCGGTCGGAGGTGGATGATCTATCTCTACAAGAGGCAACCAACCCCTAGACTCAAAATTGGCCCTAATGGCCGGATCAAGCTCATCAAACACAACAGCTCGCTCAGACCAGATCTTACGCCTACAGTGCAAGGTGTCATAGGCTTCTCTACACCTATCATTCTTAAACAGCTTAACACTAGGTGGAGACTCAGAGGAAGTGGAAGTGGTCCTATGAGCTCTAGTTTTCCTAGGCATGGTGCTAAGATAAGGATCAAAACACAGAGCGAAAGAACAAAAACCACAAACCAAAACCAAGGGCAGACTGCAAGTTAGCACAAAAACAAAAAATAGAAACAAAATCTATATGATGCATGAACAAATTTAAATGTCATGATGCATGTGCTAGTGCAGTGAATTGAGTCAAAAAGATTCAAATTACAAAATTGGCTTGCACTTAAAGTTTTTAACAAAAAAAAACAAAAAAAAGAAACCACTTGATCAATTTTTTTAAAAAATTGACGAATTGATCATTACACATGATATAAGAACAACACTAATGACCAATTACATCAATTGGAGAAGCCAATTTCATCAATCTAAGCCAATTTGACAAAATCCCCAATTCGGATCAAATTCAAAACCCTAGAATTTTCAATTTTTCAAAAACCACCAAATTGATCAAATTAAACTATAGGGAACATCAATATAACATCATGGCACAAAAACCCATTGATCAATTACACAAGAATTGGCTTGAATCATCAAAAACCCCAATAATTTTGAAGATGCCGAAAATAGCCATGAGAATGCATGAAAAATGCATGAAAACAAGAAATAAACTTGAAAAAGAAGGGCAAAAGGGTCTTACCGGCTTCTAAGGACGAAAACCTTGCAAAAATCTTGAAGGAAAACGACAAAAATTGATGGTGGAGCCAAGAGCCAACGCGGAGAGAGAGAAAAACTTGAAAAAGTTTGAATAGTGACTTTGAAAAAGTCCTATTCTGCCTTTTTAAAAAACTAGATACACGAGTTTCGATCGGTCGAAAATTAGTCTCGACCGGTCGAAACAGACAGAGACTCCCTCTCTTAAAAAATTTAAAATTTTAAAAATTTCGATCGGTCGAAAAACAGGATGGACCGATCGAATCAGGCAGAGGCTCACCAAATTTTTCTGGAAAAACACAATTTTGAAAAACAAAAAGATTTAACTCAAAGCATTGAAATTTAAGAACAAAAATGCATGAGTATGAGATGATATGATTTTCCAAACAAGAATTTTAAGCCCAATATTCCCAAAAACAAAATTTTGCATTCTCCACAAATTTTCAAGTAACAAATTTAATTTGCACATAATTCAAAGTGATTGCAAAAACTTGGTTGGTCAGACCATAAACACACACAATAACATGTACAATGTTTAGCAAAGAGTAACTCGTGTAGTGTGTGCGACTAGCAAAGACATGAGATACATGTGAGGTGATATGTGAATAACAATCAATCACAAAGTCTACAAAATTCATCACAAAGAATTTAAAAGAGACTATCACTTAAAGAGTTACATCATATAACTCCCACATCTCCTAGATCATAAGCTTGCAATCATGTAAGTTTCTTGTATTTTGCCTCATAATATACACACCAATTTTAAGTTATGTGAGTTTGGCATCAAGCCTAATAGTACAGACCAATTAGATTTTAAGAATTAAGCACTTTTACCGAGGCTTCACCTTATGTTCTTTTTGTGCATGTGCTACACTTTCTCGAGTACAAAATCTTATGATATGCACTAAGGTGTTCATGATTGGCTAGTGAACAGTGGTGAGATGGTTATTTATGCCTTTCTCTAAAAATTCAAGTCCAACATTTAAAAACATGTGACTTCAAGATTAAGACATAGTAATCAAAAACCATACACATCTTTCCCACACAACATGCACTACAAATCTTCAACTAGTAAGGTGCAATAAATAAGCTCATCAAAGCTAAACAAGGTACAATAGACATGTTATGTGAAAATAAATTGACCAACCTTGTTCTCAAACACCAAGAAGAATAGTGCAAAAACAAAATGTGCTTCCTTTTCCTTTTTTTTTTTTTTTTTTTTTTTTTAATAAAAATAAAAAACACCTAGAATGAAATGCATGAATGTTATGCTATGCAAATCCTAAAAAAAAAAAAAACCAAAGAACAATGGTCACAAAGGGTAGAGCAATGAAGCACAAGGACTATGTCAGAAAGACTCAGTTAGGTCGAGTCTTTTGCATCCAAAACCTTTTAGATGCACCACGAGCATTGGAGTTCTTATTCACTTGAGAATGATTACCAACTCCAGGATTGGAATAAAAGTTTAAAGCCTTTACCAAATCACCAATAAGTACCATAGGATCAAGTGCTTAAGGCACAGGTACTTTTGGTTTGTTTGCTCTCTTTGCAGCTTGCAGCTTGTAGCAATTTGGATGTATGTGTCCAGACTTTCCACAAAAATGACAAACCCATGTAGGTTTATCATGTGTCTTGTCCTTAGATAGGGTAGGCTTCTTAGGCTTAGATTCTTTCAGATCAACCCTAATCTTCCTAGATGATGAACCTTCTAAGGGTTTAACAACCTCACTCACAGGGGGTTTGACAGTTTCACTCACTATCTTACTCACTGAAGGTTCAGAAGAAGAAGATGAAGGAACAAACTTAGTGGAATGGGGAGTGGACACACAGATGCTGTCAACATAACCTAAACCAGTTTTGTCAGAAGATGACTTTTGAACACTCAGCATTTGATCAAGTTTAGAACTAGCAGATCTAGCAACAGATAAATCATGTTCCAAAGATTTAACTTTATCAAGCAAAAGCATGTTTTCAGTTTTCACATTGTTCAAAAGATCATTAGCATCAAACAATTTAACAAGCAAATTTTTCTTTTCAAGCTCAAGAGATTCAATTTTCTTTAGGCCAAGTTCAACATTCATAGCATTCTTTGCAGCAACTTTGCAAAGTTTGTTATAGGCCTCTTGAAGATCTGCATCTTCAGAGAGTTCCCCATCAGAAGGGTTCTCTTCAACAGATATGCTCTCATCAACTACAGCAGTAGCAGTGAAAGTAATGAAGTTTCCATCGTTATCACAATCAGAATCATGATCAGAAACTTCACCATCACTAAGGGTTACAGCCATAGCCTTACCCATAGACTTCAAATAGGTTGGACATTCAGATTTCATGTGTCCATACCCTTGACATCCAAAACATTGAGTGCCCAAAGAATTATTGGAAGATTGACCTACTCTTTCTCTAGGTTTATCATTGTTATTAACCTTAGTAGGATCATGCTTCCTAAAATTTCTAGGTTCAGCAGTGTTTGTGCCTCTTGCCTTTCTATTGTTATTCCTGAGAAAGTTTCTAAAGTTCTTGGCAAGATAGGCAATCTCTGTAGCAGAGAGCTCATCATCAAATCCACCACTATCAACATCATCAACTGACTTAAGAGCCATTGATTTGGATTTGGTAGTTTTGGGTAGATCCAACTCATAGGATTGAAGAGATCCTACAAGCTCATCAACAGGGATGGAGTCCACATCCTTGCTTTCAGTAATGGCAGTCACCTTGGGTCTAAAGTCTTCAGTCAAAGATCTAAGAATCTTCCTAACAATTTTAGGTTGATCATAGATTTCACCCAAGTTAAAAGCAGAATTAACAATATCATTCAATTTAGCATAGAATTCATCAAAAGATTCATCATCAGACGTCCTAATGCATTCAAATTTAGAAGTCAATTGCTGCAATTTATTTATTTTGACAGCCTTTGTGCCTTCATGCACAGTCTGGAGGATATTCCAAGCAGTATGAGCGATCTCAACATTTGAGATTCTCTTAAATTCCTCCATAGAAACAGCGTTAAAAATCGCATTCATAACCTTGCTATTAAACGAAGCTGCTTTTTTCTGAGAAGTTTGCCACTCACTAACAGGAGTAGTGGGCTTCTCCCATCCGTATTCAACGGAGTTCCACACCCTCTCATCAATGGATTTCAGGAAAGCTTTTATCCTTACTTTCCAGTAAGCATAATTATTCCCATCAAAGTGAGGAGGAATAACTAGAGAGTGTCTGTGTTCCATGACAACAGGGGTCAAGGATCAGCTCAGTGATCAAAAGATCAATAACAAAAGAGCTATCTGCTCTGATACCACTTGACAGTTTTTAGACCCCTTAAACAATTGATTAAACCTAGGTAATTTGCCAAGTTGTTACTTAGTCCAATTAAACAAGTCTAGGTTATCACAATAATAAAGATCAAATCATGCAAAGCAACGGAAAATAAATAACACACGATATGATCACCCAGGAAACCAAACTGGTAAAAACCTGGGGAGGATTTGACCTAACTATCCTCAAGGTAAACTTGAATCCACTATCAGAAAGAATCGAAGTTCATACAAAAGGACTTACAAGCACCCCCGCTCGACTTCCTAATGCTACCAACCAGTAGAACTTACTGACACGACCACGTGCAAGCTCCGAATCCACGGACTCCTTCTTTCTTGGATTCCCACCAGCTACAAGCACCCCCGCTTGTGTATTCTTTAAGCTTTAATGGCAGCAACTGTTTTGATCATCAAGGTGTAGAGAATATCTCCTCCTTGAAAATCCTAAGTTTGTGTAAAGGAAAGCTCCTCTAGATTTCACAAGAGATTTACACAAACCGCAATTATGAGCAGCTCTAAAACGTTGCTAGGGTTTGCTTTTTATACTTAGGACAAATAAGAAACCCTAAAAACGTTTTAAAACAACTAGGGCTGAGTTGGAAAATTCTGCAGAAAAGCGATCTGCCCGAGATTCGATCGGTCGAGCCTAAGCTTCGATCGATCGAGCCAGGCCGAAAGCCACAGTGCTTTCTGCTTTACACTCGATTCCAACTTTACATTGACATACAACTTTGAGCTAGCTTTAACCACTTCTAAACACATTGTTTTGATCATGGTTTGCCAACAATACAAATTAGAGTTCTAAATACATAAAGTCCTACACTTTAGAACCTAACAACATGGATTAGTTATTACATTGGAATGACTATTCTTTAAATTGAAGAATTTCTATTCCTCTTTAAAATGGATGTAATAGCTATTCCTTAGTACATATAATAGGTTTTAAAATTAATATATTTCCAAAAATATAAAGTTTCTTTATACATCATCTTTTACAAACTTTCCATATGTAACAACCAAACTTATGAATAATAATAGTTTTTTTGAGAAACAAACACACACACACAAGGGAAAGGGGTTATTCTATTATAATGTATTCTATTTTCAGTAATAAAGATTAATTTTTTTAATGTAATCTATATTCAATGTACCAAATTTACCATAAGTATATTGTCCTATTCATCATTCCATACCATAGTTAAAACTTTAAAAGACAGATTAGGGCCCCCTTCAATGTTCTCTCTCCTCTTTTTGGGCTTTGAGTTGGTTTCTTTTTTTAGGTCTCAAAAATGCATCGGTAACCGCTGATCCTTATTGGTCTGGTGTCAAGTTGTAGGTTAAAGTCCAAGAAAGGACCCTTTTTTTTTACAGCAATAATTGACATGTGACCTTCCCCAACACAACGTATCTCAACTATTAAGATTATGGAGAATGAATCTAGTCTTATTTTATTTTATTTTTTTCTAATGCTAAAAAATTATACTGCATCATTAGCAATTTTTGATAAGATATGCTTGTGACTGCCACATTTCTAACGGCCTATCAAGAGTAATTTTAAGTTTTAAGTAACTCCATTGCTTTGTTTTAAAGTCGACTGGAGGATGTGCAGTCACCAAAAAAAAAAAAAAAAAATCTAGGTTGACTTTTATGCTCATAAATTTGGTGTCCTCGTTGAGATTCCCATTAATTATGGTTGGTTGAAGGAACATATATATTATTATATCTAAATATATTCATTCATACAACAAGTTGTTGTATACAAGCCAAAGACTTTATAGTTGAATTGATATATATACAAAATGTTTGGAGGTCTAGGAGAAAAGGGTTCGAACTGCGGGATTAACAGGATGTTGTAATTATTTCTAAAAACAAAAAAAAAATGTTGTATACAAAACACCGTTCTTCAAAATATACTAATTAGAACGAATGAATGGGAAAAAAAGAAAAAAAAGAAGATACTATAATATTTAGAGGAAGGAGCATCTGGACAGGTTTATTTAGGGAGTTGGGACTTTTGACTTTTAGTTTTTTAGTAGTAGTGGGTTTTATGTTTTAATGTAAAAATAAAAATAAAAGGGAATATTCTATTCTGCCGTCCCCTCCAAAAAACCCGTCCCTTGCGGAAATCCCGAAACGTGTTGTGTAACTTTCATGGCCCTGGCCCCCCACATGTGCTATCTATCACCTTTCCTACGTGCCACGTGATTCCTTTATTATTCTATTCCCTTCCTTCGGCGCAGAATATTCCACGCTGGCATCAACTTCGCTATCTCAATCTCGTTAATTTCCTCCTTGAATTACTGTGTTTTTACGGCTTCTTATATAACCTCATCTCCCTTAACTCCCCGCTACTCCATTATTTTTGGTCCAACAATCCTACAATGGACACATTCTCTTCTCACTCCTAAACCTCTATGTGTTAGCTCGTAATTTTCACGGGACTATCATGGTACTTGCTAAACACAAAATTAGGTACATCAATCATAAGATGGCAATTAGGAATGGCAATACGGCGGAGTGTGTTTGAAAGATGGAGCCTTCGTCTCCGTCCTGCATAATGGAAAATTTTTTCTTATCCCATCCTTGCCTCTTTACCTTTTGGAGCCCTGCAAAGCCTCACTCTACTCCGTAAAACTCTACTTCTTATTAATTTGCCCACAACTATTACAATTAATTTAATAAAACCTGTTTCTTTAATAAAAATAAAATTGAAATTACAAATAAATTTATCTTATCAAATCAAACTAATTTTTAGCAAAAAATTGAATAATATTGTTAAACTATTTAACAAGCCAATATCACAATAAAAACAAAAATCTCATAATACAAAATCAATGATTTAATAGTATATAAATTTCTTTATAATAAAGACAAAAAAATATGTTAAAATTTGTACCTTATTTCCAACCTTGCTAGAGAAAAAAGAGAGGCAAAAAGTCTTGTTGGGTAGAATAAAATAAGTTGATGATATATTTGTTTACATAGTAGAGTTTTAGGGTATGAAAATTTATAATTTAACCTTTATCAATGCGGAGTGGGGTAGGTTAGGTCTAAAAAGTCTAAATTCATTCCCGCCCTGCCTTGCGTGGGTCGAAACAGGGAGGGGAGGGGTTGGGTGGGGCAAAATTGTCATCCCTAATGACAATTAAATATGTTGTGAATTTAGGTGTGCGTCTCTAGATTTACTCTTTTTGGTCCAACAATTCTACAACGTACATACTCATTTTTACTTCCTAAATCCATGCCCTATTTATGTGTTAATTCATAATTGGATTTTAGCCCTTTCACTTAGGTCATCAAAAGTATTTGAGCATGTTGTATCAACTTATGCACCAATCATGAGTTGACACATAACAAGGTGTGGATTTTAGGGTGGAAAATAGTGTGTCCTAGCATTATTCATCCTATAAATATAATAAATTTCCCAAGTATTTCACACTTTGCTAATAAGACATTATGGATAGTTCAATACCATTTTTACATGAGAAAATCAATGGCATCACTTTTATTGTATGTTAATTACCCTATCATCATATATATAATTGAGAAGAATATTTGTAACTTTATTAAAAATGCAAATATATTAATAGGTGCTTAATTACACTTGATAATGAGTAATCAAAACATATTCTACTTTAGTGGGTTCCAGTTAGCTCAATTGATAAAGTCTCTGATGGTTGTATAAGAGATCTGGAGTTCAATCCCCGCCTACACCAAAAAACTGATTGGTGTCTTGGTCTGATGATAAAGAGCTATCATCAGGTAAGAGATCTGGAGTTCAATCCCCGCCTACACCAAAAAACTGATTGGTGTCTTGGTCTGATGATAAAGAGCTATCATCAGGAGCGGACGCCATAAGTTGAAACTCTCTCTCAAAAAAAAAAAAAAAAAAAAAAACATATTCTACTCTATTAGACAGTAATAAAAGTAGATAAACAAATACCCCTTTAACTAAATATATAATATAACTCACAAAAAATTGATCGAATTTACGGATCATATTTATAGTTACATCAAAATTCAAATTATAAATATAATAGAGTAAAATTTAGGGAATCTTAGGGATTTTCCTATTAATTTTGGTCCCACACTCCAACTAGCTGACTAGCATTAGGAATGGGAGTAGGATTTTGTCATAGAATCGTAAGATAGATCCAACGGTCCAAGGTGGAGTGGATAAGCTCCATTGGAGCATGCTATGCTATAGCAGCACATTATAATTATAAAGTTATCCGATATATTCTATAGATATCTATATCTATATGTAAATGGTGTCCTGTTGCTTGAGATTCGCCGCCGAGCTTTACTCTACATGTTCGTCAAATTAAATTATAATATATATATATATATATATATATATATATATATATATATATATATATATATATATAATTTGTGACTAAAATAAATAGGACTTTGAAACAAAGCCAACTCCTCCTTTTGCTTCTTACACAGACATCGATCGATCTCTGTTTCATTTCTATTTCAGCTTTTGATGGATCTCCATTATTATTTCTTAATATTTGCAAAGCACAACGTTGGTAACATCATTAACATTTCCAAATACCATTCAGTTTGATTTGTTACGTAGACCAAGACATCTATATACCATAATAGCAAGGTTTGTGCACACATACATAGTCTCTTTATTTTCCGCTAGCTGCCAGCTGCGTGAGATCATCAAGTCAATGGTGCCGATCTGATAGAAGAAAAAACAGACAAAATTAAGCTGGAATTCGTTTTCCTAAAGGAAAGGGGTTGAGTGAGTTAGCTAGGGTGATATATATGATGGAGAGGAATTACAGTAGTGGTGGTGGTGGTGTTGGTAGAGCAGTAGGGAGCTATCCATATGAGAACGCTGTGATGATGACAAGAGACCCCAAGCCCAGGTTAAGGTGGACGCCTGATCTGCACGAACGATTTGTTGATGCTGTCACTAAACTTGGTGGCCCTGACAGTATGTTATTTTACCACTCAACTCTTTTCTTCTTCCTTTTTATTTATTTATGTTTAATGTTCTTAAATTTTGAGCAGTGGTAATTGGTTAAGCAGACCATAGGAACATATTGATCTTCTAAATTATAGCAATAGTTTGAGATGCCATTGATTTTGTTATGTTTGACAAAAATTATCAACTTCTCTTCTCTAGTCCATTTCCTCCAATTCATCGAAATATGTTTCAATGGAGAATCTTACTTATTTTGAACATTGTGCTGGAATGATTTTTTTTTTTTTTGAGCTTAATAAATAAATATATAGCTTGTGTCCGGTGCTTTTTTTTTTGCAATGGACACACGTCTGAATTATGTCGTATCCAATGCAAAAAGGCACTGGACACAAATTTCACCCAATAAATAATTAGTTGACTTACATTTTAAATTGAATTATAGGGAATGAGCAACATGTAACAAGTAGTTTTTATTTTTGGGAAAAATCATGTAGTGAGACGTAATTGTCATTTACTTGAATTGAGTTATGAGAAAGAACCAATTGTTGTCTCCAACATCCAACTTGTTGGGTACTTTCTTTGAATAATCATTAGGTACTAGTTTTACAATAACATGATACTCTTTCATCACACACAAATGGGATCCTACCATAAATTTCATTAATGAAATCTACTATTATGTGAGAAAATGAAGTGTCATTTTGTTGTAGTACTGAATAATTACTCATATTATTGCTGCTTACAAGTTCACAACCTTTCACAACTTAGAAGTGAATTAACCAATCCAATTCTCATGCAGTTAACTCATCAAAAACCAGCAATTTACATTTGCACTTTCTGTTAGAAAATCGTTGTATAGTCTCATTTCACTGTGCCAAAATGAGGTTTTAGCACTTTCTATATTGCTCGATAATTTAGAGAGCATTTTTTTTTTTAAAATTTAAAATTTTTATATTTTATTTTCAGAAGCAACTCCCAAGTCTGTATTGAGGCTGATGGGCTTGAAGGGCTTGACATTGTACCATCTGAAGAGCCATTTGCAGGTGATTATAAAATTTTCTTCTCTCCTAATTTTCTTCTCATTTGCATTTTGATTTGTGGAACACGAATGTAACATTAGGATGTAAATCAATATGCAGAAGTACAGACTTGGACAGCAAGCACGTAGTCAAAATACTGTAGAACAAAACAAAGAGGGCAATGGTGAGTCTATAAATATTTCACACGAATTCTTCCAATGCTTTCATAGGCAATAAAACTTTTAGCCAATAATTCTATCTTCATAGAACATACATGATTTTTATTTTTGCTTTTAATGCTTGGTACTTTGTTATTGGAACTTTTCATATTTTCATTTTCTTTATTTTTGCTTACAGCTTCAGAATTCTTCGTACTAACACATTACCCTCTCTAAATTTTAGGGGGCACATACGTACATTTCAGTAATTCTCCTGGGACTAGTACCAATTCTTCCAGAGATGATAATGAACACGGGTATGAGAAACAATTACTTACATTTGTCGATTTTATTGCTTTCTCAATTAAAAAAAGAAAATGGTCATAACACACACTGGTTGCATGATCTTGATCCATTTAGCTAAAACTTTATCAAAGGTAGAGTTTCTTTGACTCCCCCCTATTCTCAATCCAAGGAATTTCTAAAGAACAGTGAGAACATAGATTTGACCTTTTTGCATGTAAGTAAAACAATCAAAACATCCAGTACCTTCAAGCCGTCGTTGGGCATGAGCAAGTAGAAACAGAGCAAAAGAAGGTAAAGGTGTTAATTTTTCAATTAACAAAAAATGGAACAGTGACAAATTGGAATAGTGCAGGCTGATTGTGATTGATTAGGGTAGCAGACAAATCCCACAGCACACCCTCACTTACCCAATATGTGTGGTTTGCGGTCAATTGCAAGTATTTTGGGGGGTACTCTTCAGGGGTGGGTTGGATTTTGCGGGCAATGGTAAGTGTTTTGGCCAATTTGGGTTTCCTCTCCAGGGGTGGGTTCAAGCGACTAATTTGCTTAATAGAAATCATTTATTCCACTTTTTGTGTTCCTTCAATCACAACTGAAATGTGTTTGATTTTTTCCTAATTCTATTAGTGATGTTAGAACCAAGTGATCTGAATTTAAACTTTGAGGATTCTCAAATAAATTTAAACTCTCAATGTATATAGGACTTTTCATATAAAAAACTTGTCAAAATAATTCTAGTAAATTGCAAATTGCTTCCCTTAAATAGGATAGTTGTAATGACCACCTTTAGTTTAAAATATTACTACAATATTATCTCTTCGTAGCGACATTGTACCCTTTTCATTAGTACTTTCTATCAAATTAATAGAAAATTCAAGTTATTTTTAAGGGTAATACTACGTGAACATTTAGATAGCAGTAAGCGTCTAGCGTTTTGCACATGAGTTCCATGTACTGTTTACGGGACCCACAAAACTCTTTTTTCAGCAAAACTTTCATTAAAAATGGGTCTCACAGCACTATTCACACATTTAAAAATTATTTTGCTACAGTGTTTTCAGTTTTCAGCAATAAGCGGTATCTAAATAGACCCTACATGTACAAACTGTTTTACAACATTTTTACAAAATGTTGATGTGGCTAACCTCTTATTGGTTTTCATCTAAGCCCACCATTAATATCACTTTTTCATATACCAATAATCATTTACCACATCAACAGTTTGTAAATTATTTTGCAAAATAGTTTGTACCTCTAGTATTATTCATTTTTTTAAATGTGCCTTGCCCACATATTAATGACATTAATACCCTTCAATAACAAATACATCACTTGCACAATGATCACATGCACAAGTCCTTTCAAATTGTGCATGTCATGTTTTTGATATTAGACATTATTAAGATCATAAACGTGTAGGTCTAGACACTTTTTATTAAAATAAAATAAAATGAAGTTTTCCATTAATTTGACTGAAAATACTAATGAATGAGGTAAAATGATCATTATAGAAGGATAAAGGGAGACATTGCTAATTTTCTATTCCCTCCATCCCATTTTATTAGGCGTATTTTTAAAATTCAACTTTTAAGAAAACATTATTTTATGCATTATCTTTTATATAAAAAGGTACAATTTTCCAAAATTATCCCATAATTTAAATTTTAGTGAGAGAGAGGTATTGATTTTTTCAATAAAGTAAAAGGTATGTTAGGAAATTTATTTATTGATAAATTTCAAAGATGACTTTATTTTGAGACATGATAGAATGGATTAGAGGACTAACAATTTAGGACATTGGGTGTATGTTTTAAACCAAAATGGGGACATTGCAACTTTCCTACACTTAAGTTTTTTTTAGAGATAATTACAACATGCTGCTAACCTTGCAGCTCAAACACTTTCTTCCCTAAACTCCCAAACACGTTATTTATGGAGAGGTACAAATTCAACTATAAGGCACGTGACATCCTTCACTTAAGTTAAATAGGAAAAACTGTAATACTTGCCCAATTAATTAACTGGTGACTTTCTGTCTTCCTTTTGTGCTTCTCATTAGAGTTATTGATATCATAATTTGAAGCAAAAATTTATCCTGCTTCTTAGTTTCCACTACTCATTTCTAGAACTAGTATCATTTTAGATTCATCTTGTGAATTTCTTTCATTCTGCAATTTTTCACAAACTTTTTTTTTTTTTTTTGGAGTAAACAGTAATACTTATTAGAACACATATGAAAATAATAATAATAATAGTGTTTTAAACCGGGTTTATAATACATTACATAAAATTTTCATAAACTTGATACTAAGTAATTCTGTGAACATAACAGAGAAATCCCAATTGAGGAAGCACTTAAGTGTCAACTTGAAGTTCAGAAAAGATTACATGATCAGCTTGAGGTATATCTACTGTGGAAACTTTTGCTGTAACATTTTGATTAATCACTTGTGATAATTGCTTAATTATCACAAGTTTTGCTACTTCATGAACGAAATCTATGATTTCATATTGTTAAGCGACCCATCATTGCCAATAGGTACAAAAGAAACTGCAGATGAGGATAGAGGCCCAAGGGAAGTACTTGCAGGCTATATTAGAGAAAGCCCAAAAGAGTCTCTCCCTAGATATCAATGGACCAGGTAGCCTTGAAGCGGCCAGATCCCAATTAACGGACTTCAATTTGGCTCTATCGAATCTCATGGAGAATATGAATGAAGGAGAGAGGAAAGAAAACATGATAGAGATGAATGATATTTTCAAAAAGGCCAATAGTTCAGCAATCCAAACTTACCAAGAGGGAGGCAGAGAAGAAAATGAAGATGTTAAGCTCAAGATTGAAGGGGGTTTGATACATTTTGACTTGAATACCAAAGGTAGTTATGACTTTTTTGCAGCAAATGGAGCTGAGTTGGAAACCAAGATGCTTTCCTATAGGAGATAAAATTGGATATATATATATATATATATATAATGTCTTTACACTTTTGACACACAATTCACCTTTTAGTACCTGCTTATATTTGTTTGCATCAAGTTAAATAATTATTCTCTCAACAAAAAAAAAAAAAATGAGAAGTGTGTTTGGATGAGCTTATTTTCATCTGTTTATTATGTAACAATACAATTGTAGTTTGATAAATTTGATACTTTTAAAAGATGTATATTTTCTTTAAGGATGAAAATAAGCTCAACCAAACATATACTTAATTATATGTATAATATATAACTTTTAGGGAATACCTATTTCATATTTTCTTTCGAATGTCTTTCATTTACTACACTTCAATAATCTGAGATTTCTATCCATCTTGAATTTGTGCTTTTCCTATGCTATAGCCTACACTTGTTGGGTATTACAAGATTTATTCCATAATTGAGGTGGTAAACTTAAGCAAACAATGAATAACAAGGACGTATATTTAATTGCATCCAATTAAAAACATCTTACAGTGTGATTATAGTTTGTTAAAAGTTATATTTTACTGTAATTTTCTTATTTTCTCTTCATACACAGTAGGTTTATGTATATGTATTTATTTATGATGGACATTACTGTGACAATGTCAAGCTACTAATGCTCATTTAATGGCTATTGAAGAAGATGGTGGATGTAATATATAAGACTAAATTACAAATCACCCCCTAAAGTTTGGAGTGATTTGCCCTTTAAAATTCCAAAATTTTAATTTGCTCCCAAAATGTTAAGTTTTGTTTGGATTTGCTTACATCCATTTATATCCGTTAATGAGATGGATATTATGTGCCACATGTGACTGTTGGTCCAACGAAAACATGCAATATCATGTAATTAATTGTGCCACATCAATTAAATTGCTAAGAAAAGCTTTAAAAAAATTAAAACGATTCTTTTAAAATCCAAAAATTACATAAACAAATAAAATAAAATAGGGTAAATTTCACTTTAAACCCTATAGTTTTTGGTAGTCCAAATTAAATTCTATAGGAGTTAAAATGGTCTAATACCGTTAACTATTAGAATTATTGTTTGAACCATGCATGAGAGAGAGAGAGAGGCAGGTTTGCTATGCGCTAGCCATCGCTCGTTGCCCACTCTACCGATTGCTAAAGCCTTCTTTTATCACACTCTGACAACCACCTCAGGCTATCAGCCACCAAACCCCACCGATAAGTTTTGTTTTCTCTCTCTTTACTGATTGCTAATTTAAGCCTTCATTTATTCTTATTTTTATGAAAAATGGATTGATTTAGTTAGATTTATTATGTATTTTAGGATCAGGTTGGTTTTGTGTATTTTGATTAAGTAGTTTTGGGTTTGATATCTCTTATCTCTACATTGAGAATTGCCTCACATTTTTTTTTTTTTAATTTTATTTTAAATTTTGTTCTTTGGGAGCTAAAGCTCGAAATTTTAATAGAAAACATTTGACAAGGAGAAGAAGCTGAACAAGATGAAAAGGAGTATGAGATAAAGGGAGAGACAGTAGTGGGAATTATAGAAACAGAAGACGTAGTCATGTAGTTCTAATAGTGTAGTCTAAAATTTATGCTAACATCCAAATGCCACAATTTAGTAAAATATACCTATGATAATCATGTATGAAAACAAAAACGATAATTAATGGTAGAAAAATGGATCAAAATTTTAAAACTTAGGGGGAAAAAACAAACTTACCTAATTTTAGGGATGTAATTTACAATTTAGTTTAAAAATTATGCTAACATACTCATCTCATATGTAATTACTAAAACATACATATGATAATGATTGATATAAACATAACCGTTTATTGTAAGTTGTAACAACCAAAACGGAAGAAATGGTGCAAACATAGTATGCCTATAGATACAACCATTCTCACGCCCAATTTTACAATCTATTGACTTGTACGATTGTGAGTGAGTAACGTAATGTGATAGGTTGCACAAGGCAGAAAATATCTACTACTCATAATCGCACAAGGCAATGAGTTGTAAAATTGGGTGTATGATTAATTGTTTCTAGAATTATTCATCAAAATACAAATCAAAGTAGAAAAAAAAAATAACAGAAATGAGAAATACAATCACCATAACAAACATGAGTAATTATTAAACTTTCCCAAAGTACGATGAGGTAATGTTTTGTTCTCTTACATTTATGGTAGCTTTCACAAATTAAATTCATAGTAGAGTCTACTATGAATGTAAGAATCACATTATCGTATTTCGAGAGTATCTAATAATTTTCCAACTAACAAAAAAAACACATACTATAGCAACCCTATAATTAGAAAAGCTGCGACTCAGCACTCACAGAGATCTCCACTGAGTTCGGAAGGCCATGCTTAGACATCACACTCACCCTCACAATTAACCTTGGAAGCCCAATTGGTTAACTCATGAAGTACCTCAAAGCTATAGATAGAGCTTTAGGTATTCATCCATGCCTATATATTTCACATCTGGATAAAGCTCTGAAGCTTCTTCACCCTCTTCTCCTATTTGAAAGTTTGTCAAACAACCTTCATAGAAAAAGTGATAGAGATGCCCAACTACTGCCTGGCCAAAAGGGTCCAGTCCTGCGCTCAGAACAGAAGGAAAATAATAAAATTAATTATCATATGTATAGTCTTGGACATGTAAAAAGCATAAGAGTTGAGCAAATTCTTAGTATTGGCTATAAATTACGGATTATCTCAAAAGCTTAAATGGTTAGGAATTTGTGAATTTAATCACTTAATCGTAATTCTAACAATAGAGATCTAAACTCTTCATTAATAAGTGAGTCTCAACACGTAAAATTTTTAATATTTCAAATAGGAGGTAGAGTGCAAACATAGATCAAACTTAGGAATATCTCCTCCATAATAAATTACCCATTGTTTCAAAATATTAAACCGTTAAGAAATGTTGAATTTATTCACTTAACCATAATTTCTAACAGTAGCTTTCCTTTAACTTTTACCTTTCATGGAGGCGAGAAAATCTTCTTGTGAAATGCTAATCTTTTCAAGTTCCTTCCCAAGAAGTTTCTCCCACTTCTCAACTAGTTCTCTTTGGGAGAGAATGTTCTCTGGAGGCCGAACGTGCAGTGTTTTGTTCAATGTTCGAGGATCATCTATTGTTTTAATTGTGTATAATGCAACGTCGTCTTCATCCACGTAAATCACTACAGCAAATATTCCAAAACAATGAAGCATATATGACATTTTAATAATAATAAAGATAAAAAAAAAAAAAAAAAAAAAAATTTTCACGAGCCCAGGCCAAGTCTTGTGCAAAGCAAAACATATAATCCTTGTCTAGTGGGGGTGGGTACCTTTGACGTTGCCATCACCATAGATGGCAACTTTTTCCTTAGGAGGCAAGAGTGTTTCCATTTGAGAAAGGTTGGCAGCAAAGTAACCAGCAAAACAGTTAGCAATTACATAAGTGAAGGGGATTTTAGCATCCTCTATCGCTCTTCTCACTACCATTTTATCATCAAATGTCACTCTTCCAGGCTCAAGAGCATGTCCCATCCGTGAAGGGTCCGTACCAAATTCCGATGGTATGAAACGCTACAATTTTTTTTTATACAAAAAATATGACAAGATGTTAGCATATCACATCCTCCTCAAGTAACATTGCCTTTTAGGTATTCAACATGGTTAAGTAAAGTTCTGTTCACAGATTTTCTCTATATCATTTAGTGTGTGCGTGCATTGACCAACTTATTTGTTGTTAGATAAGAAAAAAGAAGAAGTAAATAAATGACTTAAATTTATTAACATTTAAATTTTAAAAAAAAAAAAAAAAAAAAAAAAAAACTTCTAAACAAGTAATCCAGATAAACCCACACAAATCATCAACCTCTAATGCTGGGAAACGTTCTTGAAATATATATATATATATATATATATATATAGTTAGTTAGACAGATAGGTTTTTTTTTTTTTTTTTTTTTTTTTGAGTTCAACTTCAGAAATTTTATTTAGTTTGGTAATTAACTACACACAAAAAAAATTTCCTAGCTAATAAGTAGAATATCTATCATAGCTATTCCTTCAATGTACGTAGGATTAGGTAAATCATTGAAATTCTTTGAATAAATTGCAAGGTTATAATTATTAATCTGGGTTAAATGCAAAAATTATCCCTAAGAATTGGATTACTACTAGGTACTAACAAAATTTTCAAAAATCTCCAATTTTTAATGCCGTTTGAAAATTCTCTAGTTCCTACATGCTTCTTCATCTTTGGTTCTATTTATCTATCATTAGTTATCCAAACACACTCTTGTGCATATAATTGCTATATAATACAGTCATTTTGAATTATGCAATCAAGACAAGCTATTGAAAGGAAGCAGAAGACTTGCAGGAACAAAAAGCTTTCAAACAGTGTTATGTGTTATTTGTGTTTATGGGGCAAAATGGGGCAAAATGGCCAAATGGCCATAAAATCCTAAGTATATAGTTAGTAGTTCTAGTTTTCAAACTATATTTTTTACTAGCATTTCGAGTCTAAGAGACTCGATTTAGGGGTTATAAATCGAGTTTTTGGGACTTGATTTTTATGGGTTGTTCACGTCTGATGTGGCACTTTTTCCACATGGCATCTACATGGAAATCGAGTCTTAGAGACTCGATTTATAAACCTTATATAACTCAAAGAAGAACCCAGAAGAACCTAGACCCAGAAGAACCTAGAGAAAAAAAAAAAAAAAAAAAAAAAAACAGAAACAGAGAAAGAAGAAGTGTCGTGCGCGTCCCAGGCCAAGAAGAACCCAGAAGAAAAAAAACCGGAAACAGAGAAAGCGTCCTAGGCTAAGAAGAACCCAAAGAAAAAAAAAAAAGAAAAAAAAAAAGAGAAAGAAGAAGCGCCGTGCGCGGCCCAGGCCAGGCTGCGCCGCGCGCTGTGCGAGACCCAGGCCGGGCCGCTGGCCGTGCGCGACCTAGGCCAGGTCGCGCACCGATCCAGGTTCTTCTCTCTGTTTCTGGTTTTTTTTTTTCTCTGGGTTCTTCTCTGATATGTTCTGGGCAGGTCGCCATCTAATTCTTTCTCCTTCTTCTTTCTCCTTCTGATTGTTGTGTTTCTGATTTCTTAAAAAAAAATTTTATGTATTTTGGCTTGTATGAGAGACTTGAGAGTTAAAATTTTTTTAAATTTTTTTGGTTTATAAATCAAGCATTAGAGACTCGATTTCCAAGTAGGAAAAAAATGCCACATCAAACCATGAAAATCGAGTCTTAAAATCGAGTCTCTTAGACTCGAGATGTTAGTAAATAATATAATTTGGTAATTAGAACTACTAACTAGATAGTTAGGATTTTATGGCCATTTGGCCATTTTGGCTGGCAAAATGGACTTGTTTAAAAAGTTTTACTATTACCTGGTATTAGTCCAAATTTTACACTATACCCACAAATGAGATGATATCCGTATTTAAAATATAAGAGTGGATGCGAAAAAGTGAATTTGAGAGAATCAAAACCCTAATTTTGAAGAGGTTAATGAAGTAATTGAGGATATGAGAGAAAGGGAATATAATAAAAGACAGTGATACTATGTCAAACAAAATAGGTGGAATCGACCCACCCGTCCAAATTGCTGGGGCCAACTCGAAAACCAGTCGACCCAATGCCAGTGACGATTGGCGGTAGGTCTCCGCCACCAAAAAGGGACTTAGGCGGGTCGGATGGCAAGTTTTCTTCTCCAAAACCAATGAACCCGATCCGACCGACGAAACCCATGAAAGAAGGCCAGATTTACCTAGATCTGTTCAGATCCAACGATATTCCGGTGAAGGTTTGGTAGTTTTTGGTTAGATTTAGCGAAGATCTAGCTTTTTCTGCTTAGACCCAGTGATGAGATGAAGTTTTTGCTCAAATCTAGGCTTGATGTGGTTGTTTTTGCTTTGATTTTTACTTAGATCTGGCGATGAGACGAAGTTTTTGCTCAAATCTAGGCTTGATGTGGTGGTTTTTGCTTCAATTTTTGCTTAGATCTGATGATGAGATGAAGTTTTTGCACAAATTTGGGCTTAATGTGGTGGTTTTTGCTTCAATCCAGTGCTCGTAACATAGATTCGGCGAGGATCCAATGAAATTTGGTGGTTGTAACTTAGTTTCAAGCTCGACCAACCCGATCATTGTCCACTGGAGACTGGTCCGACTTGACCAGAGGTTGTCCGCAGTCGGCAGTGGGTCATTCAACCGTCCACCCAATGTAAGCGGGTCAGTTGCGGGTTGGGTACAAACCTGACCGACCCTACCCGTAGATACCCTTAAGTTGCCTATTTGTGGTTTAAAAGTTGGCACTTTGCTCACCTGAGGTTCACTCCGTTAAGCTTCCGTAACCCACCTCTGTACTTTCACTGTTAAAAACACAAAAAACATAACAAAAACACAAAAATCAAGATCTAAGAGCATATTTCTTAAAATGGTGAAACTTTGGCTTAAGCACACTCTTTCTCTTCATAAGAACATTTTCAAGCCTATCAATCCAAACAAAACTATCAAGGGGATAGAAAAGATTGAGAAAGAAATTTGTGGTGCATTTGATTTGGTTTTAATTTTTGGTTGTAGTGGCTATGGGTTTATGTTCAAAATTTATGGGGTTTAATTTTTGGTTTGGGTTTATGCTCAAAAATTTTGGGTTTAGCCTTTTTTTTGGGTCCTAAATTTAACTTTATGACATGATACATAGAAAGGAACAAAACATGATTAACATAAAGAAGTTGCAATTCAATTTATCTTACATATGAGCCACATGGATCAGCATATCAAAGATAGAAGAAAAGTAGGTTGCTTAAAGGAGGAATCATGCACCCCTCTTGACAAATACAATTTTTTCGAACCTCAACGTCCACATCTATTCAATCACAAATTTCCAAATTGCGAAGATAAAGATCCAAGCTGTATCCACAAAATTAATTTGGCAGAAACGGATCCTATCTTACAGCCTAGAAGACTTGCCAATCTTTCTCCCGCCCATACCAATTTATTTAGAAACTAAAAGCTAAACCCAAAATTTTTGAACATAAACCTAAACCAAAAACTAAACCCATAAATCTTGAACATAAACCAAAAATTAAACCCATAAATTTTGAAAATAAACCCACAGTCATTGCAATCAAAAATTAAAACCAAATCAAACACACCACAAATTTCTTTCTCAATCTTTTCTATCCCCTTGACAGTTTTGTTTGGATTGATAAGCTTGAAAATGTTCTTATGAAGAACAAGAATGCTCTTAATCCAAAATTTCAGCATCTTAAGAAATATGCTTTTAGATCTTGATTTTTATGTTTTTGTTATGTTTTTTGTGTTTTTAACGGTGAAAATACAGAGGTAAGTTACGGAAGCCTAACGGAGTGAGCCTCAGGTGGATAAAGTACCAAATTTTAAATTATAGGTAGGTAATTTAAATTTTAGTCAAATCACAGGTGGGTAAGTTGTAATTTGACCAAATAATATTAAAAGTTCCTTAAAATAATCTATTAATCAATGTGTAAAAGCAACAGTTAACAAGGCCTTTTTATTATTTCTTTTCTTTTAAGCATTTCTTTTGTTTTTATTGGCAGCGGAATAAGACGAATCTAAAAAACAGATAAAATGTTCTCTATTGTGGAACATGAACATTTAAATTTGTTCACAATATATAGGTCTTTTAGGCTTTAGCATTAATTGAAATTATTCGCAAAGTATTTTATCAAACTATCATGAATATATGAGATCAACGCAATCAATTGGTAATGAAACTACAATAATATAGTTGCTTATTTTTAAATGTGATACTAAGTACGTAGTTAATTATCGTAGACATATAGTTAGTTAAACATGGAATGAAATGGACTTCATTGATTGAAATTATATTTTATATATTTACTAAAAAGATAAAAGAAATAAAATAAAAAGAAGATATAAAGTTAATAATTAACCTTAATGTTTCCGGCTTCTTTGATGGCCTCAACAAGCTTGAGCTGCAACAAAGATTCGTGAGAGCCAGAATGACTCCCAGACATGGTGCAAATGACAACATCAACTTGTTTCACAGCATCTACGAGGCTGTTGTGATCGGAAAATGAGGCTTCAACAAGGCGGGCACCTTGCTTCTTAAAAGAAAATAGCAATTGGACCTTATCAATGTCAGAATCCATCTCTCGGCGCTGAAGAACATAGGTGGTTATATGATCCTCCTGTGCTAGGCTTACCTTCACAATCCTCTTCCCGATGTACCCCAGTACCCCCCACAACAAGAACTTTCGTCTTTGCCATTTCAATCAATATTCACTCTTTTCTTTTCTTTTGCTTAATTGCTTCTGTTAATCAATATTTACTCTGCCATATCAATCAATATTCACTCTTTGACCCATGGTTTTAAAAACTGGACTGTTTATTTCACCTCCTTTGTTTATTAATGAAGCAAATTTTGTGTAGAAGCAAATTTTGAATTGAGGTGGTATTCCGTATTCCGAAGAGCAAAAGGAGAAGAAAGTAGGGATAGGTGGAGAAAATTTAATGAGCAAAAGGAGAAGAAAGTGAAAGTAGATAGAGAAAATTTAATGGCAATATTGGTAGGTGGGATAGGAGGAGAGTTATTTAGTTATTTATTTTTCAATTTTCATTATAAGTTTGTTTTTAACAATTGTGATTAAACTTTTATGATATAAAATTTTTAAAGTAAATATTATTAGTTACTATAAAATTATTATATAATTTATTTATTATTTTTCTAATTATTAATTTTTTCAATCCCTTTTACTTGTCTGTACCGATTTTTAAAACTTTGCTTTCACGAGCCCACAATCCACATATATAAAATTACTTGTCTGTAACGATTTTTAAAACTTTGCTTTCACGAGCCCACAATCCACATATATAAAGGGAGCTCAGATATACTTTAAGACATTGACAGGTCCCGCTTACCAAAAAAAAAAAAGACATTGACAGGTCCCTCCATGCACAGTCCACACTTGAATGAATGTACGGACACTGTAGACAACCAAAAAAGTTCTTAACCCAAAATAAGTAGGCATGAAAGTGGTTTACTTTTTTTCTTTAATGGGTTACAACAATAATAAATAAATAGAAAAATGTGAAGGGCATAAATTATTTTACAAACTATACTATTAATGCAACGAGTAATTATTAATAAATAAAAAAATGATTATAATTTTTCATTCATCTTAATTTGAATTTTACATGCTTGTGAACTGTTGATACAATCAAGAGTTTATCAAGGTTTGAAACAGAAAATAGAGTCGTTAAATTATAATTTTTAAAACTGTTTTCCCTGTGTTCTTATTGGCCTTTACAAACAAGAAATTGAAAACATGCTTGTGTGTAGTGTTTTCATTTTCTTTGCCAAACAAGTTTTCTATCCTAGGAAATATAATACTATTTTTGACTGGTATAAAAAAACAGTTTAGCAAACATACACTTGGTGTTCGTGTTTGAAATTCTCTTCCATTTGCTTGGATTTTATGACTAATTTAGTGAGGTTACTATTGTAGAAAACTAACTCGCTAAGATGAATAGTTGTGATTCAAGAATGGAGTGTTCTTGCTATTTTGTTAGCATTTAATATTTATTTTAAAGAGGATTGTTAAACTGATTATTTTTTAGCTAAAGTTTCACTACACTATGTTCCATAATTTAATTTTTTCCCCTTCTCTTTAAAGGGTTTTCCATGTAAAAATTCAATGTTATTGTTTTTAAACTGTCATTTAATTTTTCTGTTTGCTAGTCCCTTAGCTCGTGCAAAGCATGAGAGAACTTTGCATAAATGTATATAATATATTAGGAACTGTAAATGTTATTTATTAGATAGTAATTCTAACCATTGCAAAAATTATTTCAATTTTTTTTTGAAATAAAAAAAATTATTTCAATTTAAAATATAATAATTGTGTGAAAAACAATTGTGGCTTTCAAAAAATTATGTGCTAAATTTGGAAAACGTGAACAAAAGATCAAACAACTTATTTTATCTATTAGATCCTTTTGAATATATACCACTATTAGTTTCTTTAAGATCTTCTTCCCTCTTTCCGTGTGTGTTAAAAATACTTAGTATTTAAAAAAAAAAATATTTAAAGCTCCTATAATAAAGTATAATTATGTTAAGTGTTATTTATATTGTTTATTTATTCATATATGGTTGGTGCTGGTCTTATTGGTTAATCACTCTTTCAAAAACATTTTCTCATTTATTGAGAATCTATTAGGGGCGGGATATGTGTGAAATCTGACTTTTTTCAAGGATCAAAACCCTTGAAAAAAGTATTAAAAAATCCTTGAGAAAAATTATTTTAAGAGTCCAATGGACCTTTGATAACCTTCTAAACTTATACCGTCGAAAAGGAAATTTTGAAGGCCTTCGTGGCCCTCAAAACAAGTGCTCTAATCTTATTTTGAGGGTCAAGAGACCTTTAAATAACCTTTTACCAAGGTTTAAAAGATTTACATTTACAACCATTGATAAATAAGGTTATTTAAGGGGTCTCTTGACCCTCAAAATAATATTTTATTTTATTTTTTTAGAAAAAATCACAATCATGCACAAAATATATATATATATACATACACACACAAAAATTCACAATTGTTGTGATGATATGTTTTGATATTGATGTATAGCAAAAGTGATATCAATGGCCTCATATATTGTGAAAAAAGCTACATTAAAATGAGTTGTATAATTGTTATCTCATCCGATATGACAAGACTGCTACACTAACAGGGATATCATTTATTAAGAAATAGCAATAGCATCAACATGTTGTATTATCCAAACATGAAAACCGTATATTAAGGCTGTGTTTAGTTCAATGTAAATCGAATTCCGAGTGTAAAATGAATGCAAGGGAAAGCGAATTCTCGTAAAGAAAATGAAATTCAGGTGTTTAGTTCTACAATAGAAAATAGTCTGAAAATCGATTTCTAGTGTTTGGTAACATTCTAAAAATGCTATTTTCCTACAAATTTTTCACATTTTCTCAACCATTCAGCATCCAAACAAATTTTATTACAAAAAATTTCAAAATATACACTTAACACAACCAAAAATCAAAACAAAAACATTTAACACAATCAAAATCAA
Organism: Quercus tomentella; assembly: GCA_028535165.1. Lineage (NCBI taxonomy): Eukaryota > Viridiplantae > Streptophyta > Magnoliopsida > Fagales > Fagaceae > Quercus > Quercus tomentella. The sequence goes on along the minus strand of JAPQVY010000034.1, from coordinate 66,423 downwards.
AAGTCACAAGACCAATCATGTGTTTAGCTGGGTTCATCAGAGATGGGTTTGAGCACAACGGAGGAGCTGAGGCGGCGCGATAAGATCGGCGATGGGTTTAAGCGGTGCGATCAAATTGGCGGGGCCGTGGGTCGGGGACTGGGATGTGGTGAAATCGGAGTGGGTTTAGCTGGGTTCATCGGAGATGGGTTTGATCAAAACGGAGGAGCTGAGGCGGTGTGATCAGATCGGCGATGGGTTTGAGCCGCGCGATTAGACTGAAGGGGCCATGGGTCAAGGATTGGGATGTGGTGAAATCGGGGTGGGTTTAGCTGGGTTCATCGGAGATGGGTTTGATCAAAACGGAGGAGCTAAGGCGACGTGATCAAATCGACGATGGGTTTGAGCGGCGCGATTAGATCGGCGGGGCCGTGGGTCGGGGACTGGATCTGGGCTTCACTGGCGATAGCTCTCTCCATCCTTCGGCTTGGCCTTGGCCTTGGCGTGAGTGATGAGAGTGAGTGAGGAGAGAAATTTTCTGAGGAGAGTGGAAATGGTTTGAAGGTAAAATAAAAGTGTAAAATGATTTACGGGTCACAGCTGGGTATTTTACGGTCAATGGAAATCATTTTCCGTTTGATTGAAACTTTCGGCCAATCCAAACACGCCTCGTGGTATAAAATATTTTCCGGATTCCGTTTATTGCCGAAACAAACGCACCCTAAATTTGTAAAAATCTTCAATGAGGGACACACCTTAAAGTTGTCCTTAACCGGAAAAGAGTACTAAATCAAGTGGAAAAGCCTGCATAAAAAATTATTTCAATGTAGAGTTTGAGACATTATATAATACAATAGATTAAATACGCAAAATAGAATAAAGTACTTTCCTTTCCAGACATTTATAGCAATAATGTATAAAAAATGCAACTCATAACATATGAGACTGCACAATGATGAACTCCAAAAAGCATAGTGCAAAAAGACCAAACTGATGATCTTAAGCTCTAAGGATATGATAAATGCAAGTACATGGCAATCAAAGGAGGAACCAAAAACAGTCTACCAGCCCACTGTTTCTATGACTAGAAACAGTTATTTTATTTTTTATTTTTTTGGTGAAAAATTCATATTCCATGAGATTGTTTTAAATTTTTATTAGAGCCAGAGGAAGTTGCTTCAATTGAGTGCTTAACTAGAGCACTCATGAATTTCAGAGTGGGGGAAGGTGGAGGCTATTATACACTTTTGGCATGGCAATAAATGGCCATTGTATCAAATTTTTGGTCATATATATAGGTTATTAATTTTTGAGTATGACACTGGCAGTGGCAGCATGATGTATGCTTAGTCGTCAAGCATATTTGGAGACAACAACAATTTGGGTTGGCATCTGAGTATGTTAGATCAACTTGTTCTGTTTCAAATCAACAAGTTTGCTAATAAGACAATTTATTGCCGGCTGAAAATGGGGAATTCAATTTATTGCTTGGGAAGTCAGATTAGACTAAGAGACAACAAACATGATTTTATTACTTGGCTGACTCTATTGACAATATATAGGCTTCTCTCTCAGATGGGACTGCAAAGGAAGTTTTGTAATCTGTTACGTGAATTTTGTAGCAATTTATTGCTTGGGAAGTCAGATTAGGCTTCTCTCTCACCCTTACTTTTGTCAGCTAATGATCATAAACAGGCAATACAGTAACAGTTCAGCGAAATTTATGTATGATAGCAGAAACCATCAAATTTTGCTATCAAACTTGGAAGAAATTTTGAGGTAACAATTTTATAATCCCAAATACATAAGATGCTAAGATAGATGTACTTATGACAGCTGTTGAAAAACAGGTTGAGAGAGAAAGAGAGAGCAGAAAATAAAACCAATGAAAATAAATTGACAATTATAAAGAGCATACCTGTAATAGTGCAGCAATAGTACCAAAAGAATTCCACAACAATGGAGCCAAATCTTGAAATAATTCTCTCTTCTAAAATAGAAAAAAAAAAAAAAAAAAAAAACCATAAATTAATTAGGCACACCTGTATAGGTGCAGCAATAGTACCAAAAGAATTCCACAGGGAAGGAGCCAAATCTTGAAATAATTCCTTGTTCTAAAAAATGAAACCAAAGGCAGATAGATGTTTATAATTACAGCATACAACAGCTAAATTGCAGAACCATTCAAAGAAGAGAACATGGGCATTTCATACAGAGTCTTCAACAAAACCAGTCATTGCACAAATCCAAGTAGTTCAGTATCTATATTGTTTTTTTAGGCAATAAAGTCCAATCTTTTCTTTTATGATAAAGAAATATGAAATCTTCTTGTACAACCACAAGTACACAGGTAATCTCAATATCAAAAAGGACTAGAGCCTTTTGAAAGTGTAAGGTAGTTGAGGTCTACAGTCCAACTAGTACTATTGAGCAGCGGAATAAATAAAAAATAAACATGTGTTTAAGATAAGAGGATTTATATGTGTGATTCTCAAATCCTACAAGACACATTTGAGAATTGAAGAAGTAACTTTAGAAGCCAATCTTAATGACACATTATATAATGTCAACACACTTTAGAAGGGAATGAGAGCTGAAGTAGAACATCTTTGCCTGCATAATAAACCATTAAAAAGCTCTTTGATCACTTGGAACATTTAGCCAGTCAAATCTGGACAGCTTAAAAAAGCAGAATGTGATGCTCGCATAGTCTACGTGGGGCAAAATAAGACAGAGTTCTATAATTTTACAGCAGTCCATTCTTCTTTGGATGAAATTTATAAACAGGAGAAACTGTAGCACAAAAAATTCACAAAAGAAGTCACAACCTCTTTCATTGTAAAGCATGTAATAACATGCCAGCAAAGTCCAATCAGAGAAACTTCTATGCAGCAAGATGTTTAGAGCATCCAATGGTGAAACTCACAATATACAGCAGGGTGCCTTTCTGATTTACTTAAAATTCAATTATCACCCACAACATTTTTCATAAGTAAGATAATTGGAAATTTATCAATTATTAAAAAAATAACCCTGTAATCTTTCATGAATATTCCATATACAAAGAAAAATGTCTATTTTTTTATAAGAAAGCAAGCCTATATCTATTAAGCTAAAATATCATTATAGCACCAATGGAAAAGTATCAGATATAAAAACTTAAAACAAGGACCATAAGAATGAGTCAAATTTTCCTAAGAGAATGTCAACACTAATATTATAGGCCACGTAGTACTTCCAATAAAAATAACACTCACAAACTCTAATTATTTGGCAACTCTGATTGGTTACTCTGTTCTGATCAAACCTATCTGGGTATAACAAAGAAAAAACCAAACAGCCTACTCTCCCATGTAAAATAATTTCAACAAATTTCCCATGTAAATTCATTAATAGGCATGATTTCATTAATAGGCATTGTTTTCAAGCACCAAACAGTATCATCCAACACTCAATCCAGGTAATGGACAACAAAGCCTAGAGATTTTACTAACTCCAACAAACAAAAGGTATCTCAAACAATTAAGGGCACAAGAACTTAGCCAGATTTGATGTAGGACAAGCTGCAGGACAAAAGACTCTAGGAGGGGGCATTTATTTGGAAAACAAAGGAAAGGGATGGGACTAGGGAATTAGCACCTAGGGCTTGCTTGATTAACATCAAGCAGATGACATAGAAAAATAGATAACCTCCTCAGCATTGGCACAAAGAGTTGCTAAGAATCTAAGAATCAGGACTTGAGCTTGCTTGGAATTAGAGCCCCAAGCATTAGAATAAGACCCCTAAATTTTATAAATCCATAATTAACCGGTTACAATGGCGAACTTGAGACCCTTTAAATAGTACCGAAATTACATCTTATATGGACAGAAAATAAAACCATAACGAGATTACATAACATATGGAAATAACATTCAATGCAATCAGCACCAATCAAGTCCAACAAAATCAAAATCAAAATCAATCAAGCCAAAGCAATTGGTTTCACTACAGCAGAAAGCCAAAGCAGTTCAACATAATACACACATACCATATGGCAAAATTGATTGAAAAAATCCATAACTAATACCCAAGTTCAAACACATACAATATAGCAAAGATTGATTGAAAAAATGTATAATTAATATTAACTAAATTCCTAGTTATTGAATGTGCAAATTATATTAGGAAACTAGCAATCTCTTGGATTGAGCCTTGCAATCTCGTTTTGCGATTTCATTATTCGAGTTCAAATCATAATCTCTGTTTCGTTTACAGTTTTCATACAAATATTGATTGAGTTTTTTTTTTTTTTTTTTTTTTTATTGAACGAAATAGGGAAATCGATGATGAGCTTAGTTTTCTGAGAAATGTGAAACGAAAATCATGGGGAAATCGATGACAAAGTGTGGGTAAACCAAAAAACAAAAAAATCAAAGACGAAATTAGGGTTTGTGACTTCCATGATCAATTCATACCTAATCGGAGTAACTTGTATGCTTTTTTGTTGTTGCTGAGAACACCTAATCGGAGTCACGAAATCAATTCGTAACTAATCGGAGCTGTGCGATTTCCATGATCGTGGACATAGTATTCATCAACTATAGATCATGTTTATTTTCAAACTAGAATACCGAGGGGTAGGAAACGTATTCTCGGAGTTACTAGTATATAATAGAACTATAGATCATGTATTTCAAACTAGGATAATGAGGAGGTTGAGGTGGTAGGTATTCTAATTTTTTTTTTTTTTTTTTGAGAAACAGGTATTCTAATATTTTGTTGTATATGTGGTTCCAGTCACAGGTGTCAATGTTCGACCCAACTCGTGAACACGACACGAACCCGACACAGGTTTTTACGGGTTAGGGTTGGGCCTTAATGGGTTTGGGTCATAAACTAGTCGACCCGAAAGCGACACGATAAGAAACGTGTTATAAGCGGGTCAACCCGCGTAACCCGCAATAGATACGTTTAACACGCCAATTTATTTGTGTCAACCCAAAATGACCCACTTAACACAACTCATTTAACTCGTATAACAAATAAATATTTATTTTATTTTAGATTTATCAAATACCTTTTATATCCAACATATATTTTAAATTTAAAAAGAAAAGTGAGTAATTACAAAAATTTACTAGGAATATAATTGGAAATTAAAACTTTAAAAACCCTAGAACTACTAATACTTTTTTTTTTTTTTTGGCATAGAACTTGCACAAATGAAATTGGATGAGCTTGTGGAAGATGTTATGAATTTGGACATCAACAAAGAATCTATGGATAATAATCGTGGTCATAGTCAGGATTAGTTTACTGTTTGCTCAAATTTTTTCAATATTGATACTTAGCATTTGGCGAGTTCGAAGAATATTATATTTTTGTTGAATTATGTTATTTTATTTTTGTTAAACTTTGTTATTTTGAATTTGGGTTGAAGTGTATGCACTTCTTTTGGAGTGTAAAGAACTTATTTCTAGATAAATGTTATATTTTTATCGAACTATATTATTTTGAATTTGGGTTGAAGACTTGAAGTGTATGCACTGCTTTTTGAGATGTAAAAATAATTATTTCTAGATGGATGTTATATTTTTATATTATGCAGGTTGAAATGGGTTGTGTTACATTCGTGTCAACCCACCTTATTAACAGGTCGGGTTAGGGTTGAAGGATCATGACATGATTATTAAATGGGTCGGGTTAGGGTTAAGCCATTTAGTCGAATACCCCTACCTCAACACGACACGAACCCGACATGCTAACCCGAATTGACACCCCTAGTTCCAATTAACTCAACTGGTAAAGTCTCTGATGGTTGTATAAGAGATCTGGGGTTCAATCTCCACCTACACCAAAAACTGATTGGTGTGTTGGTCTGATGATAAATAGCTATCATCAGGAGCGGACGCCATAAGTTGAAACTCTCTCAAAAAAAAAAAAAAAAATTGTTGTATATAGAATATTTCACATTTGATAGATTGATAGTTGATCCAATGAAAACATTTCATATCATTTAATTATGTAACACCGATTAAATAGCCTAGAAAAGCTATAAAAAATTAAAATAATTTGATTTCTTTTTTTTAAATCCAAAAATTACCTAAACTAATAAAATATAAAATATAGGGGTGGCAAATGGGTGGATTTGGGTGGGCATAATTGGGTTGGGTATATAAAACTCATTTACTCATTAAAACCCATTTAACTAATTATTTCTAACCCAAATCCAACCCAACCCAATTATTATGGGTAAACTCCAACCCGCCCAATTACCCAATTATCAAAATTACCAAAATGCCACTAAAGTGAAAATGACCAAAGTACTCTAAAATCTTCAAAAAATGACCAAAATACCCCCAAGACCCAAAAAATGACCAAAATACTCCTGAAACTTAAAAAATGACCAAAATACCCCAGAAACCTAAAGGTTACCAAAATACCCCAAAAATCCAAAAAATGACCAAAATACCCCAAAAACCCAAAAAATGACCAAAATACTCTCGAAACCCAAAAAATGACCAAAATACCCCCGAAACCAAAAAATTACCAAAATACCCCCGAAACCCAAAAAATGACCAATATACCCCCGAAATCTAAAATTTACCAAAATAACCCTGAAACCTAAAAAATGACCAAATTACACCCGAAACTCAAAAAATGACCAAAATACTCCCGAAACCCAAAAAATGATCAAAATACCCCCAAAACCCAAAAAATTACCAAAATACCCCCGAAACCCAAAAAATGACAAAAATACCCCCCAAAACCTTAAAATGACCAAAATACCCTCCCAAAACCCAAAAAATGACCAAAATACCCCTAAAACCTAAAAAAATGACCAAAATACCCTCAAAACCTAAAAATTACCAAAATAATTACGAAACCTACAAAGTGACAAAAATACCCCTGAAACCTAAAAATTAACAAAATAATCACAAAACCTACAAAATGACCAAATACCCCCAGGAATCCAAATATCCTTGAAACCTAAAAATTACCAAAATACCCCCAAAATCCATAAAAATGACCAAAATACCCCCGAAACAAAAAAAATTAACAAAATACCCCCGAAATATAAAAAATGACCAAAATACTCCTGAAACCCAAAAAATGACCAAAATACCCCGAAACCTAAAAAATGAACAAAATACCCCGAAACCTATAAAATGACAAAAATGCCCCTTAAACCTATAAGTCAATAAAAATACACCCTAAACCTAAAAAATTACCCAAATCCCCCCCAAAACTAAAAAAATGACCAAAATACTCCCTAAACATAAAAAATGACCAAAATACCCCCTAAACCTAAAAATGACTAAGATACCTCGGAAACCTAAAGAATGATTGAAATATCCCCAAAACCTAAATAAAACAATTTACCATTACAATTTGCTCGGCATAGTAGTGATGTAAACCATTCGTATCGGCCTAAACATGCTTGACATATCCGTTTGCTGGAATTTTATTTAAAAAGTAATTCAAGAGAAACAAATATAATACATTTATCAATTAATAATTATATCATGTGCATGTGTAATAAAAATCAACAATAAGATGTGAGAAATTTCTTACTAAATTATATTATTCAAAGACCTCACAAGATTCTCAAAAAAAAAAAAAAAAAGATCTCACAAGCAATCAGGATATTCTCCCCACTGGTCAGAATTAATAAGAGTTTTCTTTTCTCTTCTTACACCCTTTGCAAGTGTGGCCTTGATAATATTTATAATATTAAAAAAAGGATATGACCAGCCATAAAATCCTTTCTATTGTTATAACAATTTATGTAACAGATATGTTATATTCATTAATAAACAACTTCATTAATGAAGAAGTTAAATAAAACACAGATTCTTAAGTTTACATGATTCAAAGTTTGCTAAGATATCATCACCATAAAAGTTAGGTGATTTGCCATAAATGCCCAAAAATGATTAGTTTTGGTTTTTTATTTATTTATTATTTTTTAATTTCTTTCATAAAAATAAAATTCATAAAATTATAACTAAAAAAATTAGAAAAAATTTTATTTTAAAAAATATAATAGTAAGTGTCCATAACTTCAGTGGTGCGACAAAGGCACATTAATTCAACTCTTGACCTCTCAAATGCATACTTTGTTCCCCTTGGAAATAGTGAAAGAGATGTTAGTTCACTTAAAATGGCAAGAATTTTATAGTTTTATTGTAGAAATTTGGGTTTTAGACCAACACTCTAAACCTTTTATCCCTCCAAAGGATGTGGAGATGTTTCAATCTAAGCTAATTGATGATCTCAAAATTTATATTAAAAGCTCAATTTCTTTGAATCTTGTTGCTCCATGGTTAAACTAAAAAGAAAACTTTATGCTGGTCGCTATTTGATTTAATGTAGTCCATTAACTTTGGATGGTTAATATCATGTTACCTTTACATGGTTTAGCATTTAAAATGAATTTTGCAAGCTTATTTGGTTTGATTTTAAAATAATAATAATAATAATAAAGTTTAAAAGATGGATCAAATCATGAATTAGATGAGTTGACCCAACTTGACCAAAAAAATGGTCGGGTACGGGTCAATTGGTTTTTACTTTAGGTAAAAAATTCATAGGTTCGGGTTGAATATTTTTTTTAACTTATGTTGATTGTATATAGATCAACATAAAATTTAGTTATTAATTAATAAAATATTCCACAAATTGGTTTTTGTGTACTACTTTTATATATATTATTACATAGTAGTCTTGTGGATGTAGATTTTTTGTTCAATTAGTAAATATTTATATATATTATAACAACCTTAGAGGGAAGCAAACAAACACAGACCCAATAAGAATACCACAAAGAAAATACAACCGCCGCAACAACAAAAAAAGACAAAAGAAGCAATCTTGTAATTGGAGAAGCTGCAAAGCAAATAAAACTTTGATGGATGGAGGTGTTGACTAAGTTCAAAAGGCCATCTTTAGACACAAGTCCAATGAACCTTGGAAGCCCAATGAATATTGGGTAACCGATCCATCGAAGGACCTTGTTTCACACACTGAAACAACTGGAAGCTAGCTAGCGGTGAGTGAGACATCACATGGACATGGTGTACTTATAGATACATCTTTAGGTATTCATCCATGCGTGTATATTTCACATCTGGATAGAGCTCTGAAGCTTCACCCTCTTCCCCTATTTCAAAGTTCGTCAAACAACCTTCATAGAAAAAGTGATAGTAATGACCAACTCCTACCTGGCTAGCAAAGTCCAGTCCTGCATATGTATAGGAAAATAAATATATATATAGTGTTGGACAAGTAAACTAAAAGGCATATAAGGAAGGGGTTCAGAGAAAATTCTTGGTTTTTTATTTTTTTTTAAACCTTTCATGGAGGCGAGAAAGTCCTCTTGTGAAAAACTAATCTTTTGTAGTTCCTTCCCAATAAGTTTCTCCCACTTCTCCACTAATTCCCTCTGGGAGAGAATGTTTTCAGGAGGCCGAATGTTCAGTGTTTTGTTTAATGTTCGGGGATCGTCTATTGTTTTAATGGTGTATAAGGCCACGTCGTCTTCATCCATGTAAACCACTACAGCAAAAATACACCACATTTTGTTTTAGTCTAAAATATCATTAACAGTGTAGTTATGTAAATTATTGCATTTTTGCCTTAATTTATTTTCTATCGAGAGAGAGAGAGAGAGAGTACCTTTGACGTTGCCATCACCATAGATGGTAACTTTATCCCTTGGAGGCAAGAGTGTTCCCATTTGAGAAAGGTTGCCAGCAAAGTAACCAGCAAAGCAATTAGCAGTTACATAAGTGAAGGGGATTTTAGCATCCTCTATTGCTCTTCTCACTCTCATTTTCTCATCAAATGACACTCTTCCAGGTTCAAGAGCATGTCCCATCCGTGAGGGGTCCGTACCAAACTCAGATGGTATGAAACGCTACAAAATTTGGTGCAAAATGTTACTATACATCAAGCAGCGTCGAATATACTTACCGCATCAAATGAAAAAGAGGGAGAGGTTTTACTTCAATAAACAATTTTAAGAAACATTTTATGGGAAAATGAAAAAGTGATTAACTATTTTGACAGTTTTTTTTTTTTTTTTCAATTTCTCATAAAGAGTTTCTTAAATAGATGATTAATATATGCTCTAAGTAAAGTTATATATATTTTGAGAAACAAACACACACAAAAGAAAAAGAATAAGGTTTTAACACACACTACAAACTCCACTTAAGGAAAGATATATAGCAAATTATATTACTTTTGACAAGCATAGATTATAACTTAAGAATAACTAGTAACATGCCAAGCACAGAGAATAACTTAATTAGGATAACTAAGTGTCTATTTGACATCAGCTTAAAAATTTAGTTTTTAGTTTTTGGGTCTGTTTGGATAGAATTTATTTTGCTGAAACTGAAAACTGAAAACACTGTAGTAAAATAATTTTTAAATGTGTGAATAGTACCGTGGGACCCATTTTTAATGAAAAAATTGATAAAAAATGAAATTTGTGGGTCCGTGAACAGTGCACAGATGCACTGTTCACAGAAAACTGGTCAAATGTTGCGGCTACTGTTCATGTACAGTACATGAACAGTAGCCGCTTGTGAGGGGGAAAACGCGTGAGAAAAAAAAAAAAAAAAAAAGGAGAAAATGCAGAAACGGAACGCAGCAAACGCAACGCTCTATCCAAACGAGCAATTTATGTACAGTTTTTTAAAACCTCACTTTTTATCACATTTTTTCACTTTTTCAAAAATTTTCTAGATACAAGTATACTTTAGCACACTTTCATTAAAACGTTTTTAGCAAAAAGCTAGATAAACGATTTCCAAACAGATGCTAAGTCTAGCATGCCAAGCACAGAGCAATGTTTATGACATATAGTGCATATGTGACCAAGCACTATGCCATCGCTAATAATAAGTAATTATATTTATATTTTACTTTTTTAAGGAAAAAGGAAATTTTATATTTTATTTTAACTTAAGATAACTATTCAACCATCACATATATTTTAGAACGACACTAATGATCTTCTTCCTTTTAGTTAATAATATTCTCAAGCTACATATCATGTATTTTGTATTAGCACCAAGAACTCCACTGCAAACCTTACCAAACATTGCCTCGTTTTATGTCAGTAATCATATCTTTGATTATGTGGATTTCATTGGATGGGTAGTTTTGGATAAAATTAAGTGTACTATGTCCCTCATCTTTATTGCGCGTTTCATGGTTATATACTTTTCCTTTTTTATATTGTCATTACATTATCACATCCATAAGTTAATTTCTTTTGACACTACTCAACTGAGTTGCACCATCTGTTGTTAAGTGATATGCATGAAGAAAAAAAGTTATGTCTTTTAGTTGGCAATAATTATTCCGTAGGGTCTCCTAATTGCGTGTATTAGTCTAAGAGTTTTAATCTAAGGAGAAAGTCAAAAAACTTTTGATAACAAACGTCATAGCTAAGTGGAATTAATGGTGTCGGCTCAACTCTCGTATCAAATGATGAATAGACGAGGTCAAGAGTTTTGCAACTCAATTAGTTAGTATCTCTTGATATTTTCGATAGAAACATTCAAGATATATTCAAATTACCCACCCTCAACTATTGAGTAATTAAAAAAATGGTGAATTAATGATCATATATGCCTCAAGTTTGCCTTTGGCAAAAAGGAATAAACAAAACTGATTTCAACTTGCATCAAAGTTTTTTTTTTTGATAGATAACTTGCATCAAATTGGCTTCGACTTCTAATTTTGTGTAGTAATTTGACTGAACCATTAACAAGTACTTTGGAGTAATAATAAGTATTGACCATTATTATGAAAAAACGTTGAGTTTAAGCATGAAAATCTATGTCAAGATTTTTGTAAGTCAATTAATTGGCACTTCGTGTTATTTCTAAAACATTTAGGCTTCAAATTTTCTATCTTCTATTGTAACTATTTAATTAGGAATTTTTTTTTAATAAAAAAACAATAAAAACTTACACAGTTTATGTGGTTTGTTAGGTTTTATTATTCTTTTCATCTAACAATAGTTGAAACTTTTAAAGAATTAATATGAAAATCTTCCAAAAATCTTTTTAGTGGATAATGTGTTTACAATTATCCAACGTTGTTATACATCTCTTGATCTTGAGTGTAAGGACCCAAACTTGGTCTCCTAGCCCAGCACGTGGACTGACTATAGCCTAAGAGGCCCACAACAATGAATTTGTAGAGGAATGGGTGAAAACACTGGGCTTTAGTTAGTCAAGCAGCATTGTAGATAGGCTTGATGACAGAAAGGTAAACATGAACTATTATGAAATGAAGAAATAACGTCCTCGGCGAAGTCCGAGGACAATAGTTCTAATATAATATTCTAAGAAAGTGTTGCAAGTTTGATTGAGGATTGCTACAGTGTTTTTTTTCTCTGATTTCCCATCCCCTTATTCTTCTTTTTCTTCCCCTTTTATACTCTCCTCCCTCTTTACCTCAACCGTCCACCTGTACACTAGATGGTTAGGGTTGATACTTGTCCCATCAGTCCTTCTCATCAGTCTCCAAGTAGTAGCTGTAAGGCTGAAATACACTGTTCAGGCATCACTTCTACATTAATGCGGCCAGGGGATTAGCTGCAGTGCATTTAATGCGGAGGCAGCAACTTTCTCCCCAGATATTTTGGGGTTCATCCTTATCTCACATCTCTTCATTGCTCGTCCACCTCAAACGAATTTCAGGGATTGCCATTTTTGCTGTAAATCCATTTCTCGGGACCTCGACCAAGCTCGGCCGAGGAAGTTTTCGTCCTCGACACACTTTCCAGAGCCTTTAGGACTAAAACCCCATTATTTCTTCATCAGTGTAATTTCCTCTGACGAAGACATCTCATCCTCGGGCGGATCTTTGTCCTCGGCTTGGGCCCTAGGTCTAACATATTAATAAATAATGCATTTCTGGGCCCAAGGACCCTACATTGAGTATTTTACAAAATCTGTGGACTTTATTTTACTTTGTTAAAATTGTTGCCATTTATGAAATTCATTTTTTTTCTCTTCGATCGGTTCCAGATCCTATCAAGAGGAGAGAGTCAACGGCATTGCTAAGACACAAAGCTCCTGTTGCACAGAACTTAATTTTGTGCGATTTTGGTTAAGTTTATTTGTTATTAACATATTTTTTCAAAAGGTGAAATAGATGTAGTTTCAAGCAAATTAGTTTAATTTTTTGCAAAAAACTTGTAGCTTAATTGACAATTTATAGTGTTTCTAATAAAGACATTCATATTCAAATCACCCAACTCCTAACTATTGAATTAAAAATATAAATAAATAAAATAAAGTTTATTTTTCCCCCCAAATAAACTAACTTATTTTCTAATCAATTTTTGTCTAATAAATAAGCTTACCAATCACACGTTTTGATTATATCATATCAGCCAGCAAAACATCTTCGATTTAAGATAAAATTAAAATTTAAAAAAAAAAAAAAAAGGGTCTTTAACCATAATGGCAATTTGCAAAGACAAGGTTATTCAACGATGAGAAAGGAATCGTGGATCCATTAGTTGAAGAAATTATTTTATGAACACTTTCTCTTCATTCGATGCGCTGTCCATTCAAATTTCATGTTCGCGTGTGCCGATGGATCGCACCAAACAACACAATATGTATAATATATAGAGGAGCCGCCCATTAAAAACGAAAAATAAAAAATTTACTTTATGTTATTTTAAAGAGAATAAATTGGACCACCGCATACCTTTGGTGTGATGGTTACTTTATAAGTATAAGTGTTTGTGAGGTGTGGGGTAGGGATGGCCATGGGTAGGGTATGGATCGGGTATACCCATACCCGACCCGAAAAGTTTACCCATAGATACCTGATTATCAATACCCATTAATATCCATACCCGAATATATTATCCATGGATATCCATACCCTACCTGAAACCCATTTAATTTTTTTTTTTAATTCAAAACATTAACATAAAAACTAACCAATCTTAAAAAAGAAAAAACTAATCAATAAATAAATTTTATTGATTAGTTCACTTCCAATAAACAAACACGAAAAAAAACAATTCGAAATAAAAATAAATAGTCACACATGGTTTCTTCGTCCTGATCCTAAGAAAACTGCAAAAAAAAAAAAAAACACAGAGAAAGAGAGAGAGAGAGAGAGAGTGTGTGAAAATCTTAAATCTCAAGAGTGTGTGTGTGAGAGAAGAATCTGGGTAGCCCTAGAAATCCAAGGAGGGCATGGCGTCGTTGAAGGTAGTTGTAACGACGAATTCGGATCTGCCACGACAGTCTTCTATTTATTCACTCTCTACTATGCTTGCTGATCTCCAACAACAACAGCAGCAAAATCAGTCTATGAACATGGACGATCTCTTGAAGAATCTCTACTCCACCTCGTCTGACCAATTCGCTGAAGGAACCACCTTAGCTGGCGGAGGAGAAGCAGGAGGAGGAGGAGACAAGACTGTCGATGAGGTCTAGAAAGAGATCGTCGCCGGCACCACCACGACCAACGCTGACAATCACAGCAAGGTGGAGGAGATTAGCAGCAACAATGGTAATAACATGGTGGAGGAGATGACTTTGGAGGATTTCTTGACTAAGGCTGGGGCGGTGAGAGAGTGTGAGGACTAAGGAAAGGCAGAGAGAGTGTGAGCCAGAGTGACGGTGAGAGAGGTCTAGGGGCCTTTTTTTTTTTTTTTTTTTTTTTTTACTGGTTGGGTTTGGATAATATCCATACCCTACCCGAACAATTCGGGTAATATCCATACCCTACCCATTAAGAACCGGGTATTACCTGAAACATTTGAATCGGGTAGGGTTGGATATCCATTACCTAATGGATATGGCCATCCCTAGACTGTTGGGTCTAAAGAGAATAAATTGGATCATCGCACACCTTTGGTGTGATGGTTACTTCACAAGTATAAGTGCTTGGGAAGTGCGGAGGGTTAAGGGCCGGAGTTCAAGTCTCTAAGATAAAACTTCACACATATATACTTAAATTAGGATAGAATAGAATTTCTATCTTATATAAAAAAAAAAAAAAAAATTTGGGTCAAGAGCAACAACACGTTCAGACTTCAGAAACCTAAGCATAAAATTAAAATATCCTCCTCCTCCTCACACCAGAGCTCCAGCCCACCACAGTCGTCGACGGAGTTGTTGCTGGAATCATGATTTGGAGCCGAAAAAAAAATCATAAGAACCTAGGCTAGCTGAAAAAAAAAAAAAAAAAAAAAAAAAAAAACCTTTTTTTTGGGTTTGAACCTGCCACTCAAGAATCCAATCAAACCCCATGAAAATACAAAAAAACAGCAAAATCCATACCAAATCAAGTGATTGATATCCAAAAAATTATCCAAATCCATCAATATTTTGAAATCCAAAGTTTGGGGAAATAACAAATCATAAAAAAAACACACCTTGAGTCGCGACACCACACTTGCAACGGCTCCAACAGATTTCGCCAGCTCTAGAAACGACGTGGCCGGCAGCATCTGTGACCGGGTGGAGCTCCGGTGTGAGGAGGAGGAGGAGATGAGATTTGGGTTTGCCGTGCTCCAGGTCTGAAGTCTGAACGTGTTGTTGTGTTGTGTTTGAAAGGGGCTGATGGGCTTTAATTGGGTTATAGTTTTGTGTTTTGAGTGTACTGAAAATAAGTTGTTTTGTTGACATTGTGGGATAGGATTGGCGGGCATAAAACACACCTTTTACACAGCTACTAACTCAATTTATTCTCTTTTCTAAATCATATCCTTTATCACACAATTTTTGACAATTATTTTATATAGCAAATTATGATTTTGTTTTCATTTAACAGAAAGAAAGAAAGAAATGAGAATTAAAACTTACCAAAAAAAGAAAAAGAAAAAGTGAGTTAAAAGAAAATCGAAAAAGGGTTATTTACCTTAATGTTTCCTGCTTCTTTGATGGCATCAACAAGCTTGAGCTGCAACAAAATGTTGTGAGACCGAAAATGAACACCAGACATGGTGCAAATGACAACATCAACTTGTTTCACAGCATCAACAAGGCTCTGGTGATCGGGAAATGAGCCTTGAATGAGTCTGGCACCTTGTTTCTTAAATGATAAAAGCATTTGTATCTTGTCAATGTCAAGACCCATCTCTCGGCGTTGAAGAACATAGGTTGTATGGCCCTGTGCTAGGCTTGCCTTCACAATCCTCTTCCCTATGTACCCAGTACCACCTACAACAAGAACCTTGCTCTTTGCCATATATATTCACTCTTATTGTTGGTCTCACAAGTCCACAAAAACACACACAGATTATTCGATCATGGGTTATTACTACTGCACGGTATTATATAGGCGCTTGCCGCGCTTCCTCCCATGTGAATGCCGCGCTTCTTCTTCTCTCATTTTTTTTTTTGGTGTGTAATATATTTCTTTCTTCTTGTCTTTTGGGTGAAGAAGAAGAAGAACAGTATTTTGGGTGAGGAAGAAGACCTGAAGAAGAGATAAGATGGTGAGTGGAGGAAAAGAAATTTGATGGGAATGGGGGAAGAAATGGGTGGATGAGAAAAAAAGTGAAGAAAAAAAAAAATAAATAAAGGTATGAGTGGGACACGTGGAGTCTTTTGGGTTAATATTGCAAAATCTGAACTTAATTTGTGTTATAGGTACTGTTTGAACTTAATTGGCGAATTGAGGAAAGAGAAAGAATTTCGGCAACAGTGTTGCCGAAATTCAACAAAAGTAGGAGAGAGAAAGAGAAAAAGTTGGAGAGAGAAAGAAGAGGAATTTCGGCAACGCTGTTACCGAAATTCCTCTGCCCAAATTCCTGCCTGGTTCTGTGTCCTGTGTGCCCGAGTGTGGAGTGCTAAAAAAAAAAGCAATTGCAGCAATGCCATTGCCAAAATAGGAAAAAAAAAGAAATTTTTTTTTTGGTAATTGTGGCAATGGCATTGCCGAAAATGGGGGGAAAAAAAATTGAATGGAATTATGGCAATGTCATTGCCGAAAATGGGAGGAAAAAAAAAAAGTTGTTACTGAAATCTAGGAAGAAATTTTAAAAAAAGTGTTACGTTCACAATATTTTTATAATACTTTCACAACAAATCACATGTGATTAGTTATTATTAGTTCAAATTTGATTTTAACACTGAGATTACTTTTTTATCTAATAATAATAACCTGCCACTTAAAATTTGTTGTAAAAATATTGTAAAAATTGTGTGTACCTATCATTTCTTAAAAAAAAAAATAATAATAGAATTGTGGCAATGGGATTGCCGAAATAGGTGGAGTAAATTTTCACCTATTTCGGCAATGCCATTGCCGAAAATGTGAGGGGAAAAAAAAAGAAAGAGAATAGAATTGTGGCAATGGGATTGCCGAAATAGGTGGAAATTTTCTCCACCTATTTTGGCAATCCCATTGCCACAATTCTATTCTCTTTCTTTTTTTTTTCTTTTTCTTTTTTATAAATGATAGGTACACACAATTTTTACAATATTTTTACAAAAAATTCACAATAAATCACATGTGATTAGTTATTATTAGTTGTGAATTTGTTGAAATTTTTTTGAACTAATAATAACTAATCACATGTGATTTATTGTGAATTTGTTATAAAAATATTGTAAAAATTGTGTGTACCTATCATTTATAAAAAAAAAAAGAAAAAAAAAAAAGGAAAGAGAATAGAATTGTGGCAATGGGATTGCCGAAATAGGCATTGCCACAATTCTATTCTCTTTCTTTTCTTTTTTTCTTTTTTTTTTCTTTTTTTCCTCACATTTTCGGCAATGGCATTGCCGAAATATGTGAAAATTTACTCCACGTATTTCGGCAATCCCATTGCCACAATTCTATTTTTTTTTTTTTTTAAGAAATGATAGGTATACCGTATACACAATTTTTACAATATTTTTACAACAAATTTTAAGTGGCAGGTAATTATTATTAGATTAAAAAAGTAATCTCAGTGTTAAAATCAAATTTGAACTAATAATAACTAATCACCTGTAATTTGTTGTGAAAGTATTATAAAAATATTGTGAACGTAACACTTTTTTTAAAATTTCTTCCCAGATTTCGGCAACAACATTTTTTTTTTCGTCCCATTTTTGGCAATGACATTGCCATAATTCCATTCAATTTTTTTTCCCATTTTCGGCAATGCCATTGCCACAATTACCAAAAAAAAAATTTCTTTTTTTTCCCTATTTTGGCAATGGAATTGCCGCAATTGCTTTTTTTTTTTAGCACTCCACACTCGAGCACACAGGACACAGGATCGTGCAGGAATTTGGGCAGAGGAATTTCAGTAACAGCGTTGCCGAAATTCCTCTTTTTTCTCTCTCCAACTTTTTCTCTTTCTCTCTCCTACTTTTGTTGAATTTCGGCAACACTATTGCCGAAATTCTTTCTCTTTCCTCAATTCGCCAATTAAGTTCAAACAGTACCTATAACGCAAATTAAGTTCAAATTTTGCAATATTAACCCAAAAGACTCGGGACACGTGTATATCATATTAGGAAATTTATTAAATAAAAATTACAATTGTGTTAAAACACAACAAATTTTCATAACAGTTGAGGTATCAAATCTTTCATATGTCAAAATAAAATTAAATAAATTAATAAAATATTAGACTAGGATTGACCACAACTAAAAACAAAGAGTATTTTGAAAATATTGTGACATTTTATTATATCTCTAAACTTTTTAAATTAGTACTATTTTTCTTTAGAAAAAAAATAGTACTATTGAGAAAATATTTTTATAATAATTTCATAATAAAGTTTACATAGTAAGTTGTTATTGGTTTCCATCTAGACCTATTAGTGACATTATCTTTTTTCCCTACCATTAACAACTTGTCATATAGACTTTATTGTGAAATTTTTGTGAAAATATTGTGTCCATAACTTGCATCAAGAGAGGTGATTAAAACAAAGAATTCTCTTTATATATATCTTGTCCTTTTTGGTAATTTACAACTCAAACTGTCACTTTTATAAGTATTAGCCAAACACTTAGCTTTATCCAAAAGCACTTTTTGATAATTTTTACCAAACACTCTACTTTCTAAAAAAGCCCAATTTCATACCACACTTTTTAAAATCACCACTTTTTCAAAAAGCACCATTTGAAAAAACTAAACCAAACTCACCCCAAGTGCCAGCACAGGCAAAACATTGCAGTATTGAAAAAAAAAAAAATCAGAGGGCCACTTATAGAACAGGATGGCCACAATCCTTTTAAGGACGCTAAGTAGCCGTATGCCTCTGGTACTCTTCGAGAAAGCCCACAGCACCATCATGGATTTTTTTTAATGAGCTTGAGTTCGCTCAAAATAAAAGCATTCCAAATTGCCCATGAGATCATTGCCCATGTTTCAAGGACGTCCTTTTTCTCCAGCTTCCCAACCAGTATTTTAAACGAAAGGAAGAAATCTTGAGCATGATTTTGGCATTTTTGGATGCGGCCCTTAGACAGCGCCCACACATTGCTTGCCAGAGGACACTCCCACAGCAAGTGGCCCATAGTCTTAGTGTGTTGATAACAAATTTCACACCCAGGATAAATGTTCACTTTTCTTCTATGTAGATTGGCTCTAGTGGGCAGAATATTAGAACAAGCTCTCTAGAAAAATGTACGGACCTCTGGAGGGACATTTAAAGGCCAGAGCTTTTGCCACAAAGGACGCTCATCACCAGCAGTCGAGTGCTCTCCACAATCTGATTACTGAAGGCGAATGGCTACCTGATACGCAGACTTAATTGAGAATGTCAGAGATCTGGACTCTGTCCAAATTAGCTTGTACTGATAGTTTAGGGAAGACAAAGGTAATGACAATATCTCCATTCGATTCCTATGAGCAAACAAGTTGAAAATCTGTTCACAGTCCCATTGTAGAGTATCCTGATCTATAATCTCTGGTGGAGGATTATTGAGAAAAACTGGGGGGTGAGGCAACCATCTCGGATCAGCGACATCTGTTGATCTCCCATCCCCAACTTTCCATTTTGTAGCCACCCTAATAACCTCCCTTGCAGACAGTTAGCTCCGCCACACAAATAAAGGATTATTTCCAAGCTCTGCCTCCATAAAAGACCACCGTGGGAAATATCGAGCCTTGTATACTCTATAAAATAAGGAATAAGTATTATGAATCAATCTCCATGCTTGCTTTGCAAGCATGGCTAGATTAAAGGCATTAATGTCCCTAAATCCCATTCCTCCTTTACTCTTAGAATAACACAATTTCTTCTAATTAATCTAGTGGATCTTCTTCTCATTCTTTATTTGCCCCCACCAATATTTTGCCAGAGAAGAATTGATAGTATCACACATTGTCTTTGGTAACTTGAAGAGACTCATAGAATAAGTAAGGATCGCCTGTGCCACCGTTTTTATCAAAATTTCCTGGCTTGCTTTTGATATGAACTTCTCGTTCCACCCCATCACCCTCTTTGAAATTTTTTCTTGGAGATCCTTATAAGTATTAGCCATTGATATACCCACGGCCATAGGTAAGCCTAGGTACTTCTTACAGTCTGTCATAACTCTTGCACCCAACATACCTTGTACGGATATTTTTATATGTGGGCTGGTATTCTTACTAAAAAATAAGGATGTTTTTTGCATGTTAATAGCCTGACTCGAAGCCGCCTCATAAGTACCCAAAATAGACATCAAATTTTGACATTGTGCTGTTGTAGCTTGACTAAACAATAGGCTGATGTCAGCAAATAAAATGTGGGATATTCGGATCCCGTTGGAGCAAGATAGAATACCTTGAAACTGCCTATTCTCCTCAGCCTTCCGTAGAAGAGATGATAATCCTTTAGTGCAAATGAGAAATAAATAAGGGAAAAGAGGATCACTCTGCTTAATTCCACGAGTATGGGAAATAAAATCACAGGGTTCCCCATTGATAAGAGTTGAGTATGAGGCGGTTTGAACTGTTTCCAAAGACAAAATAACCCACCTTTCCTCCAACCCTAGCTTGACCATCATTGCGCGTAGGAATCCCCATTCAACTTGATCATATGCCTTACTGATATCCAGCTTCACCGCCATTTGTCCCACCTTCCCCTTTCTTTTATTACGCATCCTGTGTACTAGGAACAAAAGCACTCTAGGCATCAGATATTACATTGGGTAAAATGACTATCAGCCAATTAGCAAGAACTTTAGAAAAAATTCTAAACACCACATTACCCAAGCTAATTGGGCGAAAATCAGTTATATGCTTCGGCTCATTCACCTTTGGAATCAAGACAATGTGAGTGAAATTCATTTTATGGAGAAAATGCCCAGAATTTAGAAATGAGAGTATTGCTTCAACTACATCAGGACCAACAATGTGCCAAGACTTTTGAAAGAAAAAAAGGGGACATACCATTAGGCCTTAGAGATTTCGATGGGTGCATCTGGAATAGAGCCTGTCTTATTTCATCTGCTATATAAAACTTGTAGCAGATGGTGGTTCAAAGCCAGAATGACAAGCTTATCAACTGAGTTTAGAACTCTGTCCATATTCTCTCTATTCAAATTGGCTGAGGTAAAAAGATTTTTGTAGTAGTCTTCAGCAACTACAGCTATACCATCCTCTGTAGAGTGCCAGGTTCTCACAATATCAAAAAGGTCAGCTGAGACTTTTTCATTTGTCATTAGTTTCTAGGAAGTTGTACACAGTTGTCTTGTCTTGCATTCTATGGAGACTAGTCTGAAAGTATGAGACTTTACACGCAAAATCAGAAACTTATACTCAAACTCAAAATAAAAAATCCGAATCCCTTTCTCTCCCTCTCTTTAGTTTTTATTTTTCACTTTTCAAGCTCTTTAGTCTCCACACTCCTTTACAGCTGCCTCTGTCATCAGTCATCACCACCAACATCGCTACCTCACTTTCTTTCCACCCACCGCGGTCAAAATGAGTTGAGTCTTAGTATATTTTCTTCCTTTCTCATCTTTCGTTTTATCTATTTTGAGATATGAGTTTATCATTTGATCAAATCACTTAAAACTCAAAGATCTATAGTTATTGATTTGATTTGTTTGGTTATAAATTTGAGTTTTCACTTATCAAACTTGAAACATTAACTTAAAAAACCGAAACCCAAATTTTAAAAAATTGAAACCCTAACACTTTTTTATTTTGTTTATTTAATTTGTATTTTATTGATCATTTGTTTGATTCATTTTATTGATAATTTGTTTGATTCATTTTTTTGCCTAATTTGTAGCCCAGACTCGCCAAACCGACGATTCCGACCACCCGAAACATCGGATCTGACCCTTATGTTCGGTCAAGTACGGGTCTAATTCTCAGTCACCCGACTCAATCGGGTCAAGTACGAGTCAACTCCAAACCCGATCCGACTCGATCCATGGACAGCCCTAATACCACCATAGACCCACTCACACCATTTTTTGAGATAAAAGGTAGAAGACCCACTCACACCATAAAACTAAACACAAATGGATCCAAAATTAACCCAACTTCGACAATTTTTTTTTCACATACACTTTCATGTTTTAAAGGTGGACTTTTATTTCGCTTTTTGAAATGTGAACATTTGCACGTCAACTGCGGATATTCACATAAACATTCATGTAGTGTCCAACCATCGATGCAGGTGATCTCAAGTGCCTTATAACATATTTAGCCCTTCTTACCACTCGAGGAAGTGGCTTAACGGTAGGAACTAGGAAGCCTTTGTGTCCCAACACTTTGTAAGCCCGAGGTTGTGGAGTCAAATATTGAACTTTGAAAGTTGAAAGTAAATTAGCTGGCTTTGAATTTTCAAATTCCTAAACTATGATATATACTCGTACTTAGTTTTCAGCTTGGAATCTAGTTTTCAGCTTAGGATTACGACGGTGGGGACCAATGGCCAAGTTCCGAAAGTTCAATATTCCATCTTGCAAGTTGCATTATCAATGAAATTAAAGGTTTTTCATGTAAAATTAATTTTGTCTTATTTGTTGGACTGTTATCATATTTTTCTGCTAGTTACCAACTCATGCAATGCATAAATTGTTTTTGCTTAAATGTATAATATACTGTTATGATGTAATTATGTAAATATCATCATAAATCATAATATCTGAAATGGAAAAATGTGGACTCATACGTACAATCCACAGGAAATATCATAAAATATGGTTTTTATATTTATTGTTTTTTTAAATATGGAATTTGATGCCAAGAAAATATAATATGGCATATTTTTATT
Organism: Quercus tomentella; assembly: GCA_028535165.1. Classification (NCBI taxonomy): domain Eukaryota; kingdom Viridiplantae; phylum Streptophyta; class Magnoliopsida; order Fagales; family Fagaceae; genus Quercus; species Quercus tomentella. The sequence goes on along the minus strand of JAPQVY010000034.1, from coordinate 43,236 downwards.
GGAATGTGTAATATAGGGCTCTTATAATGAATCCTAATTGAATTTAAACTTCATTAAAAAAATGTATATTAGAATAATGGAAAAAAACGGCTTTTCAAAGCTTATGTGGTAATATTAGACATTAGAAGAAGTAAAAAAAAAAGACAAATGCTTTTATTTTATGTTATACTAGTAGTTAAATCGTGCAGTGCATGAGAAAGTTGACAAAAAAATTATATAGAATACATGTTTAATTAATAAATAAAAGGTAAATTAAACAATTTATAGAAAATAACTTGCTTAATTCAAATAGAATATGTTTAGAGAAGATTTAACTTAAATTAATCCAAATTTATTTAGTGTTGGGTTGATTTATCCAAAAAATGACAAGTTCTAAATAATTTTTTTTTAAAAAAAAAAATTATAAAGGGTTATAAGAGTTCTAAATAGTTTAAAATAACATAGCTTAGCATTATTTTTAGCTTTGAAAAAAAATTGAAAAATAAATATTATAATAATGATGTGAAAGAAAATGAGCTTTCAAAAACTTATGCGACATAATTAAAAGAAGTCAACAGAAAGATAATAGAAAAAGATAAAAACTTATACATGGTGCACTAATTATTGAAATAAAATTCATTTCTGTTTTTATTTTTCTAATATTTATGTAAAAAAATTTAATTTGGAATATAATATTATTATTCAATTTTAGTTGCATTGGAAATAATTGAAACAAAGTCTAGCAAAACATAAAAGAAATTTTTTAATGAAAAAGATAAAGTAGTTTTTTTAATGAAAAAAGATAATAGAAAATTTAATAACACATAGTAAATATAAAATATAAATATAAAACTAACTTTACTCTTATTTTAGAAGAAAATAATTATTTATTTGTCTAATCACTCAAGTAATAGATTCAATTTTTAAATTATTTTAATGTTGAAAATTTGTGTTTCCTCTTTCTAATAACATGTAATTGATATAATTGACGATGAAAATTTCCTAAATATATGTGGACTTTAAGATAATTTGTGTTTCCTCTTTCAAAATGCATTGCGCGACATCGGCTATTTAGCATAAGGAAAAAGAATTTATAGAGCATGTGGGCATCATTTTAGTGGGAAATTACCTTAAAATTATAACATAAGGGTTTAAGTTGTAGTCCAATAGTAATAACATATTTTGTGGGATTTCATGTCCAAATAGTTGTAATTTCTCTTTTCCTCTCCCACTATTTATTTATCTAAAAAATAAAAGTTCCAATAAAAAGTAGAATTAAATTTCTATATTTTCTCAAAGGATTTACAACGAACTTTGGAGATCCTCTAATAAAATATGGGGATCATTTTCTAGAATACCAGACCTTATTTATTTTGAACTCATGAAACCTCATAAATTTAAATAGACTTCTAATTGTTTGGATAATATGATATATAATAAAAGATAAAGAAAACACCACTACTATACACACATAATAAATTTCACTACTTTTATTGCAATTTGTTGAAGTTTCGTATTGTAATTAGTGCAGTATCTTCCACTAACTCACTGACATGATAGGAGTGCTCTGGTGTATTGGGTGTTGTTGGTGCGTGGAGTGCTGATGGCTGGTGCGTGGAGTGCTGATGTGGCCAAGGGCTGCTGCGCTTGGATCAGAGGTTGCTGCTACCATGTATATGGGTTTAAGTCATTGTGTAGTTAGTTAAGGGATAATTGTAATTGGTATTATTATGTTAGTTACAGCTATTGAGGGATGGGGTGGTTAGTTAGTTAGTTAGTAGCAGTTATAGGAAATGCCAATGTATCCCAATTCTGTTGGGGTCGGGTATAAAGGAATGTAGGTTCTGAATGTGGGTATTAATGAGAAAACTAATGCAATTTCCTGTGCCTTTCCTTCTTCTTATTCCCTATCTCTTTTCTCTCTAATCTCTCTCTGTTCCATTCTTCTTTCAAATCCCCTGTTTCTTCTTATTTGGATAAGAATAAGGTGATTCTTATCATTTTATATGGGAACCGAGTTATATAGTATAGATAAATTAGTCAAGACAAATCATGTGCGCGAAGACATATCTAATGCCAGAGTTAGTCATAATTCTTAAATGTATTAGATACAAAATATCAACTTGTATCTAATATACGACTTCATAGTGAAAATTTTAAAACTTTTACTTTCAGCATATATAAGTTATGAAATTTTCAACCAATGTAAATAGACAATATACAATGGAACCAATGAATTATTTAAAATCACGAACAATCCAAAATTTTAGCAAATATAAGAATAAATTTTACAATAAAAAGGTCATTTAATATTTTTTAGGTGGCCAATTCTTAGTTTTCTAGGTCAAACCTTTCAAAATTTTAATAAGTGTGTGTATATAGTTCTGCCCTTGTTTAAGTAGAGCCATACTTTGTTCATATGTATATCAATCACAACCTGTCCCATTAACATATTGTGAAATTTATTGTGTTTGGACTAATTCTAAAGAAAATATAACTGTAGTGTCAAGTGTGGAACTTTTTATTATGGGAAAAGTTAACAAATGACCTAAGTGTATTGATTTAAAAAACATTTAAAAAACCTTTTTATGGGAAAAGAAAAAAAAAAAAAAAACTGATTTTTTTATTACAATTTTTTATATTTTCCATGAAAGTAGTTAGGGTGTCCACCGGAACCCAAAAACCGACCCACCCGTCCAAATTACGTGGGCCGACTCAAAGACCAGCAAACCCGATGCCAGTGACGGTTGGCAGCAGGGCTCCGCCACCAAAAAGGGACTTAGGCAGGTCGGATGGCGAGTTTTCTTCTCCAAAACCGATGAACCCTATCCGACTGACGAAACCCATGAAACAAGGCTAGATTTACCTAGATTCGTTCAGATCCAGCAACATTCCGGTGAAGGTTTGGTAGTTTTTGGTTAGATCCAATGAAGATCTAGCTTTTTTTGCTTAGATCCGTTGATGAGATGAAGTTTTTGCTCAAATTTGGGCTTGACGTGGTTGTTTTTGCTTCGATTTTTGCTTAGATCCGATGATGAGATGAAGTTTTCGCTCAAATCTGGGCTTGATGTGGTGGTTTTTGCTTCAATCCTGTTGTTGTAACACAGATCTGGCGAGGATCCAGTGGAATTTGGTGGTTGTAACTCAGTTTCAATCTCGACCGAACCGACCGTTGTCCAGTGGAGACCGATCCGACTTGACTTGAGGTTGTCCACGGTCGGCAGTGGGTCGTTCAACCGTCCACCCAATATAAGCGGGTCAGTTGCAAGTTGGGCACAAACCTGACCGACCCTACCCGTGGACACCCCTAAAAATAGTATTAAACGTTCGTTAAAATAATCTATTAACCAATGTCGTAAGAGCAACAGTTAACAAGACCCTTTTTATTATTTCTTTTCTTTTATGCATTTCTTTTGTTTTTATTGGCAGCGGAATAAGACGGATCTAAAAAATAGATAAAATGTTCTCTATTGTGGAACATGAACATTTAATTTGTTCGCAAAGTATTTTATCAAATTATCATGAATGTATGAGATCAACGCAATCAATTGGTAATGAAACTACAATAATATAGTTGCTTATTTTTAAATGTGATACTAAGTGTGCGTTTGGGTAGAAATTATTTCTACCCGCATCTGCGTTTCTGGCGTTTCAGTGGTTTCACACCTTTTTTATTTTTATTTTTTTTCACGCGTTTCAGCTTTAGGGGACAACTAGCACTGATCATGCATTGTTCACGTACTGTTCATGCACTGTTCACGGGACCCACAACCACTTTATTAAAAAGAATATTAAAAATTGGTCACATGGCACTATTCACACATTTAAAAATTATTTTGCTATAGTGTTCTTAGTTTTCAGCAAAATAAGTTGTATCTAAACGGACCCTAAGTACATAGTTAATTATTGTAAACATAGTTAGTTAAACATGGAATGAAATGGACTTCATTGATTGAAATTATATTTTATATGTTTAGTAAAAAGAAAAAAGAAAAAAGAAATAAAAAGAAGATATAAAACCTTAATGTTTCCAGCTTCTTTGATGGCCTCAACAAGCTTGAGCTGCAACAAAATTTCGTGAGAGCTAGAATGACCCCCAGACATGGTGCAAATGACAACATCAACTTGTTTCACAGCATCTACGAGGCTGTTGTGATCAAAAAATGAGGCTTCAATAAGGCGGGCACCTTGCTTCTTAAAAGAAAATAGCAATTGGACCTTATCAATGTCAAAACCCATCTCTCGGCGTTGAAGAACATAGGTGGTTATATGATCCTCTTGTGCTAGGCTTGCCCTCACAATCCTCTTCCAGATTTACCCGGTACCCCCCACAACAAGGACTTTCCTCTTTGCCATATCACTCTTTCTTTTCTTTTGCTTAATTACTTCTGTTCTGTTAATTAATTAGTTTGATTTGACGACTCCACAATCTCTGAGCTCCACATATATAGAGGGAGCTCAGAGATATTTTCATGACGGGTCCCTCCATCCATGGTCCACACTTGAATGTGTGTGTGTATATATATATATACAGACATGAAATGTACGGACACTAGTACTGTATAAGACAACCAAAGTTCTTAACCCAAAATAAATAGGCTCGAAAGTGTACCCGGCATGTCCCATCAAAAAAAAGAAAAAGAAAGTGTACCCAGCATTAGGGGTGTCCACCAAGACTCGAACCGATCCAACCGACCAGACCCGGCCGGAACAGACCCACCCGCGACCGACCTATGAGCTTCGGTGGTCGGCGGCGGGTTACAAATCCCAGAAATCGAGTCCGGCGGGTCGGTTGGCGGGTTCTCTCCTCTAAAACCCGCCTTAATTGACCTGACCAAAGACTTCAAAAATCCGGCAATTCAAGCTTTTTCCAGCGAGTTTTAGGTCAAATTACTTCAAATCCAACGAGATTTATGCCAGATTTGGGGAGATCTTAGCTAGATCTGGTGGAAATCTCACCAAATCTAGTGAGATCTCATCAGATTCAATGAGATCTTTATCGGATTTGGCGAATTTTCGCCTGAAAAAAACCATTTTGTCGGATTTTTCCAACGTGGACGACCCGACCGGAACCGACCGCTTTTCGATGCCGATTTGACTTTCTCGCTGGTCGACGGTGGGTTTGAACTTCCTCCACTTGATTCTGTCGGGTCAGTCGCGGATTGGGCACAAACCCGACCCGGATTGACCTGTGGACACCCCTACCCGGCATGCGTATGCGGTTTACTTTTTTTTCTTTAATTAATGGGTTACAACAAAAAAATATAATTAAATAGAAAAAATGCTAAAGGTAGGATGGAGCTCGAATTTGGAGTTAGAGGAGCTAGAGTGTTGGTTCTACTACTACTTACACGCTTGAGGAATTTGTTTTTGGTGTGTGTGACTTTGATGATGCTATTGGGTAAGAGCAAAATAATCTTTTTAAAATTTTTTTAAAGGGCTGAGTTGTTTGTGTTGAGTAAAATTAGTTGATTGGGCATAATTTTCTTTAGATTTACTATTAGTAATTTTTGTTGTTGTGCTAATTTATTGGACTTGTATATTTTGTTTTAGATTTTAGATCCCAGCAAATTCCTTGGCCTTGACGAAAGGTCGGCCACCTTTTACGTTAGAAGAGCAAAAGACCCAGGGCATAGCAGGATGATTCTTTTATGGTCTTTATAAGGAGGAATGCTAGAGCTACAAACTTTTTTATAAATTGTTAATGTAGTGAGTGGTTATTGGTAAGTAAAAAAGTGGTGTAAGTGGTGGGCCAAATGCAAACCAATATGAATTTGTTACCTCATCAGTTTGCAAAAATGTTGTAGAAAAATTCGTGGTAATAACATTACTCTTAAAATAACTAACGATATTATTAAAAGGGGGCAAAGTATAACTTTATAAAACAAAATTACTAAAATTTGTATTGAGTATATATATATATTTTAAATTTGGGGGGCGGGGGGCCATTGCCCCCCACGTCAAAGCATGCCTCCATCCCTGACTAAAGGCACGAATTATTTTACAAACTATAAATGTGATGAATGATTATTAGTAAGTTTGAAACAGAGAACAGGTTCATTAAATTATAGTTTTTAAAATGGTTTCCTCCGTGTTTTTATTGGCCTCTACAAACAAGAAACTGAAAACACACTTATATGTAGTGTTTTCATTTTCTTTGCCAAACATGTTTTCTATCCTAGGAAATATAATACTATTTTTGACTGGTATAAAAAAAACAATTTAGCAAACATACACTTGGTGTTCATGTTTGAAATTCTCTTCCATTTGTTTGGATTTTATGACTAATTTAGTGAGGTTACTATTGTAGAAAACTAACTTGCTAAGATGAATAGCTGTGATTCAAGAATGGAGTGTTCTTGCTGTTTTGATTGCATTTAATATTTATTTTAAATAGGATTGTTAAACTGATTATTTGGGAAAAATGCTCAAATACCCCCTTGAACTTTAAGCAAGTAGCCATTACACCCCCTAAACTTTTATTTGGCCAGTTTATTTTGATAGGAAACTTGTAACTTATTTTATAGCTAAAGTTTCACTACACTATGTTCCATAATTTAATTTTTTTTCCCTTCATGTAAAAATTCAATGTCAATTTTTTAAAACTGTCATTTAATTTTTCTGTTTGCTAGTCCCTTAGCTCGTGCAAAGCATGAGAGAACTTTGCATAAATGTACATAATATATTAAGAAACTGTAAATGTTATTTATTATATAGTAATTCTAACCATTGCAAAAATTATTTCAGTTTAAAATATAATAATTGTGTGAAAAACAATTGTGCCTTTCAAAAAATTATATGTGCCAAAGTTGGAAAATGTGAACAAAAGATCAAACATATTTATTTTATATATTATAAATATAGATATTGATTTTGTTCTTGTCTAAATTATTTAATTAAAGCTCCTATAATAAAGTATAATTATGTTAATTGTTATTTATATTGTTTATTTATTCGTATATGGTCGGTGCCGGTCTTATTGGTTAATGGGAACACTCTTTCGAAAACATTTTCTCATTTATTGAAAATCTATCAGGGGCTGGATATGTGTGGTGGGTAATGTATTGTCTGGACATAGTATTCATCAACTATATGTTTTTTTTCAAACTATAATAAGAGGGGTAGGTAACGAATTGTCGGAGTTATAGTATATAATAATAATAGAACTATAGAATAAAGATCATGTATTTCAAACTAGGATAATGAGGGGGTTGAGGTGGTAGGTATTCTAATATTTTGTTGTATATAGAATATTTCACATATGATAGATTGATAGTTGATCCAATGAAAACATGTCGTATCATTTAATTATGTAACATCGATTAAATAGCCTAGAAAAGCTATAAAAAAATTAAAATAATTTGATTTCTTTTTTTAAATCCAAAAATTACCTAAACTAATAAAACAAAACAATTTACAATCACAATTTGCTCGGCATAGTAGTGATGTAAACCATTCGTATCGGCCTAAACATGCTTGACAAATCCGATTGTTGGAATTTTATTTAAAAAGTAATTCAAGAGAAACAAATATAATACATCTATCAATTAACAATTATATCATGTGCATTTAAAATAAAAATCAATAATAACATATGAGAAATTTCTAATCAAATTATATTATTTAAGGATCTCACCAGCAATTAGGATGCTCTCCCAATTGGTCAGGATTAACAAGAACTTTTTTTTCTCTTCCCACACCCCACGCAAGTATGGCCTTGATATATAATATTTATAATATTCAGAAAAGACATGACCAGCCATAAAATCTTTTCAATCGTAATAACAATTCATGTAACAGATATGTTACATTCATTGATAAACAACTTCATTAATGAAGAAGTCAAATAAAACACAGATTCTTAAGTTTACATGATTCAAAATTTGCTGAGATATCATCACCATAAAAGTTTGGCGATTTGCCATAGATGCCCAAAAATGATGTAGTTTTGGTTTATTTATTTATTTATTTATAATTTCTTTCATAAAAAAAATCATAAAATTATAATTATAAAAGTAGAGAAAATTTTATTTTAAAAAAATAGAATAGTAAGTGTCCATAACTTTAGTGATGTGACAAAGGCACATTAATTCGACTCTCAACCTCTCAACTGCATACTTTGTTCCCCTTGGATGGTTAACATCATATTCCCTTTACATGGTTTAGCATTTAGAATGATTTTTGCAAGCTTATTTGGTTTGATTAAAAAAAAAACTACTAATAAAAATGAAGTTTAAAAGATGGGTCAAATCATGAATCAGATGAGTTGACCCAACTCGACCAAAAAAAAATGGTTTGATATGAGTCAATTGGTTTTTACTTCTAGTAAAAAATTCACAGGTTCGGGTTGAATAATTTTATATACTTATGATGATTGTATATAGATCAACATAAAATTTAGTTATTAAATAATAAAATATTCCACAAATTAGTTTTTGTGTACTACTTATATATATATTATTACATAGTCGTCTTGTGGATGTAGTTTTTTTTTTTCAATTAGTAAATATTTATATATATTATAACAACCTTAGAGGGAAAGGGAACAAACACATACCCAATAAGAAAACCACAAAGAAAGGAGAAATACAACCGCCACAACAAACAGAAGGCGGCTGGGACGATATAAGGCCAGCCAAAAAAGGAAAAAAAGACAAAAGAAGCAATCTTGTAATTGGAGAAGCTGCAAAGCAAATAAGGCTTTGATGGATGGAGGTGTTGACTAAGTTCAAAAGGCCAACTTTAGACAAAAGTCCAATGAACCTTGGAAGCCCAATGAATATTGGGTAACCGATCGATCGAAGGACCTTGTTTCACACACTGAAACAACTGGAAGCTAGCTAGCGATGAGTGAGACATCACATGGACATGGTGTACTTATAGATACATCTTTAGGTATTCATCCATGCGTGTATATTTCACATCTGGATAGAGCTCTGAAGCTTCTTCACCCTCTTCCCCTATTTCAAAGTTCGTCAAACAACCTTCATAGAAAAAGTGATAGAAATGACCAACTCCTACCTGGCTAGCAAAGTCCAGTCCTGCATATGTATAGCAAAATAAATATATAGTGTTGGACAAGTAAACTAAAAGGCATATAAGGAAGGGGTTCAGAGAAAATTCTTGGTTTTTTTACCTTCCATGGAGGCGAGAAAGTCCTCTTGTGAACAACTAATCTTTTGTAGTTCCTTCCCAATAAGTTTCTCCCACTTCTCCACTAATTCCCTCTGGGAGAGAATGTTTTCAGGAGGCCGAATGTTCAGTGTTTTGTTTAATGTTCGAGGATCATCTATTGTTTTAATTGTGTATGAGGCCACGTCGTCTTCATCCATGTAAACCACTGCAGCAAAAATACACCACATTTTGTTTTAGTCCAAAATTTCATTAACAGTGTAATTATGTAAATTATTGCATTTTTGCCTTAATTTATTTTCTATCGAGAGAGAGAGAGAGAGAGAGCACCTTTGACGTTGCCATCACCATAGATGGTAACTTTATCCCTTGGAGGCAAGAGTGTTTCCATTTGAGAAAGGTTGCCAGCAAAGTAACCAGCAAAGCAATTAGCAGTTACATAAGTGAAGGGGATTTTAGCATCCTCTATTGCTCTTCTCACTCTCATTTTCTCATCAAATGTCACTCTTCCAGGTTCAAGAGCATGTCCCATCCGTGAGGGGTCCGTACCAAACTCGGATGGTATGAAACGCTACAAAATTTTTGGTGCAAAATGTTACTATATATCGAACAGCGGCGAGTATATTTACTATATCAAATGAAAGAAAGAGAGAGGTTTTATTTTAATAAACAATTTTAGGAAATTTTTTTATGAAAAAATGAAAAAGTTGCTAACTTTTTTGACAGTTTTTTTTTTTTCGATTTCTAATAAAGAGTTTCTTAAATGGATGATTAATGTATGTCATAACTGGACTCATATGTATTTTGAGAAACAAGTACACACACAAAGGAAATAGAATAAGGCTTTTTTTTTTTTTTTTTTTTTGAGAAACAAAAAGTTAAGAATAAGGCTTTAATACAACAACACATTACAAACTTTACTCAAAATTTATGATAGATTTTAAGGAAAGATATATAGCAAGTAATATTACTTATGACAAGCACAAATTATAACTTAGAATAACTAGTAACATGCCAAGCATAGAGAATAACTTAATTAGGATAACTAAAGGGTGTTTGGTATACCAACTCAAACATACATTTTCAGTTTTTAAACAATATTACACGTATTTCTATACATTTTTTCACCCATACGTATTTCCATACATATTTTCAAACAATAAAACACATGTTTTCAAATACATATATGAAACACCCCCTAAGTGTCTGTTTGACATCAGCTTAAAAGTTCAGTTTTTAGTTTTTATGTACAGTTTTTTAAAACCTCACTTTTTATCGCATTTTCTCATTTTTTTTAAGGTATAAGTATACTTTTAATGCACTTTTATTAAAAAAAATTAACAAAAAGTTAGATAAGTAGTTCTCAAACGGATACTAAGTCTAGCATGCCAAGCACATAGCAATGTTTACAACATATAGCGCACCCGTGACCAAGCACTAGTATGCCATCACTAATTATAAGTAATTATATTTATATTTTACTTTTTTAAGTAAAAAGAAAATTTTATATTTTATTTTAACTTAAGATAACTATTCCACATATATTTTAGAGCAATACTAATGAATTTCTTTCCTTTTAGTTAATAATATTCTCAACCTACATCAGGTATTTTGTATTAGCACCAAGAACACCGCTGCAAACCTTACCAAACATTGCCTCGTTTTATTTCAGTAATCATATCTTTGATTATGTGGATTTCATTGGATGGGTGGGCTTTGTATAAAAGTGTACTATGTCCCTCATCTTTATTGCACGTTTCATGGTTATATACTTTTCCTTTTTTATATTGTCATTACATCATCACATCCATAAGTTAATTTCTTTGACACTACTCAACTGAGCTGGACCATCAGTTGTTGAGTGAGATCCTAGCATTTTGACTCTTTTATCGTGTTGTCCTTTTGAGATTGTGGTTGAGTTTTTTGCATAAAGAAAAAAAGTATTGTCTTTTAGTTGGCATTAATTATTCCGTAGGGTCTCCTAATTGCGTGTATTAGTTTAATAGTCTTAATCTAATAAGAAGGAGAAAGGCAAAAGCCATTTGATAACAAACGTCATAGCTAAGTGGAATTAATGGTATTGGCTCAACTCTCATCTCAAATGATGAATAGACGAGGTCAAGAACTTTGCAGTTCAATTAGTTAGGGCATGTTTAAATGGAGAAGTGAAGGAGGGGGAGTGAAGTGGAGTAGAATAGAGTTGGCTAAAAATAGACTAATTTTTGGCTAAATCTACTCTACTCCTTCTCCCTCTCCCTCAATCCAAATAGACCATTAGTATCTCTTGATATTTTCAATAGAAACATTCAGGACATGTTCAAATTACCCGCCACCAACTATTGAGTAATTAAAAAAATGGTGAATTAATGATCATATATGCCTCAAGTTAATTGCCTTTGGCGAAAAAGGAATAAACAAAACTGATTTCAACTTGCATCAAAGTTTTTTTTGATAGATAACTTGCATCAAATTGACTTCGACTTCTAATTTTGTGTAGTAATTTGACTGAACCATTAACAAGTATTTTGGAGTAATAACAAGTATTGACCATTATTATGAAAAATCGTTGAATTTAAGCATGAAAACCTAGCTATGTCAAGAGTTTTGTAAGTCAATTAGTTGGCACTTCCTGATATTTCTAAAACATTTAGGCTTCAAATTTTCTATCTTCTATTATAACTATCTAATTATGAAAAATATTTTTTTTATAAAAAAAAAATAAAATAAAATAAAAACTTACACGTACAGTTTATGTGCTTTTAGGTTTTATTATTCTTTTCATCTAACAATAGATGAAACTTTTAAAGAATTAATATGAAAATCTTCCAAAAATTCTTTTTAATTAGTGGATAATGTGTTTACAGTTATCCAACGTTGTTATACATCTCTTGATCTTGAGTATTTTACAAAATCTGTGGACTTTATTTTATTTTGTTAAAATTGTTGCCATTTAAGAAATTCATTTTTTTCTCTTCGGTTCCAGATCCTACCAAGAGGAGAGAGTCAACGGTATTGCTAAGACACAAAGCTCCTGTTGCACAGAATTTAATTCTGTGTTTGGTTAAGTTTATTTGTTATTAACATATATTTTTCAAAAGGTGAAATAGAAGTAGTTTCAAGCAAATTAGTTTAATTTTTTGCAAAAAGCTTGTAGCTTAATTGACAATTTAATAGTGTTTCAAATCACCCCACTCCTAACTATTGAATTAAAAATATAAATAAATAAAATAAAGTTTATTTTTCCCCCCAAATAAACTAACTTATTTTCTAATCAATTTTTGTCTAATAAATAAGCTTACCAATCACACATTTTGATTACATCATATCAGCCAGCAAAACATCTTCAATTTAAAATAAAAAAAATAAAAAAAAAAGTCTTTAACCATAATGGTAATTGGCAAAGACAAGGTTATTCAATGATGAGAAAGGAATCGTGGATCCATTAGTTGAAGAAATTATTTTATGAACACTTTCTCTTCATTAGATGCGCTGTCCATTCAAATTTCATGTTCGCGTGTGCCGATGGATCGCACCAAACAACACAATATGTATAATATATGGAGGAGCCGCACCATTAAAAACGAAAAATAAAAAATTTACTTTATATTATTCTTTTTTTTTTATGAATTTTTTTTTTTGGATGAAACTTTATATTATTCTAAACCATATCTTTTATCACACAATTTTTTACAATTATTTTATGTAGTAAATTGTGACGATTTTACTTATTTTTCTCTACTACTTGCAATTAGTCATATCTAATATTTATAAAAATAGTTGTAGGATAGATTGCGGTAGAAATACAAACCAGTTGAACTACAGGTAATTTTGTTTTCATTTAACAGAAAGAAAGAATGAGAGTTAAAACTTACCAAAAAAAGAAAAAGAAAAAGAGAGTTAAAAGAAAATCGAAAAAGGTTACCTTAATGTTTCCTGCTTCTTTGATGGCATCAACAAGCTTGAGCTGCAACAAAATGTTGTGAGACCGAAAATGAACACCAGACATGGTGCAAATGACAACATCAACTTGTTTCACAGCATCAACAAGGCTCTGGTGATCGGAAAATGAGCCTTGAATGAGTCTGGCACCTTGTTTCTTAAATGATAAAAGCATTTGTATCTTGTCAATGTCAAGACCCATCTCTCGGCGTTGAAGAACATAGGTTGTATGGCCCTGTGCTAGGCTTGCCTTCACAATCCTCTTCCCTATGTACCCAGTACCACCTACAACAAGAACCTTGCTCTTTGCCATATATATTCACTCTTATTGTTGGTCTCACAAGTCCACAAAAACACACACAGATTATTCGATCATGGGTTATTACTACTGCACGGTATTATATAGGCGCTTGCCGCGCTTCCTCCCATGTGAATGACGCGGCCTTCAAGAAGGTTTGAAAAGATGTTCCGCCCATTTGACTAATCAGTTTGTCATTTCAGCAAAAATACGTGGATTTACTAATACATATTCTTAAAGAATATATTAGTAAACTATTTTAGAGAATTTTTTATGAAAAAATAAAAAAGTGATTAATTGTTTTGACAATTTTTTTAATTTCTCTTAAAAATTTTCTCAAAATGGATAGTTAATGTATACCCTAAGGCACACTTTAACCAAACTCATATATATATATATATATATATATATATATATATATATATTTATTTATTTATTTATTTCCCAACCAAAGAAGGCTTGAAAAGCTGTTCCACCCATTTGACTAATCAATTTGTCTTTTCAGCAAAAATATAGTTAAAGATCAAAGCAATCACAAGCTGCTACCCTATGCACAATTTTAGCTAAACTAATCTAAAAAGTTGTATTCTTGCTATGTTGTTGTCTGTGAGCAATGATTCATATGAGAATAATAAGTAACCAATCATAATTTATGAGAAATTGTTGTGGTATTGGAATAATTATTTTAATAAACAAATATTCACGTCAACCTTAATATTTATTTGTCTACTCTATTTACATTTTTTTTTTCTTTCTATAGATAAATATTTTTTTCCCTTCCCCACCCCCCCTTTCTTGGACACCACCTAGGGTTGTCCAGCGGGCCAAGGACTCGACCAGATCGACTGAATCTGACCGAACTGAAGCCCAACGAGTTGATCTGAATAACCTAGTTAGTCGGATACGGGTCTTCTTTCTCTGAAAATCGAAACTTTTGTTCGGGTGGCGGGTTAAAGGATTTGTTAGGAATATGAAATAATTGTTGTAATCCCTAGTTAGTTAGTTAGTTGAGATTAGGATGAGTTAGGATTTGAGCACATGTAGCTCATTTAACACATGGCTTAATTCATAGAGCACATGTTGAATTAACTAGCCAATTATCTTGAGCCATGTGGGCCAATGACATTAGAGCTAGTTTCCTATAAATACATGATTGTAATTCAACATTAGATAGGAATGAAGAATAAACCAATTTCTTAGTGCATTAGTGCATCTCTCTCTTTTAATCTCTCTCTTTCTCTATGGAGGGTGACTACCTCGAATTAAGTCAATTTACCTCTAATCCCTATCCATTCCCCTATAATTCCCATCAATCTCCATTAGGAACCACCGGGTTCCTAACAGGATTAGAGACCCGCATAAACCGACTTGACCAAAATATTCTGAAATTGGTTTTAAATTTCTCTCTCCCCCTTGTGTCTTCCTCTCATTGGTATAAAATTTACCACCTTATCTTCAATTTTTTTTTTTTTTCCAGCCCTCATCACTTTTTAGGTAAAGTGATAAGGCTAAGATTCTTTTCCCTACGTGTCTTCCTCTCATTGGTTAAAAATCTATCACCTATCTTCAATTTTTTTTTTTTTGACAAAAACGATAGAAATATTATTGAAAGAAAGATCCAAAAGAAGAAGAAGAAGAAGAAAACATGTGAGAAGCTTTCAAAACAGGCTTTGAAAGCTTACCAAGTGCCAGCACAGGCAAAACATTGCAGTATGAAAAAAATAATATAACGGAGGGCCACTTATAGAACAGGATGGCCACACAATCCTTTTAAGGACGCTGAGTAGCCATATGCCTCTGGTACTCTTCAAGAAAGCCCATAGCACTATCATGGATTTTTTTTGAATAAGCTTAAGTTCACTCAAAAGAAAACTTGTTTCTAGCATTCCAAATTGCCCATGAGATCATTGCCCATGTTTCAAGGACGTCCTTTTTCTCCAGCTTCCCAACCAGCATTTTAAACAAAAGGAAGAAATCTTGAGCGTGATTTTGGCATTTTTGGATGCGGCCCTTAGACAGCGCCCACACATTGCTTGCCAGAGGACACTCCCACAACAAGTGGCCCGTAGTCTTAGTGTGTTGACAACAAATTTCACACCTAGGATCAATGTTTACCTTTCTTCTATGTAGATTGGATCTAGTCGGCAGAATATTAGAACAAGCTCTCTAGACAAATGTACGGACCTTTGGGGGGACATTTAAGGACCAGAGCTTTTGGCACAAAGGACGCTCATCACCAGCAGACAAGTGCTCTCCATAATCTAATTGCTGAAGGCGAATGGCTACCTAATACGCAGACTTAACTGAGAATGTCTGAGATCTGGACTCTGTCCAAATCAGCTTGTCCCGAGAGTTTAGGGAAGACAAAGGTAATGACAATATCTCCATTTGATTCCTATGAGCAAACAAGTTGAAAATATGTTCACAGTCCCATCGCAGAGTAGCCTGATTTATAATCTCACATACCTTCATGGATGGTGGAGGATTATTGAGAAAAACTGGGAGGTGAGACAACCATCTTAGATCAGCGACATCTATTGATCTCCCATCCCCAACTTTCCATTTTGTAGCCGCCCCAATAACCTCTCTTGCAGACAGTAAGCTCCGCCACACAAATAAAGGATTATTTCCAAGCTCTGCCTCCATAAAAGAACACCGTGGGAAATATTGAGCCTTGTAAACTCTATAAAATAAGGAATAAGTATTATGAATCAATCTCCATGCCTACTTTGCAAGCATGGCTAGATTAAAGGCATTAATGTCCCTAGATCCCATTCCTCCTTTACTCTTAGAATAACACAATTTCTTCCAATTAATTCAGTGAATCTTTTTCTCATCCTTTATTTGCCCCCACCAATATTTTGCCAGAGAAGAATTGATGGTATCACACATTGTCTTTGGTAACTTGAAGAGACTTATAGAATAAGTAAGGATCGCCTGTGCCACCGTTTTTATCAAAATTTCCTAGCTTGCTTTTGATATGAACTTCTCCTTCCACCCCATCACCCTTTTTGAAATTTTTTTCTTGGAGATCCTTAAAAGTATTAGCCATTGATTTACCCATGGCCATAGGTAAGCCTAGTTACTTTTTACAGTCCGTCATAACTCTTGCACCCAACATACCTTGTACGGCTGTTTTTATATGTGGGCTGGTATTCTTACTAAAAAACAAGGATGTTTTTTGCCTGTTAATAGCCTGACCCATAGCTGCCTCATAAGTACCCAAAATAGACATCAAATTTTGACATTGTGCCACTGTAGCTTGACTAAACAATAGGTTGTCGTCAGCAAATAAAAGGTGACATATTTGAACCTCGTTGAAGCAAGATAGAATACCTTGAAACTACCTATTCTCCTCAGCCTTCTATAGAAGAGATGATAATCCTTTAGTGCAAATGAGAAATAAATAAAGGAAAAGAGGATCACCCTACTTAATTCCATGAGTATGGGAAATAAAATCACGGGGTTCCCCATTGATAAGAGCTGAGTATGAGGTGGTTTGAATTGTTTCCAAAGCCAAAATAACCCACCTTTCCTCCAACCCCAGTTTGACCATCATTGCGCGTAGGAATCCCCATTCAACTTGATCATATGCTTTACTGATATCCAGTTTCACTGCCATCTGTCCCACCTTTCCCTTTTTTTTATTACACATCCTGTGTAACAACTCAAAATCTGTAGTTGTATTGTCAGTGATCAAACGACTAGGAACAAAAGCACTCTGGGCGTCAGATATTACATTGGGTAAAATAACTTTCAGCTGATTAGCAAGAACTTTAGAAAAAATTCTAGACACCACATATGCTTCGGCTCATTCACCTTTGGAATCAAGACAATGTGAGTGAAATTCATTTTATGGAGAAAATGTCCAGAATTTAGAACTGAGAGTATTGCTTCAACTACATCAGGACCAACAATGTGCCAAAACTTTTGAAAGAAAAAATGGGACATACCATTAGGCCCTAGAGATTTCGATGGGTGCATCTGGAGTAGAGCCTGTCTTATTTCATCCGCTGTATAAAACTTGTAGCAGATGGTGGTTCATGGCCGAAGTGACAATCTTATCAACTGAGTTTAGAACTTTGTCCATATTCTCTCTATTCAAATTGGCTGAGGTAAAAAGATTTTTGTAGTAGTCTTCAGCAACTATAGCTATACCATCCTCTGTAGAGTGCTAGGCTCTCACAATATCAAAAAGGTCAGCTGAGACTTTTTCATTTGTCATTAGTTTCTAGAAAGTTGTACACAGTTGTCTTGTCTTGCACTCTATGGAGATTAGTCTGAAAGTATGAGACTTTATACGCAAAATCAAAAACTTATACTCAAACTCAAAATAAAAAATCCGAATCTCTTTTTCTCCTTCTCTTTAGTTTTTATTTTTCACTTTTCAAGCTCTCCAGCCTCCACACTCTTTTCCAGCTGCCTCTGTCATCAGTCATCACCACCAACATCGCTACCTCACTTTCTTTCCACCCACCGCGGTCAAAATGAGTTGAGTCTTAGTATATTTTCTTCCTTTCTCATCTTACGTTTTATCTATTTTGAGATATGAGTTTATCATTTGATCAAATCACTTATAACTCAAAGATCTATAGTAATTGATTTGATTTGTTTGGTTATAAATTTGAGTTTTCACTTATCAAACTTGAAACATTAACATAAAAAAAATTGAAACCCAAACTTTAAAAAATTGAAACCCTAACACTTTTTTTATTTTGTTTATTTAATTTGTATTTTATTGATCATTTGTTTGATTCATTTTATTAATAATTTGTTTGATTCATTTTTTTTGCCTAATTTGTAGCCCAGACCCGCCAAACTGACAATTCCGACCCGCCAAACCGACCACCCGAAACATCGGGTCTGACCCTTATGTTCGGTTGAGTATGGGTCTAATTCTCACTCTCCCGACTCAATCGGGGTCAAGTACGGGTCAACTCCAGACCCAATCCGACTCGATCTATGGACATCCCTAATACCACTATAGACCCACTCACACCATTTTTTGAGATAAAAGGTAGAAGACCCACTCACACCATAAAACTAAACACAAATGGATCCAAAATTAACCCAACTTCAACAATTTTTTTTTCCACATACACTTGCATGTTTTGAAGGTGGACTTTTATTTCGCTTTTTGAAATGTGAACATTTGCACGTCAATTGCGGATATTCACATAAACTAGTGTAGGTAAATGAGTTCTCTTGTTCTTTTTTGAAAATAATGGAGTCGTGAATAGTAGTACAATCAGCCTTCCTGCTTGAACATTCATGTAGTGTCTAACCATCGATGCAGGTAGGGCTGTAAACGAGCCGAGTTTTGTCGAGTAGTGCATGTTCAAACTTGGTTCGTCAAGAAAAATAAAAAACTCGAGCTTGGCTTGAGCTTGTGACAAGCCTAAAAATAGTGTTTGAGCTTAAGCTTGTAGGAAAGCCAAAAAGCTTGCGCTTGATTAATTAGTCAAGCCAAACTCAAGCTTAATATCAGGCTCAAACTCGAGCTCAGGTCAAGTTTTTGAACTTAAGATCTAAAAAAATTACATTATTAAATGCTTAAATCTCTAAAATTAAGAAAAAAGAAAAAGAAAATAGTATACTCATTTTATCATGCATCTAAACTTACTTATGATTAGCTATTATTCAAATTAATAATTTACATAATTAAATTCATTCATTCATCATTCATTGTCTACAGTTTCAGCAATTGTTCAAAACACAATTTTTGCATTCATGTTAAATGGTAAAGGACTAAAAAAATACATATTTGTAACTATTATGAATGAGAAAATACTAACATGTTTCATAACTTTACTTTAGAAGATTGATAGAGAAAGATCATATGTGGCCTACTTAATTATTTATTTATTTTTAAGTGTAACTATGATCTAAAGTGGTTCTTGATCGATTTAAAGGGAAGGAAAAAATTAAGGTAATATAGGTAGTGGTCTCATGTTGGTTATGTCATTATTAAGATATGTGTAATGACTATATTTAGCTAACATATATAAACTTATAAATGAGTCTATGCTTGAATTGTTGTGTATCAAGCCTAATAGCTCACAAGCTTATTCGTGAACAAACTTTTTTGCTTGGGCTCGGCTTGTTTATTAAATGAGCCTAAAACTAAGGCTCAAGTTTGGCTTATTTATATACAAACAAACGTGAACAAGAGCTTTTTATCAAGCCGAGCTCGAGTTGTTCATGATCGGCTTGGTTCATTTATAGCCTTAGATGTAGGTTATCTCTATTACCTTATAACAACATATTTAGCTCTTCTTACCACTCAAGGAAGTGGCTTAACGGTAGGAACTAGGAAGCCTTTGTGTCCCAACACTTTGTAAGCCCGAGGTTGTGGAGTCAACTATTGAACTTTGAAAGTTGAAAGTAAATTAGCTGGCTTTGAATTTTCAAATTCCTAAACTATGATATATACTCGCACTTAGATTTCAGCTTGGAATCTCAGTTTTCAGCTTAGGATTACGACGGTGGGGACCAATGGCCAAGTTCCGAAAGTTCAATATTCCTTCTTGCAAGTTGCATTATCAATGAAATTAAAGGTTTTTCATGTAAAATTAATTTTGTCTTATTTGTTGGATTGTTATCATATTTTTCTGCTAGTTACTAACTCATGCAATGCATAAATTTTTTTGCTTGAATGTATAATATACTGTTATGATGTAAATATCTTCATAATATCCGAAATGGAAAAACGTGGACTCATACGTACAATCCACAGGAAAATCATAAAATATGGTTTATATATATATATATATATATATTTTAAATATGGAATTTGATCCCAGGAAAATATAGTATGGCATATTTTTATTGGAAGGTGTAATATAGGGCTTTTATAATGAATCCTGATTGAATTTAAACTTCATTAAAAAAATGAATATTAGAATAATGGAAAAAAGTGGCTTTTCAAAGCTTAAGTGGTAATATTAGACATTAGAAGAAGTAAACAAAAAAAGACAAATGCTTTTATTTTATGTTACACTAGTAGTTAAATCGTGCAGTGCATGAGAAAGTTGACAAAAAAAATTATATAGAATACATGTTTAATTAATAAATAAAAGGTAAATTAAAAAATTTATAGAAAATAACTTGCTTAATTCAAATAGAATTTGTTTAGAGAAGATTTAACCTAAATTAATCCAAATTTATTTAGTGTTGAGTTGATTTATCCAAAAAATGACAAGTTCTAAATAAATTTTTTTTTTTATTTTATAAATTTATAAAGGGTTATAAAAGTTCTAAATAGTTTAAAATAACATAGTTTAGCATTATTTTTAGCTTTGAAAAAAAAATAAAAAATAAATATTATAATAATGATGTGAAAGAATATGAGCTTTCAAAAACTTATGCGACATAATTAGAAGAAGTCAACAAAAAGATAATAGAAAAAGATAAAAACTTATACATGGTGCACTAATTATTTAAATAAAATGCATTTCTGTTTTTATTTTTCTAATATTTATGTAAAAAAAATTAATTTGGAATATAATATTGTGGGGCCCAGTAAGTTGTGGTCCTGGCCCATCTATTCGTTGGGGCCCAAGGCCCGAGCCGGGGAAGGTTATAGCCCAGGCTCGGTAGTGTAGATACGAAATAGCCTTGGGACACAGCCGAGGACGATTCAGTCCTCGGCATGTCCAAAGGTGTGGGGCCCAGTAAGTTGTGGTCCTGGCCCATCCATTCGTTAGGGCCCAAGGCCCGAGCCGGGGAAGGTTATAGCCCAGGCTCGGTAGTGTAGGTACGAAATAGCCTTGGGACACAGCCGAGGACGATTCAGTCCTCGGCATGTCCAAAGGTCTCACCAAAAGAAAAGGGTAAAAATGGTACAAGAGCAGTTGGAACAAAAATCTAAAATATCTAAGTCAATAGAAAAGGGTACGCTGGAAAGTGCAACAACCAAGGAAAGCTGCCCTTACTGCCATTCAATACTCTGCACTTGACAGAGCCATACTCTCCAGCTTTTACAACCACCCCCAACGACTTTGAGTATGGGTTGATGGGACAAGTATCAGTCTTGAAAAGTCGACCCTACACGTGGACGAAGGATAAGGAACACAAGCTAGTATAAAAGGAGAAGTAAGCAATCCACAAGAGAGGCTGGGAAAAATGGCCAAAACCAGAGTCTCCCAACCCACCTCTAGGGGAAAGATTCCCAGAGCGTGCACAATCTATTTATGTATGTACATGTTTTATTTATGCGTGAACACCCTGGAAAACTACCGTCTTGTGATCAAGGCCTAGCCTTTCAAACCCACGCTCTATAAATAATATTGTGAGGGCCTATTTACGTGCGAACTCAGTATCGTTCTTGGGTCGCGTCAAATCGTGTCCTTACAAATATTATTATTCAATTTTAGTTGCATTGGAAATAATTGAAACAAAGTCTAGCAAAACATAAAAGAAATTTTTTAATGAAAAAGATAAAGTAATTTTTTTAAAGAAAAAAGATAATAGAAAATTTAATAACACATAGTAAATATAAAATATAAAACTAACTTTGCTCTTATGTTAGAAGAAAATAATTATTTATTTATTTATTTGTCTAATCACTTAGGTAATAGATTCAATTTTTAAATTATTTTATTGTTGAAAATTTGTGTTTCCTCTTTCTAATAACATGTAATTGATATAATTGAGGATGACAATTTCCTAAATATATGTGGACTATAAGATAATTTGTGTTTCCTCTTTCAAAATGCATCGCACGACATCGGCTATTCATCATAAGGAAAGTGAATTTATAGAAAATGTGGGCATCATTTTAGTGGGAAATTACCTTAAAATTGAGAAAGAGACTTGTTACTTATTCATCCACTCAGATCAATTGAGGGGATGTATATTAGGGTAGTAGTTCAATATCTGCAAGCAGATGGGATACGCCTGTTGAATAATAAAATATAAAAAAATTATGAAACGTGTTCTTTTTAGTTTTCCCAACACATGACTCGGTTACGTACTTGCCGTAAAAGTTAGAGATATAGTTGGTGGCAGATGCTTCTGACAAATGTTTTGTTGAGAAGAGACAGATGCTAAATGTAGTTGAGAAAACATTACCTTTTGTATTAAGTTTCAGCGGCTAGCTGGGACATGTGTGGTAGGTAATGTTATGTCAGTCAGTCCCGGATTTAGCGTACAACTTCTTTTTTTCAAACTGGAATTAATAATTCAGGGGGTAGATGTGGTAGGTACTAGGTACTGTCATATTTTGTTATATATTATACGTAATATTTCTCACCAAAATTCTAATACCACAAATTAATAAATCTACAAATTTTTCAATAATTATTCACATGTCATTATGATCGGTAGAAAAAATGGTGAATCATATGAAAAGTAGGGGTGTCAATGTTCGATCCAATCCGTGAACATGACACGAATTCGATACGGGTTTTTTTGGGTTAGGGTTTGACTTTAATGGGTTTGGGTCATAAACGGGTCAACCCGAAAGAGGTATGATAAGAAACGTGTTATAAGCGGGTCAACCCGTGTAACCCACAATAAACACGTTTGACACGTTAATTTATTTATGTCAACTCGAAATGACCCACTTAACACAACCCGTTTAACTCGTATAACAAATAAATATTCATTTTATTTTAGATTTGTCAAATAGCTTTTATATCCAATATATATTTTAAATTTAAAAAGAAAAGTAAGTAATTACAAAAATTTACAATGGATATAATTGAAAATTGAAACTTTACAAACTCTAGATCTCTAAACTACAAACCCTAAATCTCTAAACCTTCTTATAAATATCTTTTTTTTTTTTTTTTTTTTTTTTTCAACCGTACTACTCTTCTCACGCCCAATTCTCAAACTCAAAGTGTCAACTCTCAAACCGATTATTTCTCTCTCTCTCTCTCTCTGAAGTGTATGTACTTCTTTTGGAGTGTAAAGAACTTATTTCTAGATAAATGTTATATTTTTGTTGAACTATATTATTTTGAATGTGGGTTGAAGACTTGAAGTGTATGCACTATTTTTGGGATGTAAAAAAAATTATTTTTAGATGGATGTTATATTTAATATTATGTAGGTTGAAATGGGTTGTGTTACATTCGTGACAACCCAACACGACTCGTTTATTAAGCGTGTCAAATGAGTTGAGTCAGGTTAACCCGCCTTATTAATAGGTCGGGTTAGGGTTGAAGGATCATGACACGATTATTAAATGGGTCGGGTTAGGGTTGAGTCATTTAGTCGAATACCCCTACCTCGACACGACACGAACCCAACACGCTAACCCGAACTAACACCCCTAATGAAAAAGTGACAAAATCAAAGCACCAAATAACTTAGATAATTATTGTAAAAAGTCATAGCTTAAATAGGAAAATATCGATGGATTTTATTATGATGAGTAGAGATTGTCATGCGAGTTGATCTATATAATAAGTATAACCAAACTTTTTTCTTTTTGAAAAGACTAACCAGACTTTAAACAGCTGGTTGGAAATAAAGTTAGTTGAATTTATTTTTTGGTTTGTTTCTATGAGGAATCATAAATACGTCACTACTCTATTATGCAGAAATTTTAAATATCATTGGTGGAAAATCAAGAATAATGCATGGATTAACAAAACTAAGCATGTTTCACTCTTCAAAAAAATGCGAATTAATTTATCAAAAGTCTATGCTTGGATAGCTAAGCAATGAGGTTTAATAATGTTTAATTTCACCCTTCAAACTAATCATGTTTAATTAAAAATAATAATACACTCTTGCCCGCCTGTCCCTTTCTATACTTGATTGGTAGTCAAGTAGTAATAGATAATTTTCTTTAATTGTAAGTGTGTGTTTGGCAAATATTAAAAAGCCAACTTATTTTACTATTCAGCTTATTTTTGCTACTATTCATGGACCTCACTGCACTATTTGGTACTATTCATGGATCACACTATACTATTTTAGCTAACTTTTACTTTTATTTATAGTACTTTCAGTAAAAAATTTTCAGTTTTAGCAAAATAAGCGGATCCCAAACAAACCCTAAGTCCAACAACCCAAGAACTCATTGATAACTGAGCTAGATAATTTATATTCCACCAAAAAAAAAATACCAAATTAAAAATGACACAAACACAATAAATTTAGCATTTTATTTTACAAGTTGTTGTGGTGACATATTGTGATAAGAACAACATTATTTTCTCATGAGATCACCTTTACATCACTTCTATTATACACCATTCACAATATATCACATCAACAATTGTGAAATTTGTTAGGCGATTATTGATTAGACTTATTGAAAAACAAATACACTAGATGTTGATTAGACTTATTGAAAAACAAATACACTAGATATTATCACATCAACAATTATGAAAAGTGAGATAACATGAATAATTTGTGATCTTAGAACTACTCCTATAAAATATCTATCCACACTTCCAATTCCTAAACAGCTAAAATCTTAGCTGTAATGGTTGAATGGAATCTCCATCTAAATAGGGACGGTTTGATGTATTTGGGGGCCTTAGATGAAAATTGAATTGAGACATTTTATATATTTAAATATGACTTTAAATATATATATATATATATATATATATATATATATATATTATTACTTAAATTCTATTATCTTGTTTTAGATACAAAATTACTATTACATAGATTTTTTTTTTTTTTTGGGGAGAAACCCTATAGAAACAAAAAATTTGACAAAACTTTTCACATCTATTAATATGGTAAATTGAAGTGGTAAGTAAAAATGTGATATTAGTGGTGAACCCATATGAGAATTAGTAAAAGTTTGCTAATTCAACTATTGTGAAAAAAGTTGTGAAATTTTTTGTGTATTGCTTTTTTTTTTTTGAGAAGTGCTACATCCACAATATTTTCACAATAAATCTTAAGTGTTAAGTTGTTACTAGTTCCAATTTGAATCCACTACTGAAATTACTTTTTTGTCCACCAAAAACAGCCAGTAACAACCTGACACTTGAGATTTGTTGAGAAAAATGTTTTGGATGTAGGATTTTTTTTTTTTTTTATTTGATAAAAAATATTATTTTATTTATTGACTAATATTTGTGTTTAATTAATATTATCATAATGAAAGAAATAACCTATTGGTAAAAGTTGGGGGGTCTTTTTATACTTGGACCTTAAACAACTGCCTCGTTAGCTTATATTATATCATAGAGTCAGCCCTGTATCTAAGAGAGAGAGAGAGAGAGAGAGAGAGAGAGAGATGTGATATCTCAGAGTGGTCATCATTTTAATCATCAAAGAAATAAAGTCAAAAAAATCGTCGGCGTCTCCATGAGGAGAGTGAATGTGATAAAGAAA
Source organism: Quercus tomentella (assembly GCA_028535165.1). NCBI lineage: Eukaryota > Viridiplantae > Streptophyta > Magnoliopsida > Fagales > Fagaceae > Quercus > Quercus tomentella. The sequence continues at coordinate 17,570 of JAPQVY010000034.1, read as the reverse complement.
TTAAAAAAAAAAAATAGAAGGACCACTGGTCATCTTATTTTGTGTAGGGAAAGACGAAATAATGGTTGCATTTTTTTGCTTTTGAGAAGTCTTATGTTAGGACCACTAGTTTTAGGTCCACGTGATGAGAGGGAAAAATTTGACCAAATGTGATAATATTCTTGCATGGGTCAGTTTATGCTATGCACCTTGGTGGTTGATGCTGGTTTTTCGTGGGCCTTGTTGGCTAACTTTGTGGACCATTCTTCATAACTCAAGGTTATTTCAAGGGTTCTTCTTGGACTCATTTTGAGGGCTCAAATTAAATTAATTTCTGATGTGCATGGGGTTTTATTAATGGGCTTTGGGCTGATTTTGTGGGTCTCAACCCATGTTAATTTGTTGTCCAAAAAATTGCCACTACAGCATATTATTACTATATATATGTGTTGCCTTCGCAAGTTTAAGAGAGGTGCTAGAGACACCGAATTTTTCACACCCCCTTATATATTTTTTCAACTGGCCACCACAGAACAAGGGTAATTCTATAAAAAAAAATTTTAAAAAAGAAGTGTAATTCTATAAATAAATAAATAAATAAGGTGAAATTGTTGTTTCTATATACTTTCTTCAAATCTTCTCCAAAAATAAATATATACTTTCTTCAAAGAGAAAATCTAACATAACAACCACAATTTTGTTATAACTTTAATTTTACAGATTATAAGTAGTAAAAAAAAGAGTAGTAAGTTTATGTTAAAGTGACAAGCAATCTATTACATAAAATAATTGTAAAAAGTGGTGTGGTTCCTAAAATAACTTTTCTCCCAAAATTTAAAGGGTAGGGTTGCCACTAACAGCCACCTAAATCTAACATGAATTATATATTCAATAACCAGCACATAGCCTCCGACAGAAAAGAAGCTACACTAACCAAGATTCTGTAGGTCTTACAAATATCGTATGAACCAATCTAAAGATATGTAGGTGGTTGTTGTTGTTGTTGTTTTTACAAAGATACGTAAAGCTTACACATGGATTAACTCATTCTCTTTAAAAAAAAAAAGGGGAAAATACAATTAAAGTATCCTACTTTCTGTGATGAACATATAATCTGCAAGAGTAATTGATGATATAGCTAGTGACAAAAAAGAGATTGTATCTTTTAACTTTCTAAAGCATGAGAAGAAGCGTGTTTGCATTTATGATTATTCAAATGGATACAAGATCTCATCATCCACTTTGAGCCCATTCCAAATCCTCTTATATCACTTTTTGTATACCACTTTATGTTCCATTAATTACAACTTGTCATGTTTTCATTTTACTTTCCTTATAAAATAAGGTGCGGTTTGGATTCCACGTTTCCTGCATTTCCATTCCGCGTTTTTTTTTTTTTTTTTAAGCCGCTTATGTTGACTTTGATAGACAAAATTTACTGTTCATAAATAGTGTATGCACTGTTCACGTATTTAAAAATATTAAAAATGGGTCCTACGATACTATTCACATATTTAAAAATTATTTTGTTACAGTGTTTTCAGTTTTCAGTTTTAAGTTTCAGCAAAAATAAATTCAATCTAAACAGACCCTAACTGAAGTTTAAAATGGAAAGCAATCATACACATGGTAAGTAGTGATTAGTAGAACATAGAGTGATACACAAAAAGTGGTACAGAAGATTTTGACTCCTTTGAACTCCAAAAAAAATATTGAAACTGTCCAAAGCTCTATTTTGTCGACCTCAGTTTTGGTTTGTCGGCAAAAAATTTCCTTTTTGAATTAGAAATTAGACTTCAAGTCTTATTATTTAAAAAAGAAAGAGTGATTCATGCAATGAAAAAGTAAAAGGGAATTATGCATAAACTTAATAAACTAAAAACTACTAATTTCTCGAGTCCTACGTCATGTATCTAAAAATAACATTTTCTTATATAAAGATCCATAAGTTCATTGTTTTGTTTAAAAAAAAAAGAGATCCATAATTTAACTAAAAAAATTTAACTGAAAATCTGCCTTATGTAGGAGTATGATCAGAAATAAGGCAATCGATTGTTTGATTGAATGATTCGTACAAATTACACACACACACACAAAAAGAAGAAGAGAAGGAAAAAGAGGGTTTAGGTTTTTTTTTTTTTTTTTGAGAAGAAAGAGGGTTTAGGGTTAGAGGGATAAAAACAGCTTTAGGGCCTTAACTCATATCAATATATCATATTAGTAACTTGAAAGATTGGGCAAATTACAATTTACCCACCTATGTAGTTTGATTGAAATTTAAGTTGCCTACTTATGATTTGAAATTTGACACTTTACTCATATGATGTTAGCTCGGTTAAATTTCTATAACCCACCTCTATTAAAAACAAAGCTAAATATGTAATTATGCTCCACTTTTATGTCTCTTCTCTAAAAGCAAAAATACAAAATACAAAATCAAAAACTATCCATCGGAACACTTATATCATGGAGTTTCAAATTGTAGGTAAGCAATTTAAATTTTGTTCAAACTTCAGGTGGGGGTAAAGTGTTAAATTTTAAATTATAAGTAACTTAAATTTTAACTAAACTACAAGTAGATAAGTTATAATTTGATCCAAAAGAATTAAACTAAATAAGATTGGTTTTAAAAATGTTTGTGCATGAATGAGAAAGCCGAAACATCTGAGGTCAGCATTACAAATCAAAACGTCGATACTGAGACACTTCAATGAACTAAAAATATCAACCTTTGGTAGTTTTATGTCGTTTCCATCTAGTTCGGAAGGACACATCAATTATCACATAATAATGGTGGTTCAGCTAGCATGGTTCTTTATTAGGTGTACTGGTTATCTACACGTTTCTTGACGGCTTTAATTGCAGCATGGTCAAAGAAAGAAAAGCAAGTATGATTTCTTTTTTGCTGAATAAAAGCAAGTATGATTTCGATTTTTGAAAAACATGCTTTTTGATCGAGAAATTGCTTCAAGTCAACTAAATGTATTACGTATGTAGCCGACATTTCATTTTCTTTGTTTAAATTTCATCTAGTTTGTTGAAATGTAGGATCTCTTTATTGCTTCAAGTCAACTAAATGTATTACGTATGTAGCTGACATCTCATTTTCTTTGTTTAAATTTCATCTAGTTTGTTGAAATGTAGGATCTCTTTATTAGTGTTGAAATGTAGGATCTCTTTAATTCTAGTTTGTCATTTGGTTTGCTCCTTAAAACAACTAAAATATAAAATATAAAAAACTCTGAAAGTATGTTGTTTTGATTTTATTCTTATTATTTTGTTGATAAAGAGTAAATTGAGTATTGAATATGCATTTTTGTGTGTATATGTAATCCTAAAACAATACAAAAAAATTATGTTTCATAGACAAGCCGAATCGGGTACTGAAACAAAATTGAAAACTTTGACCAAAATTGTCGACTAGTTCAATCGAAACTCTAATTAATAAAAAATACTAATAAAAATTACAACACTACTCCCATTAAAACTCAATTACAAAATAATTTGAAAAGAATGAAGGAGTTACATTATTTAATTTAAAACCTATTTTATAATATATTATATATATATATATATATATATATATTTTTTTTTTTATGAAAACCATGGAAAATTAAGAACATAATTCTTGATATTATCATGTTCCCTATCCTCCCTTCAGAGTTCAGATGGGTTGCGAGAGAAGCAAAAAAAGCAGCCCACAATTTAACCTAATAGACTTTTGAGATCATTGATATCATGTAGGCTCTTTTGATTTTGGTTGTTGCCCTTTATTTGAGTGATGTTCTCAGGGGGGCGGCCTATTGCCTATAGCTTTGTAATTTTTTTTCTTTTATTCAGTAAAATCTTTCAGAGCCCAAAAAAAAAAAAAATCTGGGTCTTAGATGATATTCATTCATCACATAATGTTATAACTTAAAATTTAATTTTGTTAGTTTATATATGATTTCTTTTTTAACTAAAAGCAGTAAAAATTAGTTCAGATATATATTATTCTGGCTTCTTTAGGCACCCTTGCATGTTGGGATTTTTGTATTATAAACAGACATATTAATTTCTTCGCCCACACTATTGCATGTTTGTAAGTGAAATGGGCTCCTAAACATTTCTTTTCTCCCCAACTGGGTCCCTTTCCTGGGCACAAGAGATGGATTTGAGCCCTACCCCTCTCTTCCTTTTGATTTATGATATCCTTAATAAAAAATATATATATACAATAGTAATTAATATTTAGAAAAGTACCTTAATTTTGAAGACAAAGTAACCGTTAAATTGTAATAAAGGTGCTAAACTACCGAATCCAAACTTCTGGAAAAGTTATCAAAATTGTTATTGGCTAAGAGCATCCACAACCAAAAATGTCACCCCATCTTATTTTACCATCTCAAAAAGCTATTTTATCAATTATACTATACCATTTTTCAATACACCCAACATCCCAAAACTCTATTTTTTTTCTCAGTTTATTTAAATATTCTTTTTATTATTCTCTCTCTCTCTCTCTCTCTCTCTCTCTCTCTTTTCCTTTTCGTCTCTCTCCCTCAACCTTTAGCACAAGCCACAGCAGATAAGAAAAAAAAAAAAAAAAAACAACCAGCAAGGTCTCTCATGGGCTTAATGCCACCACTGTTAAACCACCATCAAACCAAAACCAAATTAAACCACCATCCTAAAGCAACGCCACCACCCTAAAGCAATGCCACCACCATCAAACCAAAACCAAAACTACATAAAAAAATAAAATAAAATAAAATAAACCATCAAACCCAACGATCAACCCATTCAAAAAAAATCACTATCGGAGCTCCGATTCAAACCCATCGGAGCCATCACTAGCAAACCCATTCAAAAAAAATCACCAACAAACCCAACCCTCACGCCGATCCAAACCCAGCCCACCGATCCAAACCCAGCCCGCTGATCCACGCTGATCCAAACCCACCATCAACCGCTCCCAACCCACCACCATGCCCAGATCAACCCATAACCCTCAAGCCTAAATCAAAACAAAAACCCACAAATCCATAGCAACCCCATTGGAGTCCATAACAAACCCATCGGAATCCATAGCAAACTGATCTGAGATAGAGAGGAAGGAAGTGTTGAAATTGTATGGGTTTCGGGTTTGAAGAGGAATGAGCAGAACGAAGTAGAGAGAAAGTGAAATGAAATGAGAGAGAGGAGAGAGAAGAAGCATCAGACAAATAAAAAACTAATTTTTATTATACAATACTGCTACAGTACCATCTTATATGTAAGATGGTACTGTAGCAAGATTGTAAATTTTTTTACAATGGGATGATATTGCAAGTCCGGTTGTTGGGGGCTTTTAAGGCTTAGATGCTAAATACTAGTGGCAAATGGCATTTGCAAGTAGGGATGACAATTTTTGCCCGACCCGCGAGTACCCGGCCCGACCCTAATGGGTCGGGTTTTACCCGGTCCGATTAGGAATAGGGTCAAGTATTGGTTTTTTTTTTAAAAAAAAACCGAAGCAGGTCCGGGTCGAGTCCGGGTTTTGTCAAAAAAATCATAGACCCGACTCGAGACCCGGCCCGGATAAAAACTCGGTACCCTAAATTACAAAAATACCCTATATATATATATATATATATATATATATATATATATATATATATATATATATATATATACCTATAATCTAACCCTAATCCCTCATTTCTTCAACAGCAACTCAGAACTCACGCCTCCCTCCCTCAGTCCTCACCCTCACTCCGACACTCCCTCTCCCTCAGCTCAGTCCCTCATTTCAGCTCACTCCGACACTCCTTCAGTCATGCCTCCCTCGCTTCCTCACCCTCACTCCGACACTCCCTCAGTACACAGCCTCACAGCCCTCACTCACTCTCAGTCACTGCCTCACGCACACACCTTCACTCACGCAGTCACGCCACGCCTCGCCTTCTCATTCTCACGACCTCGCTCTTCCTCAAGACCTCAGGTACACCTTGCTCTTCCTCTGTTGTTCGATTTGTAAAGCTTTTTTATATGATCTCACTCATTCTGATTATTTTGGGTATCTGCTATTGCTCCTTTGACCTCCGTCATAGTTGTCATATTTTGTGTATATATTACTTGTGCTGATAAGGAAGGTGTAGCAATTGTAAGTACTCTTAATTTTATCATTTTGATTTTGTGTTTAGCTTGACACAAAAAGGATTTGGCAAGCTCACATTGCGGTTTCTTTTACTGTGTACACCTCGCTCTTCCTCTATTGTCCGATTTGATGATAAAGAGGCAAAATGTATGATCTATCATTGCGATTTTTGGATTTGATAAAGAGGCAAAATGTCCGGTTTTTGTTTTAAAATTTTGGATTTTTTTTTTCAGTGTTTCATTAAAATTTGTTTGGAGGTTTTGATTGTGTGGTGGTTCATTGAAATTGTTGTGATGATAATAATGTTTATTTCGGTTTTGGGTGGGTGAGGGTTTGGTTTATGGGTTAAGGTGTTTGTGGTGTTATTGGGTTTGTTTTGGTAGTGAATTTTTGTACACATATCTTTTACCTGATTCAAGTCTCAAAGCATTCTGTTCCCCTGTTCTTTCCCTTCATATCTGCATAGTTTGTTTAATGGAAGAGATTGTTTATTGTTTTTTGTGTTTGTTGGGAATGTAGAACCTAAAACGGAGATGGAAGACACAAACACAGACACAAACAAATCTGGTTCTTCCTCGCCAAGCGGCTCTCCCTTGAGAACCGGACGTTGTCCCTTGCCAACTATGCGATCTCTTTCGCCATTTTCACGATCACTCTTGCCATTGTCGCCTGGCAGCTCACCCTCAGGATCACCATTAAACAACGAGTAAGTGTTTGAATTTGTAGTTAATCATGTTTAATTATGATTGCGTTCATAGAATTTGTGAATCTGTGTAATTATGAATTTGTGCCTATTAATCAATGAGTATGTGTAATAATATATTAGTGATAATTTGTTTTGATTCTAACTCCCAAACTTCTGAACCAATTAGGAATCCGAAATCCCCAACGGTGGACTTAGTGGGAGAAGACTTAGAGGTAGAGGAACAAAAAGGGACAGAGGAAGAGGGAGAGCAAGAGCCTACAAATGAGGACTTGGATACAAGTAAAAAAAGAAAGACTACCTCAGATGTTTGGGCTCATTTTACAAGGAAGAAAGTTGATGGAAAATTTAAAGCCCAATGCCATCATTGTAACAAACTTTACTTGTGTGAGTCTAGCCAAGGTACAACTCATTTGTGTAATCATTTAGCAAGATGTCCATGGATGAAGTTTAAAGATATAAAGGATATGCGACAACAAGTCTTAATTAAACAACAAAATAAGGTGGATGGAACTATGAGTTTGAATACTTACCAATTTGATCAAGTTAGAGTGAAGAATAAGCTTGCTCGTATGGTCATCCTACATGAATATCCCTTTTCATTAGTTGACCACATTGGGTTTAGAGAATTTGTGGCTGATCTTCAACCTATGTTTAAACTTGTCACAAGAAATACTTTGAAGAGTGACATTCTTAAAATCTATGATAATGAGAGGGAGAAAGCTTTGAAGATGACGGACAAGAATGTAAGTAGGATGACAATTACAACTGATATGTGGACTTCAAGTAACAAAAAGAGAGGGTTTATGGTCATTACCACTCATTTTATTGATCATACTTGGACATTGCAAAGCCAGGTTTTAAGGTAATTTTTTTATCTATAAATTGAATGTTAAAGACTTTACATTTAGAATGTTTATTAAGTTATGTTAAATTGAATATTTATTGAGTTATGTTATAATTATTCATATTATTTTTCTAGGTTTGTTTATGTTCCTTCTCCATACACAAAAGATGTCCTTGCTGAAGTCCTTGTTGATTGTTTTTTAAAGTGGAACATTGATAGGAAGTTGTTCACAATAACTATTGATAATTGTAGTATTAATAATGCCATAATAAGACTTCTCTTGAATAAGCTTGATACTAGTTCTCTTATGTTGGGTGGGTCTATGTTGCATATGAGGTGTGTTGCACATATTTTGAATTTGATTGTTCAAGATGGGTTGTCTCTTATTGGTGATGGTATTGAAAGAATTCGTGATAGTGTGATTTATTGGACTGGATCACCAAAAAGGAGGCAGAAATTTGAAGAAAATGCAAGTCAATTGCGTGTTCAATGCACTAAAGAGTTAGTATTAGATTGTAAAACTTGTTGGAATTCAACTTACTTAATGCTTTCTACTGCATTGATTTATAAAGATGTTTTCTCACGTTTGGCTAAACGTGAAACATCTTATACTTGTCTACCACTTGATTATGATTGGGAGGTAGCCAAAGATATTTGTGAGAGGTTGGAGTTGTTTCATAGTGTGACTGAGTTTTTCTCTGGTCGTAAGTATCCCACAACTAATATGTATTTTGCTTTGGTGTGTGAGTTGAAAATTGCATTGAATGAATGGAATTTGTCTTCAAGTGAGATGATAAGTACGATGGCAGAAAGCATGCTTGCTAAATTTAATTCTTATTGGGCTAATGTTAGTGTTGTTATGGCTGTTGCTGCTATCTTAAATCCAAGATAGAAGATGAAGTTATTGGAGTTTTATTATCCTAACATTTATGGGGATAATTCTGATTTGGAGATTGAAAAAATTAAGAATCTTTGTTATGATTTGCTTGATGAGTATGGAGATTTAGATGAGTCTCCTGTAGATAATGAAGGAAGTTCTCATATGCTTGCAAGTACTTAAAATCAAGTGGCACAAATGAAATTTAGGTTGAGTGGGGCAATGTCATGCTTTGATTTGTTTGTGAATAATAGTTCAAGTAGTTTAAAGAAACATGGAAGTGCTAGAATGGAATTTGATCATTTTATTGATGAGGGAGTGTTGAAGAGGAGTGAAGACTTTGATATTTTGGCATGGTGGAAAAGTAATGGTCTCAAGTATCCTACTTTACAAAGGATTGCAAGAGATATTTTAGTCATTCCCGTTACAACTGTTGCTTTAGAATCTACCTTTAGCAATAGTGGGAGACTTTTAAGTCCACATCGTAGTAGGCTACATCCCAAGACTATAGAAGCAATGATGTGTGCTCAGAATTGGTTAAGGAGTGAAATCAAAGGTTAGCAATTGTCTAATTTCTATTTATAAAATCAAAATTGTGTTTTTATATTTGCTAGTTACAGTTTGATTAAGTTTATTCCATTTTTTTAATTCATTGTTGTTGTAGGTTCTTCAACTATATCTGGAGATTGTACATTTTAATCAATTCTTGATGATGGGGAGCCAAATGAAGATGATGGGAGTTGTGTCACAACTGTGGAAAATTAAACATTTTGTATACATTAGTAGCTTTTTTAATTTCTTAGCCTTGTTGGATTAATTTGTTGGTTTGTAATTATTCTAAACGTGTGGGATTTATTTTGTAGCTTTTTAATTTCTTGGACTCGTTGGACTTTTGATACTTATTTCTTGGACTTGTTGGATTTATTTTATTTTTATGTTTAGCTGGTGATTTTAGTTATGATTTTGTTGATTAATGATTAAATGATCATCTTAGCTAGGTGATTTATTGATTTAAAATCTTAGTTATGATTTATTGAATTATGATTATGATATTAGTTATGGTTTATTGATTTATAGATTTACAAGTAACAGGTGATTTATTGATTTATGATTAGTAGCTTATGATTTGGACTGATTTGGCATTTAGGGTTTGGACCACATTATCTAGGCTTGAATTAGAATATGCAGGCTTGAATGTAGGCAAAAATAAATTTGGGCTTCAAAATTTTTTTTTTTTTTTGGTTGGGCCACGAATTGGGCCCAATCCCTTAAAGGGGCCAGACGGGGGCGGGTCCCAGCCTCGGGAAAAAAACCCACTTAGAAAATGGGTTGGGTCTGGGCCACGGGTCTTGGCCCGTGGGTCGGGTCCGGGTATGGAAAAACCTGGCCCGAACCCGACCGGTTTCCATTCCTATTTGCAAGTCCCCTGTTGATGCTCAATAGCCATTGTTATAGTCCGCTGTAGTAATCACTCAAAAAATTTTAGTTTTACTTTTTTTGGCTGTGGTGTGCATTTTTGATGTTTTGGTTCCTAAAGTGAAATGTTATATATAGCCATTGTTACAGAATTGAAATGTTACAGCCATTGTTATCAGAATTTATTGTTTGGGTCCCTGTCAAATTTATCACTCCAAATACAAGTCAATATAAATTGAAAGTTGAAACTGACCGGCGGTACCAAATTATAGAGCATGCAATGTCCTTTTTTTTTTTTGGGGGTAAAAATGGAAATATAATAAAACTAATGGGAAAATAAGAGATCGGGACAAATCCTATTGAAGTACATCCCTTGTCGGGTGGGGCATGTGTTTAGAGAGGTGAATAAATACGCTGGGAAAATTTTGCTGTTTTTGATATCTCTCCCTTTGATGATTTAAATGTTTTGCTTGATGCTGATATAAATGGGCTGTATTATCATAGGCGTGTTGCCACTACTTTGACCTCTGTGGCCAGTTTGTAATTGTTGGTTGTTTTATACATGCATCTGATTAACCAAAGAAAAAGAAAAAAAAAGTACATCCCTGGGCAATCTGCCTCAACAAAAGGAACAAAAGTCCAGAGGGAGACAATAGTAAATAACAAAAATCCAAAGATTGACCAAGTCCTAGGTCAGCTAGATAGAGCTTGCAATGTCTCCTTTGTTTTTTTCTTCCAAAAAAAGAACTTTCTCTCCATTATTTTTATCCAGAGTACCCCACCCACGTGAAGTTGTTGCCTTTTTAATTTTTTTTTTCTTTTTTATGAAAAGACGTTTTTTTTTTTTTTTTTTTCATAATATCTTTTCATGATTTCCTTCTCAAAACCAAAATAATAATAATAATAATTTTATTATTGGGTAAGCTAATACAGTATAGTAGGGATTGCCATATTAGTTTGATATAAATTTACAATTTTAACCAATATTTATAAATTTAATGACACTTTTTTATAGATACAATAGAATCATGGTAGTTGGTTTTTAGTGTAGATAAGATTTGATTTCGATATCTCTTATTTAACGATAAGAGATTTTATCAATTGACACTTGAGATACTAGTAGTATCTCAAGTGTCAACTGTCAACTGATAAAATCTCTAATTTAATGACACCAAAAATTGAGATGTTTTGGTTTGATGATAAGAAGCTATTACTAAGAGCGGATGTCATAGGTCGAAACTTAAAAAAAAAAAATTTATTAATATACAAAAATTTATATATAATAATCTATAATAAAGAAAAATACCCTGACACCCCTTAAACTTTAAGGTAGTAACCATTACACCCCTCTAAACTTTTAATTTGGCCAATTTGCTCCTTAAACTTCACATATGTGCCAAATAGATACTTCCCTCACTCTGTTGTTAAAATTTAACAGTCAACTCACGTGATATGAAAAAAACACTAGAGGATCCGATTAAGAGGGAGAGAGAGCTAGGGTCCAGTTTTTTGAGAAAGAGAGAGAAAGAGAAATGTCAAAAATAATTGTCTCATTAAAATATGTTTAGAATAACATTAACAATGTAATTTGGAACGTTCTTATCTTGGTCAATATACTCTAAAAATCTCTTTGGGATTTATTTTCCTACCCCTTTTTGGTTACTTTCACATCTTTGGTCAATATACTCTAAGAAGTACTTGCAGTTTGGTGGAGAGTTGTTAGAGTTGTTGGGGGTGTGGGTGTGGAGCCCGTATATGGTGTACTCGGCATATATGCCGAGTCACTCACACACTGGCGGGACCCACACCCGCCTATGTGTGAGAGACCTGGCATATATGCCGGGTACAACATATAATTTTTGGTAGGTGTGGGTGTGGGTGTGGGTGTGGGTGTGGGTGTGGGTTATAATAATCCTCTCTTTGGTTGGTTTCTCTTTCTTTCTCAACTTGAACCCAGCTTCATCTCAATTCGTCCCTTTCATTCTTTCCTCTTTTTTTTTTCTTTCACGTGATATGTATTTTTAGGAAGGTGTCACCTTCCTAAACTTTTAATTTGGCCAATTTAGCCCTTTGAACTTTACACATATGTATATGTACTGGTCACTATATTAAAGTTCAAAGGGTGTAAAGATATTTTTTCCTCTATAATATATATATGAGATGAGTTCAAGTTACACCTGGTGCAACTTCACAAGAGTTACACATTTTGTGAGTTATTGATTATTATTAGATCTAAGGGTCAAAAAAACACTTATAATAATGTCATTATTACTCCCTAAAAATTAATGATTTAGGTATTAACTCTTCTTATTAAAGAAAAAAGAAAAAGAAAAAAAAAGGCCACAGCATTAACTTTTTTTTTTTTCTTTTCCTTCCATATCATCATCTTCCAAGTTTGAATTTTGACTTTTATTTTGAAAAGACTAACGTTCCTTTGTTAGTTGAGCATAAGCCAAGAATTTTGATTTTACACTTGCTTTTAATTTTTCATCCAAACATCTAGAATACGATTAATTGACTTCAACAATTTTGCTTATTATATATTAAAACAGGAATAGTTTTCTTGTATCAATGAAGCTATGATATCCCGAATAGTATTTATTTGTGTGTGAATTTGGATTATGATAGTGTTGTAAGGGGTTTCATACTTGTATTAACTATTAAGTTGAGTTGGTATGTATAAACGATAACAAATAATATCCAGATTATATCCCAAAAGTACATGTCACAGTTAGAGTTCCTCTGTACTTTTGGGATATAATCTAGATATGACTTTTACGTTCCTAAAGTCGTGATAAAAACCTACATTAAATCAAACTCTAAAAGGCAAAAAGTTTTTTGGAACATTGCTAAGGGAAAAATAATGGTTTGTATAAATGATAACAAGTCATATATATATATATATATATATATATATATATATATATATATATATGCTGTGGCTTTTTTTTTTTTTTTCCCTTTAATAAGAAGAGTTAATGCCTAAATTACTAATTTCTAGAGAGTAATAATGACACTACTATGAGTGTTTTTTGACCATTAGATCTAATAGTAATCAATGGTTCACAAAAGGTGTAACTTTTGTGAAGTTACACCAGATGTAACTTGAACCCATCTCTCTCTCTCTCTCTCTCTCTCTCTCTCTCTCTCTCTCTATATATATATATATATATATATATATAGAAGATATTTAACTTTTGACTGAACTCAGAATATTTTGTTATATAATATTTTTAAGAGATGGGTTTAAGTTACACCTTGTATAACTCTTATAAAGTTACACATTTTTTACACCGTAGATTTCTAAAAAATCTAATGGTTGAAAAAATATCTACAGAAGAGCACGTTATTTCTTGCTTCATTTATTGACGAGCATGTGTCATCAGTAAATTTACAGGCCAGAACTCAAAATTTAGTAGGATGGTACAAGATTGAAAATGAATGGCCTGCGTTCTTAAAAAATTAAGGCCTAATACATCATTTTTTAAGAAATGAAGCATACACAGCTTCAGTCTCTCTTTAATTTAATTTATTTTTCTAAAAATTCTGTAATCTAAGTGTGCTACATATGCTATTTACTATTTGATTTAAGTGTGCTACATAAGCAAGAGAAGTTCTTCAGATGCAGCAAAATAAAGAAATGAGATCAGCAAATAACAAAATTAGAAACAGTGATATACTGATATTAGAGTATTAGAGTTCCATTCAATGTACATGCAAAGATATATATAAATATATATATATATATATATATATATATATATATATTTCACATACATTTCACCCAGTGAGGTGATGCTAGTAGCATGTTCTCATTTATTTTTCTTTTATACAAACTCAAGGCCATATATACTTGAGTATCATGTATTCTTTACCCTCTAGGTGATAAGAAAGTAAAAAGACTATAAAAATGATAGGAAGTGCAATTTAATCTGTGGATTTAAATCGCTTTACTGGAGCTCGGAGTGAAGACAGGTACTCAGCATCTCCCTTGTCAATTCCATTAAAAATTAAATAGCTAAGTGAAAGGTGGCATTAAATAGTAAATGCTTTTTTTTTTCTTTTTTTTTTTTCCTTCAATAAGAAGAGTTAATGCTTAAATCACTAATTTCTAGGGAGTAATAATAACTCGACTATGAGTGTTTTTTTACTCTTAGATCTAATAGTAATTAATGGTTCATAAAATGTATAACTCTTGTAAAGTTACACCAAGTGTAACTTGAACCATGCATATCTTTTTTTAAAACATCATTATTCTAATGTATATGTTTCTATTTAAGTTTAAATTATATTTTATATTTAAACTCTCCATTAGAATCTTACTAGAATTAAACTAAAAAACTATTAATAATTATCATAATTATTTCAGTCACATTTAGAAATTAAAAAAAAAAAAAATTAAGAACTACCGTAATTATAAAAATAAAAGACACAGAAAAAAAAATCATATTTTGTTAAACTGATACATGAGTTAATGACTAGTATCAATTTATTTATTTATTATTATTTTTTTTTTTTTGAGAAGAGCTAGTATCAAAATTGTTGGCTTTGAAATTGAAGGAACAATGATTTGATAAGTTTCTCTAAAATTTTGCTATCAAAGATTTTTTTTTTTCTAAGAGGACAAGAAGTTTTTTTCTTTTGTTTTCTTTTTATGAATAGGAAGGGATAATGGAGTTAGTAATTTTTTTTCATCATCTCTTTTAATTGATTACGTAATGCACCTGTCATAATATAAACGATAGCCCTTGTCAAACCAAAACAGCCTACCATTGCTCCCAACACCAGCAAAAAACCATAAAAAGCATTTGCTATAAAAAGCCGAGGAAGGAAATCTCTATAGAACCAGAACCAAGAGAAGGAAGAAAAAGAAAAATGGAAAAAAGCAGAGTGCTGGTTGTAGGGGGAACTGGGTATCTAGGGAAGAGGTTGGTGAAGGCAAGTTTGGCTGAAGGTCATGAGACGTACATCCTAAACAGAGCAGAGATAGGTGTTGATATTGATAAAGTTCAAATGCTTTTGTCATTCAAGGAGCAAGGAGCTCACCTTGTTTCTGGTTCCTTTACCGATCACCAGAGTCTTGTGAAGGCTATCAAATTAGTTGATGTTGTTATCTGTACGATATCTGGAGTTCACATCCGAAGCCACCAAATTCTCCTTCAACTTAAGCTTATTGATGCCATCAAAGAAGCTGGTAATGTAAAGGTATACATATATAATATATATAAATTTTGCAAATCTATATTTTACTTGCCAATCTAAACCAAAACCCAATATTTCGTATCTGTTGTAGAACTGGTGCATTATAAATTTTGTATGTTTTTGTTTGTTCCGATCATTTCAGTTTGTTTGGGCATCCGGCCGAGTGAATAAGATTTTTATTTTATTTTCTTTCTCTAAATGTTAGACATATATAAATAATATAAGTTTTACAACATAATTTTTTTTTCTCCTCCCCTCAAATAGTCAAATGTTATTGTATCACTGTCACATCTCTTTTCTTTTCCTTTTTTTTTTTTTCTCTCTCAAAAAAAAAAAAATCTACTTAATTTTCTTGAAATCTTTTGACTTTTCTTCTTACTCTTTCCATAACATATAAGTGTCGGTGTTAAAAATTCTATTTATTTTAACATAAAATTTATTTTTTCTATTTTATATAATTACTTATCAAAATATCAAAAACACCTCTATCGATTATATTATTTATTATACATTACATTTTATTAAATTATTATTTCTTTATCAAAATTTTATTACTCTCTAAATTCATCTCTCCTTATGTATATGAGTAAATAAATATTAAAAAATAGATTTATATGTGAATAGTAACGGTATATATTTATACAATTACTATAGCAATAATTTAAATTTACATAAGTTTATATGAGCTGATGTGAGTAATTTTTAGAGTCGGATATGCAAAATTTACTCTTTATGTTATTATAAATTAATTGACGTGCCATGGGGGTTAGGATGAGCCTCCTAATTTTTCAAAAATTCCCACTCTCTCATATATTTTTGGTCTGTGGAGGATGTGTCTCGTGACCTTATTTTCTAATATAACAAAAATTAAGGAAGATGTACGTTTGAAGGTCATGTAAATATTTTTGCTATATGTAAGAAAATATCATATGTTAAATAAAATTAAAAACATATTTTATATATATATATATATATATATATATATATATATTCCCTATCTCGATCTCTCAATGACATGAATCTTATTCCTCTTTTTTTTTTTTAATATCTTTTTTCTATTTTAAATTAATATGGTATAAACGTGATAAATATATATTTGATACATCCATACGTATAGGTTTTGTTGGTTTTTCATTAATTAGTTTACATGACAAGTTTTTTTTAAAACGTTGGTAGAGATTTTTGCCCTCTGAGTTTGGCACCGACCCTGCTAGAATGGAGGATGCATTAGAACCTGGGAGAGTGACATTTGATGACAAAATGATTGTAAGGAAAGCCATTGAAGATGCTCAAATACCTTTCACATATATTTCCGCAAACTGTTTTGCTGGTTACTTTCTTGGTGGTTTGTGCCAGCCCGGTAAGATCCTTCCTTCAAGGGATTCAGTGGTATTGTTGGGTGACGGAAATAAAAAAGGTATTTCCTTAACAACCTTATTAGTTTTGCATTGTACAGATCGAAGAGAACCATGAAAGTAGAGTCATTTTTTTTCACACCATAATGTATTTGATTTGAGGATTTTCTATATGTACTCGATTTTTATATTTACCTTTACAAGAATTGCAACATTTTTTGTCTTAACGTGGCAGCAATTTATGTGGAGGAAGATGATATAGCGATGTACACCATCAAAACTATAGATGACCCTCGAACTCTCAACAAGACAGTATATATAAGGCCACCTAAAAACATTCTATCTCAAAGAGAAGTTGTTGAGATTTGGGAGAAACTAATTGGCAAAGAGTTGCAAAAGTCTTCCATACCCAAGGAAGAGTTTCTAGCTTCCTTGAAAGGTACGATTGATACTGGTTTAATTTCTAAGACAAGTACTGTATTAATGTCTTACTTGGCTCCTAAGTCCTAACTTAATGTTATTTTAATGGAGAGAATCCTGTTTTTAATAAATAAAAAATAAAAAAGAAAAAGAAAATGACAAAGCCAGAGAATTGACTGCCTTTAGGGTCAATCACGAAATTGTCATAGAAAAGCCTTGTTAAAAGAAAAAGTAAAAAATAAAATATTCACCGAGAGTTTAATTATGTTACCGATCTCATTCACTGTTATGAGTTTTAATAAAGGTTGTAAAAATTTATAACTAATTATATATTTATTTCAAAGTTTTTACTGTGTTTATGTTACATGTTTTCTTAAATTCTGATACGGTTTTTTTTTCTCAAAAAGGACTAGAGTACGCTGAGCAAGTTGGACTTATACATTACTATCATGTTTGTTACGAGGGGTGTCTTACAAATTTCGAGATAGGAAATGATGCAGTAGAAGCTTCCGAGCTTTATCCAAAGATCAAGTATACTACGGTGGAAGAATACATGAAACGCTATTTATAATTAAGTACACATTGTTGTAGCATAATTATAAGTGCCTAATCTATTTTAGGATTGATGGGCTTTCATCTATCCTTCTCTTCTC